>CAKKTE020000372.1:0-618202 GCA_920105625.2 Clusia tigrina | reverse complement strand
GACTCAAGGGTAGCATAGCTTTGAGCGATAGCTTAAATTGACAAGAGGCTCCAGTACTTTATTGTTACAAAATTTCAAGGTTTTATGACGCTCCAGGGAAAAAGTTACAAGCATTTGTATGTTGCAACTTTGATAGGTGTAGGACGTACCGGATAGAAGTTAGGACCATTTGAAATTTTATCAGTGTTTGATTTGAGACTCAAGGGTAGCATAGCTTTGAGCGATAGCTAAAATTGACAAGATTCTCGACTACTTTATTGTTACAATATTTCAAGGTTTTATGATGCTCCAGTAAAAAGTTACAAGCATTTGTATGTTACAAACTATGATAGTTGTAGGACGTACCGTATAGAAGTTAGGGCCATTTGAAGTTTTATCCGTGTTTGATTTGGGACTCAAGGGTAGCATAGCTTTGATCGATAGCTTAAATTGACAAGAGGCTCGAGTTCTTTATTCTTACAAAATTTCAAAGTCTTATGACGCTCCAGTTAAAAGTGTCAAGCATTTGTATATTGCAAACTTTGATAGGTGTAGGACGTACCGTATAGAAGTTAGGGCCATGTGAAGTTTTATCAGTGTTTGATTTGGAACTCAAGGGTAGGCATAGCTTTGAGCGATTAGCTTAATTTTTACAAGAGGCTCGAGTACTTTATTGTTACAAAATTTCAAGGTTTTATGACGCTCCAGTAAAAAGTTAAAAGCATTTGTATGTTGCAAACTTTGATAGGTGTAGGACGTACCGTATAGAAGTTAGGACCATTTGAAATTTTATCAGTGTTTGATTTGAGACTCAAGGGTAGCATAGCTTTGAGCGATAGCTAAAATTGACAAGAGGCTCGAGTACTATATTGTTACAAAATTTCAAGGTTTTATGATGCTCCAGTAAAAAGTTACAAGCATTGTATGTTGCAAACTTTGATAGGTGTAGGACGTACCGTATAGAAGTTAGGGCCATTTGAAGTTTTATCCGTGTTTGATTTGGGACTCAAGGGTAGCATAGCTTTGTGCGATAGCTTAAATTGACAAGAGGCTCGAGTTCTTTATTCTTACAAAATTTCAAGGTCTTATGACGCTCCAGTAAAAAGTGTCAAGCATGTGTATGTTGAAAACTTTGATAGGTGTAGGACGTACCGTATAGAAGTTAGGGCCATTTGAAATTTTATCAGTATTTGATTTGGGATTCAAGGGTAGTATAGCTTTGAGCGATAGCTTAAATTGACAAGAGGCTCGAGTACTTTATTGTTACACAATTTCAAGTTTTTATGACGCTCCAGTAAAAAGTAACAAGCATTTGTATGTTGCAAATTTTGATAGGTGTAGGACGTACCGTATAGAAGTTAGGGCCATTTGAAGTTTTATCAGTGTTTGATTTGAGACTCAAGGGTAGCATTGCTTTGAGCGATAGCTTAAATTGACAAGAGGGTCGAGTACTTTATTGTTACAAAATTTCAAGGTTTTATGACGCTCCAGTAAAAAGTTGCAAGAATTTGTATGTTGCAAACTTTGGTAGGTATAGGATGCACCGTATAGAAGTTAGGGCCATTTGAAGCCTTATCAGTGTTTGATTTGGGACTCAAGGGTAGCATAGCTTTGAGCGATAGCTTAAATTGACAAGAGGCTCGAGTACTTTATTGTTAGAAAATTTCAAGGTTTCATGACCCTCCAGTAAAAAGTTACAAGCATTTGTATGTTGCAAACTTTGATAGATGTAGGACGTACCGTATAGAAGTTAGGGCCATTTGAAGTTTTATCAGTGTTTGATTTGGACTCAAGGTAGCATAGCTTTGAGCGATAGCTTAAATTGACAAGAGGCTCGAGTACTTTATTGTTACAAAATTTCAAGGTTTTATGACGCTCCAGTAAAAAGTTACAAGCATTTGTATGTTACAAACTTGGATAGGTGTAGGACGGACCGTATAGAAGTTAGGGCCATTTGAAGTTTAGTCAGTGTTGATTTGGGACTCAAGGGTAGCATAGCTTTGAGCGATAGCTTAAATTGACAAGAGGCTCGAGTAATTTATTGTTAAAAAATTTCAAGATTTTATGACGCTCCAGTAAAAAGTTACAAGCATTTATATGTGTCAAACTTTGATAGGTGTAGGACGTACCGTATAGAAGTTAGGGCCATTTGAAGTTTTATCAGTGTTTGATTTAGGACTCAAGGGTAGCATAGCTTTGAGCGATAGCTTAAATTGACAAGAGGCTCGAGTACTTTATTGTTACAAAATTTCAAGGTTTTATGATGCTCCAGTAAAAAGTTACAAGCATTTGTATGTTGCAAACTTTGATAGGTGTAGGATGTACCGTATATAAGTTAGGGCCATTTGAAGTTTTATCCGTGTTTGATTTGGGACTCAAGGGTAGCATAGCTTTGAGCGATAGCTTAAATTGACAAGAGGCTCGAGTTCTTTATTGTTAGAAAATTTCAAGGTCTTATGACGCTCCAGTAAAAAGTGTCAAGCATTTGTATGTTGCAAACTTTGATATGTGTAGGACGTATCGTATAGAAGTTACGGCCATTTGAAGTTTTATCAGTGTTTTATTTGGGAGTCAAGGGTAGCATAGCTTTGAGCGATAGCTTAAATTGACAAGAGGCTCGAGTACTTTATTGTTACAAAATTTCAAGGTTTTATGACGCTCCAGTAAACAGTTACAATCTAATACTAACAATCTTACAATCTGATACTAATCCGTGTTGGATTTGCCTGACATCCCATCGGACGCGTCCCCAGGTGGCGGATAGGGGGACCTTTGGTAGGCAAATGACATTACTTCTGAACCTCTTAGGAGGGGCGGGAGTTATGGCTGTCTGTCTATCACAATGATGGTATAGAGAATGGGTACCATCCGCGGACCAAACTGGCTAGGGAGGAGTCCCGAACAAAAACCACTGTCTGGCGATGGACAAAAAAATATTTATTACTCCAGGTGGAACCCACGCATGTGGAAATCCACCCGCTTCGGCGGCAGGGGCACGGATTCTGGAGGTCCCAACCATCGCTAAAGTCTCTCGCCTTTATCAGCGAGAGCGCATCCTGGAGGAGACGGGGATTGTTACCGCAATCTCTTCTTCTTCAGAGACGGAGGAACGTACCCTGGATCCAGAGGGCCTGCGTCGGGAAGTCACCACAGTGGCGGAACGACCTACCAATGGTTCTAGGGTAATGAGAACACAAGCGAGGAGACAGAGAAAGAAGCGGCTTGATAGGCTCGTGCAGGAAAAATCCTCACGTGGCTCTGCCGGCCCTTCTGTGTCGACTCCCTCCAAAAGGCCCAGGTCGGCGGAAGTGACACCCACGGAAGCCACCGAGCCTGCGGAGGGATTGACCGCTCCGAAAGCTCGCTCGCGAGGTAAGCGGCGGAAGATTGTTGTTGAAAACAGCATTCCCACCTGCCCTGCAGCTGTTACTGCTGGTGGCGCCACGACCCCAAAGGGTACGAGCGAAACCTCGGTGGCGGCTAATGTGGCGGGGAAGAATGTTGCCAATAAGCTGCAACTTGCCCAGCCCCTCGTATCCAGCAAAACCATCTGCCCGGCGAAATCTCTGCCAGTGGCGGGTGGTGAGCTGGACTTTCGCCCAAGCACTTCCAAAGGTGCAGCCAAGCCATCGTACAGCGAGAAGGCTAACGGCCCGCAACCAATGGCGGTGATTGGGAAGCTGGGGCCTGACCATCAGCTGACTGATGCAGAAATAAAACACTGCAAAGGTCATCTGATGCGTCGCGTCATTGCCTCCGGTCCTGAAGCTAATGCGAGGGGCTATGAGACAAAGGACGGCACTCTACAGGTGTCGTGCGCGTCTCAGGCCAACTTTGATTGGCTCAGGGGTGCAGTCAAGGACGTGCCCCCCATGGGGACCACTCGCTTCGCGGTCTATAGCGAAGCAGGCGTGTCCCTCAGGAAGGCCATCTGCTGGATTCCGGATCCCGATCTGACGACCACAGATGTCCTTTCTTGTCTGCGTGCTCAGAACCCTGGCATCAACACGAGGCTTTGGAGAGTTCTTTCGCACACCAGGGGTAGCAACCGGGATGGTAAAGAAGGTGCTAGTCTTGTGGTGCGAGTGGACGAGGCCACTGTTGATGTCGTGGTTTCTCGGTACCGGAGCCGTCTGAGTCTCTTCTTTGGGACTGTGACCTTTCATGTCTTTCCCAGATGAGTGGCTCGGACGCTTCTCGTAGCTATCGTCCTTTGACGGTAACGCAGATCAACTTGCAGCATTCTAAAGCCGCTACTGTACTCCTAAGTAGACGACTCACCCAGCTGCACACATCACCTCACATAACAATAGTACAAGAGCCCTGGGTCTTTAGGGGTCGCCTCTGTGGCCTTGGCTTGTTGAAAGGGGCCACGATATTATATGACAGAAACTCGATTAGACCAAGAGCCGGCCTTATAATATCATCCCATCTCGCAGCGACCTGCCTTGACGCATTCTGTTGTCAGGATCTGGTTGCGGCAGAGATTAGTTTTAAGAGTATGCACGGATGGTCGAGGTTTGTGATTGCATCTGCTTACTTTCCTTACGATGCTTTGGAGGCGCCACCACCTGGGAAGGTCGCTACTCTCGTAGGGTTCTGTGAGCGGCGCGGTCTTGGTCTGGTTCTTTGCTGCGATGCTAATGCCCAGCATACGATCTGGGGCAGCAGCAAGTGCAATGAGCGGGGCTCTCGACTTTTCGAGTATATTGCCTCCTCCAGCCTGAGCATCCACAATGTAGGCAGGCAGCCTACTTTTGTGACTGCGAGAAGGCAGGAGGTAATTGACGTCACCCTGTCAAATCCAAGACTGGGGTGGTCGATCAACAACTGGAGGGTCCTCGCTGAAGACTCGTGCTCGGACCACAGATACATTGAGTTTCAGTGTGGCGAGCGGGCGCAGATGCCATTGCCCACCAGAAACCCAAGAAAAACAGACTGGCCGAAGTTCAGGGAGGCACTGCGTAGCAATCACGTGACGCCACTGAGACTTCGCAAGGAGCAGAACATTGAGGCGGCTGTTGAGCATCTCAACACCGCTCTAACAAACTGCTTCGAGCTAGCCTGCCCAATTAGACCTCCTCTTAGCCGGACTCCTGTTCCATGGTGGAACCGAGAGCTTCAGGTGCTGAGGCGTGAGTCTAGAAAACTCCTCAACCGGGCCCTCAAGACGAATCTTGACGAGGACTGGGAACGATATCGACATGTTCAGAGGGACTACAAGAAGCTAATTCGGGACTCGAAAAGGACTTCTTTTAGAGACTTCTGCAGTGATATCGAATCCCTGAGTGACACGGCAAAACTGGTGAAAGTCCTGAAAAAGGACCAAACCGCTAAGCTGGGGTCGCTCAGGAAACCTGATGGCTCCTATACGGAGAGGCAAAGTGAGACACTCAGATTGCTGTTGGAGTCACACTTTCCAGGAAATCAGGTAAGCATAGCCCGTCAACAACCACCTTTGGTCGGAAATGTTGTCAGGGCAGCTGCGCCCTCTCGACATGATTGGTATGTCGCCAGAACTGTGGCGAATGAGACTGCTACTGGATTTGCTATCAAATCCTTTAACAACTTCAAGTCGCCCGGACTGGATGGCATATATCCGATTGTGTTGAAGGAAGGCATTGAGCTAGTGATGGCAACACTGAAGAAGATCTTCACTGCATGTCTCGCACTGGCCTATGTACCACGCTCTTGGAGGATGGTGAGGGTTGCCTTCATTCCTAAGGTTGGAAGAGACGACTACACCAATCCCAAGAGCTTCAGACCTATTAGTATGACCTCGTTCATGCTAAAAAGTTTAGAACGGCTGGTGGAGCTTCGCATGCGTAGGGAGTCTCTGAAGACGCATCCACTATCTCCATTTCAGCATGCCTATCAAAGCGGAAAATCCTGCGAGACGGCTCTGCAAAACCTTGTTGGAAGGATAGAGCGAGCCATCGACAGGAAAGAATACGCAATAGGCGTCTTTGTGGACATAGAGGGTGCGTTTGACAATGTTACTTTCGACAGTATGTGCGGCTCTGCTAGGCGGCATGGCGTAGACCGGGTCCTAGTAAATTGGATACGTTCAATGCTGGCCCAGAGAATCATAACGGTGCGGGCGGAGGAAGATTTGCTGGTGTCGTCTGGGGTTAATAGAGGCTGTCCCCAAGGTGGGGTACTGTCTCCATTGCTCTGGTGCATGGTAATCGATCCCCTGCTTAACGCCATTAATGACTCGGGGGTATACGCTCAGGCATATGCGGATGATGTTGGCTGTCTTGTGACAGGTCCATCCCTTATGATTGTCTGCAGAAGGGTGCAGAGTACTCTGGATATGATTGACACTTGGTGCAGTGCGAATTGGCTATCGGCTAATCCTGTCAAGACTGGTATTGTCCTCTTTACCAGAAGGAGAAAGCTTGATGGACTTATTCTGCCTACACTGAAAGGAGTCACTATCCAGCTATCCAAGGAAATCAAATATCTTGGAGTCATCCTTGATAACAAACTTCTTTGGAAAACACATGTCGAACTGAAGACATCCAAAGCACTGTCAGTTTTTTGGCAGTGTAAGGGAATATTTGGTAAGACATGGGGTCTTTCCCCTAGTAAGGTCCTATGGATCTATACAGCTATGGTAAGACCTATTATCACCTATGCATCGATGGTTTGGATGAGCAGACTCTCTCTTGTAGGGGTCAAAAAAGCTCTATCAAAACTACAACGTGCTGTGGCCATATGTTGTACCGGAGCATTTCCGACTACTCCAGGCCCGGCACTTGATGCTTTGGTGAATCTCCCGCCACTAGATGTCTTCATCCGCGGAGAGGCCATTAAGGCCATCTGCAGAGTGAAACATAGTGGCCACTGGTATGGGGTGTGCTCGATGTTGGACGACGGCGCAGGCACTGACATCGATTCTGCAATCCTGTCTATGCCCCCGGACTCCATGTCGTCAACCGTCATACTAGAAAAGCGGTACAATGTGTTGCTGCCAGAGGCTCGTTCATGGTTAGATCCCGATAACGAGCCCGGCAAACACTGCTGCCGTATTTTCACTGATGGCTCCAGGACCGAAGAAGGTTCAGGTTCTGGTGTCTTCGTGGAATCCTGTGGGACCCCTCGGTTCTTTGCCCTTGGTCTGCATGCGTCTGTGTTTCAGGCGGAGGTGTATGCGATACTTGAGGCGATGGACTTTGTTGTGGAAAACAGGTGGAAAGGCAAATCTATTTGTGTCTGCAGTGACAGCCAAGCTGCGCTCATGGCCTTGGATAGTCCGACCACCACTTCCACGATAGTCAGGTCCTGCAAATCCAGGCTAAATTGTGTTGGAAAACATAATAGTCTGACGTTGACTTGGGTTCCGGGACACGCTGGCATTGCGGGTAACGAGACCTCTGACTCCTTGGCCAGGATGGGCTCCGAGGCTGTTTTTATTGGCCCTGAGCCTGTTCTGCCACTCCCTTCCGCTGCCATCAAAGCCACTGCAAACAAGTGGGTTGTTTCGACCCACAAGCGAACATGGCGGGCTGAGAGAGGCTGCGGATGGACGAAAATTATGCTACCTGCTATCTCTGACCGATGGTCACGGTTCCTTCTATCTTTAGGTAGGAGGGACTGCAGGCTGTTGGTTGGCGTGATGACAGGGCACTTTCTATGGGCTAGGCACATGGAAAGGATTGGCATATCAGACAGTGCGCTGTGCCCAGCCTGCGGAGAGGAAGACGAGACGGCGGACCATTTTCTTTGCGTCTGCCCTGCCTTTGCTCGAATCAGGTTCGGGATTTTTGGCACTGATGTGCTGAGGAGTAACCAACTTGGCTCCTTGGCACCACAGGATCTACTTCTACTTCTTCGGAGGTCGGGTAGATTTAAAACAGAGTAAAAGGGAACCTTAAGTGCAGTACAATGGATATATACTTTGTCTGAGTGCTGCGCTTACTAGATTGTTCCGACAAAAAAAAAAAAAAAAAAAAAAAAAAAAACAGTTACAAGCATTTGTATGTTGCAAACTTTGGTAGTTATAGGATGCACCGTATAGAAGTTAGGGCCATTTGAAGCTTTATCAGTGTTTGATTTGGGACTCAAGGGTAGCATAGCTTTTAGCGATAGCTTAAATTGACAAGAGGCTCGAGTACTTTATTGTTACAAAATTTCAAGGTTTTATGACGCTCCAGTAAAAAGTTACAAGCATTTGTATGTTGCAAACTTTGATAGGTGTCGGACGTACCGTATAGAAGTTAGGACCATTTGAAATTTTATCAGTGTTTGATTTGAGACTCAAGGGTAGCATAGCTTTGAGCGATAGCTTAAATTGACAAGAGGCTCGAGTACTTTATTGTTACAAAATTTCAAGTTTTTATGACGCTCCAGTAAAAAGTTACAAGCATTTGTATGTGTCAAACTTTGATAGGTGTAGGACGTACCGTATATAAGTTAGGGCCATTTGAAGTTTTATCAGTGTTAGATTTGAGACTCAAGGGTAGCATTGCTTTGAGCGATAGCTTAAATTGACAAGAGGCTCGAGTACTTTATTGTTACAAAATTTCAAGGTTTTATGACGCTCCAGTATAGAAGTTAGGGCCATTTGAAGTTTTATCAGTGCTTGATTTGGGACTCAAGGGTAGCATAGCTTTGAGCGATAGCTTAAATTGACAAGAGGCTCGAGTACTTTATTGTTACAAAATTTCAAGGTTTTATGACGCTCCAGTATAGAAGTTAGGGCCATTTTAAGTTTTATCCGTGTTTGATTTGGGACTCAAGGGTAGCATAGCTTTGAGCGATAATTTAAATTAACAAGAGGCTCGAGTACTTTATTGTTACAAAATTTCAAGGTTTTATGACGCTCCAGTAAAAAGTTACAAGCTTTTGTATGTTGCAAACTTTGATAGGTGTAGGACGTACCGTATAGAAGTTAGGGCCATTTGAAATTTTATCAGTGTTTGATTTGGGACGCAAGGGTAGCATAGGTTTGAGCGATAGCTTAAATTGACAAGAGGCTCGAGTTCTTTATTCTTACAAAATTTCAAGGTCTTATGACGCTCCAGTTAAAAGTGTCAAGCATTTGTATGTTGCAAACTTTGATAGGTGTAGGACGTACCGTATATAAGTTAGGGCCATTTGAAGTTTTATCAGTGTTTGATTTGAGACTCAAGGGTAGCATAGCTCTGAGCAATAGCTTAAATTGACAAGAGGCTCGAGTACCTTATTGTTACAAAATTTCAAGGTTTTATGACGCTCCAGTAAAAAGTTACAAGCTTTTGTATGTTGCAAACTTTGATAGGTGTAGGACGTACCGTATAGAAGTTAGGGCCATTTGAAATTTTATCAGTGTTTGATTTGGGACTCAAGGGTAGCATAGGTTTGAGCGATAGCCTAAATTGACAAGAGGCTCGAGTGCTTTATTGTTACAAAATTTCAAGGTTTTATGACGCTCCAGTAAAAAGTTACAAGCATTTGTATGTTGCAAATTTTGATAGGTGTAGGACGTACCGTATAGAAGTTAGGGCCATTTGAAATTTTATCAGTGTTTGATTTGAGACTCAAGGGTAGCATAGCTTTGAGCGATAGCTTAAATTGACAAGAGGTTCGAGTACTTTATTGTTACAAAATTTCAAGGTTTTATGACGCTCCAGTAAAAAGTTACAAGCATTTGTATGTTGCAAACTTTGGTAGGTATAAGATGCACCGTATAGAAGTTAGGGCCATTTGAAGCTTTATCAGTGTTTGATTTGGGACTCAAGGGTAGCATAGCTTTGATCGATAGCTTAAATTGACAAGAGGCTCGAGTTCTTTATTCTTACAAAATTTCAAAGTCTTATGACGCTCCAGTTAAAAGTGTCAAGCATTTGTATATTGCAAACTTTGATAGGTGTAGGACGTACCGTATAGAAGTTAGGGCCATGTGAAGTTTTATCAGTGTTTGATTTGGAACTCAAGGGTAGCATAGCTTTGAGCGATAGCTTAAATTTTTACAAGAGGCTCGAGTACTTTATTGTTACAAAATTTCAAGGTTTTATGACGCTCCAGTTAAAAGTGCCAAGCATTTGTATGTTGCAAACTTTGATAGGTGTAGGACGTACCGTATATAAGTTAGAGCCATTTGAAGTTTTATCAGTGTTTGATTTGAGACTCAAGGGTAGCATAGCTCTGAGCGATAGCTTAAATTGACAAGAGGCTCGAGTACCTTATTGTTACAAAATTTCAAGGTTTTATGACGCTCCAGTAAAAAGTTACAAGCTTTTGTATGTTGCAAACTTTGATAGGTGTAGGACGTACCGTATAGAAGTTAGGGCCATTTGAAATTTTATCAGTGTTTGATTTGGGACTCAAGGGTAGCATAGGTTTGAGCGATAGCCTAAATTGACAAGAGGCTCGAGTGCTTTATTGTTACAAAATTTCAAGGTTTTATGACGCTCCAGTAAAAAGTTACAAGCATATGAATGTTGCAAACTTTGGTAGGTGTAGGACGTACCGTATAGAAGTTAGGGCCATTTGAAGTTTTATCAGTGCTTGATTTGGGACTCAAGGGTAGCATAGCTTTGAGCGATAGCTTAAATTGACAAGAGGCTCGAGTACTTTATTGTTACAAAATTTCAAGGTTTTATGACGCTCTAGTAAAAAGTTACAAGCATTTGTATGTTGCAAACTTTGATAGGTGTAGGACGTACCGTATAGAAGTTAGGGCCATTTGAAGTTTTATCATTGATTGATTTGGAACTCAAGGGTAGCATAGCTTTGAGCGATAGCTTAACTTGACAAGAGGCTCGAGTACTTTATTGTTTCAAAATTTCAAGGTTTTATGACGCTCCAGTAAAATGTAACAAGCATTTGTATGTTGCAAACTTTGATAGGTGTAGGACGTACCGTATAGAAATTAGGGCCATTTGAAGTTTTATCAGTGTTTGATTTGGGACTCAAGGAGAGAGGCTCGAGTACTTTATTGTTACAAAATTTCCAGGTTTTATGAAGCACCAGTAAAAATTTACAAGCATTTGTATGTTGCAAGCTTTGATAGGTGTAGGACGTACCGTACAGAAGTTAGGGCCATTTGAAATTTTGTCAGTGTTTGATTTGAGACTCAAGGGTAGCATAGCTTTGAGCGATAGCTAAAATTGACAAGAGGGTCGACTACTTTATTGTTACAAAATTTCAAGGTTTTATGATGCTCCAGTAAAAAGTTACAAGCATTTGTATGTTGCAAACTTTGATAGGTGTAGGACGTACCGTATATAAGTTAGGGCCATTTGAAGTTTTATCCGTGTTTGATTTGGGACTCAAGGGTAGCATAGCTTTGAGCGATAGCTTAAATTGACAAGAGGCTCGACTACTTTATTGTTACAAAATTTCAAGGTTTTATGATGCTCCAGTAAAAAGTTACTAACATTTGTATGTTGCAAACTTTGATAGGTGTAGGACGTACCGTATAGAAGTTAGGGCCATTTGAAGTTTTATCCGTGTTTGATTTGGGACTCAAGGGTAGCATAGCTTTGAGCGATAGCTTAAATTGACAAGAGGCTCGAGTTCTTTATTCCTACAAAATTTCAAGGTCTTATGACGCTCCAGTTAAAAGTGTCAAGCATTTGTGTTTCGCAAACTTTGATAGGTGTAGGACGTACCGTATAGAAGTTAGGGCCATGTGAAGTTTTAGCAGTGTTTGATTTGGAACTCAAGGGTAGCATAGCTTTGAGCGATAGCTTAAATTTTTACAAGAGGCTCGAGTACTTTATTGTTACAAAATTTCAAGGTTTTATGACGCTCCAGTAAAAAGTTACAAGCATTTGTATGTTGCAAATTTTGATAGGTGTAGGACGTACCGTATAGAAGTTAGGGCCATGTGAAGTTTTATCAGTGTTTGATTTGGAACTCAAGGGTAGTATAGGTTTGAGCGATAGCTTAAATTGACAAGAGGCTCGAGTACTTCATTGTTACAAAATTTCAAGGGTTTATGACGCTTCAGTAAAAAGTTAAAAGCATTTGTATGTTGCAAACTTTGATAGGTGTAGGAAGTACCGTATATAAGTTAGGGCCATTTGAAGTTTTATCAGTGTTTGATTTGGGACTCAAGGGTAGCATAGCTTTGAGCGATAGCTTAAATTGACAAGAGGCTCGAGTACTTTATTGTTACAAAATTTCAAGGTTTTATGACGCTCCAGTAAAAAGTTACAAGCATTTGTATGTTGCAAACTTTGATAGGTATAGGATGCACCGTATAGAAGTTAGGGCAATTTGAAGTTTATCAGTGTTTGATTTGAGACTCAAGGGTAGCAAAGCTTTGAGCGATAACTTAAATTGACAAGAGGCTCGAGTACTTTATTGTTACAAAATTTCAAGGTTTTATGACGCTCCAGTAAAAAGTTACAAGCATTTGTATGTTGCAAACTTTGATAGGTGTAGGACGTACCGTATAGAAGTTAGGGCCATTTGAAGTTTTATCAGTGTTTGATTTGGCACTCAAGGGTAGCATAGCTCTGAGCGATTGCTTAAATTGACAAGAGGCTCGAGTACCTTATTGTTACAAAATTTCAAGGTTTTATGACGCTCCAGTAAAAAGTTACAAGCTTTTGTATGTAGCAAACTTTGATAGGTGTAGGACGTACCGTATAGAAGTTAGGGCCATTTGAAATTGTATCAGTGTTTGATTTGGGACTCAAGGGTAGCATAGGTTTGAGCGATAGCTTAAATTGACAAGAGGCTCGAGTGCTTTATTGTTACAAAATTTCAAGGTTTTATGACGCTCCAGTAAAAAGTTACAAGCATATGAATGTTGCAAACTTTGGTAGGTGTAGGACGTACCGTATAGAAGTTAGGGCCATTTGAAGTTTTATCAGTGCATGATTTGGGACTCAATGGTAGCATAGCTTTGAGCGATAGCTTAAATTGACAAGAGGCTCGAGTACTTTATTGTTATAAAATTTCAAGGTTTTATGACGCTCTAGTAAAAAGTTACAAGCATTTGTATGTTGCAAACTTTGATAGGTGTAGGACGTACCGTATAGAAGTTAGGGCCATTTGAAGCTTTATCAGTGATTGATTTGGAACTCAAGGGTAGCATAGCTTTGAGGGATAGCTTAACTTGACAAGAGGCTCGGGTACTTTATTGTTACAAAATTTCAAGGTTTTATGACGCTCCAGTAAAAAGTTACAAGCATTTGTATCTTGCAAACTTTGATAGGTGTAGATCGTACCGTATAGAAGTTAGGTCTATTTGAAGCTTTACTAGTGTTTGATTTGGGACTCATGGGTAGCATAGCTTTGAGCGATAGCTTAAATTGACAAGAGGCTCGAGTACTTTATTGTTACAAAATTTCAAGGTTTTATGACGCTCCAGTAAAAAGTTACAAGCATTTGTATGTTCCAAACTTTGATAGGTGTAGGACGTACCGGATAGAAGTTAGGACTATTTGAAATTGTATCAGTGTTTGATTTGAGACTCAAGGGTAGCATAGCTTTGAGCGATAGCTAAAATTGACAAGAGGCTCGACTACTTTATTGTTACAAAATTTCAAGGTTTTATGATGCTCCAGTAAAAAGTTACAAGCATTTGTATGTTGCAAACTTTGATAGGTGTAAGACGTACCGTATAGAAGTTAGGGCCATTTGAAGTTTTATCCGTGTTTGATTTGGGACTCAAGGGTAGCATAGCTTTGAGCGATAGCTTAAATTGACAAGAGGCTCGAGTTCTTTATTTTTACAAAATTTCAAGGTCTTATGACGCTCCAGTTAAAAGTGTCAAGCATTTGTATTTTGCAAACTTTGATAGGTGTAGGACGTACCGTATAGAAGTTAGGGCCATGTGAAGATTTAGCAGTGTTTGATTTGGAACTCAAGGGTAGCATAGCTTTGAGCGATAGCTTAAATTTTTACAAGAGGCTCGAGTACTTTATTGTTACAAAATTTCAAGGTTTTATGACGCTCCAGTAAAAAGTTACAAGCATTTGTATGTTGCAAATTTTGATAGGTGTAGGATGTACCGTATAGAAGTTAGGGCCATTTGAAATTTTATCAGTGTTTGATCTGAGACTCAAGGGTAGCATAGCTTTGAGCGATAGCTTAAATTAACAAGAGGATCGAGTACTTTATTGTTACAAAATTTCAAGACTTTATGACGCTCCAGTAAAAAGTTACAAGCATTTGTATGTTGCAAACTTTGGTAGGTATAAGATGCACCGTATAGAAGTTAGGGCCATTTGAAGCTTTATCAGTGTTTGATTTGGGACTCAAGGGTAGCATAGCTTTGAGCGATAGCTTAAATTGACAAGAGGCTCGAGTTCTTTATTCTTACAAAATTTCAAAGTCTTATGACGCTCCAGTTTAAAGTGTCAAGCATTTGTATGTTGCAAACTTTGATAGGTGTAGGACGTACCGTATAGAAGTTAGGGCCATGTGAAGTTTTATCAGTGTTTGATTTGGAACTCAAGGGTAGCATAGCTTTGAGCGATAGCTTAAATTTTTACAAGAGGCTCGAGTACTTTATTGTTACAAAATTTCATGGTTTTATGACGCTCCAGTAAAAAGTTACAAGCATTTGTATGTTGCAAACTTTGATAGGTGTAGGACGTACCGTATAGAAGTTAGGGCCACTTGAAATTTTATCAGTGTTTGATTTGAGACTCAAGGGTAGCATAACTTTGAGCGATAGCTTAAATTGACAAGAGGCTCGAGTACGTTATTGTTACAAAATTTCAAGGTTTTATGACGCTCCAGTAAAAAGTTACAAGCATTTGTATGTTGCAAACTTTGATAGGTGTAGGACGTACCGTATAGAAGTTAGGACCATTTGAAATTTTATCAGTGTTTGATTTGAGACTCAAGGGTAGCATAGCTTTGAGCGATAGCTAAAATTGACAAGTGGCTCGAGTACTTTATTGTTACAAAATTTCAAGGTTTTATGATGCTCCAGTAAAAAGTTACAAGCATTTGTACGTTGCAAACTTTGATAGGTGTAGGACGTACCGTATAGAAGTTAGGGCCATTTGAAGTTTTATCCGTGTTTGATTTGGGACTCAAGGGTATCATAGCTTTGAGCGATAGCTTAAATTGACAAGAGGCTCGAGTTCTTTATTCTTACAAAATTTCAAGGTCTTATGACGCTCCACTAAAAAGTGTCAAGCATGTGTATGTTGAAAACTTTGATAGGTGTAGGACGTACCGTATAGAAGTTAGGGCCATTTGAAATTTTATCAGTATTTGATTTGGGACTCAAGGGTAGTATAGCTTTGAGCGATAGCTTAAATTGACAAGAGGCTCGAGTACTTTATTGTTACAAAATTTGAAGTTTTTATGACGTTCCAGTAAAAAGTTACAAGCATTTGTATGTGTCAAACTTTGATAGGTGTAGGATGTACCGTATAGAAGTTAGGGCCATTTGAAATTGTATCAATGTTTGATTTGAGACTCAAGGGTAGCATAGCTTTGAGCGATAGCTTAAATTGACAAGAGGCTCGAGTTCTTTATTGTTAGAAAATTTCAAGGTCTTATGACACTCCAGTAAAAACTGTCAAGCATTTGTATGTTGCAAACTTTGATATGTGTAGGACGTATCGTATAGAAGTTATGGCCATTTGAAGTTTTATCAGTGTTTTATTTGGGAGTCAAGGGTAGCATAGCTTTGAGCGATAGCTTAAATTGACAAGAGGCTCGAGTACTTTATTGTTACAAACTTTCAAGATTTTATGAAGCTCCAGTAAACAGTTACAAGCATTTGTATGTTGCAAACTTTGGTAGTTATAGGATGCACCGTATAGAAGTCAGGGAAATTTGAAGCTTTATCAGTGTTTGATTTGAGATTCAAGGGTAGCATAGCTTTGAGCGATAGCTTAAATTGACAAGAGACTCGAGTACTTTATTGTTACAAAATTTCAAGTTTTTATGACGCTCCAGTAAAAAGTTACAAGCATTTGTATGTGTCAAACTTTGATAGGTGTAGGACGTCCCGTATTGTTAGGGCCATTTGAAGTTTTATCAGTGTTTGATTTGAGACTCAAGGGTAGCATTGCTTTGAGCGATAGCTTAAATTGACAAGAGGGTCGAGTACTTTATTGTTACAAAATTTCAAGGTTTTATGATGCTCCAGTAAAAAGTTGCAAGCATTTGTATGTTGCAAACTTTGGTAGGTATAGGGTGCACCGTATAGAAGTTAGGGCCATTTGAAGCTTTATCAGTGTTTGATTTGGGACTCAAGGGTAAAATAGCTTTGAGCGATAGCTTAAATTGACAAGAGGCTCGAGTTCTTTATTCTTACAAAATTTCAAGGTCTTATGACGCTCCAGTTAAAAGTGTCAAGCATTTGTATGTTGCAAACTTTGATAGGTGTAGGACATACCGTATAGAAGTTAGGGCCATGTGAAGTTTTATCAGTGTTTGATTTGGAACTCAAGGGTAGCATAGCTTTGAGCGATAACTTAAATTGACAAGAGGCTCGAGTACTTTATTGTTACAAAATTTCAAGGTTTTATGACGCTCCAGTAAAAAGTTACAAGCATTTGTATGTTGCAAACTTTGATAGGTGTAGGACGTACCGTATAGAAGTTAGGGCCATTTGAAGTTTTATCAGTGTTTGATTTGGCACTCAAGGGTAGCATAGCTCTGAGCGATAGCTTAAATTGACAAGAGGCTCGAGTACCTTATTGTTACAAAATTTCAAGGTTTTATGACGCTCCAGTAAAAAGTTAAAAGCATTTGTATCTTGCAAACTTTGATTGGTGTAGATCGTGCCGTATAGAAGTTAGGTCTATTTGAAGCTTTATTAGTGTTTGATTTGGGACTCAAGGGTAGCATAGCTTTGAGCGATAGCTTAAATTGGCAAGAGGCTGGAGTACTTTATTGTTACAAAATTTCAAGGTTTTATGACGCTCCAGTAAAATGTTACAAGCATTTGTATGTTGCAAACTTTGATAGGTGTAGGACGTACCGTATAGAAGTTAGGCCCATTTGAAGTTTTATCAGTGCGTGATTTGGGACTCAAGGAGAGAGGCTCGAGTACTTTATTGTTACAAAATTTCCAGGTTTTATGACGCTCCAGTAAAAAGTTACAAGCATTTGTATGTTGCAAGCTTTGAAAGGTGTAGGACGTACCGTATAGAAGTTAGGGCCATTTGAAATTTTGTCAGTGTTTGATTTGAGACTCAAGGGTAGCGTAGCTTGAGCGATAGCTTAAATTGACAAGAGGCTCGAGTACTTTATTGTTACAAAATTTCAAGGTTTTATGACGCTCCAGTAAAAAGTTACAAGCATTTGTATGTTGCAAACTTTGATAGGTGTAGGACGTACCGAATAGAAGTTAGGACCATTTGAAATGTTATCAGTGTTTGATTTGGGACTCAAGGGTAGCATAGCTTTGAGCGACAGCTTAAATTGACAAGAGGCTCGAGTACTTTATTGTTACAAAATTTCAAGGTTTTATGATGCTCCAGTAAAAAGTTACAAGCATTTGTATGTTGCAAACTTTGATATGTGTAGGACGTATCGTATAGAAGTTATGGCCATTTGAAGTTTTATCAGTGTTTTATTTGGGAGTCAAGGGTAGCATAGCTTTGAGCGATAGCTTAAATTGACAAGAGGCTCGAGTACTTTATTGTTACAAAATTTCAAGGTTTTATGACGCTCCAGTAAACAGTTAGAAGCATTTGTATGTTGCAAACTTTGGTAGTTATAGGATGCACCGTATAGAAGTTAGGGCCATTTGAAGCTTTATCAGTGTTTGATTTGGGACTCCAGGGTAGCATAGCTTTGAGCGATAGCTTAAATTGACAAGAGGCTCGAGTACTTTATTGTTACAAAATTTCAAGGTTTTATGACGCTCCAGTAAAAAGTTACAAGCATTTGTATGTTGCAAACTTTGATAGGTGTAGGACGTACCGTATAGAAGTTAGGACCATTTGAAATTTTATCAGTGTTTGATTTGAGACTCAAGGGTAGCATAGCTTTGAGCGATAGCTTAAATTGACAAGAGGCTCGAGTACTTTATTGTTACAAAATTTCAAGTTTTTATGACGCTCCAGTAAAAAGATAGAAGCATTTGTATGTGTCAAACTTTGATAGGTGTAAGACGTACCGTATATAAGTTAGGGCCATTTGAAGTTTCATCAGTGCCTGATTTGGGACTCAAGGGTAGCATAGCTTTGAGCGATAGCTTAAATTGACAAAAAGCTCGAGTACTTTATTGTTACAAAATTTCAAGGTTTTATGACGCTCCAGTAAAAAGTTGCAAGCATTTGTATGTTGCAAACTTTGGTAGGTATAGGATGCACCGTATAGAAGTTAGGGCCATTTGAAGCTTTATCAGTGTTTGATTTGGGACTCAAGGGTAGCATAGCTTTGAGCGATAGCTTCAATTGACAAGAGGCTCGAGTTCTTTATTCTTACAAAATTTCAAGGTCTTATGACGCTCCAGTTAAAAGTGTCAAGCATTTGTATGTTGCAAACTTTGATAGGTGTAGGACGTACCGTATAGAAGTTAGGGCCATGTGAAGTTTTATCAGTGTTTGATTTGGAACTCAAGGGTAGCATAGCTTTGAGCGATAACTTAAATTGACAAGAGGCTCGAGTAGTTTATTGTTACCAAATTTCAAGGTTTTATGACGCTCCAGTAAAAAGTTACAAGCTTTTGTATGTTGCAAACTTTGATAGGTGTAGGACGTACCGTATAGAAGTTAGGGCCATTTGAAATTTTATCAGTGTTTGAATTGGGACTCAAGGGTAGCATAGGTTTGAGCGATAGCTTAAATTGACAAGAGGCTCGAGTGCTTTATTGTTACAAAATTTCAAGGTTTTATGACGCCCCAGTAAAAAGTTACAAGCATATGAATGTTGCAAACTTTGGTAGGTGTAGGACGTACCGTATAGAGGTGAGCGCCATTTGGAATTTTGTCAGTGTTTGATTTGAGACTCAAGGGTAGCATAGCTTTGAGCGATAGCTTAAATTGACAAGAGGCTCGAGTACTTTATTGTTACAAAATTTCAAGGTTTTATGAAGATCCAGTAAAAAGTTACAAGCAATTGTATGTTGCAAACTTTGATAGGTGTAGATCGTACCGTATAGAAGTTAGGTCTATTTGAAGCTTTATTAGTGTTTGATTTGGGACTCAAGGGTAGCATAGCTTTGAGCGATAGCTTAAATTGACAAGAGGCTCGAGTACTTTATTGTTTCAAAATTTCAAGGTTTTATGACGCTCCAGTAAAATGTTACAAGCATTTGTATGTTGCAAAATTTGATAGGTGTAGGACGTATCGTATAGAAGTTAGGGCCATTTGAAGTTTTATCAGTGTTTGATTTGGGACTCAACGAGAGAGGCTCGAGTACTTTATTGTTACAAAATTTCCAGGTTTTATGACGCTCCAGTAAAAAGTTACAAGCATTTGTATGTTGCAAGCTTTGATAGGTGTAGGACGTACCGTATAGAAGTTAGGGCCATTTGAAATTTTGTCAGTGTTTGATTTGAGACTCAAGGGTAGCATAGCTTTGAGCGATAGCTTAAATTGACAAGAGGCTCGAGTACTTTATTGTTACAAAATTTCAAGGTTTTATGAAGCTCCAGTAAAAAGTTACAAGCATTTGTATGTTGCAAACTTTGATAGGTGTAGGACGTACCGTATAGAAGTTAGGACCATTTGAAATTTTATCAGTATTTGATTTGAGACTCAAGGGTAGCATAGCTTTGAGCGATAGCTAAAATTGACAAGAGGCTCGACTACTTTATTGTTACAAAATTTCATGGTTTTATGATGCTCCAGTAAAAAGTTACAAGCATTTGTATGTTGCAAACTTTGATAGGTGTAGGACGTACCGAATAGAAGTTAGGACCATTTGAAATTTTATCAGTGTTTGATTTGAGACTCAAGGGTAGCATAGCTTTGAGCGATAGCTAAAATTGACAAGAGGCTCGACTACTTTATTGTTACAAAATTTCAAGGTTTTATGATGCTCCAGTAAAAAGTTACAAGCATTTGTATGTTGCAAACTTTGATAGGTGTAGGACGTACCATATAGAAGTTAGGGCCATTTGAAGTTTTATCCGTATTTGATATGGGACTCAAGGGTAGCATAGCTTTGAGCGATAGCTTAAATTTTTACAAGAGGCTCGAGTACTTTATTGTTACAAAATTTCAAGGTTTTATGACGCGTCAGTAAAAAGTTACAAGCATTTGTATGTTGCAAACTTTGATAGGTGTAGGACGTACCGTATAGAAGTTAGGGCCATTTGAAATCTTATCAGTGTTTGATTTGAGACTCAAGGGTAGAATAGCTTTGAGCGATAGCTTAAATTGACAAGAGGCTCGAGTACTTTATTGTTACAAACTTTCAAGGTTTTATGAAGCTCCAGTAAACAGTTACAAGCATTTGTATGTTGCAAACTTTGGTAGTTATAGGATGCACCGTATAGAAGTCAGGGAAATTTGAAGCTTTATCAGTGTTTGATTTGGGACTCAAGGGTAAAATAGCTTTGAGCGATAGCTTAAATTGACAAGAGGCTCGAGTTCTTTATTCTTACAAAATTTCAAGGTCTTATGACGCTCCAGTTAAAAGTGTCAAGCATTTGTATGTTGCAAACTTTGATAGGTGTAGGACGTACCGTATAGAAGTTAGGACCATTTGAAGTTTTATCAGTGTTTGATTTGGCACTCAAGGGTAGCATAGCTCTGAGCGATAGCTTAAATTGACAAGAGGCTCGAGTACCTTATTGGTACAAAATTTCAAGGTTTTATGACGCTCCAGTAAAAAGTTAAAAGCATTTGTATCTTGCAAACTTTGATTGGTGTAGATCGTGCCGTATAGAAGTTAGGTCTATTTGAAGCTTTATTAGTGTTTGATTTGGGACTCAAGGGTAGCATAGCTTTGAGCGATAGCTTAAATTGGCAAGAGGCTGGAGTACTTTATTGTTACAAAATTTCAAGGTTTTATGACGCTCCAGTAAAATGTTACAAGCATTTGTATGTTGCAAACTGTGATAGGTGTAGGACGTACCGTATATAAGTTAGGGCCATTTGAAGTTTTATCAGTGTGTGATTTGGGACTCAAGGAGAGAGGCTCGAGTACTTTATTGTTACAAAATTTCAAGGTCTTATGACGCTCCAGTAAAAAGTGTCAAGCATGTGTATGTTGAAAACTTTGATAGGTGTAGGACGTACCGTATAGAAGTTAGGGCCATTTGAAATTTTATCAGTATTTGATTTGCGACTCAAGGGTAGTATAGCTTTGAGCGATAGCTAAAATTGACAAGAGGCTCGAGTACTTTATTGTTACAAAATTTCAAGTTTTTATGACGCTCCAGTAAAAAGTTACAAGCATTTGTATGTGTCAAACTTTGATAGGTGTAGGACGTACCGTATAGAAGTTAGGGCCATTTGAAGTTTTTTCAGTGTTTGATTGGAGACTCAAGGGTAGCACTGCTTTGAGCGATAGCTTAAATTGACAAGAGGGTCGAGTACTTTATTGTTACAAAATTTCAAGGTTTTATGACGCTCCAGTAAAAAGTTGCAAGAATTTGTATGTTGCAAACTTTGATAGGTGTAGGACGTACCGTATAGAAGTTAGGGCCATTTGAAATCTTATCAGTGTTTGATTTGAGACTCAAGGGTAGAATAGCTTTGAGCGACAGCTTAAATTGACAAGAGGCTCGAGTACTTTATTGTTACAAACTTTCAAGGTTTTATGAAGCTCCAGTAAACAGTTACAAGCATTTGTATGTTGCAAACTTTGGTAGTTATAGGATGCACCGTATAGAAGTCAGGGAAATTTGAAGCTTTATCAGTGTTTGATTTGTGATTCAAGGGTAGCATAGCTTTGAGCGATAGCTTAAATTGACAAGAGACTCGAGTACTTTATTGTTACAAAATTTCAAGTTTTTATGACGCTCCAGTAAAAAGTTACAAGCATTTGTATGTGTCAAACTTTGATAGGTGTAGGACGTCCCGTATTGTTAGGGCCATTTGAAGTTTTATCAGTGTTTGATTTGAGACTCAAGGGTAGCATTGCTTTGAGCGAGAGCTTAAATTGACAAGAGGGTCGAGTACTTTATTGTTACAAAATTTCAAGGTTTTATGATGCTCCAGTAAAAAGTTGCAAGCATTTGTATGTTGCAAACTTTGGTAGGTATAGGGTGCACCGTATAGAAGTTAGGGCCATTTGAAGCTTTATCAGTGTTTGATTTGGGACTCAAGGGTAAAATAGCTTTGAGCGATAGCTTAAATTGACAAGAGGCTCGAGTTCTTTATTCTTACAAAATTTCAAGGTCTTATGACGCTCCAGTTAAAAGTGTCAAGCATTTGTATGTTGCAAACTTTGATAGGTGTAGGACGCACCGTATAGAAGTTAGGGCCATGTGAAGTTTTATCAGTGTTTGATTTGGAACTCAAGGGTAGCATAGCTTTGAGCGATAACTTAAATTGACAAGAGGCTCGAGTACTTTATTGTTACAAAATTTCAAGGTTTTATGACGCACCAGTAAAAAGTTACAAGCATTTGTATGTTGCAAACTTTGATAGGTGTAGGACGTACCGTATAGAAGTTAGGGCCATTTGAAGTTTTATCAGTGTTTGATTTGGCACTCAAGGGTAGCATAGCTCTGAGCGATAGCTTAAATTGACAAGAGGCTCGAGTACCTTATTGGTACAAAATTTCAAGGTTTTATGACGCTCCAGTAAAAAGTTAAAAGCATTTGTATCTTGCAAACTTTGATTGGTGTAGATCGTGCCGTATAGAAGTTAGGTCTATTTGAAGCTTTATTAGTGTTTGATTTGGGACTCAAGGGTAGCATAGCTTTGAGCGATAGCTTAAATTGGCAAGAGGCTGGAGTACTTTATTGTTACAAAATTTCAAGGTTTTATGACGCTCCAGTAAAATGTTACAAGCATTTGTATGTTGCAAACTGTGATAGGTGTAGGACGTACCGTATATAAGTTAGGGCCATTTGAAGTTTTATCAGTGTGTGATTTGGGACTCAAGGAGAGAGGCTCGAGTACTTTATTGTTACAAAATTTCCAGGTTTTATGACGCTCCAGTAAAAAGTTACAAGCATTTGTATGTTGCAAGCTTTGATAGGTGTAGGACGTACCGTATAGAAGTTAGGGCCATTTGAAATTTTGTCAGTGTTTGATTTGAGACTCAAGGGTAGCATAGCTTTGAGCGATAGCTAAAATTGACAAGAGGCTCGACTACTTTATTGTTACAAAATTTCAAGGTTTTATGACGCTCCAGTAAAAAGTTACAAGCATTTGTATGTTACAAACTTTGGTAGGTATAGGATGCAGAGGATAGAAGTTAGGGCCGTTTGAAGCTTTATAAGTGTTTGATTTGGGACTCAAGGGTAGCATAGCTTTGACCGATAGCTAAATTGACAAGAGGCTCGAGTTCTTTATTCTTACAAAATTTCAAGGTCTTATGACGCTCCAGTAAAAAGTGTCAAGCATGTGTATGTTGAAAACTTTGATAGGTGTAGGACGTACCGTATAGAAGTTAGGGCCATTTGAAATTTTATCAGTATTTGATTTGCGACTCAAGGGTAGTATAGCTTTGAGCGATAGCTAAAATTGACAAGAGGCTCGAGTACTTTATTGTTACAAAATTTCAAGTTTTTATGACGCTCCAGTAAAAAGTTACAAGCATTTGTATGTGTCAAACTTTGATAGGTGTAGGACGTACCGTATAGAAGTTAGGGCCATTTGAAGTTTTTTCAGTGTTTGATTGGAGACTCAAGGGTAGCACTGCTTTGAGCGATAGCTTAAATTGACAAGAGGGTCGAGTACTTTATTGTTACAAAATTTCAAGGTTTTATGACGCTCCAGTAAAAAGTTGCAAGAATTTGTATGTTGCAAACTTTGGTAGGTATAGGATGCACCGTATAGAAGTTAGGGCCATTTGAAGCTTTATCAGTGTTTGATTTGGGACTCAAGGGTAGCATAGCTTTGAGCGATAGCTTAAATTGACAAGAGGCTCGAGTACTTTATTGTTACAAAATTTCAAGGTTTCATGACGCTCCAGTAAAAAGTTAGAAGCATTTGTATGTTGCAAACTTTGATAGGTGTAGGACGGACCGTATAGAAGTTAGGGCCATTTGAAGTTTAATCAGTGTTACTTTGGGACTCAAGGGTAGCATAGTTTTGAGCGATAGCTTAAATTGACAAGAGGCTCGAGTAATTTATTGTTACAAAATTTCAAGTTTTTATGACGCTCCAGTAAAAAGTTACAAGCATTTGTATGTGTCAAACTTTGATAGGTGTAGGACGTACCGTATAGAAGTTAGGGCCATTTGAAGTTTTATCCGTGTTTGATTTGGGACTCAAGGGTAGCATAGCTTTGAGCGATAGCTTAAATTGACAAGAGGCTCGAGTTCTTTATTGTTAGAAAATTTCAAGGTCTTATGACGCTCCAGTAAAAAGTATCAAGCATTTGTATGTTGCAAACGTTGGTATTTGTAGGACGTATCGTATAGAAGTTATGGCCATTTAAAGTTTTATCAGTGTTTTATTTGGGAGTCAAGGGTAGCATAGCTTTGAGCGAAAGCTTAAATTGACAAGAGGCTCGAGTAGTTTATTGTTACAAAATTTCAATGTTTTATGACGCTCCAGTAAACAGTTACAAGCATTTGTATGTTGCTAACTTTGGTAGTTATAGGATGCACCGTATAGAAGTTAGGGCCATTTGAAGCTTTATCAGTGTTTGATTTGGGACTCAAGGGTAGCATAGCTTTGAGCGATAACTTAAATTGACAAGAGGCTCGAGTACTTTATTGTTACAAAATTTCAAGGTTTTATGACGCTCCAGTAAAAAGTTACAAGCATTTGTATGTTGCAAACTTTGGTAGGTATAGGATGCACCGTATAGAAGTTAGGGCCATTTGAAGCTTTATCAGTGTTTGATTTGGGACTCAAGGGTAGCATAGCTTTGAGCGATAACTTAAATTGACAAGAGGCTCGAGTACTTTATTGTTACAAAATTTCAAGGTCTTATGACGCTCCAGTTAAAAGTTACAAGCATTTGTATGTTGCAAACTTTGATAGGTGTAGGACGTATCGTATAGAAGTTAGGGCCATTTGAAGTTTTATCAGTGTTTGATTTGGGACTCAAGGGTAGCATAGCTTTGAGCGATAACTTAAATTGACAAGAGGCTCGAGTACTTTATTGTTACAAAATTTCAAGGTTTTATGACGCTCCAGTAAAAAGTTACAAGTATTTGTATGTTGCAAACTTTGGTAGGTATAGGATGCACCGTATAGAAGTTAGGGCCATTTTAAGCTTTATCAGTGTTTGATTTGGGACTCAAGGGTAGCATAGCTTTGAGCGATAACTTAAATTGACAAGAGGCTCGAGTACTTTATTGTTACAAAATTTCAAGGTTTTATGACGCTCCAGTAAAAAGTTACAAGCATTTGTATGTTGCAAACTTTGGTAGGTATAGGATGCACCGTATAGAAGTTAGGGCCATTTGAAGCTTTATCAGTGTTTGATTTGGGACTCAAGGGTAGCATAGCTTTGAGCGATAACTTAAATTGACAAGAGGCTCGAGTACTTTATTGTTACAAAATTTCAAGGTCTTATGACGCTCCAGTTAAAAGTTACAAGCATTTGTATGTTGCAAACTTTGATAGGTGTAGGACGTACCGTATAGAAGTTAGGGCCATTTGAAATTTTATCAGTGTTTGATTTGGGACTCAAGGGTAGCATAGGTTTGAGCGATAGCTTAAATTGACAAGAGGCTCGAGTGCTTTATTGTTACAAAATTTCAAGGTTTTATGACGCTCCAGTAAAAAGTTACAAGCATATGAATGTTGCAAACTTTGGTAGGTGTAGGACGTACCGTATAGAAGTTAGGGCCATTTGAAGTTTTATCAGTGCTTGATTTGGGACTGAAGGGTAGCATAGCTTTGAGCGATAGCTTAAATTGACAAGAGGCTCGAGTACTTTATTGTTACAAAATTTCAAGGTTTTATGACGCTCTAGTAAAAAGTTACAAGCATTTGTATGTTGCAAACTTTGATAGGTTTAGGACATACCGTATAGAAGTTATGGCCATTTGAAGTTTTATCAGTGATTGATTTGGAACTCAAGGGTAGCATACCTTTGAGCGATAGCTTAACTTGACAAGAGGCTCGGGTACTTTATTGTTACAAAATTTCAAGGTTTTATGACGCTCCAGTAAAAAGTTACAAGCATTTGTATCTTGCAATCTTTGATAGGTGTAGATCGTACCGTATAGAAGTTAGGTCTATTTGAAGCTTTGTTAGTGTTTGATTTGGGACTCAAGGGTAGCATAGCTTTGAGCGATAGCTTAAATTGACAAGAGGCTCGAGTACTTTATTGTTACAAAATTTCAAGGTTTTATGACGCTCCAGTAAAATGTTACAAGCATTTGTATGTTGCAAACTTTGATAGGTGTAGGACGTACCGTATAGAAGTTAGGGCCATTTGAAGTTTTATCAGTGTTTGATTTGGGACTCAAGGAGAGAGGCTCGAGTGCTTTACTGTTACAAAATTTCCAGGTTTTATGACGCTCCAGTAAAAAGTTACAAGCATTTGTATGTTGCAAACTTTGATAGGTGTAGGACGTACCGTATAGAAGTTAGGGCCATTTGAAGTTTTATGCGTGTTTGATTTGGGACTCAAGGGTAGCATAGCTTTGAGCGATAGCTTAAATTGACAAAGAGGCTCGAGTTCTTTATTCTTACAAAATTTCAAGGTCTTATGACGCTCCAGTAAAAAGTGTCAAGCATGTGTATGTTGAAAACTTTGATAGGTGTAGGACGTACCGTATAGAAGTTAGGGCCATTTGAATCTTTATCAGTATTTGATTTGGGACTTAAGGGTAGTATAGCTTTGAGCGATAGCTTAAATTGACCAGAGGCTCGAGTACTTTATTGTTACAAAATTTCAAGTTTTTATGACGCTCCAGTAAAAAGTTACAAGCATTTGTATGTGTCAAACTTTGATAGGTGTAGGACGTACCGTATAGAAGTTAGGGCCATTTGAAGTTTTATCAGTGTTTGATTTGAGACTCAAGGGTAGCATTGCTTTGAACGATAGCTTAAATTGACAAGGGGGTCGAGTACTTTATTGTTACAAAATTTCAAGGTTTTATGACGCTCCAGTAAAAAGTTACAAGCTTTTGTATGTTGCAAACTTTGATAGGTGTAGGACGTACCGTATAGAAGTTAGGGCCATTTGAAATTTTATCAGTGTTTGATTTGGGACTCAAGGGTAGCATAGGTTTCAGCGATAGCTTAAATTCACAAAAGAGGCTCGAGTGCTTTATTGTTACAAAATTTCAAGGTTTTATGACGCTCCAGTAAAAAGTTACAAGCATATGAATGTTGCAAACTTTGGTAGGTGTAGGACGTACCGTATAGAAGTTAGGGCCATTTGAAGTTTTATCAGTGCTTGATTTGGGACTGAAGGGTAGCATAGCTTTGAGCGATAGCTTAAATTGACAAGAGGCTCGGGTACTTTATTGTTACAAAATTTCAAGGTTTTATGACGCTCCAGTAAAAAGTTACAAGCATTTGTATCTTGCAATCTTTGATAGGTGTAGATCGTACCGTATAGAAGTTAGGTCTATTTGAAGCTTTGTTAGTGTTTGATTTGGGAATCAAGGGTAGCATAGCTTTGAGCGATAGCTTAAATTGACAAGAGGCTCGAGTACTTTATTGTTACAAAATTTCAAGGTTTTATGACGCTCCAGTAAAATGTTACAAGCATTTGTATGTTGCAAACTTTGATAGGTGTAGGACGTACCGTATAGAAGTTAGGGCCATTTGAAGTTTTATCAGTGTTTGATTTGGGACTCAAGGAGAGAGGCTCGAGTGCTTTATTGTTACAAAATTTCCCCGTTTTATGACGCTCCAGTAAAAAGTTACAAGCATTTGTATGTTGCAAACTTTGATAGGTGTAGGACGTACCGTATAGAAGTTAGGACCATTTGAAATTTTACCAGTGTTTGATTTGCGACTCAAGGGTAGCATAGCTTTGAGCGATAGCTAAAATTGACAAGAGGCTCGAGTACTTTATTGTTACAAAATTTCAAGGTTTTATGACGCTCCAGTAAAATGTTACAAGCATTTGTATGTTGCAAACTTTGATAGGTGTAGGACGTACCGTATAGAAGTTAGGACCATTTGAAATTTTACCAGTGTTTGATTTGCGACTCAAGGGTAGCATAGCTTTGAGCGATAGCTAAAATTGACAAGAGGCTCGAGTACTTTATTGTTACAAAATTTCAAGGTTTTATGATGCTCCAGTAAAAAGTTACAAGCATTTGTATGTTGCAAACTTTGATAGGTGTAGGACATACCGTATAGAAGTTAGGGCCATTTGAAGTTTTATCCGTGTTTGATTTGGGACTCAAGGGTAGCATAGCTTTGAGCGATAGCTTAAATTGACAAAGAGGCTCGAGTTCTTTATTCTTACAAAATTTCAAGGTCTTATGACGCTCCAGTAAAAAGTGTCAAGCATGTGTATGTTGAAAACTTTGATAGGTGTAGGACGTACCGTATAGAAGTTAGGGCCATTTGAACCTTTATCAGTATTTGATTTGGGACTTAAGGGTAGTATAGCTTTGAGCGATACCTTAAATTGACCAGAGGCTCGAGTACTTTATTGTTACAAAATTTCAAGTTTTTATGACGCTCCAGTAAAAAGTTACAAGCATTTGTATGTGTCAAACTTTGATAGGTGTAGGACGTACCGTATAGAAGTTAGGGCCATTTGAAGTTTTATCAGTGTTTGATTTGAGACTCAAGGGTAGCATTGCTTTGAACGATAGCTTAAATTGACAAGGGGGTCGAGTACTTTATTGTTACAAAATTTCAAGGTTTTAAGACGCTCCAGTAAAATGTTACAAGCATTTGTATGTTGCAAACTTTGATAGGTGTAGGACGTACCGTATAGAAGTTAGGGCCATTTGAAGTTTTATCAGTGTTTGATTTGGGACTCAAGGAGAGAGGCTCGAGTACTTTATTGTTACAAAATTTCCAGGTTTTATGACGCTCCAGTAAAAAGTTACAAGCATTTGTATGTTGCAAGCTTTGATAGGTGTAGGACGTACCGTATAGAAGTTAGGGCCATTTGAAATTTTGTCAGTGTTTGATTTGAGACTCAAGGGTAGCATAGCTTTGAGCGATAGCTTAAATTGACAAGAGGCTCGAGTACTTTATTGTTACAAAATTTCAAGGTTTTATGACGCTCCAGTAAAAAGTTACAAGCATTTGTATGTTGCAAACTTTGATAGGTGTAGGACGTACCGTATAGAAGTTAGGACCATTTGAAATTTTATCAGTGTTTGATTTGAGACTCAAGGGTAGCATAGCTTTGAGCGATAGCTAAAATTGACAAGAGGCTCGACTACTTTATTGTTACAAAATTTCAAGGTTTTATGATGCTCCTGTAAAAAGTTACAAGCATTTGTATGTTGCAAACTTTGATAGGTGTAGGACGTACCGTATAGAAGTTAGGGTCATTTGAAGTTTTATCCTTGTTTGATTTGGGACTCAAGGGTAGCATAGCTTTGAGCGATAGCTTAAATTGACAAGAGGCTCGAGTTCTTTATTCTTACAAAATTTCAAGGTCTTATGACGCTCCAGTTAAAAGTGTCAAGCATTTGTATTTTGCAAACAATGATAGGTGTAGGACGTACCGTATAGAAGTTAGGGACATGTGAAGTTTTAGCAGTGTTTAATTTGGAACTCAAGGGAAGCATAGCTTTGAGCGATAGCTTAAATTTTTACAAGAGGCTCGAGTACTTTATTGTTACAAAATTTCAAGGTTTTATGACGCTCCAGTAAAAAGTTACAAGCATTTGTATCTTGCAATCTTTGATAGGTGTAGATCGTACCGTATAGAAGTTAGGTCTATTTGAAGCTTTGTTAGTGTTTGATTTGGGACTCAAGGGTAGCATAGCTTTGAGCGATAGCTTAAATGACAAGAGGCTCGAGTACTTTATTGTTACAAAATTTCAAGGTTTTATGACGCTCCAGTAAAATGTTACAAGCATTTGTATGTTGCAAACTTTGATAGGTGTAGGACGTACCGTATAGAAGTTAGGGCCATTTGAAGTTTTATCAGTTTTTGATTTGGGACTCAAAGAGAAAGGCTCGAGTGCTTTATTGTTACAAAATTTCCAGGTTTTATGACGCTCCAGTAAAAAGTTACAAGCATTTGTATGTTGCAAGCTTTGATAGGTGTAGGACGTACCGTATAGAAGTTAGGGCCATTTGAAATTTTGTCAGTGTTTGATTTGAGACTCAAGGGTAGCATAGCTTTGAGCGATAGCTTAAATTGATAAGAGGCTCGAGTACTTTATTGTTACAAAATTTCAAGGTTTTATGACGCTCCAGTAAAAAGTTACAAGCATTTGTATGTTGCAAACTTTGATAGGTGTAGGACGTACCGTATAGAAGTTAGGACCATTTGAAATTTTATCAGTGTTTGATTTGACACTCAAGGGTAGCATAGCTTTGAGCGATAGCTAAAATTGACAAGAGGCTCGACTACTTTATTGTTACAAAATTTCAAGGTTTTATGATGCTCCAGTAAAAAGTTACAAGCATTTGTATGTTGCAAACTTTGATAGGTGTAGGACGTACCGTATAGAAGTTAGGGCCATTTGAAGTTTTATCCGTGTTTGCTTTGGGACTCAAGGGTAGCATAGCTTTGAGCGATAGCTTAAATTGACAAGAGGCTCGAGTTCTTTATTCTTACAAAATTTCAAGGTCTTATGACGCTCCAGTTAAAAGTGTCAAGCATTTGTATTTTGCAAACTTTGATAGGTGTAGGACGTACCGTATAGAAGTTAGGGCCATGTGAAGTTTTAGCAGTGTTTGATTTGGAACTCAAGGGTAGCATAGCTTTGAGCGATAGCTTAAATTTTTACAAGAGGCTCGAGTACTTTATTGTTAGAAAATTTCAAGGTTTTATGACGCTCCAGTAAAAAGTTACAAGCATTTGTATGTTGCAAACTTTGATAGGTGTAGGACGTACCGTATAGAAGTTAGGGCCATTTGAAATTTTATCAGTGTTTGATTTGAGACTCAAGGATAGCATAGCTTTGAGCGATAGCTTAAATTGACAAGAGGCTCGAGTACTTTATTGTTACAAAATTTAAAGGTTTTATGACGCTCCAGTAAAAAGTTACAAGCATTTGTATGTTGCAAACTTTGATAGGTGTAGGACGTACCGTATAGAAGTTAGGACCATTTGAAATTTTACCAGTGTTTGATTTGAGACTCAAGGGTAGCTAGCTTTGAGCGATAACTTAAATTGACAAGAGGCTCGAGTACTTTATTGTTACAAAATTTCAAGGTTTTATGACGCTCCAGTAAAAAGTTACAAGCATTTGTATGTTGCAAACTTGGATAGGTGTAGGACGTACCGTATAAAAATTATTGCCATTTGAAGTTTAATCAGTGTTGATTTGGGACTCAAGGGTAGCATAGCTTTGAGCGATAGCTTAAATTGACAAGAGGCTCGAGTAATTTATTGCTACAAAATTTCAAGATTTTATGACGCTCCAGTAAAAAGTTACAAGCATTTGTATGTGTCAAACTTTGATAGTTGTAGGACGTACCGTATATAAGTTAGGGCCATTTGAAGTTTTATCAGTGTTTGATTTAGGACTCAAGGGTAGCATAGCTTTGAGCGATAGCTTAAATTGACAAGAGGCTCAAGTACTTTTTTGTTACAAAATTTCAAGGTTTTATGATGCTCCAGTAAAAAGTAACAAGCATTTGTATGTTGCAAACTTTGATAGGTGTAGGACGTACCGTATATAAGTTAGGGCCATTTGAAGTTTTATCCGTGTTTGATTTGGGACTCAAGGGTAGCATAGCTTTGAGCGATAGCTTAAATTGACAAGAGGCTCGAGATCTTTATTGTTAGAAAATTTCAAGGTCTTATGACGCTCCGGTAAAAAATGTCAAGCATTTGTATGTTGCAAACTTTGATATGTGTAGGACGTATCGTATAGAAAATATGGCCATTTGAGGCTTTATCAGTGTTTTATTTGGGAGTCAAGGGTAGCATAGCTTTGAGCGATAGCTTAAATTGACAAGAGGCTCGAGTACTTTATTGTTACAAAATTTCAAGGTTTTATGACGCTCCAGTAAACAGTTACAAGCATTTGTATGTTGCAAACTTTGGTAGTTATAGGATGCACCGTATAGAAGTTAGGGCCATTTGAAGCTTTATCAGTGTTTGATTTGGGACTCAAGGGTAGCATAGCTTTGAGCGGTAGCTTAAATTGACAAGAGGCTCGAGTACTTTATTGTTACAAAATTTCAAGGTTTTATGACGCTCCAGTAAAAAGTTACAAGCATTTGTATGTTGCAAACTTTGATAGGTGTAGGACGTACCGTATAGAAATTAGGACCATTTGAAACTTTATCAGTGTTTGATTTGAGACTCAAGGGTAGCATAGCTTTGAGCGATAGCTAAAATTGACAAGAGGCTCGAGTACTTTATTGTTAAAAAATTTCAAGCTTTTATGATGCTCCAGTAAAAAGTTACAAGCATTTGTATGTTGCAAACTTTGATAGGTGTAGGACGTACCGTATAGAAGTTAGGGCCATTTGAAGTTCTATCCGTGTTTGATTTGGGACTCAAGGGTAGCATAGCTTTTAGCGATAGCTTAAATTGACAAGAGGCTCGAGTTCTTTATTCTTACAAAATTTCAAAGTCTTATGACGCTCCAGTAAAAAGTGTCAAGCATGTGTATGTTGAAAACATTGACAGGTGTAGGACGTACCGTATAGAAGTTAGGGCCATTTGAAATTTTATCAGTATTTGATTTGGGACTCAAGGGTAGTATAGCTTTGAGCGATAGCTTAAATTGACAAGAGGCTCGAGTCCTTTATTGTTACACAATTTCAAGTTTTTATGACGCTCCAGTAAAAAGTTACAAGCATTTGTATGTTGCAAACTTTGATAGGTGTAGGACGTACCGTATAGAAGTTAGGGCCATTTGAAGTTCTATCCGTGTTTGATTTGGGACTCAAGGGTAGCATAGCTTTTAGCGATAGCTTAAATTGACAAGAGGCTCGAGTTCTTTATTCTTACAAAATTTCAAGGTCTTATGACGCTCCAGTAAAAAGTGTCAAGCATGTGTATGTTGAAAACATTGATAGGTGTAGGACGTACCGTATAGAAGTTAGGGCCATTTGAAATTTTATCAGTATTTGATTTGGGACTCAAGGGTAGTATAGCTTTGAGCGATAGCTTAAATTGACAAGAGGCTCGAGTCCTTTATTGTTACAAAATTTCAAGGTTTTATGACGCTCCAGTAAAAAGTTGCAAGCATTTGTATGTTGCAAACTTTGGTAGGTATAGGATGCACCGTATAGAAGTTAGGGCCATTTGAAGCTTTAACAGTGTTTGATTTGGGTCTCAAGGGTAGCTTAACTTTGAGCGATAGCTTAAATTGACAAGAGGCTCGAGTCCTTTATTGTTACAAAATTTCAAGGTTTTATGACGCTCCAGTAAAAAGTTGCAAGCATTTGTATGTTGCAAACTTTGGTAGGTATAGGATGCACCGTATAGAAGTTAGGGCCATTTGAAGCTTTAACAGTGTTTGATTTGGGTCTCAAGGGTAGCTTAACTTTGAGCGATAGCTTAAATTGACAAGAGGCTCGAGTTCTTTATTCTTACAAAATTTCAAGGTCTTATGACGCTCCAGTTAAAAGTGTCCAGCATTTGTATGTTGCAAACTTTGATAGGTGTAGGACGTACCGTATAGAAGTTAGGGCCATGTGAAGTTTTATCAGTGTTTGTTTTGGAACTCAAGGGTAGCATAGCTTTGAGCGATAGCTTAAATTTTTACAAGAGGCCCGAGTACTTTATTGTTACAAAATTTCAAGGTTTTATGACGCTCCAGTAAAAAGCCACAAGCATTTGTATGTTGCAAACTTTGATAGGTGTAAGACGTACCGTATAGAAGTTAGGGCCATTTGAAATTTTATCAGTGTTTGATTTGAGACTCAAGGGTAGCATAGCTTTGAGCGATAGCTTAAATTGACAAGAGGGTCGAGGACTTTATTGTTACAAAATTTCAAGGTTTTATGACGCTCCAGTAAAAAGTTGCAAGCATTTGTATGTTGCAAACTTTGGTAAGTATAGGATGCACCGTATATAAGTTATGGCCATTTGAAGTTTTATCAGTGTTTTATTTGGGAGTCAAGGGTAGCATAGCTTTGAGCGATAGCTTAAATTGACAAGAGGCTCGAGTACTTTATTGTTACAAAATTTCAAGGTTTTATGACGCTCCAGTAAACAGTTACAAGCATTTGTATGTTGCAAACTTTGGTAGTTATAGGATGCACCGTATAGAAGTTAGGGCCATTTGAAGCTTTATCAGTGTTTGATTTGGGACTCAAGGGTAGCATAGCTTTGAGCGATAGCTTAAATTGACAAGAGGCTCGAGTACTTTATTGTTACAAAATTTCAAGGTTTTATGACGCTCCAGTAAAAAGTTACAAGCATTTGTATGTTGCAAACTTTGATAGGTGTAGGACGTACCGTATAGAAATTAGGACCATTTGAAACTTTATCAGTGTTTGATTTGAGACTCAAGGGTAGCATAGCTTTGAGCGATAGCTAAAATTGACAAGAGGCTCGAGTACTTTATTGTTAAAAAATTTCAAGCTTTTATGATGCTCCAGTAAAAAGTTACAAGCATTTGTATGTTGCAAACTTTGATAGGTGTAGGACGTACCGTATAGAAGTTAGGGCCATTTGAAGTTCTATCCGTGTTTGATTTGGGACTCAAGGGTAGCATGGCTTTTAGCGATAGCTTAAATTGACAAGAGGCTCGAGTTCTTTATTCTTACAAAATTTCAAGGTCTTATGACGCTCCAGTAAAAAGTGTCAAGCATGTGTATGTTGAAAACATTGATAGGTGTAGGACGTACCGTATAGAAGTTAGGGCCATTTGAAATTTTATCAGTATTTGATTTGGGACTCAAGGGTAGTATAGCTTTGAGCGATAGCTTAAATTGACAAGAGGCTCGAGTCCTTTATTGTTACACAATTTCAAGTTTTTATGACGCTCCAGTAAAAAGTTACAAGCATTTGTATGTGTCAAACTTTGATAGGTGTAGGACGTACCGTATAGAAGTTAGGGCCATTTGAAGTTTTATCAGTGTTTGATTTGAGACTCAAGGGTAGCATTGCTTTGAGCGATAGCTTAAATTGACAAGAGGGTCGAGTACTTTATTGTTACAAAATTTCAAGGTTTTATGACGCTCCAGTAAAAAGTTGCAAGCATTTGTATGTTGCAAACTTTGGTAGGTATAGGATGCACCGTATAGAAGTTAGGGCCATTTGAAGCTTTAACAGTGTTTGATTTGGGACTCAAGGGTAGCTTAACTTTGAGCGATAGCTTAAATTGACGAGAGGCTCGAGTTCTTTATTCTTACAAAATTTCAAGGTCTTATGACGCTCCAGTTAAAAGTGTCCAGCATTTGTATGTTGCAAACTTTGATAGGTGTAGGACGTACCGTATAGAAGTTAGGGCCATGTGAAGTTTTATCAGTGTTTGTTTTGGAACTCAAGGGTAGCATAGCTTTGAGCGATAGCTTAAATTTTTACAAGAGGCCCGAGTACTTTATTGTTACAAAATTTCAAGGTTTTATGACGCTCCAGTAAAAAGCCACAAGCATTTGTATGTTGCAAACTTTGATAGGTGTAAGACGTACCGTATAGAAGTTAGGGCCATTTGAAATTTTATCAGTGTTTGATTTGAGACTCAAGGGTAGCATAGCTTTGAGCGATAGCTTAAATTGACAAGAGGGTCGAGTACTTTATTGTTACAAAATTTCAAGGTTTTATGACGCTCCAGTAAAAAGTTGCAAGCATTTGTATGTTGCAAACTTTGGTAAGTATAGGATGCACCGTATATAAGTTATGGCCATTTGAAGTTTTATCAGTGTTTTATTTGGGAGTCAAGGGTAGCATAGCTTAGAGCGATAGCTTAAATTGACAAGAGGCTCGAGTACTTTATTGTTACAAAATTTCAAGGTTTTATGACGCTCCAGTAAACAGTTACAAGCATTTGTATGTTGCAAACTTTGGTAGTTATAGGATGCACCGTATAGAAGTTAGGGCCATTTGAAGCTTTATCAGTGTTTGATTTGGGACTCAAGGGTAGCATAGCTTTGAGCGATAGCTTAAATTGACAAGAGGCTCGAGTACTTTATTGTTACAAAATTTCAAGGTTTTATGACGCTCCAGTAAAAAGTTACAAGCATTTGTATGTTGCAAACTTTGATAGGTGTAGGACGTACCGTATAGAACTTAGGACCATTTGAAACTTTATCAGTGTTTGATTTGAGACTCAAGGGTAGCATAGCTTTGAGCGATAGCTAAAATTGACAAGAGGCTCGAGGACTTTATTGTTAAAAAATTTCAAGCTTTTATGATGCTCCAGTAAAAAGTTACAAGCATTTGTATGTTGCAAACTTTGATAGGTGTAGGACGTACCGTATAGAAGTTAGGGCCATTTGAAGTTCTATCCGTGTTTGATTTGGGACTCAAGGGTAGCATAGCTTTTAGCGATAGCTTAAATTGACAAGAGGCTCGAGTTCTTTATTCTTACAAAATTTCAAGGTCTTATGACGCTCCAGTAAAAAGTGTCAAGCATGTGTATGTTGAAAACTTTGATAGGTGTAGGACGTACCGTATAGAAGTTAGGGCCATTTGAAATTTTATCAGTATTTGATTTGGGACTCAAGGGTAGTATAGCTTTGAGCGATAGCTTAATTTGACAAGAGGCTCGAGTACTTTATTGTTACACAATTTCAAGTTTTTATGACGCTCCAGTAAAAAGTTACAAGCATTTGTATGTGTCAAACTTTGATAGGTGTAGGACGTACCGTATAGAAGTTAGGGCCATTTGAAGTTTTATCAGTGTTTGATTTGAGACTCAAGGGTAGCATTGCTTTGAGCGATAGCTTAAATTGACAAGAGGGTCGAGTACTTTATTGTTACAAAATTTCACGGTTTAATGACGCTCCAGTAAAAAGTTGCAAGTATTTGTATGTTGCAAACTTTGGTAGGTATAGGATGCACCGTATAGAAGTTAGGGCCATTTGAAGCTTTATCAGTGTTTGATTTGGGACTCAAGGGTAGCATAGCTTTGAGCGATAGCTTAACCCTTATGTCAACGGCAACATACCTGGGTATGTTTAGCGTTTTCAAAACGCTGTAGCTCTGAACTGGATAATTGGATCGACTTGAAATTTCGTGATATCCTAGCGAAAACTGGTTTACGCAATAGTCTTAACTTTGGTTAGGATTGGGTCATCCGTTTGGTAGATAAAGCCCATTTACAAAGTTGCACACTTACGTCAACAGCATACATACCTGGGTATATGGGCTATGTATAGTAAAACGCATGCAAATATGATAATATTTTTGAAAAGTATAGTTTCTTTTGAGTGAAAAAAATACTTATGGTATAAAAATTATTATAAACTAAAAAATACTTATGAAAAAAATATTTAAAACACTACGAAAAAATTTAAAATTTTTGAAATTCAATTACATCTATCGCATTGCAGCAAGTCTTTGGAATGCTCTGCGCACACTGGTTTCTTGCATAATGTGCATGCTTTACGAGTAGGGCGTCGTTTGGAGCAGATGTAGCAATTCCCCTTTACTTTTAGGCGTCCCGTACTATCACGCTCCTACGCTTCATGTGCTCCAGCATCCACGGCTCGGATGGGCCTACTCATCATGGCTTCGATGGCGTTGCGCGTTCAAAAAACTCTGGATATTCTGCTGTCATTCGCCCTTCTCTCTATTTCTGGCTTGCATAGTTGCTCGCTTAGCTCATGGAGAAACATCCTACGGCGGCTTGTATATGATTTCAGGTGAGTGTTGTTGTCAACGTATATTATGTATGCAGCAAACGCAGCAACGTCCACAATATTATAAAAGAAAGCCAACGGCCATCTATTTGTGCGCCGCTTGGTACTATATTCTGACAAGCACATGTCCATGTTATCAACTCCACCTTTGGTTTTGTTGTAGTCCAATATAAGCAATGGCTTCTTCTTAGGACCGGCCGTTTCTGTTGTATAATGAGAAGTAGACAATATTACAACCGCCTTGTTTTTCTTGGGCACGTACGAGCACATCGTAACGTGATTATAGAACCCAAACATTGATGATTCAGCCTCACGTCCTTTGGGGTTGGCAAATGCTGCTGGCACGAATGTACGCCTTTTGTTGCAAGTACCCAATATAGATAAATTATTGTCTATCATCAAACATTTTGCCAAGTTGTAGCTAGTGAAAAAGTTCTCACATACAATATTTCTTCCACTTCCACCAAAAAGGTTGACACATAAATCTTTTACTACTCTTTCACCAACGTTTTTTTCACGTTCACTAGACGGTGCCATTCCTGTATAGATTTGTCCCTGCATTGAAAAATTAAATTCAATTTAGGTATTTATATTTTCAACAATATTGATAGTACCTGCAATGGATAGGACGAAATGGAGTCGCACACCCACCACACTTTTATCCCATATTTGGCAGGTTTTGATGGTATGTATTGCGTGAAACCAGTTCCACCACGATAAGCATACAATTGTTCATCTACGGTGACGTTGGCTCCTGCCACGTAATATCTACGAAGACAGCTGTTTAGCATCAAAAAAACGTCCGATATTGCTGCTGCTTTGTCAGTTTGTTTGCGTTGCTGGCGTGTGTTTCCATTATCAAAACGAATAAAGCGGCTAATTGCCCAAAATCGTCGTACACTCATTGCAGCACGATATAATGGATGTGATTTAGTTTTCCACAAATCTTTCGTATGCACGTAACCGGAATGTGTAACACCACTTAGCAAAAGTACGCCCAAATATGCATCAAATTCACATTCTGTTATGGGAATCCATGATCTGGGCTCTCTTGTTGGATGTTTTGTATTGCCATCATCAAAGAATTGCCTTGCCTTTCGATTTGATTCACGAATAATTATGTCGCATATTTCGCCTGACATTATCAATTTGAAAGTTTCTGCAATGGTCAAATCTTGCGTTGCCCGTACGGGTCCAGATTGTGCACTTCTTAGAATGTTGTGCGTACGGAATCTAACAGGTTGTGGTTGTATCGAAGACCAAACATTACCATCTCTGGCAGTAAAATATTCCCCAGTTTCAATTGGCGCATCTTCAAGTTCTTCATCAGAATCACTGTCGTCCTCTGTGTCATATTCTGGTAACGTGGGCTCTTCAAAGTCTGAGTCATCGACACCAATATCACCTACACATTCATCTAAAGCCTCGTCATCAACTATTGAATCGTGGTCACTTATTGCTTCCTGGCTCTCTTCAAGCGTTTGACGAATATATGCTTGCTGTTCTTCGTACGAAAGTGCACTTAGTTGTCGTGGAGTAAGCCATTCACCATCTGCCATTTCACTTTTATTTTATTTTTTTATTTCTACAAAATTAACAGAAACGTCTTTTCACTTCCAATCACAAATGTAAACTAACTTTGCTGACGAAACTACAAAGAATGAAATTTCTGCAAATTTCTTTTGTCTCTCCATTTCCCGCCATTTCTCGGCATGCAATTTCCCATAAAAAACGTATGTACAATGACTACCTGCAAGGGTAAAACTGGTTCTGAACCTTTTGTCTCTTACTAACACAATAAAAAAATGCAAGGGTAAAACTGGTTCTGAACCTTTTGTCTCTTACTAACACAATAAAAAAATGCAAGGGTAAAACTGGTTTTGAACCTTTTGTCTCTTTCTAACAAAATAAAAAAATATGCAGAATGGCGGGAAATGGAGAGACAAAAGAAATTCCAACAAACGAGTTAGATATTAGCATTTATATGCTAACGGCATGACATTCCCCATACAAGACGTATGTATGCATACCCGGGTGTGTTGCTGTTGACGTGCGTAAAGAAGTTCTGCCGTTGACATAAGGGTTAAATCGACAAGAGGCTCGAGTACTTTATTGTTACAAAATTTCAAGGTTTTATGACGCTCCAGTAAAAAGTTACAAGCTTTTGTATGTTGCAAACTTTGATAGTTGTAGGACGTACCGTATAGAAGTTAGGACGATTTGAAATTTTATCAGTGTTTGATTTGAGACTCAAGGGTAGCATAGCTTTGAGCGATAGCTAAAATTGACAAGAGGCTCGAGTACTTTATTGTTACAAAATTTCAAGATTTTAGTATGCTCCAGTAAAAAGTTCAAGCATTTGTATGTTACAAACTCTGATAGGTGTAGGACGTACCGTATAGAAGTTAGGGCCATTTGAAGTTTTATCCGTGTTTGATTTGGGCCTCAAGGGTAGCATAGCTTTGAGCGATAGCTTAAATTGACAAGAGGCTCGAGTTCTTTATTCTTACAAAATTTCAAGGTCTTATGACGCTCCAGTTAAAAGTGTCAAGCATTTGTATGTTGCAAACTTTGATAGGTTCAGGACGTACCGTATAGAAATTAGGCCCATTTGAAGTTTTATCAGTGTTTGATTTGATACTCAAGGGTAGCATTGCTTTGAGCGATAGCTTAAATTGACAAGAGGCTCGACTACTTTATTGTTACAAAATTTCAAGGTTTTATGATGCTCCAGTAAAAAGTTACAAGCATTTGTATGTTGCAAACTTTGATAGGTGTAGGACGTACCGTATAGAAGTTAGGGCCATTTGAAGTTTTATCCGTGTTTGATTTGGGACTCAAGGGTAGCATAGCTTTGAGCGATAGCTTAAATTGACAAGAGGCTCGAGTTCTTTATTCTTACAAAATTTCAAGGTCTTATGACGCTCCAGTTAAAAGTGTCAAGCATTTGTATTTTGCAAACTTTGATAGGTGTAGGACGTACCGTATAGAAGTTAGGGCCATGTGAAGTTTTAGCAGTGTTTGATTTGGAACTCAAGGGTAGCATAGCTTTGAGCGATAGCTTAAATTTTTACAAGAGGCTCGAGTACTTTATTGTTACAAAATTTCAAGGTTTTATGACGCTCCAGTAAAAAGTTACAAGCATTTGTATGTTGCAAACTTTGATAGGTGTAGGACCTACCGTATAGAAGTTAGGGCCATTTGAAATTTTATCAATGTTTGATTTGAGACTCAAGGATAGCATAGCTTTGAGCGATAGCTTAAATTGACAAGAGGCTCGAGTACTTTATTGTTACAAAATTTCAAGGTTTTATGACGCTCCAGTAAAATGTTACGAGCATTTGTATGTTGCAAACTTTGATAGGTGTAGGACGTACCGTATAGAAGTTAGGACCATTTGAAATTTTACCAGTGTTTGATTTGCGACTCAAGGGTAGCATAGCTTTGAGCGATAGCTAAAATTGACAAGAGGCTCGAGTACTTTATTGTTACAAAATTTCAAGGTTTTATGATGCTCCAGTAAAAAGTTACAAGCATTTGTATGTTGCAAACTTTGATAGGTGTAGGACATACCGTATAGAAGTTAGGGCCATTTGAAGTTTTATCCGTGTTTAATTTCGGACTCAAGGGTAGCATAGCTTTGAGCGATAGCTTAAATTGACAAGAGGCTCGAGTTCTTTATTCTTTCAAAATTTCAAGGTCTTATGACGCTCCAGTTAAAAGTGTCAAGCATTTGTATTTTGCAAACAATGATAGGTGTAGGACGTACCGTATAGAAGTTAGGGCCATGTGAAGTTTTAGCAGTGTTTAATTTGGAACTCAAGGGAAGCATAGCTTTGAGCGATAGCTTAAATTTTTACAAGAGGCTCGATTACTTCATTGTTACAAAATTTCAAGGTTTTATGACGCTCCAGTAAAAAGTTACAAGCATTTGTATCTTGCAATCTTTGATAGGTGTAGATCGTACCGTATAGAAGTTAGGTCTATTTGAAGCTTTGTTAGTGTTTGATTTGGGACTCAAGGGTAGCATAGCTTTGAGCGATAGCTTAAATTGACAAGAGGCTCGAGTACTTTATTGTTACAAAATTTCAAGGTTTTATGACGCTCCAGTAAAATGTTACAAGCATTTGTATGTTGCAAACTTTGATAAGTGTAGGACGTACCGTATAGAAGTTAGGGCCATTTGAAGTTTTATCAGTTTTTGATTTGGGACTCAAGGAGAAAGGCTTGAGTGCTTTATTGTTACAAAATTCCCAGGTTTTATGACACTCCAGTAAAAAGTTACAAGCATTTGTATGTTGCAAGCTTTGATAGGTGTAGGACGTACCGTATAGAAGTTAGGGCCATTTGAAATTTAGTCAGTGTTTGATTTGAGACTCAAGGGTAGCATAGCTTTGAGTGATAGCTTAAATTGACAAGAGGCTCGAGTACTTTATTGTTACAAAATTTCAAGGTTTTATGACGCTCCAGTAAAAAGTTACAAGCATTTCTATGTTGCAAACTTTGATAGGTGTAGGACGTACCGTATAGAAGTTAGGACCATTTGAAATTTTATCAGTGTTTGATTTGAGAATCAAGGGTAGCATAGCTTTGAGCGATAGCTAAAATTGACAAGAGGCTCGACTACTTTATTGTTACAAAATTTCAAGGTTTTATGATGCTCCATTAAAAAGTTACAAGCATTTGTATGTTGCAAACTTTGATAGGTGTAGGACGTACCGTATATAAGTTAGGGCCATTTGAAGTTTTATCCGTGTTTGATTTGGGACTCAAGGGTAGCATAGCTTTGAGCGATAGCTTAAATTGACGAGAGGCTCGAGTTCTTTATTCTTACAAAATTTCAAGGTCTTATGACGCTCCAGTTAAAAGTGTCAAGCATTTGTATTTTGCAAACTTTGATAGGTGTAGGACGTACCGTATAGAAGTTAGGGCCATGTGAAGTTTTAGCAGTGTTTGATTTGGAACTCAAGGGTAGTATAGCTTTGAGCGATAGCTTAAATTTTTACAAGAGGCTCGAGTACTTTATTGTTACAAAATTTCAAGGTTTTATGACGCTCCAGTAAAAAGTTACAAGCATTTGTATGTTGCAAACTTTGATAGGTGTAGGACGTACCGTATAGAAGTTAGGACTATTTGAAATTTTACCAGTGTTTGATTTGAGACTCAAGGGTAGCATAGCTTTGAGCGATAGCTTAAATTGACAAAGAGGCTCGAGTTCTTTATTCTTACAAAATTTCAAGGTCTTATGACGCTCCAGTAAAAAGTGTCAAGCATGTGTATGTTGAAAACTTTGATAGGTATAGGACGTACCGTATAGAAGTTAGGGCCATTTGAAGTTTTATCCGTGTTTGATTTGGGACTCAAGGGTAGCATAGCTTTGAGCGATAGCTTAAATTGACAAAGAGGCTCGAGTTCTTTATTCTTACAAAATTTCAAGGTCTTATGACGCTCCAGTAAAAAGTGTCAAGCATGTGTATGTTGAAAACTTTGATAGGTGTAGGACGTACCGTATAGAAGTTAGGGCCATTTGAAATTTTATCAGTATTTGATTTGGGACTCAAGGGTAGTATAGCTTTGAGCGATAGCTTAAATTGACAAGAGGCTCGAGTACTTTATTGTTACAAAATTTCAAGGTTTCATGACGCTCCAGTAAAAAGTTACAAGCATTTGTATGCTGCAAACTTTGATAGGTGTAGGACGTACCGTATAGAAGTTAGGGCCATTTGAAGTTTTATCAGTGTTTGATTTGGACTCAAGGGTAGCATAGCTTTGAGCGATAACTTAAATTGACAAGAGGCTCGAGTACTTTATTGTTACAAAATTTCAAGGTTTTATGACGCTCCAGTAAAAAGTTACAAGCATTTGTATGTTGCAAACTTGGATAGGTGTAGGACGTACCGTATAAAAATTAGGGCCATTTGAAGTTTAATCAGTGTTGATTTGGGACTCAAGGGTAGCATAGCTTTGAGCGACAGCTTCAATTGACAAGAGGCTCGAGTAATTTATTGCTACAAAATTTCAAGATTTTATGACGCTCCAGTAAAAAGTTACAAGCATTTGTATGTGTCAAACTTTGATAGGTGTAGGACGTACCGTATATAAGTTAGGGTCATTTGAAGTTTTATCAGTGCTTGATTTAGGACTCAAGGGTAGCATAGCTTTGAGCGATAGCTTAAATTGACAAGAGGCTCAAGTACTTTATTGTTACAAAATTTCAAGGTTTTATGATGCTCCAGTAAAATGTAACAAGCATTTGTATGTTGCAAACTTTGATAGGTGTAGGACGTACCGTATATAAGTTAGGGCCATTTGAAGTTTTATCATTGTTTGATATGGGACTCAAGGGTAGCATAGCTTTGAGCGATAGCTTAAATTGACAAGAGGCTCGAGTTCTTTATTGATAGAAAATTTCAAGGTCTTATGACGCTCCGGTAAAAAATATCAAGCATTTGTATGTTGCAAACTTTGATATGTGTAGGACGTATCGTATAGAAGTTATGGCCATTTGAAGTTTTATCAGTGTTTTATTTGGGAGTCAAGGGTAGCATAGCTTTGAGCGATAGCTTAAATTGACAAGAGGCTCGAGTACTTTATTGTTACAAAATTTCAAGGTTTTATGACGCTCCAGTAAACAGTTACAAGCATTTGTATGTTGCAAACTTTGGTAGTTATAGGATGCACCGTATAGAAGTTAGGGCCATTTGAAGCTTTATCAGTGTTTGATTTGGGACTCAAGGGTAGCATAGCTTTGAGCGATAGCTTAAATTGACAAGAGGCTCGATTACTTTATTGTTACAAAATTTCAAGGTTTTATGACGCTCCAGTAAAAAGTTACAAGCATTTGTATGTTGCAAACTTTGATAGGTGTAGGACGTACCGTATAGAAATTAGGACCATTTGAAACTTGATCAGTGTTTGATTTGAGACTCAAGGGTAGCATAGCTTTGAGCGATAGCTAAAATTGACAAGAGGCTGGAGTACTTTATTGTTAAAAAATTTCAAGCTTTTATGATGCTCCAGTAAAAAGTTACAAGCATTTGTATGTTGCAAACTTTGATAGGTGTAGGACGTACCGTATAGAAGTTAGAGCCATTTGAAGTTCTATCCGTGTTTGATTTGGGACTCAAGGGTAGCATAGCTTTTAGCGATAGCTTAAATTGACAAGAGGCTCGAGTTCTTTATTCTTACAAAATTTCAAGGTCTTATGACGCTCCAGTAAAAAGTGTCAAGCATGTGTATGTTGAAAACTTTGATAGGTGTAGGACGTACCGTATAGAAGTTAGGGCCATTTGAAATTTTATCAGTATTTGATTTGGGACTCAAGGGTAGTATAGCTTTGAGCGATAGCTTAAATTGACAAGAGGCTCGAGTCCTTTATTGTTACACAATTTCAAGTTTTTATGACGCTCCAGTAAAAAGTTACAAGCATTTGTATGTGTCAAACTTTGATAGGTGTAGGACGTACCGTATAGAAGTTAGGGCCATTTGAAGTTTTATCAGTGTTTGATTTGAGACTCAAGGGTAGCATTGCTTTGAGCGATAGCTTAAATTGACAAGAGGGTCGAGTACTTTATTGTTACAAAATTTCAAGGTTTTATGACGCTCCAGTAGAAAGTTGCAAGCATTTGTATGTTGCAAACTTTGGTAGGTATAGGATGCACCGTATAGAAGTTAGGGCCATTTGAAGCTTTAACAGTGTTTGATTTGGGACCCAAGGGTAGCATAGCTTTGAGCGTTAGCTAAAATTGACAAGAGGCTCGAGTACTTTATTGTTAAAAAATTTCAAGGTTTTATGATGCTCCAGTAAAAAGTTACAAGCATTTGTATGTTCCAAACTTTGATAGGTGTAGGACGTACCGTATATAAGTTAGGGCCATTTGAAGTTTTATCCGTGTTTGATTTGGGACTCAAGGGTAGCTTAACTTTGAGCGATAGCTTAAATTGACAAGAGGCTCGAGTTCTTTATTCTTACAAAATTTCAAGGTCTTATGACGCTCCAGTTAAAAGTGTCAAGCATTTGTATGTTGCAAACTTTGATAGGTGTAGGACGTACCGTATAGAAGTTAGGGCCATGTGAAGTTTTATCAGTGTTTGTTTTGGAACTCAAGGGTAGCATAGCTTTGAGCGATAGCTTAAATTTTTACAAGAGGCCCGAGTACTTTATTGTTACAAAATTTCTAGGTTTTATGACGCTCCAGTAAAAAGCTACAAGCATTTGTATGTTGCAAACTTTGATAGGTGTAAGACGTACCGTATAGAAGTTAGGGCCATTTGAAATTTTATCAGTGTTTGATTTGAGACTCAAGGGTAGCATAGCTTTGAGCGATAGCTTAAATTGACAAGAGGCTCGAGTACTTTATTGTGACAAAATTTCAAGGTTTTATGACGCTCCAGTAAAAAGTTACAAGCATTTGTATGTTGCAAACTTTGATAGGTGTAGGACGTACCGTATAGAACTGAGGACCATTTGAAACTTTATCAGTGTTTGATTTGAGACTCAAGGGTAGCATAGCTTTGAGCGTTAGCTAAAATTGACAAGAGGCTCGAGTACTTTATTGTTAAAAAATTTCAAGGTTTTATGATGCTCCAGTAAAAAGTTACAAGCATTTGTATGTTCCAAACTTTGATAGGTGTAGGACGTACCGTATAGAAGTTAGGGCCATTTGAAGTTCTATCAGTGTTTGATTTGGGACTCAAGGGTAGCATAGCTTTTAGCGATAGCTTAAATTGACAAGAGGCTCGAGTACTTTATTCTTACAAAATTTCAAGGTCTTATGACGCTCCAGTAAAAAGTGTCAAGCATGTGTATGTTGAAAAATTTGATAGGTGTAGGACGTACCGTATAGAAGTTAGGGCCACTTGAAATTTTATCAGTATTTGATTTGGGACTCAAGGGTAGTATAGCTTTGAGCGATAGCTTAAATTGACAAGAGGCTCGAGTACTTTATTGTTACACAATTTCAAGTTTTTATGACGCTCCAGTAAAAAGTTACAAGCATTTGTATGTGTCAAACTTTGATAGGTGTAGGACGTACCGTATAGAAGTTAGGGCCATTTGAAGTTTTATCAGTGTTTGATTTGAGACTCAAGGGTAGCATTGCTTTCAGCGATAGCTTAAATTGACAAGAGGGTCGAGTACTTTATTGTTACAAAATTTCAAGGTTTTATGACGCTCCAGTAAAAAGTTGCAAGCATTTGTATGTTGCAAACTTTGGTAGGTATAGGATGCACCGTATATAAGTTATGGCCATTTGAAGTTTTATCAGTGTTTTATTTGGGAGTCAAGGGTAGCATAGCTTTGAGCGATAGCTTAAATTGACAAGAGGCTCGAGTACTTTATTGTTACAAAATTTCAAGGTTTTATGACGCTCCAGTAAACAGTTACAAGCATTTGTATGTTGCAAACTTTGGTAGTTATAGGATGCACCGTGTAGAAGTTAGGGCCATGTGAAGTTATAGCAGTGTTTGATTTGGAACTCAAGGGTAGTATAGCTTTGAGCGATAGCTTAAATTTTTACAAGAGGCTCGAGTACTTTATTGTTACAAAATTTCAAGGTCTTATGACGCTCCAGTAAAAAGTTACAAGCATTTGTATGTTGCAAACTTTGATAGGTGTAGGACGTACCGTATAGAAGTTAGGGCCATTTGAAATTTTATCAGTGTTTGATTTGAGACTCAAGGATAGCATAGCTTTGAACGATAGCTTAAATTGACAAGAGGCTCGAGTACTTTATTGTTACAAAATTTCAAGGTTTTATGACGCTCCAGTAAAAAGTTACAAGCATTTGTATGTTGCAAACTTTGATAGGTGTAGGACGTACCGTATAGAAGTTAGGACTATTTGAAATTTTACCAGTGTTTGATTTGAGACTCAAGGGTAGCATAGCTTTGAGCGATAGCTAAAATTGACAAGAGGCTCGAGTACTTTATTGTTACAAAATTTCAAGGTTTTATGATGCTCCAGTAAAAAGTTACAAGCATTTGTATGTTGCAAACTTTGATAGGTGTAGGACGTACTGTATAGAAGTTAGGGCCATTTGAAGTTTTATCCGTGTTTGATTTGGGACTCAAGGGTAGCATAGCTTTGAGCGATAGCTTAAATTGACAAAGAGGCTCGAGTTCTTTATTCTTACAAAATTTCAAGGTCTTATGACGCTCCAGTAAAAAGTGTCAAGCATGTGTATGTTGAAAACTTTGATAGGTGTAGGACGTACCGTATAGAAGTTAGGGCCATTTGAAATTTTATCAGTATTTGATTTGGGACTCAAGGGTAGTATAGCTTTGAGCGATAGCTTAAATTGACAAGAGGCTCGAGTACTTTATTGTTACAAAATTTCAAGGTTTCATGACGCTCCAGTAAAAAGTTACAAGCATTTGTATGCTGCAAACTTTGATAGGTGTAGGACGTACCGTATAGAAGTTAGGGCCATTTGAAGTTTTATCAGTGTTTGATTTGGACTCAAGGGTAGCATAGCTTTGAGCGATAACTTAAATTGACAAGAGGCTCGAGTACTTTATTGTTACAAAATTTCAAGGTTTTATGACGCTCCAGTAAAAAGTTACAAGCATTTGTATGTTGCAAACTTGGATAGGTGTAGGACGTACTGTATAAAAATTAGGGCCATTTGAAGTTTAATCAGTGTTGATTTGGGACTCAAGGGTAGCATAGCTTTGAGCGACAGCTTCAATTGACAAGAGGCTCGAGTAATTTATTGCTACAAAATTTCAAGATTTTATGACGCTCCAGTAAAAAGTTACAAGCATTTGTATGTGTCAAATTTTGATAGGTGTAGGACGTACCGTATATAAGTTAGGGCCATTTGAAGTTTTATCAGTGTTTGATTTAGGACTCAAGGGTAGCATAGCTTTGAGCGATAGCTTAAATTGACAAGAGGCTCAAGTACTTTATTGTTACAAAATTTCAAGGTTTTATGATGCTCCAGTAAAATGTAACAAGCATTTGTATGTTGCAAACTTTGATAGGTGTAGGACGTACCGTATATAAGTTAGGGCCATTTGAAGTTTTATCCGTGTTTGATTTGGGACTCAAGGGTAGCATAGCTTTGAGCGATAGCTTAAATTGACAAGAGGCTCGAGTTATTTATTGTTAGAAAATTTCAAGGTCTTATGACGCTCCGGTAAAAAATATCAAGCATTTGTATGTTGCAAACTTTGATATGTGTAGGACGTATCGTATAGAAGTTATGGCCATTTGAAGTTTTATCCGTGTTTTATTTGGGAGTCAAGGGTAGCATAGCTTTGAGCGATAGCTTAAATTGACAAGAGGCTCGAGTACTTTATTGTTACAAAATTTCAAGGTTTTATGACGCTCCAGTAAACAGTTACAAGCATTTGTATGTTGCAAACTTTGGTAGTTATAGGATGCACCGTATAGAAGTTAGGGCCATTTGAAGCTTTATCAGTGTTTGATTTGGGACTCAAGGGTAGCATAGCTTTGAGCGATAGCTTAAATTGACAAAAGGCTCGATTACTTTATTGTTACAAAATTTCAAGGTTTTATGACGCTCCAGTAAAAAGTTACAAGCATTTGTATGTTGCAAACTTTGATAGGTGTAGGACGTACCGTATAGAAATTAGGACCATTTGAAACTTTATCAGTGTTTGATTTGAGACTCAAGGGTAGCATAGCTTTGAGCGATAGCTAAAATTGACAAGAGGCTCGAGTACTTTATTGTTAAAAAATTTCAAGCTTTTATGATGCTCCAGTAAAAAGTTACAAGCATTTGTATGTTGCAAACTTTGATAGGAGTTGGACGTACCGTATAGAAGTTAGAGCCATTTGAAGTTCTATCCGTGTTTGATTTGGGACTCAAGGGTAGCATAGCTTTTAGCGATAGCTTAAATTGACAAGAGGCTCGAGTTCTTTATTCTTACAAAATTTCAAGGTCTTATGACGCTCCAGTAAAAAGTGTCAAGCATGTGTATGTTGAAAACTTTGATAGGTGTAGGACGTACCGTATAGAAGTTATGGCCATTTGAAATTTTATCAGTATTTGATTTGGGACTCAAGGGTAGTATAGCTTTGAGCGATAGCTTAAATTGACAAGAGGCTCGAGTCCTTTATTGTTACACAATTTCAAGTTTTTATGACGCTCCAGTAAAAAGTTACAAGCATTTGTATGTGTCAAACTTTGATAGGTGTAGGACGTACCGTATAGAAGTTAGGGCCATTTGAAGTTTTATCAGTGTTTGATTTGAGACTCAAGGGTAGCATTGCTTTGAGCGATAGCTTAAATTGACAAGAGGGTCGAGTACTTTATTGTTACAAAATTTCAAGGTTTTATGACGCTCCAGTAGAAAGTTGCAAGCATTTGTATGTTGCAAACTTTGGTAGGTATAGGATGCACCGTATAGAAGTTAGGGCCATTTGAAGCTTTAACAGTGTTTGATTTGGGACCCAAGGGTAGCATAGCTTTGAGCGTTAGCTAAAATTGACAAGAGGCTCGAGTACTTTATTGTTAAAAAATTTCAAGGTTTTATGATGCTCCAGTAAAAAGTTACAAGCATTTGTATGTTCCAAACTTTGATAGGTGTAGGACGTACCGTATATAAGTTAGGGCCATTTGAAGTTTTATCCGTGTTTGATTTGGGACTCAAGGGTAGCTTAACTTTGAGCGATAGCTTAAATTGACAAGAGGCTCGAGTTCTTTATTCTTACAAAATTTCAAGGTCTTATGACGCTCCAGTTAAAAGTGTCAAGCATTTGTATGTTGCAAACTTTGATAGGTGTAGGACGTACCGTATAGAAGTTAGGGCCATGTGAAGTTTTATCAGTGTTTGTTTTGGAACTCAAGGGTAGCATAGCTTTGAGCGATAGCTTAAATTTTTACAAGAGGCCCGAGTACTTTATTGTTACAAAATTTCAAGGTTTTATGACCCTCCAGTAAAAAGCTACAAGCAGTTGTATGTTGCAAACTTTGATAGGTGTAAGACGTACCGTATAGAAGTAGGGCCATTTGAAATTTTATCAGTGTTTGATTTGAGACTCAAGGGTAGCATAGCTTTGACCGATAGCTTAAATTGACAAGAGGCTCGAGTACTTTATTGTGACAAAATTTCAAGGTTTTATGACGCTCCAGTAAAAAGTTACAAGCATTTGTATGTTGCAAACTTTGATAGGTGTAGGACGTACCGTATAGAACTGAGGACCATTTGAAACTTTATCAGTGTTTGATTTGAGACTCAAGGGTAGCATAGCTTTGAGCGTTAGCTAAAATTGACAAGAGGCTCGAGTACTTTATTGTTAAAAAATTTCAAGGTTTTATGATGCTCCAGTAAAAAGTTACAAGCATTTGTATGTTCCAAACTTTGATAGGTGTAGGACGTACCGTATAGAAGTTAGGGCCATTTGAAGTTCTATCCGTGTTTGATTTGGGACTCAAGGGTAGCATAGCTTTTAGCGATAGCTTAAATTGACAAGAGGCTCGAGTACTTTATTCTTACAAAATTTCAAGGTCTTATGACGCTCCAGTAAAAAGTGTCAAGCATGTGTATGTTGAAAACTTTGATAGGTGTAGGACGTACCGTATAGAAGTTAGGGCCACTTGAAATTTTATCAGTATTTGATTTGGGACTCAAGAGTAGTATAGCTTTGAGCGATAGCTTAAATTGACAAGAGGCTCGAGTACTTTATTGTTACACAATTTCAAGTTTTTATGACGCTCCAGTAAAAAGTTACAAACATTTGTATGTGTCAAACTTTGATAGGTGTAGGACGTACCGTATAGAAGTTAGGGCCATTTGAAGTTTTATCAGTGTTTGATTTGAGACTCAAGGGTAGCATTGCTTTAAGCGATAGCTTAAATTGACAAGAGGGTCGAGTACTTTATTGTTACAAAATTTCAAGGTTTTATGACGCTCCAGTAAAAAGTTGCAAGCATTTGTATGTTGCAAACTTTGGTAGGTATAGGATGCACCGTATATAAGTTATGGCCATTGGAAGTTTTATCAGTGTTTTATTTGGGAGTCAAGGGTAGCATAGCTTTGAGCGATAGCTTAAATTGACAAGAGGCTCGAGTACTTTATTGTTACAAAATTTCAAGGTTTTATGACGCTCCAGTAAACAGTTACAAGCATTTGTATGTTGCAAACTTTGGTAGTTATAGGATGCACCGTATAGAAGTTAGGGCCATTTGAAGCTTTATCAGTGTTTGATTTGGGACTCAAGGGTAGCATAGCTTTGAGCGATAGCTTAAATTGACAAGAGGCTCGAGTACTTTATTGTTACAAAATTTCAAGCTTTTATGATGCTCCAGTAAAAAGTTACAAGCATTTATATGTTGCAAATTTTGATAGGTGTAGGACGTACCGTATAGAAGTTAGGGCCATTTGAAGTTCTATCCGTGTTTGATTTGGGACTCAAGGGTAGCATAGCTTTGAGCGATAGCTTAAATTGACAAGAGGCTCGAGTACTTTATTGTTAAAAAATTTCAAGGTTTTATGACGCTCCAGTAAAAAGTTACAAGCATTTGTATGTTGCAAACTTTGATAGGTGTAGGACGTACCGTATAGAAGTTAGGACTATTTGAAATTTTACCAGTGTTTGATTTGAGACTCAAGGGTAGCATAGCTTTGAGCGATAGCTAAAATTGACAAGAGGCTCGAGTACTTTATTGTTACAAAATTTCAAGGTTTTATGATGCTCCAGTAAAAAGTTACAAGCATTTGTATGTTGCAAACTTTGATAGGTGTAGGACATACCGTATAGAAGTTAGGGCCATTTGAAGTTTTATCCGTGTTTGATTTGGGACTCAAGGGTAGCATAGATTTGAGCAATAGCTTAAATTGACAAGAGGCTCGACTACTTTATTGTTACAAAATTTCAAGGTTTTATGATGCTCCAGTAAAAAGTTACAAGCATTTGTATGTTGCAAACTTTGATAGGTGTAGGACGTACCGTATAGAAGTTAGGGCCATTTGAAGTTTTATCCGTTTTTGATTTGGGACTCAAGGGTAGCATAGCTTTGAGCGATAGCTTAAATTGACAAGAGGCTCGAGTTCTTTATTCTTACAAAATTTCAAGGTCTTATGACGCTCCAGTAAAAAGTTACAAGCATTTGTATGTTGCAAACTTTGATAGGTGTAGGACGTACCGTATAGAAGTTAGGGCCATTTGAAGTTTTAGCAGTGGTTGATATGGGACTCAAAGGTAGCATAACTATGAGCGATAGCTTAAATTGACAAGAGGCTCGAGTTTTTTATTGTTACAAAATTTCAAGTTTTTATGACGCTCCAGTAAAAAGTTACAAGCATTTGTATGTGTCAAACTTTGATAGGTGTAGGACGTACCGTATAGAAGTTAGGGCCATTTGAAGTTTTATCAGTGTTTGATTTGAGACTCAAGGGTAGCATTGCTTTGAGCGATAGCTTAAATTGACAAGAGGGTCGAGTACTTTATTGTTACAAAATTTCACGGTTTTATGACGCTCCAGTAAAAAGTTGCAAGCATTTGTATGTTGCAAACTTTGGTAGGTATAGGATGCACCGTATAGAAGTTAGGGCCATTTGAAGCTTTATCAGTGTTTGATTTGGGACTCAAGGGTAGCATAGCTTTGAGCGATAGCTTAAATTGACAATAGGCTCGAGTTCTTTATTCTTACAAAATTTCAAGGTTTTATGACCCTCCAGTAAAAAGCTACAAGCATTTGTATGTTGCAAACTTTGATAGGTGTAAGACGTACCGTATAGAAGTAGGGCCATTTGAAATTTTATCAGTGTTTGATTTGAGACTCAAGGGTAGCATAGCTTTGACCGATAGCTTAAATTGACAAGAGGCTCGAGTACTTTATTGTGACAAAATTTCAAGGTTTTATGACGCTCCAGTAAAAAGTTACAAGCATTTGTATGTTGCAAACTTTGATAGGTGTAGGACGTACCGTATAGAACTGAGGACCATTTGAAACTTTATCAGTGTTTGATTTGAGACTCAAGGGTAGCATAGCTTTGAGCGTTAGCTAAAATTGACAAGAGGCTCGAGTACTTTATTGTTAAAAAATTTCAAGGTTTTATGATGCTCCAGTAAAAAGTTACAAGCATTTGTATGTTCCAAACTTTGATAGGTGTAGGACGTACCGTATAGAAGTTAGGGCCATTTGAAGTTCTATCCGTGTTTGATTTGGGACTCAAGGGTAGCATAGCTTTTAGCGATAGCTTAAATTGACAAGAAGCTCGAGTACTTTATTCTTACAAAATTTCAAGGTCTTATGACGCTCCAGTAAAAAGTGTCAAGCATGTGTATGTTGAAAACTTTGATAGGTGTAGGACGTACCGTATAGAAGTTAGGGCCACTTGAAATTTTATCAGTATTTGATTTGGGACTCAAGAGTAGTATAGCTTTGAGCGATAGCTTAAATTGACAAGAGGCTCGAGTACTTTATTGTTACACAATTTCAAGTTTTTATGACGCTCCAGTAAAAAGTTACAAGCATTTGTATGTGTCAAACTTTGATAGGTGTAGGACGTACCGTATAGAAGTTAGGGCCATTTGAAGTTTTATCAGTGTTTGATTTGAGACTCAAGGGTAGCATTGCTTTAAGCGATAGCTTAAATTGACAAGAGGGTCGAGTACTTTATTGTTACAAAATTTCAAGGTTTTATGACGCTCCAGTAAAAAGTTGCAAGCATTTGTATGTTGCAAACTTTGGTAGGTATAGGATGCACCGTATATAAGTTATGGCCACTGGAAGTTTTATCAGTGTTTTATTTGGGAGTCAAGGGTAGCATAGCTTTGAGCGATAGCTTAAATTGACAAGAGGCTCGAGTACTTTATTGTTACAAAATTTCAAGGTTTTATGACGCTCCAGTAAACAGTTACAAGCATTTGTATGTTGCAAACTTTGGTAGTTATAGGATGCACCGTATAGAAGTTAGGGCCATTTGAAGCTTTATCAGTGTTTGATTTGGGACTCAAGGGTAGCATAGCTTTGAGCGATAGCTTAAATTGACAAGAGGCTCGAGTACTTTATTGTTACAAAATTTCAAGGTTTTATGACGCTCCAGTAAAAAGTTACAAGCATTTGTATGTTGCAAACTTTGATAGGTGTAGGACGTACCGTATAGAACTTAGGACCATTTGAAACTTTATCAGTGTTTGATTTGAGACTCAAGGGTAGCATAGCTTTGAGCGATAGCTAAAATTGACAAGAGGCTCGAGGACTTTATTGTTAAAAAATTTCAAGCTTTTATGATGCTCCAGTAAAAAGTTACAAGCATTTATATGTTGCAAATTTTGATAGGTGTAGGACGTACCGTATAGAAGTTAGGGCCATTTGAAGTTCTATCCGTGTTTGATTTGGGACTCAAGGGTAGCATAGCTTTGAGCGATAGCTTAAATTGACAAGAGGCTCGAGTACTTTATTGTTAAAAAATTTCAAGGTTTTATGACGCTCCAGTAAAAAGTTACAAGCATTTGTATGTTGCAAACTTTGATAGGTGTAGGACGTACCGTATAAAAGTTAGGACTATTTGAAATTTTACCAGTGTTTGATTTGAGACTCAAGGGTAGCATAGCTTTGAGCGATAGCTAAAATTGACAAGAGGCTCGAGTACTTTATTGTTACAAAATTTCAAGGTTTTATGATGCTCCAGTAAAAAGTTACAAGCATTTGTATGTTGCAAACTTTGATAGGTGTAGGACATACCGTATAGAAGTTAGGGCCATTTGAAGTTTTATCCGTGTTTGATTTGGGACTCAAGGGTAGCATAGATTTGAGCAATAGCTTAAATTGACAAGAGGCTCGACTACTTTATTGTTACAAAATTTCAAGGTTTTATGATGCTCCAGTAAAAAGTTACAAGCATTTGTATGTTGCAAACTTTGATAGGTGTAGGACGTACCGTATAGAAGTTAGGGCCATTTGAAGTTTTATCCGTGTTTGATTTGGGACTCAAGGGTAGCATAGCTTTGAGCGATAGCTTAAATTGACAAGAGGCTCGAGTTCTTTATTCTTACAAAATTTCAAGGTCTTATGACGCTCCAGTAAAAAGTTACAAGCATTTGTATGTTGCAAACTTTGATAGGTGTAGGACGTACCGTATAGAAGTTAGGGCCATTTGAAGTTTTAGCAGTGGTTGATATGGGACTCAAAGGTAGCATAACTATGAGCGATAGCTTAAATTGACAAGAGGCTCGAGTTTTTTATTGTTACAAAATTTCAAGTTTTTATGACGCTCCAGTAAAAAGTTACAAGCATTTGTATGTGTCAAACTTTGATAGGTGTAGGACGTACCGTATAGAAGTTAGGGCCATTTGAAGTTTTATCAGTGTTTGATTTGAGACTCAGGGGTAGCATTGCTTTGAGCGATAGCTTAAATTGACAAGAGGGTCGAGTACTTTATTGTTACAAAATTTCACGGTTTTATGACGCTCCAGTAAAAAGTTGCAAGCATTTGTATGTTGCAAACTTTGGTAGGTATAGGATGCACCGTATAGAAGTTAGGGCCATTTGAAGCTTTATCAGTGTTTGATTTGGGACTCAAGGGTAGCATAGCTTTGAGCGATAGCTTAAATTGACAATAGGCTCGAGTTCTTTATTCTTACAAAATTTCAAGGTCTTATGACGCTCCAGTTAAAAGTGTCAAGCATTTGTATGTTGCAAACTTTGATAGGTGTAGGACGTACCGTATAGAAGTTAGGGCCATTTGAAGTTTTATCAGTGTTTGATTTGAGACTCAAGGGTAGCATTGCTTTGAGCGATAGCTTACATTGACAAGAGGGTCGAGTACTTTATTGTTACAAAATTTCAAGGTTTTATGACGCTCCAGTAAAAAGTTACAAGCATTTGTATGTTGCAAACTTTGATAGGTGTAGGACGTACCGTATAGAAGTTAGGGCCATTTGAAATTTTAACAGTGTTTGATTTGAGACTCAAGGGTAGCATAGCTTTGAACGATAGCATAAATTGACAAGAGGCTCGAGTACTTTATTGTTACAAAATTTCAAGGTTTTATGACGCTCCAGTAAAAAGTTACAAGCATTTGTATGTTGCAAACTTTGATAGGTGTAGGACGTACTGTATAGAACTTAGGACCATTTGAAACTTTATCAGTGTTTGATTTGAGACTCAAGGCATAGCTTTGAGCGATAGCTAAAATTGACAAGGGGCTAGAGTACTTTATTGTTACAAAATTTCAAGGTTTTATGACGCTCCAGTAAAAAGTTACAAGCATTTGTATGTTGCAAACTTTGATAGGTATAGGATGCACCGTATAGAAGTTAGGGCCATTTGAAGCTTTATCAGTGTTTGATTTGGGACTCAAGGGTAGCATAGCTTTGAGCGATAGCTTAACCCTTATGTCAACGGCAACATACCTGGGTATGTTTAGCGTTTTCAAAACGCTGTAGCTCTGAACTGGATAATTGGATCGACTTGAAATTTCGTGATATCATAGCGAAAACTGGTTTACGCAATAGTCTTAACTTTGGTTAGGATTGGGTCATCCGTTTGGTAGATAAAGCCCATTTACAAAGTTGCACCCTTACGTCAACAGCATACATACCTGGATATATGGGCTATGTATAGTAAAACGCATGCAAATATGATGATATTTTTGAAAAGTATAGTTTCTTTTGAGTGAAAAAAATACTTATGGTATAAAAATTATTATAAACTAAAAAATACTTATGAAAAAAATATTTAAAAAACTACGAAAAAATTTAAAATTTTTGAAATTCAATTACATCTATCGCATTGCGGCAAGTCTTTGGAATGCTCTGCGCACACTGGTTTCTTGCATAATGTGCATGCTTTACGAGTAGGGCGTCGTTTGGAGCAGATGTAGCAATTCCCCTTTACTTTTAGGCGTCCCGTACTATCACGCTCCTCCGCTTCATGTGCTCCAGCATCCACGGCTCGGATGGGCCTACTCATCATGGCTTCGATGGCGTTGCGCGTTCAAAAAACTCTGGATAATCTGCTGTCATTCGCCCTTCTCTCTATTTCTGGCTTGCATAGTTGCTCGCTTAGCTCATGGAGAAACATCCTACGGCGGCTTGTATATGATTTCAGGTGAGTGTTGTTGTCAACGTATATTATGTATGCAGCAAACGCAGCAACGTCCACAATATTATAAAAGAAAGCCAACGGCCATCTATTTGTGCGCCGCTTGGTACTATATTCTGACAAGCACATGTCCATGTTATCAACTCCACCTTTGGTTTTGTTGTAGTCCAATATAAGCAATGGCTTCTTCTTAGGACCGGCCGTTTCTGTTGTATAATGAGAAGTAGACAATATTACAACCGCCTTGTTTTTCTTGGGCACGTACGAGCACATCGTAACGTGATTATAGAACCCAAACATTGATGATTCAGCCTCACGTCCTTTGGGGTTGGCAAATGCTGCTGGCACGAATGTACGCCTTTTGTTGCAAGTACCCAATATAGATAAATTATTGTCTATCATCAAACATTTTGCCAAGTTGTAGCTAGTGAAAAAGTTCTCACATACAATATTTCTTCCACTTCCACCAAAAAGGTTGACACATAAATCTTTTACTACTCTTTCACCAACGTTTTTTTCACGTTCACTAGACGGTGCCATTCCTGTATAGATTTCTCCCTGCATTGAAAAATTAAATTCAATTTAGGTATTTATATTTTCAACAATATTGATAGTACCTGCAATGGATAGGACGAAATGGAGTCGCACACCCACCACACTTTTATCCCATATTTGGCAGGTTTTGATGGTATGTATTGCGTGAAACCAGTTCCACCACGATAAGCATACAATTGTTCATCTACGGTGACGTTGGCTCCTGCCACGTAATATCTACGAAGACAGCTGTTTAGCATCAAAAAAACGTCCGATATTGCTGCTGCTTTGTCAGTTTGTTTGCGTTGCTGGCGTGTGTTTCCATTATCAAAACGAATAAAGCGGCTAATTGCCCAAAATCGTCGTACACTCATTGCAGCACGATATAATGGATGTGATTTAGTTTTCCACAAATCTTTCGTATGCACGTAACCGGAATGTGTAACACCACTTAGCAAAAGTACGCCCAAATATGCATCAAATTCACATTCTGTTATGGGAATCCATGATCTGGGCTCTCTTGTTGGATGTTTTGTATTGCCATCATCAAAGAATTGCCTTGCCTTTCGATTTGATTCACGAATAATTATGTCGCATATTTCGCCTGACATTATCAATTTGAAAGTTTCTGCAATGGTCAAACCTTGCGTTGCCCGTACGGGTCCAGATTGTGCACTTCTTAGAATGATGTGCGTACGGAATCTAACAGGTTGTGGTTGTATCGAAGACCAAACATTACCATCTCTGGCAGTAAAATATTCCCCAGTTTCAATTGGCGCATCTTCAAGTTCTTCATCAGAATCACTGTCGTCCTCTGTGTCATATTCTGGTAACGTGGGCTCTTCAAAGTCTGAGTCATCGACACCAATATCACCTACACATTCATCTAAAGCCTCGTCATCAACTATTGAATCGTGGTCACTTATTGCTTCCTGGCTCTCTTCAAGCGTTTGACGAATATATGCTTGCTGTTCTTCGTACGAAAGTGCACTTAGTTGTCGTGGAGTAAGCCATTCACCATCTGCCATTTCACTTTTATTTTATTTTTTTATTTCTACAAAATTAACAGAAACGTCTTTTCACTTCCAATCACAAATGTAAACAAACTTTGCTGACGAAACTACAAAGAATGAAATTTCTGCAAATTTCTTTTGTCTCTCCATTTACCGCCATTTCTCGGCATGCAATTTCCCATAAAAAACGTATGTACAATGACTACCTGCAAGGGTAAAACTGGTTCTGAACCTTTTGTCTCTTACTAACACAATAAAAAAATGCAAGGGTAAAACTGGTTCTGAACCTTTTGTCTCTTACTAACACAATAAAAAAATGCAAGGGTAAAACTGGTTTTGAACCTTTTGTCTCTTTCTAACAAAATAAAAAAATATGCAGAATGGCGGGAAATGGAGAGACAAAAGAAATTCCAACAAACGAGTTAGATATTAGCATTTATATGCTAACGGCATGACATTCCCCATACAAGACGTATGTATGCATACCCGGGTGTGTTGCTGTTGACGTGCGTTAAGAAGTTCTGCCGTGGACTAAGGGTTAAATCGACAAGAGGCTCGAGTACTTTATTGTTACAAAATTTCAAGGTTTTATGACGCTCCAGTAAAAAGTTACAAGCTTTTGTATGTTGCAAACTTTGATAGTTGTAGGCCGTACCGTATAGAAGTTAGGACGATTTGAAATTTTATCAGTGTTTGATTTGAGACTCAAGGGTAGCATAGCTTTGAGCGATAGCTAAAATTGACAAGAGGCTCGAGTACTTTATTGTTACATAATTTCAAGATTTTAGTATGTTCCAGTAAAAAGTTCAAGCATTTGTATGTTACAAACTTTGATAGGTGTAGGACGTACCGTATAGAAGTTAGGGCCATTTGAAGTTTTATCCGTGTTTGATTTGGGCCTCAAGGGTAGCATAGCTTTGAGCGATAGCTTAAATTGACAAGAGGCTCGAGTTCTTTATTCTTACAAAATTTCAAGGTCTTATGACGCTCCAGTTAAAAGTGTCAAGCATTTGTATGTTGCAAAATTTGATAGGTTCAGGACGTACCGTATAGAAATTAGGGCCATTTGAAGTTTTATCAGTGTTTGATTTGATACTCAAGGGTAGCATTGCTTTGAGCGATAGCTTAAATTGACAAGAGGGTCGAGTACTTTATTGTTACAAAATTTCAAGGTTTTATGACGCTCCAGTAAAAAGTTGCAAGCATTTGTATGTTGCAAACTTTGGTAGGTATAGGATGCACCGTATAGAAGTTAGGGCCATTTGAAGCTTTATCAGTGTTTGATTTGGGACTCAAGGGTAGCATAGCTTTGAGCGATAGCTTAAATTGACAAGAGGCTCGAGTTCTTTCTTCTTACAAAATTTCAAGGTCTTATGACGCTCCAGTTAAAAGTGTCAAGCATTTGTATGTTGCAAACTTTGATAGGTGTAGGACGTACCGTATAGAAGTTAGGGCCATGTGAAGTTTTATCAGTGTTTGATTTGGAACTCAAGGCTAGCATAGCTTTGAGCGATAGTTTAAATTTTTACAAGAGGCTCGAGTACTTTATTGTTACAAAATTTCAAGGTTTTATGACGCTCCAGTAAAAAGTTACAAGCATTTGTATGTTGCAAACTTTGATAGGTGTAGGACGTACCGTATAGAAGTTTGGGCCATTTGAAATTTTATCAGTCTTTGATTTGAGACTCAAGGCTAGCATAGCTCTGAGCGATAGCTTAAATTGACAAGAGGCTCGAGAACTTTTTTGTTACAAAATTTCAAGGTTTTATGACGCTCCAGTAAAACGTTACAAGCATTTGTATGTTGCAAACTTTGGTAGGTGTAGGACGTACTGTATAGAAGTTAGGACGATTTGAAATTTAATCAGTGTTTGATTTGAGACTCAAGGGTAGCATAGCTTTGAGCGATAGCTAAAATTGACAAGAGGCTCGAGTACTTTATTGTTACAAAATTTCAAGATTTTAGTATGCTCCAGTAAAAAGTTCAAGCATTTGTATGTTGCAAACTTTGATAGGTGTAGGACGTACCGTATAGAAGTTAGGGCCATTTGAAGTTTTATCCGTGTTTGATTTGAGACTCAAGGGTAGCATAGCTTTGAGCGATAGCTAAAATTGACAAGAGGCTCGAGTACTTTATTGTTACAAAATTTCAAGATTTTAGTATGCTCCAGTAAAAAGTTCAAGCATTTGTATGTTGCAAACTTTGATAGGTGTAGGACGTACCGTATAGAAGTTAGGGCCATTTGAAGTTTTATCCGTGTTTGATCTGGGCCTCAAGGTAGCATAGCTTTGAGCGATAGCTTAAATTGACAAGAGGCTCGAGTTCTTTATTCTTACAAAATTTCAAGGTCTTATGACGCTCCAGTTAAAAGTGTCAAGCATTTGTATGTTGCAAACTTTCATAGGTTCAGGACGTACCGTATAGAAATTAGGGCCATTTGAAGTTTTAACAGTGTTTGATTTGATACTCAAGGGTAGCATTGCTTTGAGCGATAGCTCAAATTGACAAGAGGGTCGAGTACTTTATTGTTACAAAATTTCAAGGTTTTATGACGCTCCAGTAAAAAGTTGCAAGCATTTGTATGTTGCAAACTTTGGTAGGTATAGGATGCACCGTATAGAAGTTAGGGCCATTTGAAGCTTTATCAGTGTTTGATTTGGGACTCAAGGGTACCATAGCTTTGAGCGATAGCTTAAATTGACAAGAGGCTCGAGTTCTTTCTTCTTAAAAAATTTCAAGGTCTTATGACGCTCCAGTTAAAAGTGTCAAGCATTTGTATGTTGCAAACTTTGATAGGTGTAGGACGTACCGTATAGAAGTTAGGGCCATGTGAAGTTTTATCAGTGTTTGATTTGGAACTCATGGCTAGCATAGCTTTGAGCGATAGTTTAAATTTTTACAAGAGGCTCGAGTACTTTATTGTTACAAAATTGGAGTATTTTATTGTTACACAATTTCAAGTTTTTATGACGCTCCAGTAAAAAGTTACAAGCATTTGTATGTGTCAAACTTTGATAGGTGTAGGCCGTACCGTATTGAACTTAGGGCCATTTGAAGTTTTATCAGTGTTTGATTGGAGACTCAAGGGTAGCATTGCTTTGAGCGATAGCTTAAATTGACAAGAGGGTCGAGTACTTTATTGTTACAAAATTTCCAGGTTTCATGACGCTCCAGTAAAAAGTTACAAGCATTTGTATGTTGCAAACTTTGATAGGTGTAGGACGTACCGTATAGAAGTTAGGGCCATTTGAAGTTTTATCAGTGTTTGATTTGGACTCAAGGGTAGCATAGCTTTGAGCGATAGCTTAAATTGACAAGAGGCTCGAGTACTTTATTGGTACAAAATTTCATGGTCTTATGACGCTCCAGTAAAAAGTTACAAGCATTTGTATGTTGCAAACTTGGATAGGTGTAGGACGTACCGTATAGAAGTTAGGGCCATTTGAAGTTTAATCAGTGTTGGTTTGGGATTCAAGGGTAGCATAGCTTTGAGCGATAGCTTAAATTGACAAGGGGCTCGAGTAATTTATTGTTACAAAATTTCAAGATTTTATGACGCTCCAGTAAAAAGTTACAAGCATTTGTATATGTCAAACTTTGATAGGTGTAGGACCTACCGTATAGAAGTTAGGGCCATTTGAAGTTTTATCAGTGTTTGATTTTGGACTCAAGGGTATAATAGCTTTGAGCGATAGCTTCGATTGACAAGAGGCTCGAGTACTTTATTGTTACAAAATGTCAAGGTTTTATGACGCTCCAGTAAACAGTTACAAGCATTTGTATGTTGCAAACTTTGGTAGGTATAGGATGCACCGTATAGAAGTTAGGGCCATTTGAAGCTTTATCAGTATTTGATTTGGGACTCAAGGGTAGCATAGCTTTGAGCGATAGCTTAAATTGACAAGAGGCTCGAGTACTTTATTGTTACCAAATTTCAAGATTTTATGACGCTCCAGTAAAAAGTTACAAGCATTTGTATGTTGCTAACTTGGATAGGTGTAGGACGTACCGTATAGAAGTTAGGGCCATTTGAAGTTTAATCAGTGTTGATTTGGGATTCAAGGGTAGCATAGCTTTGAGCGATAGCTTAAATTGACAAGGGGCTCGAGTAATTTATTGTTACAAAATTTCAAGATTTTATGACGCTCCAGTAAAAAGTTACAAGCATTTGTATATGTCAAACTTTGATAGGTGTAGGACCTACCGTATAGAAGTTAGGGCCATTTGAAGTTTTATCAGTGTTTGATTTAGGACTCAAGGGTAGCATATCTTTGAGCGATAGCTTAAATTGACAAGAGGCTCGAGTACTTTATTGTTACAAAATTTCAAGGTTTTATGATGCTCCAGTAAAAAGTTACAAGCATTTGTATGTTGCAAACTTTGATAGGTGTAGGACGTACCGTATATAAGTTAGGGCCATTTGAAGTTTTATCCGTGTTTGATTTGGGACTCAAGGGTAGCATAGCTTTGAGCGATAGCTTAAATTGACAAGAGGCTCGAGTTCTTTATTGTTAGAAAATTTCAAGGTCTTATGACGCTCCAGTAAAAAGTGTCAAGCATTTGTATGTTACAAACTTTGATATGTGTAGGACGTACCGTATAGAAGTTATGGCCATTTGAAGTTTTATCAGTGTTTTATTTGGGACTCAAGGGTAGCATAGCTTTGAGCGATAGCTTAAATTGACAAGAGGCTCGAGTACTTTATTTTTACAAAATTTCAAGGTTTTATGACGCTCCAGTAAACAGTTACAAGCATTTGTATGTTGCAAACTTTGGTAGGAATAGGGTGAACCGTATAAAAGATAGGGCCATTTTAAGCTTTACCAGTGTTTGATTTGGGACTCAAGGGTGGCATAGCTTTGAGCGATAGCTTAAATTGACAAGAGGCTCGAGTACTTTATTGTTACAAAATTTCAAGATTTTATGACGCTCCAGTAAAAAGTTACAAGCATTTGTATGTTGCAAACGTTGATAGGTGTAGGACGTACCGTATAGAAGTTAGGGACATTTGAAGTTTTATCAGTGTTTGATTTGGGACTCAAGTGTAGCATAGTTTTGAGCGATAGCTTAAATTGACAAGAGGCTCGAGTACTTTATTGTTACAAAATTTCAAGGTTTTATGACGCTCCAGTAAAAAGTTACAAGCATTTGTATGTTGCAAACTTTGATAGGTGTAGTACGTACCATATAGAAGTTAGGGCCATTTGGAGTTTTATCAGTGTTTGATTTGGAACTCAAGGGTAGCATAGCTTTGAGCGATAGCTTAAATTGACAAGAGGCTCGAGTACTTTATTGTTACAAAATTTCAAGGTTTTATGACGGTCCAGTAAACAGTTACAAGCATTTGTATGTTGCAAACTTTGGTAGGTATAGGATGCACCATATAGAAGTTAGGGCCATTTGAAGCTTTATCAGTGTTTGATTTGGGACTCAAGGGTAGCATAGCTTTGAGCGATAGCTTAAATTGACAAGAAGCTCGAGTACTTTATTGTTACAAAATTTCAAGGTTTTATGACGCTCCAGTAAAAAGTTACAAGCATTTGTATGTTGCAAACTTTAATAGGTGTAGGATGTACCGTATAAGAAGTTAGGGCCATTTGAAGTTTTATCAGTGTTTGATTTGGGACTCAAGGGTAGCATAGCTTTGAGCGATAGCTTAAATTGACAAGAGGCTCGAGTACTTCATTGTTACAACATTTCAAGGTTTTATGGCGCTCCAGTAAAAAGTTACAAGCATTTGTATGTTGCAAACTTGTATAGGTATAGGATGCACCGTATAGAAGTTAGGGCCATTTGAAGCTTTATCAGTATTTGATTTGGGACTCAAGGGTAGCATAGCTTTGAGCGATAGCTTAAATTGACAAGAGGCTCGAGTACTTTATTGTTACCAAATTTCAAGATTTTATGACGCTCCAGTAAAAAGTTACAAGCATTTGTATGTTGCTAACTTGGATAGGTGTAGGACGTACCGTATAGAAGTTAGGGCCATTTGAAGTTTAATCAGTGTTGATTTGGGATTCAAGGGTAGCATAGCTTTGAGCGATAGCTTAAATTGACAAGGGGCTCGAGTAATTTATTGTTACAAAATTTCAAGATTTTATGACGCTCCAGTAAAAAGTTACAAGCATTTGTATATGTCAAACTTTGATAGGTGTAGGACCTACCGTATAGAAGTTAGGGCCATTTGAAGTTTTATCAGTGTTTGATTTAGGACTCAAGGGTAGCATATCTTTGAGCGATAGCTTAAATTGACAAGAGTACTTTATTGTTACAAAATTTCAAGGTTTTATGATGCTCCAGTAAAAAGTTACAAGCATTTGTATGTTGCAAACTTTGATAGGTGTAGGACGTACCGTATATAAGTTAGGGCCATTTGAAGTTTTATCCGTGTTTGATTTGGGACTCAAGAGTAGCATAGCTTTGAGCGATAGCTTAAATTGACAAGAGGCTCGAGTTCTTTATTGTTAGAAAATTTCAAGGTCTTATGACGCTCCAGTAAAAAGTGTCAAGCATTTGTATGTTACAAACTTTGATATGTGTAGGACGTACCGTATAGAAGTTATGGCCATTTGAAGTTTTATCAGTGTTTTATTTGGGACTCAAGGGTAGCATAGCTTTGAGCGATAGCTTAAATTGACAAGAGGCTCGAGTACTTTATTTTTACAAAATTTCAAGGTTTTGTGACGCTCCAGTAAACAGTTACAAGCATTTGTATGTTGCAAACTTTGGTAGGAATAGGGTGAACCGTATAAAAGATAGGGCCATTTTAAGCTTTACCAGTGTTTGATTTGGGACTCAAGGGTGGCATAGCTTTGAGCGATAGCTTAAATTGACAAGAGGCTCGAGTACTTTATTGTTACAAAATTTCAAGATTTTATGACGCTCCAGTAAAAAGTTACAAGCATTTGTATGTTGCAAACGTTGATAGGTGTAGGACGTACCGTATAGAAGTTAGGGACATTTGAAGTTTTATCAGTGTTTGATTTGGGACTCAAGTGTAGCATAGTTTTGAGCGATAGCTTAAATTGACAAGAGGCTCGAGTACTTTATTGTTACAAAATTTCAAGGTTTTATGACGCTCCAGTAAAAAGTTACAAGCATTTGTATGTTGCAAACTTTGATAGGTGTAGTACGTACCATATAGAAGTTAGGGCCATTTGGAGTTTTATCAGTGTTTGATTTGGAACTCAAGGGTAGCATAGCTTTGAGCGATAGCTTAAATTGACAAGAGGCTCGAGTACTTTATTGTTACAAAATTTCAAGGTTTTATGACGGTCCAGTAAACAGTTACAAGTATTTGTATGTTGCAAACTTTGGTAGGTATAGGATGCACCATATAGAAGTTAGGGCCATTTGAAGCTTTATCAGTGTTTGATTTGGGACCCAAGGGTAGCATAGCTTTGAGCGATAGCTTAAATTGACAAGAAGCTCGAGTACTTTATTGTTACAAAATTTCAAGGTTTTATGACGCTCCAGTAAAAAGTTACAAGCATTTGTATGTTGCAAACTTTAATAGGTGTAGGATGTACCGTATAAGAAGTTAGGGCCATTTGAAGTTTTATCAGTGTTTGATTTGGGACTCAAGGGTAGCATAGCTTTGAGCGATAGCTTAAATTGACAAGAGGCTCGAGTACTTCATTGTTACAACATTTCAAGGTTTTATGGCGCTCCAGTAAAAAGTTACAAGCATTTGTATGTTGCAAACTTGTATAGGTATAGGATGCACCGTATAGAAGTTAGGGCCATTTGAAGTTTTATCAGTGTTTGATTTGGGGCTCAAGGGTAGCAAAGCTTTGAGCGATAGCTTAAATTGAAAAGAGGCTCGAGTACTTTATTGTTACAAAATTTCGAGTACTTTATTGTTACAAAATTTCAAGGTTTTATGACGGTCCAGTAAACAGTTACAAGCATTTGTATGTTGCAAACTTTGGTAGCTATAGGATGCACCATATAGAAGTTAGGGCCACTTGAAGCTTTATCAGTGTTTGATTGGAGACTCAAGGGTAGCATTGCTTTGAGCGATAGCTTAAATTGACTAGAGGGTCGAGTACTTTATTGTTACAAAATTTCCAGGTTTCATGACGCTCCAGTAAAAAGTTACAAGCATTTGTATGTTGCAAACTTTGATAGGTGTAGGACGTACCGTATAGAAGTTAGGGCCATTTGAAGTTTTATCAGTGTTTGATTTGGACTCAAGGGTAGCATAGCTTTGAGCGATAGCTTAAATTGACAAGAGGCTCGAGTACTTTATTGGTACAAAATTTCATGGTCTTATGACGCTCCAGTAAAAAGTTAAAAGCATTTGTATGTTGCAAACTTGGATAGGTGTAGGACGTACCGTATAGAAGTTAGGGCCATTTGAAGTTTAATCTGTGTTGGTTTGGGACTCAAGGATAGCATAGCTTTGAGCGATAGCTTAAATTGACAAGAGGCTCGAGTACTTTATTGTTACAAAATTTCAAGGTTTTATGATGAACCAGTAAAAAGTTACAAGCATTTGTGTGTTGCAAACTTTGATAGGTGTAGGACGTACCGTATATAAGTTAGGGCCATTTGGAGTTTTATCCGTGTTTGATTTGGGACTCAAGGGTAGCATAGCTTTGAGCGATAGCTTAAATTGACAAGAGGCTCGAGTTCTTTATTGTTAGAAAATTTCAAGGTTTTATGACGCTCCAGTAAAAAGTGTCAAGCATTTGTATGTTGCAAACTTTGATATGTGTCGGACGTATCGTATAGAAGTTATGGCCATTTGAAGTTTTATCAGTGTTTTATTTGGGACTCAAGGGTAGCATAGCTTTGAGCGATAGCTTAAATTGACAAGAGGCTCGAGTACTTTATTGTTACAAAATTTCAAGGTTTTATGACGCTCCAGTAAACAGTTACAAGCATTTGTATGTTGCAAACTTTGGTAGGTATAGGATGCACCGTATAGAAGTCAGGTCCATTTGAAGCTTTATCAGTGTTTGATTTGGGACTCAAGGGTAGCATAGCTTTGAGCGATAGCTTAAATTGACAAGAGGCTCGAGTACTTTATTGTTACAAAATTTCAAGATTTTATGACGCTCCAGTAAAAAGTTACAAGCATTTGTTGATAGGTGTAGGACGTACCGTATAGAAGTTAGGGCCATTTGAAGTTTTATCAGTGTTTGATTTTGGACTCAAGGGTAGAATAGCTTTGAGCGATAGCTTCGATTGACAAGAGGCTCGAGTACTTTATTGTTACAAAATGTCAAGGTTTTATGACGCTCCAGTAAACAGTTACAAGCATTTGTATGTTGCAAACTTTGGTAGGTATAGGATGCACCGTATAGAAGTTAGGGCCATTTGAAGCTTTATCAGTATTTGATTTGGGACTCAAGGGTAGCATAGCTTTGAGCGATAGCTTAAATTGACAAGAGGCTCGAGTACTTTATTGTTACCAAATTTCAAGATTTTATGACGCTCCAGTAAAAAGTTACAAGCATTTGTATGTTGCAAACTTGGATAGGTGTAGGACGTACCGTATAGAAGTTAGGGCCATTTGAAGTTTAATCAGTGTTGATTTGGGATTCAAGGGTAGCATAGCTTTGAGCGATAGCTTAAATTGACAAGGGGCTCGAGTAATTTATTGTTACAAAATTTCAAGATTTTATGACGCTCCAGTAAAAAGTTACAAGCATTTGTATATGTCAAACTTTGATAGGTGTAGGACCTACCGTATAGAAGTGAGGGCCATTTGAAGTTTTATCAGTGTTGATTTGGGATTCAAGGGTAGCATAGCTTTGAGCGATAGCTTAAATTGACAAGGGGCTCGAGTAATTTATTGTTACAAAATTTCAAGATTTTATGACGCTCCAGTAAAAAGTTACAAGCATTTGTTGATAGGTGTAGGACGTACCGTATAGAAGTTAGGGCCATTTGAAGTTGTATCAGTGTTTGATTTTGGACTCAAGGGTAGAATAGCTTTGAGCGATAGCTTCGATTGACAAGAGGCTCGAGTTCTTTATTGTTAGAAAATTTCAAGGTCTTATGACGCTCCAGTAAAAAGTGTCAAGCATTTGTATGTTACAAACTTTGATATGTGTAGGACGTACCGTATAGAAGTTATGGCCATTTGAAGTTTTATCAGTGTTTTATTTGGGACTCAAGGGTAGCATAGCTTTGAGCGATAGCTTAAATTGACAAGAGGCTCGAGTACTTTATTTTTACAAAATTTCAAGGTTTTATGACGCTCCAGTAAACAGTTACAAGCATTTGTATGTTGCAAACTTTGGTAGGAATAGGGTGAACCGTATAAAAGATAGGGCCATTTTAAGCTTTACCAGTGTTTGATTTGGGACTCAAGAGTGGCATAGCTTTGAGCGATAGCTTAAATTGACAAGAGGCTCGAGTACTTTATTGTTACAAAATTTCAAGATTTTATGACGCTCCAGTAAAAAGTTACAAGCATTTGTATGTTGCAAACGTTGATAGGTGTAGGACGTACCGTATATAAGTTAGGGCCATTTGAAGTTTTATCCGTGTTTGATTTGGGACTCAAGAGTAGCATAGCTTTGAGCGATAGCTTAAATTGACAAGAGGCTCGAGTTCTTTATTGTTAGAAAATTTCAAGGTCTTATGACGCTCCAGTAAAAAGTGTCAAGCATTTGTATGTTACAAACTTTGATATGTGTAGGACGTACCGTATAGAAGTTATGGCCATTTGAAGTTTTATCAGTGTTTTATTTGGGACTCAAGGGTAGCATAGCTTTGAGCGATAGCTTAAATTGACAAGAGGCTCGAGTACTTTATTTTTACAAAATTTCAAGGTTTTATGACGCTCCAGTAAACAGTTACAAGCATTTGTATGTTGCAAACTTTGGACGTACCGTATAGAAGTTAGGGACATTTGAAGTTTTATCAGTGTTTGATTTGGGACTCAAGTGTAGCATAGTTTTGAGCGATAGCTTAAATTGACAAGAGGCTCGAGTACTTTATTGTTACAAAATTTCAAGGTTTTATGACGCTCCAGTAAAAAGTTACAAGCATTTGTATGTTGCAAACTTTGATAGGTGTAGTACGTACCATATAGAAGTTAGGGCCATTTGGAGTTTTATCAGTGTTTGATTTGGAACTCAAGGGTAGCATAGCTTTGAGCGATAGCTTAAATTGACAAGAGGCTCGAGTACTTTATTGTTACAAAATTTCAAGGTTTTATGACGGTCCAGTAAACAGTTACAAGCATTTGTATGTTGCAAACTTTGGTAGGTATAGGATGCACCATATAGAAGTTAGGGCCATTTGAAGCTTTATCAGTGTTTGATTTGGGACTCAAGGGTAGCATAGCTTTGAGCGATAGCTTAAATTGACAAGAAGCTCGAGTACTTTATTGTTACAAAATTTCAAGGTTTTATGACGCTCCAGTAAAAAGTTACAAGCATTTGTATGTTGCAAACTTTAATAGGTGTAGGATGTACCGTATAAGAAGTTAGGGCCATTTGAAGTTTTATCAGTGTTTGATTTGGGACTCAAGGGTAGCATAGCTTTGAGCGATAGCTTAAATTGACAAGAGGCTCGAGTACTTCATTGTTACAACATTTCAAGGTTTTATGGCGCTCCAGTAAAAAGTTACAAGCATTTGTATGTTGCAAACTTGTATAGGTATAGGATGCACCGTATAGAAGTTAGGGCCATTTGAAGTTTTATCAGTGTTTGATTTGGGGCTCAAGGGTAGCAAAGCTTTGAGCGATTGCTTACATTGAAAAGAGGCTCGAGTACTTTATTGTTACAAAATTTCGAGTACTTTATTGTTACAAAATTTCAAGGTTTTATGACGCTCCAGTAAAAAGTTACAAGCATTTGTATGTTGCAAACTTTGATAGATGTAGGACGTACCGTATAGAAATTAGGGCCATTTGAAGTTTTATCAGTGTTTGATTTGGGACTCAAGGATAGCATGGCTTTGAGCGATAGCTTAAATTGACAAGAGGCTCGAGTACTTTATTGTTACAAAATTTCAAGGTTTTATGACGCTCCAGTAAAAAGTTACAAGCATTTGTATGTTGCAAACGTTGATAGGTGTAGGACGTACCGTATAGATGTTAGGGCCATTTGAAGTTTTATCAGTGTTTGATTTGGGACTCAAGGGTATCATAGCTTTGAGCGATAGCTTAAATTGACAAGAGGTTCGAGTACTTTATTGTTACAAAATTTCAAGGTTTTATGACGCTCCAGTAAAAAGTTACAAGCATTTGTATGTTGCAAACTTTGATAGGTGTAGGACGTACCGTATAGAAGTTAGGGCCATTTGAAGTTTTATCAGTGTTTGATTTAGGACTCAAGGGTAGCATAGCTTTGAGCGATAGCTTAAATTGACAAGAGGCTCGACTACTTTATTGTTACAAAATATCAAGGTTTTATGACGCTCCAGTTAAAAATTACAAGCATTTGTATGTTGCAAACTTTGATAGGTGTACGACGGACCGTATAGAAATTAGGGCCATTTGAAGTTTTATCAGTGTTTGATTTGGGACTCAAGGGTAGCATAGCTTTGAGCGATAGCTTAAATTGACAAGAGGCTCGAGTACTTTATTGTTACAAAATTTCAAGGTTTTATGACGCGCCAGTAAAAAGTTACAAGCATTTGAAAGTTGCAAACTTTGATAGGTGTAGGACGTACCGTATAGAAGTTAGGGCCATTTGAAGTTTTATCAGTGTTTGATTTGGGACTCAAGGGTAGCGTAGCTTTGAGCGATAGCTTAAATTGACAAGAGGCTCGAGTACTTTATTGTTACAAACTTTCAACGTTTTATGACGCTCCAGTTAAAAGTTACAAGCATTTGTATGTTGCAAACTTTGATAGGTGTAGGTCGTACCGTATAGAAGTTAGGGCCATTTGAAGTTATATCAGTGTTTGATTTGGGACTCAAGGATAGCGTAGCTTTGAGCGATAGCTTAAATTGACAAGAGGCTCGAGTACTTTATTGTTACAAAATTTCAAGGTTTTAGGACGCTCCAGTAAAAAGTTGCAAGCATTTGTATGTTGCAAACTTTGATAGGTATAGGACGTACCGTATAGAAATTAGGGCCATTTGAAGTTTTATCAGTGTTTGATTTGGGACTCAAGGGTAGCATAGCTTTGAGCGATAGCTTAAATTGACAAGAGGCACGAATACTTTATTGTTACAAAATTTCAAGGTTTTATTACGCGCCAGTAAAAAGTTACAAGCATTTGAAAGTTGCAAACTTTGATAGGTGTAGGACGTACCGTATAGAAGTTAGGGCCATTTGAAGTTTTATCAGTGTTTGATTTGTGACTCAAGGGTAGCATAGCTTTGAGCGATAGCTTAAATTGACAAGAGGCTCGAGTACTTTATTGTTACAAAATTTCAAGGTTTTATGACGCTCCAGTAAAAAGTTACAAGCATTTGTATGTTGCAAACTTTGATAGGTGTAGGACGTACCGTATAGAAATTAGGGCCATTTAAAGTTTTATCAGTGTTTGATTTGGGAATCAAGGATAGCATAGCTTTGAGCGATAGCTTAAATTGACAAGAGGCTCGAGTACTTAATTGTTACAAAATTTCAAGGTTTTATGACGCTCCAGTAAAAAGTTACAAGCATTTGTATGTTGCACACTTTGATAGGTGTAGGTCGTACCGTATAGAAGTTAGGGCCATTTGAAGTTATATCAGTGTTTGATTTGAGACTCAAGGGTAGCGTAGCTTTGAGCGATAGCTTAAATTGACAAGAGGCTCGAGTACTTTATTGTTACAAAATTTCAAGGTTTTATGGCGCTCCAGTAAAAAGTTACAAGCATTTGTATGTTGCAAACTTTGATAGGTGTAGGACGTACCGTATAGAAATTAGGGCCATTTGAAGTTTTATCAGTGTTTGATTTGGGACTCAAGGATAGAATAGCTTTGAGCGATAGCTTAAATTGACAAGAGGCTCGAGTACTTTATTGTTACAAAATTTCAAGGTTTTATGACGCTCCAGTAAAAAGTTACAAGCATTTGTATATTGCAAACTTTGATAGGTGTAGGCCGTACCGTATAGATGTTAGGGCCATTTGAAGTTTTATCAGTGTTTGATTTGGGACTCAAGGGTAGCATAGCTTTGAGCGATAGCTTAACTTGACAAGAGGTTCGAGTACTTTATTGTTACAAAATTTCAAGGTTTTATGACGCTCCAGTAAGAAGTTACAAGCATTTGTATGTTGCAAACTTTGATAGGTGTAGGACGTACCGTATAGAAGTTAGGGCCATTTGAAGTTTTATCAGTGTTTGATTTAGGACTCAAGGGTAGCATAGCTTTGAGCGATAGCTTAAATTGACAAGAGGCTCGACTACTTTATTGTTACAAAATTTCAAGGTTTTATGACTCTCCAGTTAAAAATTACAAGCATTTGTATGTAGCAAACTTTGATAGGTATACGACGGACCGTATAGAAATAAAGGCCATTTGAAGTTTTATCAGTGTATGATTTGGGACTCAAGGGTAGCATAGCTTTGAGCGATAGCTTAAATTGACAAGAGGCTCGAGTACTTTATTGTTACAAAATTTCAAGGTTTTATGACGCGCCAGTAAAAAGTTACAAGCATTTGAAAGTTGCAAACTTTGATAGGTGTAGGACGTACCGTATAGAAGTTAGGGCCATTTGAAGTTTTATCAGTGTTTGATTTGGGACTCAAGGGTAGCGTAGCTTTGAGCGACAGCTTAAATTGACAAGAGGCTCGAGTACTTTATTGTTACAAACTTTCAAGGTTTTATGACGCTCCAGTAAAAAGTTACAAGCATTTGTATGTTGCAAACTTTGATAGGTGTAGGTCGTACCGTATAGAAGTTAGGGCCATTTGAAGTTATATCAGAGTTTGATTTGGGACTCAAGGGTAGCATAGCTTTGAGCGATAGCTTAAATTGACAAGAGACTCGAGTACTTTATTGTTACAAAATTTCAAGGTTTTATGACGTGCCTGTAAAAAGTTACAAGCATTTGAAAGTTGGAAACTTTGATAGGTGTAGGACGTACCGTATAGAAGTTAGGGCCATTTGAAGTTTTATCACTGTTTGATTTGGGACTCAAGGGTAGCGTAGCTTTGAGCGATAGCTTAAATTGACAAGAGGCTCGAGTACTTTATTGTTACAAACTTTCAAGGTTTTATGACGCTCCAGTAAAAAGTTACAAGCATTCGTATGTTGCAAACTTTGATAGGTGTAGGACGTACCGTATAGAAATTAGGGCCAATTAAAGTTTTATCAGTGTTTGATTTGGGACTCAAGGATAGCATAGCTTTGAGCGATAGCTTAAATTGACAAGAGGCTCGAGTACTTTATTGTTACAAAATTTCAAAGTTTTATGACGCTCCAGTAAAAAGTTACAAGCATTTGTATGTTGCAAACTTTGATAGGTGTAGGACGTACCGTATAGAAGTTAGGGCCATTTGAAGTTTTATCACTGTTTGATTTGGGACTCAAGGGTAGCGTAGCTTTGAGCGATAGCTTAAATTGACAAGAGGTTCGAGTACTTTATTGTTACAAAATTTTGAAGGTTTTATGACGTGCCTGTAAAAAGTTACAAGCATTTGAAAGTTGGAAACTTTGATAGGTGTAGGACGTACCGTATAGAAGTTAGGGCCATTTGAAGTTTTACCACTGTTTGATTTGGGACTCAAGGGTAGCGTAGCTTTGAGCGATAGCTTAAATTGACAAGAGGTTCGAGTACTGTATTGTTACAAAATTTTGAAGGTTTTATGACGCTCCGGTAAAAAGTTACAAGCATTTGTATGTTGCAAACTTTGATAGGTGTAGGACGTACCGTATAGAAGTTAGGGCCATTTGAAGTTTTATCTGTGTTTGATTTAGGACTCAAGGGTAGCATAGCTTTGAGCGATAGCTTAAATTGACAAGAGGCTCGTCTACTTTATTGTTACAAAATTTCAAGGTTTTATGACGCTCCAGTTAAAAATTACAAGCATTTGTATGTTGCAAACTTTGATAGGTGTACGACGGACCGTATAGAAATAAAGGCCATTGGAAGTTTTATCAGTGTTTGATTTGGGACTCAAGGGTAGCATAGCTTTGAGCGATAGCTTAAATTGACAAGAGGCTCGAGTACTTTATTGTTACAAAACTCCAAGGTTTTATGACGCGCCAGTAAAAAGTTACAAGCATTTGAAAGTTGCAAACTTTGATAGGTGTAGGACGTACCGTATAGAAGTTAGGGCCATTTGAAGTTTTATCAGTGTTTAATTTGGGACTCAAGGGTAGCGTAGCTTTGAGCGATAACTTAAATTGACAAGAGGTTCGAGTACTTTATTGTTACAAAATTTCAAGGTTTTATGACGCTCCAGTAAAAAGTTACAAGCATTTGTATGTTGCAAACTTTGATAGGTGTAGGACGTACCGTATAGAAGTTAGGGCCATTTGAAGTTTTATCAGTGTTTGATTTAGGACTCAAGGGTAGCATAGCTTTGAGCGATAGCTTAAATTGACAAGAGGCTCGACTACTTTATTGTTACAAAATTTCAAGGTTTTATGACGCTCCAGTTAAAAATTACAAGCATTTGTATGTTGCAAACTTTGATAGGTGTAGGACGTACCGTATAGAAATTAGGGCCATTTGAAGTTTTATCAGTGTTTGATTTGGGACTTAAGGATAGCATAGCTTTGAGCGATAGCTTAAATTGACAAGAGGCTCGAGTACTTTATTGTTACAAAATTTCAAGGTTTTATGACGTTCCAGTAAAAAGTTACAAGCATTTGTATGTTGCAAACTTTGATAGGTGTAGGACGTACCGTATAGATGTTAGGGCCATTTGAAGTTTTATCAGTGTTTGATTTGGGACTCAAGGGTAGCATAGCTTTGAGCGATAGCTTAAATTGACAAGAGGTTCGAGTACTTTATTGTTACAAAATTTCAAGGTTTTATGACGCTCCAGTAAGAAGTTACAAGCATTTGTATGTTGCAAACTTTGAAAGGTGTAGGACGTACCGTATATAAGTTAGGGCCATTTGAAGTTTTATCAGTGTTTGATTTAGGACTCAAGGGTAGCATAGCTTTGAGCGATAGCTTAAATTGACAAGAGGCGCGTCTACTTTATTGTTACAAAATTTCAAGATTTTATGACGCTCCAGTTAAAAATTACAAGCATTTGTATGTTGCATACTTTGATAGGTGTACGACGGACCGTATAGAAATAAAGGCCATTGGAAGTTTTATCAGTGTTTGATTTGGGACTCGGTAGCATAGCTTTGAGCGATAGCTTAAATTGACAAGAGGCTCGAGTACTTTATTGTTACAAAACTTCAAGGTTTTATGACGCGCCAGTAAAAAGTTACAAGCATTTGAAAGTTGCAAACTTTGATAGGTGTAGGACGTACCGTATAGAAGTTAGGGCCATTTGAAGTTTTATCAGTGTCTGATTTGGGACTCAAGGGTAGCGTAGCTTTGAGCGATAGCTTAAATTGACAAGAGGCTCGAGTACTTTATTGTTACAAAATTTCAAGGTTTTATGACGCTCCAGTAAAAAGTTACAAGCATTCGTATGTTGCAAACTTTGATAGGTGTAGGACGTACCATATAGAAATTAGGGCCATTTGAAGTTTTATCAGTGTTTGATTTGGGACTCAAGGGTAGCATAGCTTTGAGCGATAGCTTAAATTGACAAGAGGCACGAATACTTTATTGTTACAAAATTTCAAGGTTTTATGATGCGCCAGTAAAAAGTTACAAGCATTTGAAAGTTGCAAACTTTGATAGGTGTAGGACGTACCGTATAGAAGTTAGGGCCATTTGAAGTTTTATCAGTGTTTGATTTGGGACTCAAGGGTAGCATAGCTTTGAGCGATAGCTTAAATTGACAAGAGGCTCGTGTACTTTATTGTTACAAAATTTCAAGGTTTTATGACGCTCCAGTAAAAAGTTACAAGCATTTGTATGTTGCAAACTTTGATAGGTGTAGGACGTACCGTATAGAAATTAGGGCCATTTAAAGTTTTATCAGTGTTTGATTTGGGACTCAAGGATAGCATAGCTTTGAGCGATAGCTTAAATTGACAAGAGGCTCGAGTACTTTATTGTTACAAAATTTCAAGGTTTTATGACGCTCCAGTAAAAAGTTACAAGCATTTGTATGTTGCAAACAGTGATAGGTGTAGGACGTACCGTATAGATGTTAGGGCCATTTGAAGTTTTATCAGTGTTTGATTTGGGACTCAAGGGTAGCATAGCTTTGAGCGATAGCTTAAATTGACAAGAGGTTCGAGTACTTTATTGTTACAAAATTTCAAGGTTTTATGACGCTCCAGTAAGAAGTTACAAGCATTTGTATGTTGCAAACTTTGATAGGTGTAGGACGTACCGTATAGAAGTTAGGGCCATTTGAAGTTTTATCAGTGTTTGATTTAGGATTCAAGGGTAGCATAGCTTTGAGCGATAGCTTAAATTGACAAGAGGCTCGAGTGCTTTATTGTTGCAAAATTTCAAGGTTTTATGACGCTCCAGTAAAAAGTTACAAGCATTTGTATGTTGCAAACTTTGATGGGTGTAGGACGTACTGTATAGAAGTTAAGTCTGAAGTTTCATCAGTGTTTGATTTGGGACTCAAGGGTATCATAGCTTTGAGCGATAGCTTAAATTGACAAGAGGCTCGAGTACTTTATTGTTACAAAATTTCAAGGTTTTATGACGCGCCAGTAAAAAGTTACAAGCATTTGAAAGTTGCAAACTTTGATAGGTGTAGGACGTACCGTACAGAAGTTAGGGCCATTTGAAGTTTTATCAGTGTTTGATTTGGGACTCAAGGGTAGCATAGCTTTGAGCGATAGCTTAAATTGACAAGAGGCTCGAGTACTTTATTGTTACAAAATTTCAAGGTTTTATGACGCTCCAGTAAAAAGTTACAAGTATTTGTATGTTGCAAACTTTGGTAGGTATAGGATGCACCGTATAGAAGTTAGGGCCATTTGAAGTTTTATCAGTGTTTGATTTGGGACTCAAGGATAGCATAGCTTTGAGCGATAGCTTAAATTGACAAGAGGCTCGAGTGCTTTATTGTTGCAAAATTTCAAGGTTTTATGACGCTCCAGTAAAAAGTTACAAGCATTTGTATGTTGCAAACTTTGATGGGTGTAGGACGTACTGTATAGAAGTTAGGGCCATTTGAAGTTATATCAGAGTTTGATTTGGGACTCAAGGGTAGCATAGCTTTGAGCCAGTTAAAAATTACAAGCATTTGTATGTTGCAAACTTTGATAGGTGTACGACGGACCGTATAGAAATAAAGGCCATTTGAAGTTTTATCAGTGTTTGATTTGGGACTCAAGGGTAGCATAGCTTTGAGCGATTGACAAGAGGCTCGAGTACTTTATTGTTACAAAATTTCAAGGTTTTATGACGCGCCAGTAAAAAGTTACAAGCATTTGAAAGTTGCAAACTTTGATAGGTGTAGGACGTACCGTATAGAAGTTAGGGCCATTTGAAGTTTTATCAGTGTTTGATTTGGGACTCAAGGGTAGCGTAGCTTTGAGCGATAGCTTAAATTGACAAGAGTCTCGAGTACTTTATTGTTACAAACTTTCAAGGTTTTATGACGCTCCAGTAAAAAGTTACAAGCATTTGTATGTTGCAAACTTTGATAGGTGTAGGACGTACCGTATAGATGTTAGGGCCATTTGAAGTTTTATCAGTGTTTGATTTGGGACTCAAGGATAGCATAGCTTTGAGCGATAGCTTAAATTGACAAGAGGCTCGAGTACTTTATTGTTACAAAACTTCAAGGTTTTATGATGCGCCAGTAAAAAGTTACAAGCATTTGAAAGTTGCAAACTTTGATAGGTGTAGGACGTACCGTATAGAAGTTAGGGCCATTTGAAGTTTTATCAGTGTTTGATTTGGGACTCAAGGGTAGCATAGCTTTGAGCGATAGCTTAAATTGACAAGAGGCTCGAGTACTTTATTGTTACAAAATTTCAAGGTTTTATGACGCTCCAGTAAAAAGTTACAAGCATTTGTATGTTGCAAACTTTGATAGGTGTAGGACGTACCGTATAGAAATTAGGGCCATTTAAAGTTTTATCAGTGTTTGATTTGGGACTCAAGGATAGCATAGCTTTGAGCGATAGCTTAAATTGACAAGAGGCTCGAGTACTTTATTGTTACAAAATTTCAAGGTTTTATGACGCTCCAGTAAAATCTTACAAGCATTTGTATGTTGCAAACAGTGATAGGTGTAGGACGTACCGTATAGATGTTAGGGCCATTTGAAGTTTTATCAGTGTTTGATTTGGGACTCAAGGGTAGCATAGCTTTGAGCGATAGCTTAAATTGACAAGAGGTTCGAGTACTTTATTGTTACAAAATTTCAAGGTTTTATGACGCTCCAGTAAGAAGTTACAAGCATTTGTATGTTGCAAACTTTGATAGGTGTAGGACGTACCGTATAGAAGTTAGGGCCATTTGAAGTTTTATCAGTGTTTGATTTAGGATTCAAGGGTAGCATAGCTTTGAGCGATAGCTTAAATTGACAAGAGGCTCGACTACTTTATTGTTACAAAATTTCAAGGTTTTATGACGCTCCAGTTAAAAATTACAAGCATTTGTATGTTGCAAACTTTAATAGGTGTACGACGGACCGTATAGAAATAAAGGCAATTTGAAGTTTTATCAGTGTTTGATTTGGGACTCAAGGGTAGCATAGCTTTGAGCGATAGCTTAAATTGACAAGAGGCTCGACTACTTTATTGTTACAAAATTTCAAGGTTTTATGACGCTCCAGTTAAAAATTACAAGCATTTGTATGTTGCAAACTTTGATAGGTGTACGACGGACCGTATAGAAATAAAGGCAATTTGAAGTTTTATCAGTGTTTGATTTGGGACTCAAGGCTTTGAGCGATAGCTTAAATTGACAAGAGGCTCGATTACTTTATTGTTACAAAATTTCAAGGTTTTATGACGCGCCAGTAAAAAGTTACAAGCATTTGAAAGTTGCAAACTTTGATAGGTGTAGGACGTACCGTACAGAAGTTAGGGCCATTTGAAGTTTTATCAGTGTTTGATTTGGGACTCAAGGGTAGCATAGCTTTGAGCGATAGCTTAAATTGACAAGAGGCTCGAGTACTTTATTGTTACAAACTTTCAAGGTTTTATGACGCTCCAGTAAAAAGTTACAAGCATTTGTATGTTGCAAACTTTGATAGGTGTAGGACGTACCGTATAGATGTTAGGGCCATTTGAAGTTTTATCAGTGTTTGATTTGGGACTCAAGGATAGCATAGCTTTGAGCGATAGCTTAAATTGACAAGAGGCTCGAGTGCTTTATTGTTGCAAAATTTCAAGGTTTTATGACGCTCCAGTAAAAAGTTACAAGCATTTGTATGTTGCAAACTTTGATGGGTGTAGGACGTACTGTATAGAAGTTAGGGCCATTTGAAGTTATATCAGAGTTTGATTTGGGACTCAAGGGTAGCATAGCTTTGAGCCAGTTAAAAATTACAAGCATTTGTATGTTGCAAACTTTGATAGGTGTACGACGGACCGTATAGAAATAAAGGCCATTTGAAGTTTTATCAGTGTTTGATTTGGGACTCAAGGGTAGCATAGCTTTGAGCGATTGACAAGAGGCTCGAGTACTTTATTGTTACAAAATTTCAAGGTTTTATGACGCGCCAGTAAAAAGTTACAAGCATTTGAAAGTTGCAAACTTTGATAGGTGTAGGACGTACCGTACAGAAGTTAGGGCCATTTGAAGTTTTATCAGTGTTTGATTTGGGACTCAAGGGTAGCGTAGCTTTGAGCGATAGCTTAAATTGACAAGAGTCTCGAGTACTTTATTGTTACAAACTTTCAAGGTTTTATGACGCTCCAGTAAAAAGTTACAAGCATTTGTATGTTGCAAACTTTGATAGGTGTAGGACGTACCGTATAGATGTTAGGGCCATTTGAAGTTTTATCAGTGTTTGATTTGGGACTCAAGGATAGCATAGCTTTGAGCGATAGCTTAAATTGACAAGAGGCTCGAGTACTTTATTGTTGCAAAATTTCAAGGTTTTATGACGCTCCAGTAAGAAGTTACAAGCATTTGTATGTTGCAAACTTTGATAGGTGTAGGACGTACCGTATAGAAGTTAGGGCCATTTGAAGTTTTATCAGTGTTTGATTTAGGACTCAAGGGTAGCATAGCTTTGAGCGATAGCTTAAATTGGCAAGAGGCTCGACTACTTTATTGTTACAAAATTTCAAGGTTTTATGACGCTCCAGTTAAAAATTACAAGCATTTGTATGTTGCAAACTTTGATAGGTGTACGACGCACCGTATAGAAATAAAGGCAATTTGAAGTTTTATCAGTGTTTGATTTGGGACTCAAGGGTAGCATAGCTTTGAGCGATAGCTTAAATTGACAAGAGGCTCGACTACTTTATTGTTACAAAATTTCAAGGTTTTATGACGCTCCAGTTAAAAATTACAAGCATTTGTATGTTGCAAACTTTGATAGGTGTACGACGGACCGTATAGAAATAAAGGCAATTTGAAGTTTTATCAGTGTTTGATTTGGGACTCAAGGCTTTGAGCGATAGCTTAAATTGACAAGAGGCTCGAGTACTTTATTGTTACAAAATTTCAAGGTTTTATGACGCGCCAGTAAAAAGTTACAAGCATTTGAAAGTTGCAAACTTTGATAGGTGTAGGACGTACCGTATAGAAGTTAGGGCCAATTGAAGTTTTATCAGTGTTTGATTTGGGACTCAAGGGTAGCGTAGCTTTGAGCGATAGCTTAAATTGACAAGAGGCTCGAGGACTTTATTGTTACAAACTTTCAAGGTTTTATGACGCTCCAGTAAAAAGTTACAAGCATTTGTATGTTGCAAACTTTGATAGGTGTAGGACGTACCGTATAGATGTTAGGGCCATTTGAAGTTTTATCAGTGTTTGATTTGGGACTCAAGGATAGCATAGCTTTGAGCGATAGCTTAAATTGACAAGAGGCTCGAGTACTTTATTGTTGCAAAATTTCAAGGTTTTATGACGCTCCAGTAAAAAGTTACAAGCATTTGTATGTTGCAAACTTTGATGGGTGTAGGACGTACTGTATAGAAGTTAGGGCCATTTGAAGTTATATCAGAGTTTGATTTGGGACTCAAGGGTAGCATAGCTTTGAGCCAGTTAAAAATTACAAGCATTTGTATGTTGCAAACTTTGATAGGTGTACGACGGACCGTATAGAAATAAAGGCCATTTGAAGTTTTATCAGTGTTTGATTTGGGACTCAAGGGTAGCATAGCTTTGAGCGATAGCTTAAATTGACAAGAGGCTCGAGTACTTTATTGTTACAAAATTTCAAGGTTTTATGACGCGCCAGTAAAAAGTTACAAGCATTTGAAAGTTGCATACTTTGATAGGTGTAGGAGGTACCGTGTAGAAGTTAGGGCCATTTGAAGTTTTATCAGTGTTTGATTTGGGACTCAAGGGTAGCGTAGCTTTGAGCGATAGCTTAAATTGACAAGAGGCTCGAGTACTTTATTGTTACAAACTTTCAAGGTTTTATGACGCTCCAGTAAAAAGTTACAAGCATTTGTATGTTGCAAACTTTGATAGGTGTAGGACGTACCGTATAGATGTTAGGGCCATTTGAAGTTTTATCAGTGTTTGATTTGGGACTCAAGGATAGCATAGCTTTGAGCGATAGCTTAAATTGACAAGAGGCTCGAGTACTTTATTGTTGCAAAATTTCAAGGTTTTATGACGCTCCAGTAAAAAGTTACAAGCATTTGTATGTTGCAAACTTTGATGGGTGTAGGACGTACTGTATAGAAGTTAGGGCCATTTGAAGTTATATCAGAGTTTGATTTGGGACTCAAAGGTAGCATAGCTTTGAGCGATAGCTTCAATTGACAAGAAGCTCGAGTACTTTATTATTACAAAATTTCAAGGTTTTATGACCCGCCAGTAAAAAGTTCCAAGCATTTGAAAGTTGCAAACTTTGATAGGTGTAGGACGTACCGTATAGAAGTTAGGGCCATTTGAAGTTTTATCACTGTTTGATTTGGGACTCAAGGGTAGCGTAGCTTTGAGCGATAGCTTAAATTGACAAGAGGCTCGAGTACTTTATTGTTACAAAATTTCAAGGTTTTATGACGCTCCAGTTAAAAATTACAAGCATTTGTATGTTGCAAACTTTGATAGGTGTACGACGGACCGTATAGAAATAAAGGCCATTTGAAGTTTTATCAGTGTTTGATTTGGGACTCAAGGGTAGCATAGCTTTGAGCGATAGCTTAAATTGACAAGAGGCTCGAGTACTTTATTGTTACAAAATTTCAAGGTTTTATGACGCGCCAGTAAAAAGTTACAAGCATTTGAAAGTTGCAAACTTTGGTAGGTGTAGAACGTACCGTATAGAAGTTAGGGCCATTTGAAGTTTTATCAGTGTTTGATTTGGGACTCAAGGGTAGCGTAGCTTTGAGCGATAGCTTAAATTGACAAGAGGCTCGAGTACTTTATTGTTACAAACTTTCAAGGTTTTATGACGCTCCAGTAAAAAGTTACAAGCATTTGTATGTTGCAAACTTTGATAGGTGTAGGACGTACCGTATATATGTTAGGGCCATTTGAAGTTTTATCAGTGTTTGATTTGGGACTCAAGGATAGCATAGCTTTGAGCGATAGCTTAAATTGACAAGAGGCTCGAGTACTTTATTGTTACAAAATTTCAAGGTTTTATGACGCTCCAGTAAAAAGTCACAAGCATATGTATGTTGCAAACTTTGATAGGTGTAGGTCGTACCGTATAGAAGTTAGGGCCATTTGAAGTTATATCAGAGTTTGATTTGGGACTCAAGGGTAGCATAGCTTTGAGCGATAGCTTAAATTGACAAGAGGCTCGAGTACTTTATTGTTACAAAATTTCAAGGTTTTATGACGCGCCAGTAAAAAGTTACAAGCATTTGAAAGTTGCAAACTTTGATAGGTGTAGGACGTACCGTATAGAAGTTAGGGCCATTTGAAGTTTTATCACTGTTTGATTTGGGACTCAAGGGTAGCGTAGCTTTGAGCGATAGCTTAAATTGACAAGAGGCTCGAGTACTTTATTGTTACAAACTTTCAAGGTTTTATGACGCTCCAGTTAAAAGTTACAAGCATTTGTATGTTGCAAACTTTGATAGGTGTAGGTCGTACCGTATAGAAGTTAGGGCCATTTGAAGTTATATCAGTGTTTGATTTGGGACTCAAGGGTAGCGTAGCTGTGAGCGATACCTTAAATTGACAAGAGGCTCGAGTACTTTATTGTTACAAAACTTCAAGGTTTTATGACGCTCCAGTAAAAAGTTACAAGCATTCGTATGTTGCAAACTTTAATAGGTGTAGGACGTACCGTATAGAAATTAGGGCCACTTGAAGTTTTATCAGTGTTTGATTTGGGACTCAAGGGTAGCATAGCTTTGAGCGATAGCTTAAATTGACAAGAGGCACGAATACTTTATTGTTACAAAATTTCAAGGTTTTATGATGCGCCAGTAAAAAGTTACAAGCATTTGAAAGTTGCAAACTTTGATAGGTGTAGGACGTACCGTATAGAAATTAGGGCCATTTAAAGTTTTATCAGTGTTTGATTTGGGACTCAAGGATAGCATAGCTTTGAGCGATAGCTTAAATTGACAAGAGGCTCGAGTACTTTATTGTTACAAAATTTCAAGGTTTTATGACGCTCCAGTAAAAAGTTACAAGCATTTGTATGTTGCAAACTTTGATAGGTGTAGGACGTACCGTATAGATGTTAGGGGCATTTGAAGTTTTATCAGTGTTTGATTTGGGACTCAAGGGTAGCATAGCTTTGAGCGATAGCTTAAATTGACAAGAGGTTCGAGTACTTTATTGTTACAAAATTTCAAGGTTTTATGACGCTCCAGTAAGAAATTACAAGCATTTGTATGTTGCAAACTTTGATAGGTGTAGGACGTACCGTATAGAAGTTAGGGCCATTTGAAGTTTTATCAGTGTTTGATTTAGGATTCAAGGGTAGCATAGCTTTGAGCGATAGCTTAAATTGACAAGAGTCTCGACTACTTTATTGTTACAAAATTTCAAGGTTTTATGACGCTCCAGTTAAAAATTACAAGCATTTGTATGTTGCAAACTTTAATAGGTGTACGACGGACCGTATAGAAATAAAGGCAATTTGAAGTTTTATCAGTGTTTGATTTGGGACTCAAGGGTAGCATAGCTTTGAGCGATAGCTTAAATTGACAAGAGGCTCGACTACTTTATTGTTACAAAATTTCAAGGTTTTATGACGCTCCAGTTAAAAATTACAAGCATTTGTATGTTGCAAACTTTGATAGGTGTACGACGGACCGTATAGAAATAAAGGCAATTTGAAGTTTTATCAGTGTTTGATTTGGGACTCAAGGCTTTGAGCGATAGCTTAAATTGACAAGAGGCTCGAGTCCTTTATTGTTACAAAATTTCAAGGTTCTATGACGCGCCAGTAAAAAGTTACAAGCATTTGAAAGTTGCAAACTTTGATAGGTGTAGGACGTACCGTATAGAAGTTAGGGCCATTTGAAGTTTTATCAGTGTTTGATTTGGGACTCAAGGGTAGCGTAGCTTTGAGCGATAGCTTAAATTGACAAGAGGCTCGAGTACTTTATTGTTACAAACTTTCAAGGTTTTATGACGCTCCAGTAAAAAGTTACAAGCATTTGTATGTTGCAAACTTTGATAGGTGTAGGACGTACCGTATAGATGTTAGGGCCATTTGAAGTTTTATCAGTGTTTGATTTGGGACTCAAGGATAGCATAGCTTTGAGCGATAGCTTAAATTGACAAGAGGCTCGAGTACTTTATTGTTGCAAAATTTCAAGGTTTTATGACGCTCCAGTAAAAAGTTACAAGCATTTGTATGTTGCAAACTTTGATGGGTGTAGGACGTACTGTATAGAAGTTAGGGCCATTTGAAGTTATATCAGAGTTTGATTTGGGACTCAAGGGTAGCATAGCTTTGAGCCAGTTAAAAATTACAAGCATTTGTATGTTGCAAACTTTGATAGGTGTACGACGGGCCGTATAGAAATAAAGGCCATTTGAAGTTTTATCAGTGTTTGATTTGGGACTCAAGGGTAGCATAGCTTTGAGCGATAGCTTAAATTGACAAGAGGCTCGAGTACTTTATTGTTACAAAATTTCAAGGTTTTATGACGCGCCAGTAAAAAGTTACAAGCATTTGAAAGTTGCAAACTTTGATAGGTGTAGGACGTACCGTATAGAAGTTAGGGCCATTTGAAGTTTTATCAGTGTTTGATTTGGGACTCAAGGGTAGCGTAGCTTTGAGCGATAGCTTAAATTGACAAGAGGCTCGAGTACTTTATTGTTGCAAAATTTCAAGGTTTTATGACGCTCCAGTAAGAAGTTACAAGCATTTGTATGTTGCAAACTTTGATAGGTGTAGGACGTACCGTATAGAAGTTAGGGCCATTTGAAGTTTTATCAGTGTTTGATTTAGGACTCAAGGGTAGCATAGCTTTGAGCGATAGCTTAAATTGGCAAGAGGCTCGACTACTTTATTGTTACAAAATTTCAAGGTTTTATGACGCTCCAGTTAAAAATTACAAGCATTTGTATGTTGCAAACTTTGATAGGTGTACGACGGACCGTATAGAAATAAAGGCAATTTGAAGTTTTATCAGTGTTTGATTTGGGACTCAAGGGTAGCATAGCTTTGAGCGATAGCTTAAATTGACAAGAGGCTCGACTACTTTATTGTTACAAAATTTCAAGGTTTTATGACGCTCCAGTTAAAAATTACAAGCATTTGTATGTTGCAAACTTTGATAGGTGTACGACGGACCGTATAGAAATAAAGGCAATTTGAAGTTTTATCAGTGTTTGATTTGGGACTCAAGGCTTTGAGCGATAGCTTAAATTGACAAGAGGCTCGAGTACTTTATTGTTACAAAATTTCAAGGTTTTATGACGCGCCAGTAAAAAGTTACAAGCATTTGAAAGTTGCAAACTTTGATAGGTGTAGGAGGTACCGTATAGAAGTTAGGGCCAATTGAAGTTTTATCAGTGTTTGATTTGGGACTCAAGGGTAGCGTAGCTTTGAGCGATAGCTTAAATTGACAACAGGCTCGAGTACTTTATTGTTACAAACTTTCAAGGTTTTATGACGCTCCAGTAAAAAGTTACAAGCATTTGTATGTTGCAAACTTTGATAGGTGTAGGACGTACCGTATAGATGTTAGGGCCATTTGAAGTTTTATCAGTGTTTGATTTGGGACTCAAGGATAGCATAGCTTTGAGCGATAGCTTAAATTGACAAGAGGCTCGAGTACTTTATTGTTGCAAAATTTCAAGGTTTTATGACGCTCCAGTAAAAAGTTACAAGCATTTGTATGTTGCAAACTTTGATGGGTGTAGGACGTACTGTATAGAAGTTAGGGCCATTTGAAGTTATATCAGAGTTTGATTTGGGACTCAAGGGTAGCATAGCTTTGAGCCAGTTAAAAATTACAAGCATTTGTATGTTGCAAACTTTGATAGGTGTACGACGGACCGTATAGAAATAAAAGCCATTTGAAGTTTTATCAGTGTTTGATTTGGGACTCAAGGGTAGCATAGCTTTGAGCGATAGCTTAAATTGACAAGAGGCTCGAGTACTTTATTGTTACAAAATTTCAAGGTTCTATGACGCGCCAGTAAAAAGTTACAAGCATTTGAAAGATGCAAACTTTGATAGGTGTAGGACGTACCGTATAGAAGTTAGGGCCATTTGAAGTTTTATCAGTGTTTGATTTGGGACTCAAGGGTAGCGTAGCTTTGAGCGATAGCTTAAATTGACAAGAGGCTCGAGTACTTTATTGTTACAAACTTTCAAGGTTTTATGACGCTCCAGTAAAAAGTTACAAGCATTTGTATGTTGCAAACTTTGATAGGTGTAGGACGTACCGTATAGATGTTAGGGCCATTTGAAGTTTTATCAGTGTTTGATTTGGGACTCAAGGATAGCATAGCTTTGAGCGATAGCTTAAATTGACAAGAGGCTCGAGTACTTTATTGTTGCAAAATTTCAAGGTTTTATGACGCTCCAGTAAAAAGTTACAAGCATTTGTATGTTGCAAACTTTGATGGGTGTAGGACGTACTGTATAGAAGTTAGGGCCATTTGAAGTTATATCAGAGTTTGATTTGGGACTCAAGGGTAGCATAGCTTTGAGCGATAGCTTCAATTGAAAAGAAGCTCGAGTACTTTATTATTACAAAATTTCAAGGTTTTATGACCCGCCAGTAAAAAGTTACAAGCATTTGAAAGTTGCAAACTTTGATAGGTGTAGGACGTACCGTATAGAAGTTAGGGCCATTTGAAGTTTTATCACTGTTTGATTTGGGACTCAAGGGTAGCGTAGCTTTGAGCGATAGCTTAAATTGACAAGAGGCTCGAGTACTTTATTGTTACAAAATTTCAAGGTTTTATGACGCTCCAGTTAAAAATTACAAGCATTTGTATGTTGCAAACTTTGATAGGTGTACGACGGACCGTATAGAAATAAAGGCCATTTGAAGTTTTATCAGTGTTTGATTTGGGACTCAAGGGTAGCATAGCTTTGAGCGATAGCTTAAATTGACAAGAGGCTCGAGTACTTTATTGTTACAAAATTTCAAGGTTTTATGACGCGCCAGTAAAAAGTTACAAGCATTTGAAAGTTGCAAACTTTGGTAGGTGTAGAACGTACCGTATAGAAGTTAGGGCCATTTGAAGTTTTATCAGTGTTTGATTTGGGACTCAAGGGTAGCGTAGCTTTGAGCGATAGCTTAAATTGACAAGAGGCTCGAGTACTTTATTGTTACAAACTTTCAAGGTTTTATGACGCTCCAGTAAAAAGTTACAAGCATTTGTATGTTGCAAACTTTGATAGGTGTAGGACGTACCGTATATATGTTAGGGCCATTTGAAGTTTTATCAGTGTTTTATTTGGGACTCAAGGTTAGCATAGCTTTGAGCGATAGCTTAAATTGACAAGAGGCTCGAGTACTTTATTGTTACAAAATTTCAAGGTTTTATGACGCTCCAGTAAAAAGTCACAAGCATTTGTATGTTGCAAACTTTGATAGGTGTAGGTCGTACCGTATAGAAGTTAGGGCCATTTGAAGTTATATCAGAGTTTGATTTGGGACTCAAGGGTAGCATAGCTTTGAGCGATAGCTTAAATTGACAAGAGGCTCGAGTACTTTATTGTTACAAAATTTCAAGGTTTTATGACGCGCCAGTAAAAAGTTACAAGCATTTGAAAGTTGCAAACTTTGATAGGTGTAGGACGTACCGTATAGAAGTTAGGGCCATTTGAAGTTTTATCACTGTTTGATTTGGGACTCAAGGGTAGCGTAGCTTTGAGCGATAGCTTAAATTGACAAGAGGCTCGAGTACTTTATTGTTACAAACTTTCAAGGTTTTATGACGCTCCAGTTAAAAGTTACAAGCATTTGTATGTTGCAAACTTTGATAGGTGTAGGACGTACCGTATAGAAGTTAGGGCCATTTGAAGTTATATCAGTGTTTGATTTGGGACTCAAGGGTAGCGTAGCTGTGAGCGATACCTTAAATTGACAAGAGGCTCGAGTACTTTATTGTTACAAAACTTCAAGGTTTTATGACGCTCCAGTAAAAAGTTACAAGCATTCGTATGTTGCAAACTTTAATAGGTGTAGGACGTACCGTATAGAAATTAGGGCCACTTGAAGTTTTATCAGTGTTTGATTTGGGACTCAAGGGTAGCATAGCTTTGAGCGATAGCTTAAATTGACAAGAGGCACGAATACTTTATTGTTACAAAATTTCAAGGTTTTATGATGCGCCAGTAAAAAGTTACAAGCATTTGAAAGTTGCAAACTTTGATAGGTGTAGGACGTACCGTATAGAAATTAGGGCCATTTAAAGTTTTATCAGTGTTTGATTTGGGACTCAAGGATAGCATAGCTTTGAGCGATAGCTTAAATTGACAAGAGGCTCGAGTACTTTATTGTTACAAAATTTCAAGGTTTTATGACGCTCCAGTAAAAAGTTACAAGCATTTGTATGTTGCAAACTTTGATAGGTGTAGGACGTACCGTATAGATGTTAGGGGCATTTGAAGTTTTATCAGTGTTTGATTTGGGACTCAAGGGTAGCATAGCTTTGAGCGATAGCTTAAATTGATAAGAGGTTCGAGTACTTTATTGTTACAAAATTTCAAGGTTTTATGACGCTCCAGTAAGAAATTACAAGCATTTGTATGTTGCAAACTTTGATAGGTGTAGGACGTACCGAATAGAAGTCAGGGCCATTTGAAGTTTTATCAGTGTTTGAATTAGGACTCAAGGGTAGCATAGCTTTGAGCGATAGCTTAAATTGACAAGAGGCTCGACTACTTTATTGTTACAAAATTTCAAGGTTTTATGACGCTCCAGTTAAAAATTACAAGCATTTGTATGTTGCAAACTTTGATAGGTGTAGGACGTACCGTATAGAAGTTAGGGCCATTTGAAGTTTTATCAGTGTTTGATTTGGGACTCAAGGGTAGCGTAGCTTTGAGCGATAGCTTAAATTGACAAGAGGCTCGAGTACTTTATTGTTACAAACTTTCAAGGTTTTATGACGCTCCAGTAAAAAGTTACAAGCATTTGTATGTTGCAAACTTTGATAGGTGTAGGACGTACCGTATAGATGTTAGGGTCATTTGAAGTTTTATCAGTGTTTGATTTGGGACTCAAGGGTAGCATAGCTTTGAGCGATAGCTTAAATTGACAAGAGGCTCGAGTACTTTATTGTTACAAAATTTCAAGGTTTTATGACGCGCCAGTAAAAAGTTACAAGCATTCGTATGTTGCAAACTTTGATAGGTGTAGGACGTACCGTATAGAAATTAGGGCCATTTGAAGTTTTATCAGTGTTTGATTTGGGACTCAAGGGTAGCATAGCTTTGAGCGATAGCTTAAATTGACAAGAGGCACGAATACTTTATTGTTACAAAATTTCAAGGTTTTATGACGCGCCAGTAAAAAGTTACAATCATTTGAAAGTTGCAAACTTTGATAGGTGTAGGACGTACCGTATAGAAGTTAGGGCCATTTGAAGTTTTATCAGTGTTTGATTTGGGACTCAAGGGTAGCATAGCTTTGAGCGATAGCTTAAATTGACAAAAGGCCCGAGTTCTTTATTGTTACAAAATTTCAAGGTTCTATGACGCGCCAGTAAAAAGTTACAAGCATTTGAAAGTTGCATACTTTGATAGGTGTAGGAGGTACCGTGTAGAAGTTAGGGCCATTTGAAGTTTTTTCAGTGTTTGATTTGGGACTCATGGGTGGCATAGCTTTATGCGATAGCTTAAATTGACAAGAGGCTCGAGTACTTTATTGTTACAAAATTTCAAGGTTTTATGACGCGCCAGTAAAAAGTTACATGCATTTGAAAGTTGCAAACTTTGATAGGTGTAGGACGTACCGTATAGAAGTTAGGGCCATTTGAAGTTTTATCAGTGTTTGATTTGGGACTCAAGGGTAGCGTAGCTTTGAGCGATAGCTTAAATTGACAAGAGGCTCGAGTACTTTATTGTTACAAACTTTCAAGGTTTTATGACGCTCCAGTAAAAAGTTACAAGCATTTGTATGTTGCAAACTTTGATAGGTGTAGGACGTACCGTATAGATGTTAGGGCCATTTGAAGTTTTATCAGTGTTTGATTTGGGACTCAAGGGTAGCATAGCTTTGAGCGATAGCTTAAATTGACAAGAGGCTCGAGTACTTTATTGTTACAAAATTTCAAGGTTTTATGACGCGCCAGTAAAAAGTTACAAGCATTCGTATGTTGCAAACTTTGATAGGTGTAGGACGTACCGTATAGAAATTAGGGCCATTTGAAGTTTTATCAGTGTTTGATTTGGGACTCAAGGGTAGCATAGCTTTGAGCGATAGCTTAAATTGACAAGAGGCTCGAGTACTTTATTGTTACAAAATTTCAAGGTTTTATGACGCGCCAGTAAAAAGTTACAAGCATTTGAAAGTTGCAAACTTTGATAGGTGTAGGACGTACCGTATAGAAGTTAGGGCCAATTGAAGTTTTATCAGTGTTTGATTTGGGACTCAAGGGTAGCGTAGCTTTGAGCGATAGCTTAAATTGACAACAGGCTCGAGTACTTTATTGTTACAAACTTTCAAGGTTTTATGACGCTCCAGTAAAAAGTTACAAGCATTTGTATGTTGCAAACTTTGATAGGTGTAGGACGTACCGTATAGATGTTAGGGCCATTTGAAGTTTTATCAGTGTTTGATTTGGGACTCAAGGATAGCATAGCTTTGAGCGATAGCTTAAATTGACAAGAGGCTCGAGTACTTTATTGTTGCAAAATTTCAAGGTTTTATGACGCTCCAGTAAAAAGTTACAAGCATTTGTATGTTGCAAACTTTGATGGGTGTAGGACGTACTGTATAGAAGTTAGGGCCATTTGAAGTTATATCAGAGTTTGATTTGGGACTCAAGGGTAGCATAGCTTTGAGCCAGTTAAAAATTACAAGCATTTGTATGTTGCAAACTTTGATAGGTGTACGACGGACCGTATAGAAATAAAAGCCATTTGAAGTTTTATCAGTGTTTGATTTGGGACTCAAGGGTAGCATAGCTTTGAGCGATAGCTTAAATTGACAAGAGGCTCGAGTACTTTATTGTTACAAAATTTCAAGGTTCTATGACGCGCCAGTAAAAAGTTACAAGCATTTGAAAGTTGCAAACTTTGATAGGTGTAGGACGTACCGTATAGAAGTTAGGGCCATTTGAAGTTTTATCAGTGTTTGATTTGGGACTCAAGGGTAGCGTAGCTTTGAGCGATAGCTTAAATTGACAAGAGGCTCGAGTACTTTATTGTTACAAACTTTCAAGGTTTTATGACGCTCCAGTAAAAAGTTACAAGCATTTGTATGTTGCAAACTTTGATAGGTGTAGGACGTACCGTATAGATGTTAGGGCCATTTGAAGTTTTATCAGTGTTTGATTTGGGACTCAAGGATAGCATAGCTTCGAGCGATAGCTTAAATTGACAAGAGGCTCGAGTACTTTATTGTTACAAAATTTCAAGGTTTTATGACGCTCCAGTAAAAAGTTACAAGCATTTGTATGTTGCAAACTTTGATGGGTGTAGGACGTACTGTATAGAAGTTAGGGCCATTTGAAGTTATATCAGAGTTTGATTTGGGACTCAAGGGTAGCATAGCTTTGAGCGATAGCTTCAATTGAAAAGAAGCTCGAGTACTTTATTATTACAAAATTTCAAGGTTTTATGACCCGCCAGTAAAAAGTTACAAGCATTTGAAAGTTGCAAACTTTGATAGGTGTAGGACGTACCGTATAGAAGTTAGGGCCATTTGAAGTTTTATCACTGTTTGATTTGGGACTCAAGGGTAGCGTAGCTTTGAGCGATAGCTTAAATTGACAAGAGGCTCGAGTACTTTATTGTTACAAAATTTCAAGGTTTTATGACGCTCCAGTTAAAAATTACAAGCATTTGTATGTTGCAAACTTTGATAGGTGTACGACGGACCGTATAGAAATAAAGGCCATTTGAAGTTTTATCAGTGTTTGATTTGGGACTCAAGGGAAGCATAGCTTTGAGCGATAGCTTAAATTGACACAAGGCCCGAGTTCTTTATTGTTACAAAATTTCAAGGTTCTATGACGCGCCAGTAAAAAGTTACAAGCATTTGAAAGTTGCATACTTTGGTAGGTGTAGAACGTACCGTATAGAAGTTAGGGCCATTTGAAGTTTTATCAGTGTTTGATTTGGGACTCAAGGGTAGCGTAGCTTTGAGCGATAGCTTAAATTGACAAGAGGCTCGAGTACTTTATTGTTACAAACTTTCAAGGTTTTATGACGCTCCAGTAAAAAGTTACAAGCATTTGTATGTTGCAAACTTTGATAGGTGTAGGACGTACCGTATATATGTTAGGGCCATTTGAAGTTTTATCAGTGTTTGATTTGGGACTCAAGGATAGCATAGCTTTGAGCGATAGCTTAAATTGACAAGAGGCTCGAGTACTTTATTGTTACAAAATTTCAAGGTTTTATGACGCTCCAGTAAAAAGTCACAAGCATTTGTATGTTGCAAACTTTGATAGGTGTAGGTCGTACCGTATAGAAGTTAGGGCCATTTGAAGTTATATCAGAGTTTGATTTGGGACTCAAGGGTAGCATAGCTTTGAGCGATAGCTTAAATTGACAAGAGGCTCGAGTTCTTTATTGTTACAAAATTTCAAGGTTCTATGACGCGCCAGTAAAAAGTTACAAGCATTTGAAAGTTGCATACTTTGATAGGTGTAGGAGGTACCGTGTAGAAGTTAGGGCCATTTGAAGTTTTATCACTGTTTGATTTGGGACTCAAGGGTAGCGTAGCTTTGAGCGATAGCTTAAATTGACAAGAGGCTCGAGTACTTTATTGTTACAAACTTTCAAGGTTTTATGACGCTCCAGTTAAAAGTTACAAGCATTTGTATGTTGCAAACTTTGATAGGTGTAGGTCGTACCGTATAGAAGTTAGGGCCATTTGAAGTTATATCAGTGTTTGATTTGGGACTCAAGGGTAGCGTAGCTGTGAGCGATACCTTAAATTGACAAGAGGCTCGAGTACTTTATTGTTACAAAACTTCAAGGTTTTATGACGCTCCAGTAAAAAGTTACAAGCATTCGTATGTTGCAAACTTTAATAGGTGTAGGACGTACCGTATAGAAATTAGGGCCACTTGAAGTTTTATCAGTGTTTGATTTGGGACTCAAGGGTAGCATAGCTTTGAGCGATAGCTTAAATTGACAAGAGGCACGAATACTTTATTGTTACAAAATTTCAAGGTTTTATGATGCGCCAGTAAAAAGTTACAAGCATTTGAAAGTTGCAAACTTTGATAGGTGTAGGACGTACCGTATAGAAATTAGGGCCATTTAAAGTTTTATCAGTGTTTGATTTGGGACTCAAGGATAGCATAGCTTTGAGCGATAGCTTAAATTGACAAGAGGCTCGAGTACTTTATTGTTACAAAATTTCAAGGTTTTATGACGCTCCAGTAAAAAGTTACAAGCATTTGTATGTTGCAAACTTTGATAGGTGTAGGACGTACCGTATAGATGTTAGGGGCATTTGAAGTTTTATCAGTGTTTGATTTGGGACTCAAGGGTAGCATAGCTTTGAGCGATAGCTTAAATTGATAAGAGGTTCGAGTACTTTATTGTTACAAAATTTCAAGGTTTTATGACGCTCCAGTAAGAAATTACAAGCATTTGTATGTTGCAAACTTTGATAGGTGTAGGACGTACCGAATAGAAGTCAGGGCCATTTGAAGTTTTATCAGTGTTTGAATTAGGACTCAAGGGTAGCATAGCTTTGAGCGATAGCTTAAATTGACAAGAGGCTCGACTACTTTATTGTTACAAAATTTCAAGGTTTTATGACGCTCCAGTTAAAAATTACAAGCATTTGTATGTTGCAAACTTTGATAGGTGTAGGACGTACCGTATAGAAGTTAGGGCCATTTGAAGTTTTATCAGTGTTTGATTTGGGACTCAAGGGTAGCGTAGCTTTGAGCGATAGCTTAAATTGACAAGAGGCTCGAGTACTTTATTGTTACAAACTTTCAAGGTTTTATGACGCTCCAGTAAAAAGTTACAAGCATTTGTATGTTGCAAACTTTGATAGGTGTAGGACGTACCGTATAGATGTTAGGGTCATTTGAAGTTTTATCAGTGTTTGATTTGGGACTCAAGGGTAGCATAGCTTTGAGCGATAGCTTAAATTGACAAGAGGCTCGGGTACTTTATTGTTACAAAATTTCAAGGTTTTATGACGCGCCAGTAAAAAGTTACAAGCATTCGTATGTTGCAAACTTTGATAGGTGTAGGACGTACCGTATAGAAATTAGGGCCATTTGAAGTTTTATCAGTGTTTGATTTGGGACTCAAGGGTAGCATAGCTTTGAGCGATAGCTTAAATTGACAAGAGGCACGAATACTTTATTGTTACAAAATTTCAAGGTTTTATGACGCGCCAGTAAAAAGTTACAATCATTTGAAAGTTGCAAACTTTGATAGGTGTAGGACGTACCGTATAGAAGTTAGGGCCATTTGAAGTTTTATCAGTGTTTGATTTGGGACTCAAGGGTAGCATAGCTTTGAGCGATAGCTTAAATTGACAAGAGGCTCGAGTTCTTTATTGTTACAAAATTTCAAGGTTCTATGACGCGCCAGTAAAAAGTTACAAGCATTTGAAAGTTGCATACTTTGATAGGTGTAGGAGGTACCGTGTAGAAGTTAGGACCATTTGAAGTTTTTTCAGTGTTTGATTTGGGACTCATGGGTGGCATAGCTTTATGCGATAGCTTAAATTGACAAGAGGCTCGAGTACTTTATTGTTACAAAATTTCAAGGTTTTATGACGCGCCAGTAAAAAGTTACATGCATTTGAAAGTTGCAAACTTTGATAGGTGTAGGACGTACCGTATAGAAGTTAGGGCCATTTGAAGTTTTATCAGTGTTTGATTTGGGACTCAAGGGTAGCGTAGCTTTGAGCGATAGCTTAAATTGACAAGAGGCTCGAGTACTTTATTGTTACAAACTTTCAAGGTTTTATGACGCTCCAGTAAAAAGTTACAAGCATTTGTATGTTGCAAACTTTGATAGGTGTAGGACGTACCGTATAGATGTTAGGGCCATTTGAAGTTTTATCAGTGTTTGATTTGGGACTCAAGGGTAGCATAGCTTTGAGCGATAGCTTAAATTGACAAGAGGCTCGAGTACTTTATTGTTACAAAATTTCAAGGTTTTATGACGCGCCAGTAAAAAGTTACAAGCATTCGTATGTTGCAAACTTTGATAGGTGTAGGACGTACCGTATAGAAATTAGGGCCATTTGAAGTTTTATCAGTGTTTGATTTGGGACTCAAGGGTAGCATAGCTTTGAGCGATAGCTTAAATTGACAAGAGGCACGAATACTTTATTGTTACAAAATTTCAAGGTTTTATGACGCGCCAGTAAAAAGTTACAATCATTTGAAAGTTGCAAACTTTGATAGGTGTAGGACGTACCGTATAGAAGTTAGGGCCATTTGAAGTTTTATCAGTGTTTGATTTGGGACTCAAGGGTAGCATAGCTTTGAGCGATAGCTTAAATTGACAAGAGGCTCGAGTACTTTATTGTTACAAAATTTCAAGGTTTTATGATGCTCCAGTAAAAAGTTACAAGCATTTGTATGTTGCAAACTTTGATAGGTGTAGGACGTACCGTATAGAAATTAGGGCCATTTGAAGTTTTATCAGTGTTTGATTTGGGACTCAAGGATAGCATAGCTTTGAGCGATAGCTTAAATTGACAAGAGGCTCGAGTACTTTATTGTTACAAAATTTCAAGGTTTTATGACGCTCCAGTAAAAAGTTACAAGCATTTGTATGTTGCAAACTTTGATAGGTGTAGGACGTACCGTATAGAAGTTAGGGCCATTTGAAGTTTTATCAGTGTTTGATTTGGGACTCAAGGGTAGCATAGCTATGAGCGATAGCTTAAATTGTCAAGAGGCTCGAGTACTTTATTGTTACAAAATTTCAAGGTTTTATGACGCTCCAGTAAAAAGTTACAAGCATGTATTTTGCAAACTTTGATAGGTATAGGACGTACCGTATAGAAGTTAGGGCCATTTGAAGTTTTATCAGTGTTTGATTTGGGACTCAAGGGTAGCATAGCTTTGAGCGATAGCTTAAATTGACAAGAGGCTCGAGTACTTTATTGTTACAAAATTTCAAGGTTTTATGACGCTCCAGTAAAAAGTTACAAGCATTTGTATTTTGCAAACTTTGATAGGTCAAGGCGTAGCGTATAGAATTTAAGGCCATTTTAAGTTTTATCATTGTTTGATTTGGGACTCAAAGGTAGCATAGCTTTGAGCGATAGCTTAAATTGACAAGAGGCTCGAGGTCTTGATTGTTACAAAATTTTAAGGTTTTATGACGCTCCAGTAAAAAGGTACAAGCATTTGTATGTTGCAAACTTTGATAGGTGTAGGACGTACTGTATAGAAGTTAGGGCCATTTGAAGTTTTATCAGTGTTTGATTTGAGACTCAAGGGTAGCATAGCTTTGAGCGATAGCTTAAATTGACAAGAGGCTCGAGTACTTTATTGTTACAAAATTTCAAGTTTTTACGACGCTCCAGTAAAAAGTTAGTTATAAGCATGTGTATGTTGCAAACTTTGATAGTTGTAAGGCGTACCGTATAGAAGTTAGGGCCATTTGAAGTTTTTCCAACGTTTGATTTGGGACTCAAGGGTAGCATAGCTTTGAGCGATAGCTTAAATTGACAAGAGGCTCGAGTACTTTATTGGTACAAAATTTTAAGGTTTTATGACGCTCCAGTAAAAAGTTACAAGCATTTGTATGCTGCAAACTTTGATAGGTGTAGGACGTACCGTATAGAAGTTAGAGCCATTTGAAGTTTTATCAGTGTTTGATTTGGGACTCAAGGGTAGCATAGCTTTGAGCGATAACTTAAATTGAGAAGAGGCTCGAGTAATTTATTGTTACAAAATTTCAAGGTTTTATGACGCTCCAGTAAAAAGTTACAAGCATTTGTATGTTGCAAACTTTGATAGATGTAGGATGTACCGTATAGAAGTTAGGGCCATTTGATGTTTTATCATTGTTTGATTTGGGACACAAGGGTAGCATAGCTTTGAGCGATAGCTTAAAATGACAAGAGGCTCGAGGTCTTTATTGTTACAAAATTTCAAGGTTTTATGACGCTCCAGTAAAAAGTTACAAGCATTTGTATGTTGCAAACTTTGATAGGTGTAGGACGTACCGTATAGAAGTTAGGCCCATTTGAAGTTTTATCAGGTTTTGATTTGCGACTCAAGGGTAACATAGCTTTGAGCGATAACTTAAATTGACAAGAGGCTCGAGTACTTTATTGTTACAAAATTTCAAGGTTTTATGACGCTCGAGTAAAAAGTTACAAGCATTAGTATGTTGCAAACTTTGATAGGTGTAGGACGTACCGTATAGAAGTTAGGGCCATTTGAAGTTTTATCAGTGTTTGATTTTGGACTCAAGGGTAGCATAGCTTTGAGCGATAGCTTAAATTGACAAGAGGCTCGAGTACTTTATTGTTACAAAATTTCAAGGTTTTATGACGCTCCAGTAAAAAGTTACAAGAATGTATTTTGCAAACTTTGATAGGTGTAGGACGTACCGTATAGAAGTTAGGGCCATTTGAAGTTTTATCAGTGTTTGATTTGGGACTCAAGGGTAGCGTAGCTTTGAGCGATAGCTTAAATTGACAAGAGGCTCGAGTACTTTATTGTTACAAACTTTCAAGGTTTTATGACGCTCCAGTAAAAAGTTACAAGCATTTGTATGTTGCAAACTTTGATAGGTGTAGGACGTACCGTATAGATGTTAGGGCCATTTGAAGTTTTATCAGTGTTTGATTTGGGACTCAAGGGTAGCATAGCTTTGAGCGATAGCTTAAATTGACAAGAGGCTCGAGTACTTTATTGTTACAAAATTTCAAGGTTTTATGACGCTCCAGTAAAAAGTTACAAGCATTCGTATGTTGCAAACTTTGATAGGTGTAGGACGTACCGTATAGAAATTAGGGCCATTTGAAGTTTTATCAGTGTTTGATTTGGGACTCAAGGGTAGCATAGCTTTGAGCGATAGCTTAAATTGACAAGAGGCACGAATACTTTATTGTTACAAAATTTCAAGGTTTTATGACGCGCCAGTAAAAAGTTACAATCATTTGAAAGTTGCAAACTTTGATAGGTGTAGGACGTACCGTATAGAAGTTAGGGCCATTTGAAGTTTTATCAGTGTTTGATTTGGGACTCAAGGGTAGCATAGCTTTGAGCGATAGCTTAAATTGACAAGAGGCTCGAGTACTTTATTGTTACAAAATTTCAAGGTTCTATGACGCGCCAGTAAAAAGTTACAAGCATTTGAAAGTTGCAAACTTTGATAGGTGTAGGAGGTACCGTGTAGAAGTTAGGGCCATTTGAAGTTTTTTCAGTGTTTGATTTGGGACTCAAGGGTAGCATAGCTTTGAGCGATAGCTTAAATTGACAAGAGGCTCGAGTACTTTATTGTTACAAAATTTCAAGGTTCTATGACGCGCCAGTAAAAAGTTACAAGCATTTGAAAGTTGCAAACTTTGATAGGTGTAGGACGTACCGTATAGAAGTTAGGGCCATTTGAAGTTTTATCAGTGTTTGATTTGGGATTCAAGGGTAGCGTAGCTTTGAGCGATAGCTTAAATTGACAAGAGGCTCGAGTACTTTATTGTTACAAACTTTCAAGGTTTTATGACGCTCCAGTAAAAAGTTACAAGCATTTGTATGTTGCAAACTTTGATAGGTGTAGGACGTACCGTATAGATGTTAGGGCCATTTGAAGTTTTATCAGTGTTTGATTTGGGACTCAAGGGTAGCATAGCTTTGAGCGATAGCTTAAATTGACAAGAGGCTCGAGTACTTTATTGTTACAAAATTTCAAGGTTTTATGACGCGCCAGTAAAAAGTTACAAGCATTTGTATGTTGCAAACTTTGATAGGTGTAGGACGTACCGTATAGAAGTTAGGGCCATTTGAAGTTTTATCAGTGTTTGATTTGGGACTCAAGGGTAGCATAGCTTTGAGCGATAGCTTAAATTGACAAGAGGCTCGAGTACTTTATTGTTACAAAATTTCAAGGTTTTATGATGCTCCAGTAAAAAGTTACAAGCATTTGTATGTTGCAAACTTTGATAGGTGTAGGACGTACCGTATAGAAATTAGGGCCATTTGAAGTTTTATCAGTGTTTGATTTGGGACTCAAGGATAGCATAGCTTTGAGCGATAGCTTAAATTGACAAGAGGCTCGAGTACTTTATTGTTACAAAATTTCAAGGTTTTATGACGCTCCAGTAAAAAGTTACAAGCATTTGTATGTTGCAAACTTTGATAGGTGTAGGACGTACCGTATAGAAGTTAGGGCCATTTGAAGTTTTATCAGTGTTTGATTTGGGACTCAAGGGTAGCATAGCTATGAGCGATAGCTTAAATTGTCAAGAGGCTCGAGTACTTTATTGTTACAAAATTTCAAGGTTTTATGACGCTCCAGTAAAAAGTTACAAGCATGTATTTTGCAAACTTTGATAGGTATAGGACGTACCGTATAGAAGTTAGGGCCATTTGAAGTTTTATCAGTGTTTGATTTGGGACTCAAGGGTAGCATAGCTTTGAGCGATAGCTTAAATTGACAAGAGGCTCGAGTACTTTATTGTTACAAAATTTCAAGGTTTTATGACGCTCCAGTAAAAAGTTACAAGCATTTGTATTTTGCAAACTTTGATAGGTCAAGGCGTACCGTATAGAATTTAAGGCCATTTGAAGTTTTATCATTGTTTGATTTGGGACTCAAAGGTAGCATAGCTTTGAGCGATAGCTTAAATTGACAAGAGGCTCGAGGTCTTGATTGTTACAAAATTTTAAGGTTTTATGACGCTCCAGTAAAAAGGTACAAGCATTTGTATGTTGCAAACTTTGATAGGTGTAGGACGTACTGTATAGAAGTTAGGGCCATTTGAAGTTTTATCAGTGTTTGATTTGAGACTCAAGGGTAGCATAGCTTTGAGCGATAGCTTAAATTGACAAGAGGCTCGAGTACTTTATTGTTACAAAATTTCAAGGTTTTACGACGCTCCAGTAAAAAGTTAGTTATAAGCATGTGTATGTTGCAAACTTTGATAGTTGTAAGGCGTACCGTATAGAAGTTAGGGCCATTTGAAGTTTTTCCAACGTTTGATTTGGGACTCAAGGGTAGCATAGCTTTGAGCGATAGCTTAAATTGACAAGAGGCTCGAGTACTTTATTGTTACAAAATTTTAAGGTTTTATGACGCTCCAGTAAAAAGTTACAAGCATTTGTATGCTGCAAACTTTGATAGGTGTAGGACGTACCGTATAGAAGTTAGAGCCATTTGAAGTTTTATCAGTGTTTGATTTGGGACTCAAGGGTAGCATAGCTTTGAGCGATAACTTAAATTGAGAAGAGGCTCGAGTAATTTATTGTTACAAAATTTCAAGGTTTTATGACGCTCCAGTAAAAAGTTACAAGCATTTGTATGTTGCAAACTTTGATAGATGTAGGATGTACCGTATAGAAGTTAGGGCCATTTGATGTTTTATCATTGTTTGATTTGGGACACAAGGGTAGCATAGCTTTGAGCGATAGCTTAAAATGACAAGAGGCTCGAGGTCTTTATTGTTACAAAATTTCAAGGTTTTATGACGCTCCAGTAAAAAGTTACAAGCATTTGTATGTTGCAAACTTTGATAGGTGTAGGACGTACCGTATAGAAGTTAGGCCCATTTGAAGTTTTATCAGGTTTTGATTTGCGACTCAAGGGTAACATAGCTTTGAGCGATAACTTAAATTGACAAGAGGCTCGAGTACTTTATTGTTACAAAATTTCAAGGTTTTATGACGCTCGAGTAAAAAGTTACAAGCATTAGTATGTTGCAAACTTTGATAGGTGTAGGACGTACCGTATAGAAGTTAGGGCCATTTGAAGTTTTATCAGTGTTTGATTTGGGACTCAAGGGTAGCATAGCTTTGAGCGATAGCTTAAATTGACAAGAGGCTCGAGTACTTTATTGTTACAAAATTTCAAGGTTTTATGACGCTCCAGTAAAAAGTTACAAGAATGTATTTTGCAAACTTTGATAGGTGTAGGACGTACCGTATAGAAGTTAGGGCCATTTGAAGTTTTATCAGTGTTTGATTTGGGACTCAAGGGTAGCATAGCTTTGAGCGATAGCTTAAATTGGCAAGAAGCTCGAGTACTTTGTTGTTACAAAATTTCAAGGTTTTATGACGCTCCAGTAAAAAGTTACAAGCATTTGTATTTTGCAAACTTTGATAGGTGTAGGCGTACCGTATAGAATTTAGGGCCATTTGAAGTTTAATCATTGTTTGATTTGGGACTCAAGGGTAGCATAGCTTTGAGCGATAGCTTAAATTGACAAGAGGCTCGAGTTCTTTATTGTTACAAAATATCAAGGTTTTATGACGCTCCAGTAAAAAGTTACCAGCATTTGTATGTTGCAAACTTTAATAGGTGTAGGACGTACCGTATAGAAGTTAGGGCCGTTTGAAATTTTATCAGTGTTTGATTTGGGACTCAAGGGTAGCATAGCTTTGAGCGTTATCTTATATTGAGAAGAGGCTCGAGTACTTTATTGTTACAAAATTTCAAGATTTTATGACGCTCCAGAAAAAAGTTACAAGCATTTGTATGTTGTAGACTTTGATAGGTGTAGGACGTACCGTATAGAAGTTAGAGCCACTTGAAATTTTATCAGTGTTTGATTTGGGACTCAAGGGTAGCATAGCTTTGAGCGATAGCTTAAATTGACAAGAGGCTCGAGTTCTTTATTGTTACAAAATATCAAGGTTTTATGACGCTCCAGTAAAAAGTTACCAGCATTTGTATGTTGCAAACTTTAATAGGTGTAGGACGTACCGTATAGAAGTTAGGGCCGTTTGAAATTTTATCAGTGTTTGATTTGGGACTCAAGGGTAGCATAGCTTTGAGCGTTATCTTATATTGAGAAGAGGCTCGAGTACTTTATTGTTACAAAATTTCAAGATTTTATGACGCTCCAGAAAAAAGTTACAAGCATTTGTATTTTGCAAACTTTGATAGGTCTAGGCGTACCGTATAGAAGTTAGGGTCATTTGAAGTTTTATCATTACTTGATTTGGGACTCAAGGGTACCATAGCTTTGAGCGATAGCTTAAATTGACAAGAAGCTCGAGGCCTTTATTGTTACAAAATTTCAAGGTTTTATGACTCTACAGTAAAAAGTTACAAGCATTTGTATGTTGCAAACTTTGATAGGTGTAGGACGTACCGTATAGAAGTCAGGACCATTTGAATTTTTGTCAGTGTTTGATTTGGTACTCAAGGGTAGCATAGATTTGAGCAATAGCTTAAATTGGCAAAAGGCTCGAGTGCTTTATTGTTACAAAAATTTCAAGGTTTTATGACGTTCTAGTGAAAAGTTACAAGCATTTGTATGTTGCAAACTTTGATAGGTGTAGGACGTACCGTATAGAAGTTAGGGCCATTTCAAGTTTTATCATTGTTTGATTTGGGACTTAAGGGTAGCATAGCTTTGAACGATAGCTTAAATTGACAAGAGGCTCGAGTACTTTATTGTTACAAAATTTCAAGGTTTTATGACGCTCCAGTAAAAAGTTACAAGCATGTATTTTGCAAACTTTGATAGGTGTAGGACGTACCGTATAGAAGTTAGGACCATTTGATGTTTTATCAGTGTTTGATTTGGGACTCAAGGGTAGCATAGCTTTGAGCGATAGCTTAAATTGAGAAGAGGCTCGAGTAATTTATTGTTACAAAATTTCATGGTTTTATGACGCTCCAGTAAAAAGTTACAAGCATTTGTCTGTTGCAAACTTTGATAGGTGTAGGACGTACCGTATACAAGTTAGGGCCATTTGAAGTTTTATCATTGTTTGATTTGGGACTTCAGGGTAGCATAGCTTTGAACGATAGCTTAAATTGACAAGAGGCTCGAGGTCTTTATTGTTACAAAATATCAAGGTTTTATGACGCTCCAGTAAAAACTTACCAGCATTTGTATGTTGCAAATTTTGATAGGTCTAGGACGTACCGTATAGAAGTTAGGGCCCTTTTGAAATTTTATCAGTGTTAGATTTGGGACTCAAGGGTAGCATAGCTTTGAGCGATAGCTTAAATTGACAAGAGGCTCGAGTACTTTATTGTTACAAAATTTCAAGGTTTTATGACGCTCCAGTAAAAAGTTACAAGCATTTGTATGTTGGAAACTTTGATAGGTGTAGGACGTACCGTATAGAAGTTACGGCCATTTGAAGTTTTATCCGTGTTTGATTTGGGACTCAAGGGTAGCATAGCTTTGAGCGATAGCTTCAATTGAAAAGAGGCACGAGTACTTTATTGTTATAAAATTTCAAGGTTTTATGACGCTCCAGTAAAAAGTTACAAGCATTTGTATGTTGCAAACTTTGATAGGAGTGGGACGTACCGTATAGAAGTTAGGGCCATTTGAAGTTTTTCCAACGTTTGATTTGGCACTCAAGGGTAGCATAGCTTTGAGCGATAGCTTAAATTGACAAAAGGCTCGAGTACTTTATTGTTACAAAATTTCAAGGTTTTATGACGCTCCAGTAAAAAGTTACAAGCATTTGTATGTTGCAAACTTTGATAGGTGTAGGACGTACCGTATAGAAGTTAGGGCCATTTGAAGTTTTATCAATGTTTGATTTGGGACTCAAGGGTAGCATAGCTTTGAGCGAGAGCTTAAATTGGCAAAAGGCTCGAGTGCTTTATTGTTACAAAATTTCAAGGTTTTATGACGCTCCAGTAAAAAGTTACAAGCATTTGTATGTTGCAAACTTTGATAGGTGTGGGACGTACCGTTAGGGCCATTTATAGTTTTATCAGTGTTGGATTTGGGACTCAAGGGTAGCATAGTTTTGAGCGATAGCTTAAATTGACAAGAGGCTCGAGTACTTTATTGTTACAAAATTTCAAGGTTTTATGACGCTCCAGTAAAAAGTTACAAGCATTTGTATGTTGCAAACTTTGATAGGTGTAGGACGTACCGTATAGAAGTTAGGGCCATTTGATGTTTTATCAGTGTTTGATTTGGGACCCAAGGGTAGCATAGCTTTGAGCGACAGCTTAAATTGACAAGAGGCTCGAGGTCTTTATTGTTACAAAATTTCAAGGTTTTATGACGCTCCAGTAAAAAGTTACAAGCATTTGTATGTTGCAAACTTTGATAGGTGTAGGACGTACTGTATAGAAGTTAGGACCATTTGAAGGTTTATCAGTGTTTGATTTGGGACTCAAGGGTAGCATAGCTTTGAGCGATAGCTTAAATTGAGAAGAGGCTCGAGTAATTTATTGTTACAAAATTTCATGGTTTTATGACGCTCCAGTAAAAAGTTACAAGCATTTGTCTGTTGCAAACTTTGATAGGTGTAGGACGTACCGTATACAAGTTAGGGCCATTTGAAGTTTTATCATTGTTTGATTTGGGACTTCAGGGTAGCATAGCTTTGAACGATAGCTTAAATTGACAAGAGGCTCGAGGTCTTTATTGTTACAAAATATCAAGGTTTTATGACGCTCCAGTAAAAACTTACCAGCATTTGTATGTTGCAAATTTTGATAGGTCTAGGACGTACCGTATAGAAGTTAGGGCCCTTTTGAAATTTTATCAGTGTTAGATTTGGGACTCAAGGGTAGCATAGCTTTGAGCGATAGCTTAAATTGACAAGAGGCTCGAGTACTTTATTGTTACAAAATTTCAAGGTTTTATGACGCTCCAGTAAAAAGTTACAAGCATTTGTATGTTGCAAACTTTGATAGGTGTAGGACGTACCGTATAGAAGTTACGGCCATTTGAAGTTTTATCCGTGTTTGATTTGGGACTCAAGGGTAGCATAGCTTTGAGCGATAGCTTCAATTGAAAAGAGGCACGAGTACTTTATTGTTATAAAATTTCAAGGTTTTATGACGCTCCAGTAAAACGTTACAAGCATTTGTATGTTGCAAACTTTTATAGGTGTGGGACGTACCGTATAGAAGTTAGGGCCATTTGAAGTTTTATCAGTGTTGGATTTGGGACTCAAGGGTAGCATAGCTTTGTGCGATAACTTAAATTGACAAAAGGCTCGAGTACTTTATTGTTACAAAATTTCAAGGTTTTATGACGCTCCAGTAAAAAGTTACAAGCATTTGTATGTTGCAAACTTTGATAGGTGTAGGACGTACCGTATAGAAGTTAGGACTGAAGTTTTATCAGTGTTTGATTTGGGACTCAATGGTAGCATAGCTTTGAGCGATAGCTTAAATTGACAAAGGCTCGGGTACTTTATTGTTACAAAATTTCAAGGTTTTATGACGCTCCAGTAAAAAGTTACAAGCATTTGCATGTTGCACACTTTGATAGGTGTAGGACGTACCGTATAGACGTTAGGGCCATTTGAAGTTTTATCAGTGTTTGATTTAGGACTCAAGGGTAGCATAGCTTTGTGCGATAACTTAAATTGACAAAAGGCTCGAGTACTTTAATGTTACAAAATTTCAAGGTTTTATGACGCTCCAGTAAAAAGTTACAAGCATTTGTATGTTGCAAACTTTGATAGGTGTAGGACGTACCGTATAGAAGTTATGGCCAATTGAAGTTTTATCATTGTTTGATTTGGGACTCAAGGGTAGCATAGCTTTGAGCGATAGCTTAAATTGCCACGAGGCTCGAGGTCTTTATTGTTACAAAAAATCAAGGTTTTATGACGCTCCAGTAAATAGTTACCAGCATTTGTAAGTTGCAAACTTTGAGAGGTGTAGGACGTACCGTATAGAAGTTAGGGCCGTTTGAGATTTTAACAGTGTTTGATTTGGGACTCAAGGGTAGCATAGCTTTGAGCGAGAGCTTAAATTGGCAAAAGGCTCGAGTGCTTTATTGTTACAAAATTTCAAGGTTTTATGACGCTCCAGTAAAAAGTTACAAGCATTTGTATGTTGCAAACTTTGATAGGTGTGGGACGTACCGTATAGAAGTTAGGGCCATTTGAAGTTTTATCAGTGTTGGATTTGGGACTCGAGGGTAGCATAGCTTTGAGCGATAGCTTAAATTGACAAGAGGCTCGAGTACTTTATTGTTACAAAATTTCAAGGTTTTATGACGCTCCAGTAAAAAGTTACAAGCATTTGTATGTTGCAAACTTTGATAGGTGTAGGACGTACCGTATAGAAGTTAGGGCCATTTGATGTTTTATCAGTGTTTGATTTGGGACCCAAGGGTAGCATAGCTTTGATCGACAACTTAAATTGACAAGAGGCTCGAGGTCTTTATTGTTACAAAATTTCAAGTTTTTATGACGCTCCAGTAAAAAGTTAGTTACAAGCATGTGTATGTTGCAAACTTTGATAGTTGTAGGACGTACCGTATAGAAGCTAGGGCCATTTGAAGTTTTTCCAACGTTTGATTTGGCACTCAAGGGTAGCATAGCTTTGAGCGATAGCTTAAATTGACAAAAGGCTCGAGTACTTTATTGTTACAAAATTTCAAGGTTTTATGACGCTCCAGTAAAAAGTTACAAGCATTTGTATGTTGCAAATTTTGATAGGTGTAGGACGTACCGTATAGAAGTTAGGGCCACTTGAAGTTTTATCAGTGTTTGATTTAGGACTCAAGGGTAGCATAGCTTTGAGCGAGAGCTTAAATTGGCAAAAGGCTCGAGTGCTTTATTGTTACAAAATTTCATGGTTTTATGACGTTCCAGTAAAAAGTTACAAGCATTTGTATGTTGCAAACTTTGATAGGTGTGGGACGTACCGTATAGAAGTTAGGGCCATTTGAAGTTTTATCAGTGTTGGATTTGGGACTCAAGGGTAGCATAGCTTTGAGCGATAGCTTAAATTGACAAGAGGCTCGAGTACTTTATTGTTACAAAATTTCAAGGTTTTATGACGCTCCAGTAAAAAGTTACAAGCATTTGTATGTTGCAAACTTTGATAGGTGTAGGACGTACCGTATAGAAGTTAGGGCCATTTGATGTTTTATCAGTGTTTGATTTGGGACCCAAGGGTAGCATAGCTTTGAGCGACAGCTTAAATTGACAAGAGGCTCGAGGTCTTTATTGTTACAAAATTTCAAGGTTTTATGACGCTCCAGTAAAAAGTTACAAGCATTTGTATGTTGCAAACTTTGATAGGTGTAGGACGTACTGTATAGAAGTTAGGGCCATTTGAAGGTTTATCAGTGTTTGATTTGAGACTCAAGGGTAGCATAGCTTTGAGCGATAACTTAAATTGACAAAAGGCTCGAGTACTTTATTGTTACAAAATTTCAAGGTTTTATGGCGCTCCAGTAAAAAGTTACAAGCATTTGTATGTTGCAAACTTTGATAGGTGTAGGACGTACCGTATAGAAGTTAGGACTGAACTTTTATCAGTGTTTGATTTGGGACTCAATGGTAGCATAGCTTTGAGCGATAGCTTAAATTGACAAAGGCTCGAGTACTTTATTGTTACAAAATTTCAAGGTTTTATGACGCTCCAGTAAAAAGTTACAAGCATTTGCATGTTGCAAACTTTGATAGGTGTAGGACGTACCGTACAGAAGTTAGGGCCATTTAAAGTTTTATCAGTGTTTGATTTGGGACTCAAGGGTAGCATAGCTTTGAGCGTTAGCTTAAATTGAGAAGAGGCTCGAGTACTTTATTGTTACAAAATTTCAAGGTTTTGTGACGCTGCAGTAAAATTTTACAAGCATGTATTTTGCAAACTTTGATAGGTGTTGGACGTACCGTATAGAAGTTAGGGCCATTTGAAGTTTTATCAGTGTTTGATTTGGGACTCAAGGGTAGCATAGCTTTGAGCGATAGCTTAAATTGACAAGAGGCTCGAGTACTTTATTGTTACAAAATTTCAAGGTTTTATGACGCTCCAGTAAAAAGTTACAAGCATTTGTATTTTGCAAACTTTGATAGGTCTAGGACGTACCTTATAGAAGCTAGGGCCATTTGAAATTTTATCATTGTTTGATTTGGGACTCAAGGGTAACATAGCTTTGAGCGATAGCTTAAATTGACAAGAGGCTCGAGGTCTTTATTGTTACAAAATTTCAAGATTTTAAGACGCTTCAGTAAAAAGTTGCAAGCATTTGTATGTTGCAGACTTTGATAGGTGTAGAACGTACCGTATAGAAGTTAAGACTGAAGTTTTATCAGTGTTTGATTTGGGACTCAAGGGTAGCATAGATTTGAACGATAGCTTAAATTGAGAAGAGGCTCGAGTACTTTATTGTAAAAAAATTTCAAGGTTTTATGACGCTCGATTAAAAAGTTACAAGCATTTGTATGTTGCAAACTTTGATTGGTGTAGGACGTACTGTATAGAAGTTAAGACTGAAGTTTTATCAGTGTTTGATTTGGGACTCAAGGGTAGCATAGCTTTGAGCGATAGCTTAAATTGACAAAAGGCTCGAGTACTTTTTTGTTACAAAATTTTTAGGTTTTATGACCCTCCAGTAAAAAGTTACAAGCATTTGCATGTTGCAAACTTTGATAGGTGTAGGACGTACCGTATATAAGTAAGGGCCATTTGAAGTTTTATCATTGTTTGATTTGGGACTCAAGGGTAGCATAGCTTTGAGCGATAGCTTAAATTGACAAGAGGCTCGAGGTCTTTATTGTTGCAAAATTTCAAGGTTTTATGACGCTCCAGTAAAAAGTTACCAGCATTTGTATGTTGCAAACTTTGATAGGTGTAGGACGTACCGTATAGAAGTTAGGGCCGTTTCAAATTTTATCAGTGTCTGATTTGGGACTCAAGGGTAGCATAGCTTTGAGCGATAGCTTAAATCGACAAGAGGCTCGAGTACTTTACTGTTACAAAATTTCAAGGTTTTATTACGCTCCAGTAAAAAGTTAGTTACAAGCATGTGTATGTTGCAAACTTTGATAGTTGTAGGTCGTACCGTAGAAGTATAGAAGTTAGGGCCATTTGAAGTTTTTCAAACTTTTGATTTGGGACTCAAGGGTAGCATAGCTTTGAGCGATAGCTTAAATTGACAAGAGGCTCGAGTACTTTATTGTTACAAAATTTCAAGGTTTTATGACGCTCCAGTAAAAAGTTACAAGCATTTGAATGTTGCAAACTTTGATAGGTGTAGGACGTACCGTATAGAAGTTAAGACTGAAGTTTGAGGTTTTATCAGTGTTTGATTTGGGACTCAAGGGTAGCATAGCTTTGAGCGATAGCTTAAATTGACAAGAAGCTCGAGTACTTTATTGTTACAACATTTCAAGGTTTTATGACGCTCCAGTAAAAAGTTACAAGCATTTGTATGTTGCAAACTTTGATAGGTGTAGGACGTACCGTATAGAAGTTACAGCCATTTGAAGTTTTATCCGTGATTGATTTGGGACTAAAGGGTAGCATAGCTTTGAGCGATAGCTTAATTTGACAAGAGGCTCGAAAACTTTATTGTTACAAAATTTCAAAGTTTTATGACGCCCCAGTAAAAAGTTACAAGCATTTGTATGTTGCAAACTTTGATAGGTGTAGGACGTACCATATAGAAGTTAGGGTCATTTGAAGTTTTATCAGTGTTCGATTTTGACTCAAGGGTAGCATAGCTTTGTGCGATAGCTTAAATTGACAAGAGGCTCGAGTACTTTATTGTTACAAAATTTCAACGTTTTATGACGCTCCAGTAAAAAGTTACAAGCATTTGTATGTTGCAAACTTTGATAAGTGTATGTCGTACCGTATAGACGTTAGGGCCATTTGAAGTTTTATCAATGTTTTATTTGGTACTCAAGGGTAGCATAGCTTTGAGCGATAGCTTAAATTGACAAGACGGTCGAGTACTTTATTGGTACAAAATTTCAAGGTTTTATGACGCTCCAGTAAAAAGTTACAAGCATTTGTATGTTGCCAACTTTGATAGGTGTAGGACGTACCGTATAGAAGTTAGGGCCATTTGAAGTTTTATCAGTGTTTGATTTGGGACTCAAGGGCAGCATAGCTTTGAGCGATAGCTTAAATTGACAAGAGGCTCGAGTACTTTATTGTTACAAAATTTCAAGGTTTTATGACGCTCCAGTAAAAAGTTACAAACATTTATATGTTGCAAACTTTGATAGGTGTAGGACGTACCGTATAGAAGTTAGGGCCATTTGAAGTTTTATAAGTGTTTGATTTGGGACTCAAGGGCAGCATAGCTTTGAGCGATAGCTTAAATTGACAAGAGGCTCGAGTACTTTATTGTTACAAAATTTCAAGGTTTTATGACGCTCCAGTAAAAAGTTACAAGCATTTGTATGTTGCAAACTTTGATAGGTGTAGGACGTACCGTATAGAAGTTAGGGCCACTTGAAGTTTTATCAGTGTTTGATTTGGGACTCAAGGGTAGCATAGCTTTGAGCGAGAGCTTAAATTGGCAAAAGGCTCGAGTGCTTTATTGTTACAAAATTTCAAGGTTTTATGACGCTCCAGTAAAAAGTTACAAGCATTTGTATGTTGCAAACTTTGATAGGTGTGGGACGTACCGTATAGAAGTTAGGGCCATTTGAAGTTTTATCAGTGTTGGATTTGGGACTCAAGGGTAGCATAGCTTTGAGCGATAGCTTAAATTGACAAGAGGCTCGAGTACTTTATTGTTACAAAATTTCAAGGTTTTATGACGCTCCAGTAAAAAGTTACAAGCATTTGTATGTTGCAAACTTTGATAGGTGTAGGACGTACCGTATAGAAGTTAGGGCCATTTGATGTTTTATCAGTGTTTGATTTGGGACTCAAGGGTAGCATAGCTTTGAGCGATAGCTTAAATTGACAAGAGGCTCGAGTACTTTATTGTTACAAAATTTCAAGGTTTTATGACGCTCCAGTAAAAAGTTACAAGCATTTGAATGTTGCAAACTTTGATAGGTGTAGGACGTACCGTATAGAAGTTACAGCCATTTGAAGTTTTATCCGTGATTGATTTGGGACTAAAGGGTAGCATAGCTTTGAGCGATAGCTTAATTTGACAAGAGGCTCGAAAACTTTATTGTTACAAAATTTCAAAGTTTTATGACGCCCCAGTAAAAAGTTACAAGCATTTGTATGTTGCAAACTTTGATAGGTGTAGGACGTACCATATAGAAGTTAGGGTCATTTGAAGTTTTATCAGTGTTCGATTTTGACTCAAGGGTAGCATAGCTTTGTGCGATAGCTTAAATTGACAAGAGGCTCGAGTACTTTATTGTTACAAAATTTCAACGTTTTATGACGCTCCAGTAAAAAGTTACAAGCATTTGTATGTTGCAAACTTTGATAAGTGTATGTCGTACCGTATCGACGTTAGGGCCATTTGAAGTTTTATCAATGTTTTATTTGGTACTCAAGGGTAGCATAGCTTTGAGCGATAGCTTAAATTGACAAGACGGTCGAGTACTTTATTGGTACAAAATTTCAAGGTTTTATGACGCTCCAGTAAAAAGTTACAAGCATTTGTATGTTGCCAACTTTGATAGGTGTAGGACGTACCGTATACAAGTTAGGGCCATTTGAAGTTTTATCAGTGTTTGATTTGGGACTCAAAGGCGGCATAGCTTTGAGCGATAGCTTAAATTGACAAGAGGCTCGAGTACTTTATTGTTACAAAATTTCAAGGTTTTATGACGCTCCAGTAAAAAGTTACAAACATTTGTATGTTGCAAACTTTGATAGGTGTAGGACGTACCGTATAGAAGTTAGGGCCATTTGAAGTTTTATAAGTGTTTGATTTGGGACTCAAGGGCAGCATAGCTTTGAGCGATAGCTTAAATTGACAAGAGGCTCGAGTACTTTATTGTTACAAAATTTCAAGGTTTTATGACGCTCCAGTAAAAAGTTACAAGCATTTGTATGTTGCAAACTTTGATAGGTGTAGGACGTACCGTATAGAAGTTAGGGCCACTTGAAGTTTTATCAGTGTTTGATTTGGGACTCAAGGGTAGCATAGCTTTGAGCGAGAGCTTAAATTGGCAAAAGGCTCGAGTGCTTTATTGTTACAAAATTTCAAGGTTTTATGACGCTCCAGTAAAAAGTTACAAGCATTTGTATGTTGCAAACTTTGATAGGTGTGGGACGTACCGTATAGAAGTTAGGGCCATTTGAAGTTTTATCAGTGTTGGATTTGGGACTCAAGGGTAGCATAGCTTTGAGCGATAGCTTAAATTGACAAGAGGCTCGAGTACTTTATTGTTACAAAATTTCAAGGTTTTATGACGCTCCAGTAAAAAGTTACAAGCATTTGTATGTTGCAAACTTTGATAGGTGTAGGACGTACCGTATAGAAGTTAGGGCCATTTGATGTTTTATCAGTGTTTGATTTGGGACCCAAGGGTAGCATAGCTTTGAGCGACAGCTTAAATTGACAAGAGGCTCGAGGTCTTTATTGTTACAAAATTTCAAGGTTTTATGGCGCTCCAGTAAAAAGTTACAAGCATTTGTATGTTGCAAACTTTGATAGGTGTAGGACGTACCGTATAGAAGTTAGGACTGAACTTTTATCAGTGTTTGATTTGGGACTCAATGGTAGCATAGCTTTGAGCGATAGCTTAAATTGACAAAGGCTCGAGTACTTCATTGTTACAAAATTTCAAGGTTTTATGACGCTCCAGTAAAAAGTTACAAGCATTTGCATGTTGCAAACTTTGATAGGTGTAGGACATACCGTACAGAAGTTAGGGCCATTTAAAGTTTTATCAGTGTTTGATTTGGGACTCAAGGGTAGCATAGCTTTGAGCGTTAGCTTAAATTGAGAAGAGGCTCGAGTACTTTATTGTTACAAAATTTCAAGGTTTTATGACGCTGCAGTAAAAAGTTACAAGCATGTATTTTGCAAACTTTGATAGGTGTTGGACGTACCGTATAGAAGTTAGGGCCATTTGAAGTTTTATCAGTGTTTGATTTGGGACTCAAGGGTAGCATAGCTTTGAGCGATAGCTTAAATTGACAAGAGGTTCGAGTACTTTATTGTTACAAAATTTCAAGGTTTTATGACGCTCCAGTAAAAAGTTACAAGCATTTGTATGTTGCAAACTTTGATAGGTGTAGGACGTACCGTATAGAAGTTAGGGCCATTTGAAATTTTATCAGTGTTTGATTTGGGAATCAAGGGTAGCATAGCTTTGAGCGATAGCTTAAATTGACAAGAGGCTCGAGTACTTTATTGTTACAAAATTTCAAGGTTTTATGACGCTCCAGTAAAAAGTTACAAGCATTTTTATTTTGCAAACTTTGATAGGTCTAGGACGTACCTTATAGAAGCTAGGGCCATTTGAAATTTTATCATTGTTTGATTTGGGACTCAAGGGTAACATAGCTTTGAGCGATAGCTTAAATTGACAAGAGGCTCGAGGTCTTTATTGTTACAAAATTTCAAGATTTTAAGACGCTTCAGTAAAAAGTTGCAAGCATTTGTATGTTGCAGACTTTGATAGGTGTAGAACGTACCGTATAGAAGTTAAGACTATAGTTTTATCAGTGTTTGATTTGGGACTCAAGGGTAGCATAGCTTTGAACGATAGCTTAAATTGAGAAGAGGCTCGAGTACTTTATTGTAAAAAAATTTCAAGGTTTTATGACGCTCGATTAAAAAGTTACAAGCATTTGCATGTTGCAAACTTTGATAGGTGTAGGACGTACCGTATATAAGTTAGGGCCATTTGAAGTTTTATCATTGTTTGATTTGGGACTCAAGGGTAGCATAGCTTTGAGCGATAGCTTAAATTGACAAGAGGCTCGAGGTCTTTATTGTTGCAAAATTTCAAGGTTTTATGACGCTCCAGTAAAAAGTTACCAGCATTTGTATGTTGCAAACTTTGATAGGTGTAGGACGTACCGTATAGAAGTTAGGGCCGTTTCAAATTTTATCAGTGTCTGGTTTGGGACTCAAGGGTAGCATAGCTTTGAGCGATAGCTTAAATCGACAAGAGGCTCGAGTACTTTACTGTTACAAAATTTCAAGGTTTTATTACGCTCCAGTAAAAAGTTAGTTACAAGCATGTGTATGTTGCAAACTTTGATAGTTGTAGGTCGTACCGTAGAAGTATAGAAGTTAGGGCCATTTGAAGTTTTTCAAACTTTTGATTTGGGACTCAAGGGTAGCATAGCTTTGAGCGATAGCTTAAATTGACAAGAGGCTCGAGTACTTTATTGTTACAAAATTTCAAGGTTTTATGACGCTCCAGTAAAAAGTTACAAGCATTTGAATGTTGCAAACTTTGATAGGTGTAGGACGTACCGTATAGAAGTTAAGACTGAAGTTTGAGGTTTTATCAGTGTTTGATTTGGGACTCAAGGGTAGCATAGCTTTGAGCGATAGCTTAAATTGACAAGAAGCTCGAGTACTTTATTGTTACAACATTTCAAGGTTTTATGACGCTCCAGTAAAAAGTTACAAGCATTTGTATGTTGCAAACTTTGATAGGTGTAGGACGTACCGTATAGAAGTTACAGCCATTTGAAGTTTTATCCGTGATTGATTTGGGACTAAAGGGTAGCATAGCTTTGAGCGATAGCTTAATTTGACAAGAGGCTCGAAAACTTTATTGTTACAAAATTTCAAAGTTTTATGACGCCCCAGTAAAAAGTTACAAGCATTTGTATGTTGCAAACTTTGATAGGTGTAGGACGTACCATATAGAAGTTAGGGTCATTTGAAGTTTTATCAGTGTTCGATTTTGACTCAAGGGTAGCATAGCTTTGTGCGATAGCTTAAATTGACAAGAGGCTCGAGTACTTTATTGTTACAAAATTTCAACGTTTTATGACGCTCCAGTAAAAAGTTACAAGCATTTGTATGTTGCAAACTTTGATAAGTGTATGTCGTACCGTATAGACGTTAGGGCCATTTGAAGTTTTATCAATGTTTTATTTGGTACTCAAGGGTAGCATAGCTTTGAGCGATAGCTTAAATTGACAAGACGGTCGAGTACTTTATTGGTACAAAATTTCAAGGTTTTATGACGCTCCAGTAAAAAGTTACAAGCATTTGTATGTTGCCAACTTTGATAGGTGTAGGACGTACCGTATAGAAGTTAGGGCCATTTGAAGTTTTATCAGTGTTTGATTTGGGACTCAAGGGCAGCATAGCTTTGAGCGATAGCTTAAATTGACAAGAGGCTCGAGTACTTTATTGTTACAAAATTTCAAGGTTTTATGACGCTCCAGTAAGAAGTTACAAGCATTTATATGTTGCAAACTTTGATAGGTGTAGGACGTACCGTATAGAAGATAGGGCCATTTGAAATTTAATCAGTGTTTGATTTGGGACTCAAGGGTAGCATAGCTTTGAGCGATAGCTTAAATTGACAAGAGGCTCGAGTACTTTATTGTTACAAAATTTCAGGGTTTTATGACGCTCCAGTAAAAAGTTACAAGCATTTGTGTGTTGCCAACTTTGATAGATGTAGGACGTACCGTATAGAAGTTATGGCCATTTGAAGTTTTATCTGTGTTTGATTTGGGACTCAAGGGTAGCATAGCTATGAGCGATAGCTGAAATTGACAAGAGGCTTGAGTACTTTATTGTTACAAAATTTCAGGGTTTTATGACGCTCCAGTAAAAAGTTACAAGCATTTGTAGGTTGCAAACTTTGATAGGTGTAGGACGTACCGTATAGAAGTTAGGGCCATTTGAAATTTTATCAGTGTTTGATTTGGGACTCAAGGGTAGCATAGCTTTGAGCGATAGATTAAATTGACAAGAGGCTCGAGTACCTTATTGTTACAAAATTTCAAGGATTTATGACGCTCAAGTAAAAAGTTACAAGCATTTGTATGTTGCCAACTTTGATAGGTGTAAGACGTACCGTATAGAAGTTATGGCCATTTGAAATTTTATCTGTGTTTGGTTTGGGACTCAAGGGTAGCATAGCTTTGAGCGATAGCTTAAATTGACAAGAGGGTCGAGTACTTTATTGTTACAAAATTTCAAGGTTTTATGACGCTCCAGTAAAAAGTTACAAGCATTTGTATGTTGCAAACTTTGATAGGTGTAGGCCGTACTGTATAGAAGTTAGGGCCATTTGAAGTTTTATCCGTGTTCGATTTGGGCCTCAAGGGTAGCATAGCTTTGATCGATAGCTTAAATTGGCTCTAGTACTTTATTGTTACAAAATTTCAAGATTTTATGACGGTCCAGTATAAAGTTACAAGCATTTGTATGTTGCAAACTTTGATAAGTATAGGATGTACCGTATAGAAGTTAGGGCCATTTGAAATTTTATCAGTGTTTGATTTGGGACTCAAGGGTAGCATAGCTTTGAGCGATAGCTTAAATTGACAAGAGGCTCGAGTACTTTATTGTTACAAAATTTCAAGGTTTTATGACGCTCCAGCAAAAAGTTACAAGCATTTGTATGTTGCAAACTTTGATAGGTGTAGGACGTACCGTATAGAAGTTAGGGCCATTTGAAGTTTTATCAGTGTTTGATTTGGGACTCAAGGGTAGCATAGCTTTGAGCGATAGCTTAAATTGACAAGAGGCTCGAGTACCTTATTGTTACAAAATTTCAAGGTTTTATGCCGCTCCAGTAAAAAGTTACAAGCATTTGTGTGTTGCCAACTTTGATAGATGTAGGACGTACCGTATAGAAGTTAGGGCCATTTGAAGTTTTATAAGTGTTTGATTTGGGACTCAAGGGTAGCATAGCTTTGAACGATAGCTTAAATTGAGAAGAGGCTCGAGTACTTTATTGTAAAAAAATTTCAAGGTTTTATGACGCTCCAATAAAAAGTTACAAGCATTTGTATGTTGCAAACTTTGATAGGTGTAGGACGTACCGCATAGAAGTTAGGGCCATTTGAAGTTTTATAATTGTTTCATTTGGGACTCAAGGGTAGCATAGCTTTGAGCGATAGCTTAAATTGGCAAGAGGCTCGAGGTCTTTATTGTTACAAAATTTCAAGGTTTTATGACGCACCAGTAAGAAGTTACAAGCATTTATATGTTGGAAACTTTGATAGGTGTAGGACGTACCGTATAGAAGTTAGGGCCATTTGAAATTTTATCAGTGTTTGATTTGGGACTCAAGGGTAGCATAGCTTTGAGCGATAGCTTAAATTGACAAGAGGCTCGAGTACTTTATTGTTACAAAATTTCAGGGTTTTATGACGCTCCAGTAAAAAGTTACAAGCATTTGTGTGTTGCCAACTTTGATAGATGTAGGACGTACCGTATAGAAGTTATGGCCATTTGAAGTTTTATCTGTGTTTGATTTGGGACTCAAGGGTAGCATAGCTATGAGCGATAGCTGAAATTGACAAGAGGCTTGAGTACTTTATTGTTACAAAATTTCAGGGTTTTATGACGCTCCAGTAAAAAGTTACAAGCATTTGTAGGTTGCAAACTTTGATAGGTGTAGGACGTACCGTATAGAAGTTAGGGCCATTTGAAATTTTATCAGTGTTTGATTTGGGACTCAAGGGTAGCATAGCTTTGAGCGATAGCTTAAATTGACAAAAAAGACAGTAAAAAGTTACAAGCATTTGTATGTTGCAAACTTTGATAGGTGTAGGACGTACCGTATAGAAGTCATGGCCATTTGAAGTTTTATCTGTGTTTGGTTTGGGACTCAAGGGTAGCATAGCTTTGAGCGATAGCTTAAATTGACAAGATTCTCGAGTACTTTATTGTTACAAAATTTCAAGGTTTTATGACGCTCCAGTAAAAAGTTACAAGCATTTGTATGTTGCAAACTTTGATAGGTGTAGGCCGTACTGTATAGAAGTTAGGGCCATTTGAAGTTTTATCCATGTTCGATTTGGGCCTCAAGGGTAGCATAGCTTTGATCGATAGCTTAAATTGACAAGAGGCTCTAGTGCTTTATTCTTACAAAATTTCAAGATTTTATGACGGTCCAGTAAAAAGTTACAAGCATTTGTATGTTGCAAAGTTTGATAAGTGTAGGATGTACCGTATAGAAGTTAGGGCCATTTGAAATTTTATCAGTGTTTGATTTGGGACTCAAGGGTAGCATAGCTTTGAGCGATAGCTTAAATTGACAAGAGGCTCGAGTACCTTATTGTTACAAAATTTCAAGGATTTATGACGCTCAAGTAAAAAGTTACAAGCATTTGTATGTTGCCAACTTTGATAGGTGTAAGACGTACCGTATAGAAGTTATGGCCATTTGAAATTTTATCTGTGTTTGGTTTGGGACTCAAGGGTAGCATAGCTTTGAGCGATAGCTTAAATTGACAAGAGGGTCGAGTACTTTATTGTTACAAAATTTCAAGGTTTTATGACGCTCCAGTAAAAAGTTACAAGCATTTGTATGTTGCAAACTTTGATAGGTGTAGGACGTACCGTCTAGAAGTTAGGGCCATTTGAAGTTTTATCAGTGTTTGATTTGGGACTCAAGGGTAGCATAGCTTTGAGCGATAGCTTAAATTGACAAGAGGCTCGAGTACCTTATTGTTACAAAATTTCAAGGTTTTATGCCGCTCCAGTAAAAAGTTACAAGCATTTGTGTGTTGCCAACTTTGATAGATGTAGGACGTACCGTATAGAAGTTAGGGCCATTTGAAGTTTTATAAGTGTTTGATTTGGGACTCAAGGGTAGCATAGCTTTGAACGATAGCTTAAATTGAGAAGAGGCTCGAGTACTTTATTGTAAAAAAATTTCAAGGTTTTATGACGCTCCAATAAAAAGTTACAAGCATTTGTATGTTGCAAACTTTGATAGGTGTAGGACGTACCGCATAGAAGTTAGGGCCATTTGAAGTTTTATAATTGTTTCATTTGGGACTCAAGGGTAGCATAGCTTTGAGCGATAGCTTAAATTGGCAAGAGGCTCGAGGTCTTTATTGTTACAAAATTTCAAGGTTTTATGACGCACCAGTAAGAAGTTACAAGCATTTATATGTTGGAAACTTTGATAGGTGTAGGACGTACCGTATAGAAGTTAGGGCCATTTGAAATTTTATCAGTGTTTGATTTGGGACTCAAGGGTAGCATAGCTTTGAGCGATAGCTTAAATTGACAAGAGGCTCGAGTACTTTATTGTTACAAAATTTCAGGGTTTTATGACGCTCCAGTAAAAAGTTACAAGCATTTGTGTGTTGCCAACTTTGATAGATGTAGGACGTACCGTATAGAAGTTATGGCCATTTGAAGTTTTATCTGTGTTTGATTTGGGACTCAAGGGTAGCATAGCTATGAGCGATAGCTGAAATTGACAAGAGGCTTGAGTACTTTATTGTTACAAAATTTCAGGGTTTTATGACGCTCCAGTAAAAAGTTACAAGCATTTGTAGCTTGCAAACTTTGATAGGTGTAGGACGTACCGTATAGAAGTTAGGGCCATTTGAAATTTTATCAGTGTTTGATTTGGGACTCAAGGGTAGCATAGCTTTGAGCGATAGCTTAAATTGACAAAAAAGACAGTAAAAAGTTACAAGCATTTGTATGTTGCAAACTTTGATAGATGTAGGACGTACCGTATAGAAGTCATGGCCATTTGAAGTTTTATCTGTGTTTGGTTTGGGACTCAAGGGTAGCATAGCTTTGAGCGATAGCTTAAATTGACAAGATTCTCGAGTACTTTATTGTTACAAAATTTCAAGGTTTTATGACGCTCCAGTAAAAAGTTACAAGCATTTGTATGTTGCAAACTTTGATAGGTGTAGGCCGTACTGTATAGAAGTTAGGGCCATTTGAAGTTTTATCCATGTTCGATTTGGGCCTCAAGGGTAGCATAGCTTTGATCGATAGCTTAAATTGACAAGAGGCTCTAGTGCTTTATTCTTACAAAATTTCAAGATTTTATGACGGTCCAGTAAAAAGTTACAAGCATTTGTATGTTGCAAAGTTTGATAAGTGTAGGATGTACCGTATAGAAGTTAGGGCCATTTGAAATTTTATCAGTGTTTGATTTGGGACTCAAGGGTAGCATAGCTTTGAGCGATAGCTTAAATTGACAAGAGGCTCGAGTACTTTATTGTTACAAAATTTCAAGGTTTTATGACGCTCCAGTAAAAAGTTACAAGCATTTGTATGTTGCAAACTTTGATAGGTGTAGGACGTACCATATAGAAGTTAGGGCCATTTGAAGTTTTATCAGTGTTTGATTTGGGACTCAACGGTAGCATAGCTTTGAGCGATAGCTTAAATTGACAAGAGGCTCGAGTACTTTATTGTTACAAAATTTCAGGGTTTTATGACGCTCCAGTAAAAAGTTACAAGCATTTGTAGGTTGCAAACTTTGATAGGTGTAGGACGTACCGTATAGAAGTTAGGGCCATTTGAAGTTTTATCAGTGTTTGATTTGGGACTCAAGGGTAGCATAGCTTTGAGCGATAGCTTAAATTGACAAGAGGCTCGAGTACCTTATTGTTACAAAATTTCAAGGTTTTCTGACGCTCAAGTAAAAAGTTACAAGCATTTGTATGTTGCCAACTTTGATAGGTGTAAGACGTACCGTATAGAAGTTATGGCCATTTGAAATTTTATCTGTGTTTGGTTTGGGACTCAAGGGTAGCATAGCTTTGAGCGATAGCTTAAATTGACAAGAGGCTCGAGTACTTTATTGTTACAAAATTTCAAGGTTTTATGACGCTCCAGTAAAAAGTTACAAGCATTTGTGTGTTGCAAACTTTGATAGGTGCAGGCCGTACTGTATAGAAGTTAGGGCCATTTGAAGTTTTATCCGTGTTTGATTTGGGACTCAAGGGTAGCATAGCTTTGATCGATAGCTTAAATTGACAAGAGGCTCTAGTACTTTATTGTTACAAAATTTCAAGATTTTATGACGGTCCAATAAAAAGTTACAAGCATTTGTATGTTGCAAACTTTGATAAGTGTAGGATGTACCGTATAGAAGTTAGGGCCATTTGAAATTTTATCAGTGTTTGATTTGGGACTCAAGGGTAGCATAGCTTTGAGCGATAGCTTAAATTGACAAGAGGCTCGAGTACTTTATTGTTACAAAATTTCAAGGCTTTATGACGCTCCAGTAAAAAGTTACAAGCATTTGTGTGTTGCCAACTTTGATAGATGTAGGAGGTACCGTATAGAAGATAGAGCCATTTGAAGTTTTATCAGTGTTTGATTTGGGACTCAAGGGTAGCATATCATTGAGCGATAGCTTAAATTGAGAAGAGGCTCGAGTACTTTATTGTTACAAAATTTCAAGGTTTTATGACGCTCCAGTAAACAGTTACAAGCATTTGTATGTTGCAAACTTTGATAGGTGTAGGCAGTACTGTATAGAAGTTAGGGCCATTTGAAGTTTTATCCGTGTTCGATTTGGGCCTCAAGGGTAGCATAGCTTTGATCGATAGCTTAAATTGACAAGAGGCTCTAGTACTTTATTGTTACAAAATTTCAAGATTTTATGACGGTCCAGTATAAAGTTACAAGCATTTGTATGTTGCAAACTTTGATAAGTGTAGGATGTACCGTATAGAAGTTAGGGCCATTTGAAATTTTATCAGTGTTTGATTTGGGACTCAAGGGTAGCATAGCTTTGAGCGATAGCTTAAATTGACAAGAGGCTCGAGTACTTTATTGTTACAAAATTTCAAGGTTTTATGACGCTCCAGTAAAAAGTTACAAGCATTTGTATGTTGCAAACTTTGATAGGTGTAGGACGTACCGTATAGAAGTTAGGGCCATTTGAAGTTTTATCAGTGTTTGATTTGGGACTCAAGGGTAGCATAGCTTTGAGCGATAGCTTAAATGGACAAGAGGCTCGAGTACCTTATTGTTACAAAATTTCAAGGTTTTATGACGCTCCAGTAAAAAGTTACAAGCATTTGTGTGTTGCCAACTTTGATAGATGTAGGACGTACCGTATAGAAGTTATGGCCATTTGAAGTTTTATCTGTGTTTGATTTGGGACTCAAGGGTAGCATAGCTTTGAGCGATAGCTTAAATTGAGAAGAGGCTCGAGTGCTTTATTGTTACAAAATTTCAAGGTTTTATGACGCTCCAGTAAAAAGTTACAAGCATTTGTATGTTGCAAACTTTGATAGGTGTACGACGTACCGCATAGGAGTTAGGGCCCTTTGAAGTTTTATCAGTGTTTGATTTGGGACTCAAGGGTAGCATAGCTTTGAGCGATAGTTTAAATTGACAAGATTCTCGAGTACTTTATTGTTACAAAATTTCAAGGTTTTATGACGCTCCAGTAAAAAGTTACAAGCATTTGTATGTTGCAAACTTTGATAGGTGTAGGCCGTACTGTATAGAAGTTAGGGCCATTTGAAGTTTTATCCGTGTTTGATTTGGGCCTCAAGGGTAGCATAGCTTTGATCGATAGCTTAAATTGACAAGAGGCTCTAGTACTTTATTCTTACAAAATTTCAAGATTTTATGACGGTCCAGTAAACAGTTACAAGCATTTGTATGTTGCAAAGTTAGATAAGTGTAGGATGTACCGTATAGAAGTTAGGGCCATTTGAAATTTTATCAGTGTTTGATTTGGGACTCAAGGGTAGCATAGCTTTGAGCGATAGCTTAAATTGACAAGAGGCTCGAGTACTTTATTGTTACAAAATTTCAGGGTTTTATGACGCTCCAGTAAAAAGTTACAAGCATTTGTAAGTTGCAAACTTTGATAGGTGTAGGACGTACCGTATAGAAGTTAGGGCCATTTGAAGTTTTATCAGTGTTTGATTTGGGACTCAAGGGTAGCATAGCTTTGAGCGATAGCTTAAATTGACAAGAGGCTCGAGTACCTTATTGTTACAAAATTTCAAGGTTTTATGACGCTCAAGTAAAAAGTTACAAGCATTTGTATGTTGCCAACTTTGATAGGTGTAAGACGTACCGTATAGAAGTTATGGCCATTTGAAGTTTTATCTGTGTTTGGTTTGGGACTCAAGGGTAGCATAGCTTTGAGCGATAGCTTAAATTGACAAGAGGCTCGAGTACTTTATTGTTACAAAATTTCAAGGTTTTATGACGCTCCAGTAAAAAGTTACAAGCATTTGTGTGTTGCAAACTTTGATAGGTGTAGGCCGTACTGTATAGAAGTTAGGGCCATTTGAAGTTTTATCCGTGTTCGATTTGGGACTCAAGGGTAGCATAGCTTTGATCGAGAGCTTAAATTGACAAGAGGCTCTAGTACTTTATTGTTACAAAATTTCAAGATTTTATGACGGTCCAGTAAAAAGTTACAAGCATTTGTATGTTGCAAACTTTGATAAGTGTAGGATGTACCGTATAGAAGTTAGGGCCATTTGAAATTTTATCAGTGTTTGATTTGGGACTCAAGGGTAGCATAGCTTTGAGCGATAGCTTAAATTGACAAGAGGCTCGAGTACTTTATTGTTACAAAATTTCAAGGTTTTATGACGCTCCAGTAAAAAGTTACAAGCATTTGTGTGTTGCCAACTTTGATAGGTGTGGGACGTACCGTATAGAAGTTAGGGCCATTTGAAGTTTTATCAGTGTTGGATTTGGGACTCAAGGGTAGCATAGCTTTGAGCGATAGCTTAAATTGACAAGAGGCTCGAGTACTTTATTGTTACAAAATTTCAAGGTTTTATGACGCTCCAGTAAAAAGTTACAAGCATTTGTATGTTGCAAACTTTGATAGGTGTAGGACGTACCGTATAGAAGTTAGGGCCATTTGATGTTTTATCAGTGTTTGATTTGGGACCCAAGGGTAGCATAGCTTTGAGCGACAGCTTAAATTGACAAGAGGCTCGAAGTCTTTATTGTTACAAAATTTCAAGGTTTCATGGCGCTCCAGTAAAAAGTTACAAGCATTTGTATGTTGCAAACTTTGATAGGTGTAGGACGTACCGTATAGAAATTAGGACTGAACTTTTATCAGTGTTTGATTTGGGACTCAATGGTAGCATAGCTTTGAGCGATAGCTTAAATTGACAAAGGCTCGAGTACTTTATTGTTACAAAATTTCAACGTTTTATGACGCTCCAGTAAAAAGTTACAAGCATTTGCATGTTGCAAACTTTGATAGGTGTAGGACGTACCGTACAGAAGTTAGGGCCATTTAAAGTTTTATCAGTGTTTGATTTGGGACTCAAGGGTAGCATAGCTTTGAGCGTTAGCTTAAATTGAGAAGAGGCTCGAGTACTTTATTGTTACAAAATTTCAAGGTTTTATGACGCTGCAGTAAAAAGTTACAAGCATGTATTTTGCAAACTTTGATAGGTGTTGGACGTACCGTATAGAAGTTAGGGCCATTTGAAGTTTTATCAGTGTTTGATTTGGGACTCAAGGGTAGCATAGCTTTGAGCGATAGCTTAAATTGACAAGAGGCTCGAGTACTTTATTGTTACAAAATTTCAAGGTTTTATGACGCTCCAGTAAAAAGTTACAAGCATTTGTATTTTGCAAACTTTGATAGGTCTAGGACGTACCTTATAGAAGCTAGGGCCATTTGAAATTTTATCATTGTTTGATTTGGGACTCAAGGGTAACATAGCTTTGAGCGATAGCTTAAATTGACAAGAGGCTCGAGGTCTTTATTGTTACAAAATTTCAAGATTTTAAGACGCTTCAGTAAAAAGTTGCAAGCATTTGTATGTTGCAAACTTTGATAGGTGTAGGACGTACCGTATAGAAGTTAGGGCCGTTTCAAATTTTATCAGTGTCTGATTTGGGACTCAAGGGTAGCATAGCTTTGAACGATAGCTTAAATTGAGAAGAGGCTCGAGTACTTTATTGTAAAAAAATTTCAAGGTTTTATGACGCTCGATTAAAAAGTTACAAGCATTTGTATGTTGCAAACTTTGATTGGTGTAGGACGTACTGTATAGAAGTTAAGACTGAAGTTTTATCAGTGTTTGATTTGGGACTCAAGGGTAGCATAGCTTTGAGCGATAGCTTAAATTGACAAAAGGCTCGAGTACTTTTTTGTTACAAAATTTGAAGGTTTTATGACCCTCCAGTAAAAAGTTACAAGCATTTGCATGTTGCAAACTTTGATAGGTGTAGGACGTACCGTATATAAGTTAGGGCCATTTGAAGTTTTATCATTGTTTGATTTGGGACTCAAGGGTAGCATAGCTTTGAGCGATAGCTTAAATTGACAAGAGGCTCGAGGTCTTTATTGTTGCAAAATTTCAAGGTTTTATGACGCTCCAGTAAAAAGTTACCAGCATTTGTATGTTGCAAACTTTGATAGGTGTAGGACGTACCGTATAGAAGTTAGGGCCGTTTCAAATTTTATCAGTGTCTGATTTGGGACTCAAGGGTAGCATAGCTTTGAGCGATAGCTTAAATCGACAAGAGGCTCGAGTACTTTACTGTTACAAAATTTCAAGGTTTTATTACGCTCCAGTAAAAAGTTAGTTACAAGCATGTGTATGTTGCAAACTTTGATAGTTGTAGGTCGTACCGTAGAAGTATAGAAGTTAGGGCCATTTGAAGTTTTTCAAACTTTTGATTCGGGACTCAAGGGTAGCATAGCTTTGAGCGATAGCTTAAATTGACAAGAGGCTCGAGTACTTTATTGTTACAAAATTTCAAGGTTTTATGACGCTCCAGTAAAAAGTTACAAGCATTTGAATGTTGCAAACTTTGATAGGTGTAGGACGTACCGTATAGGAGTTAAACTGAAGTTTGAGGTTTTATCAGTGTTTGATTTGGGACTCAAGGGTAGCATAGCTTTGAGCGATAGCTTAAATTGACAAGAAGCTCGAGTACTTTATTGTTACAACATTTCAAGGTTTTATGACGCTCCAGTAAAAAGTTACAAGCATTTGTATGTTGCAAACTTTGATAGGTGTAGGACGTACCGTATAGAAGTTACAGCCATTTGAAGTTTTATCCGTGATTGATTTGGGACTAAAGGGTAGCATAGCTTTGAGCGATAGCTTAATTTGACAAGAGGCTCGAAAACTTTATGGTTACAAAATTTCAAAGTTTTATGACGCCCCAGTAAAAAGTTACAAGCATTTGTATGTTGCAAACTTTGATAGGTGTAGGACGTACCATATAGAAGTTAGGGTCATTTGAAGTTTTATCAGTGTTCGATTTTGACTCAAGGGTAGCATAGCTTTGTGCGATAGCTTAAATTGACAAGAGGCTCGAGTACTTTATTGTTACAAAATTTCAACGTTTTATGACGCTCCAGTAAAAAGTTACAAGCATTTGTATGTTGCAAATTTTGATAAGTGTATGTCGTACCGTATAGACGTTAGGGCCATTTGAAGTTTTATCAATGTTTTATTTGGTACTCAAGGGTAGCATAGCTTTGAGCGATAGCTTAAATTGACAAGACGGTCGAGTACTTTATTGGTACAAAATTTCAAGGTTTTATGACGCTCCAGTAAAAAGTTACAAGCATTTGTATGTTGCCAACTTTGATAGGTGTAGGACGTACCGTATAGAAGTTAGGGCCATTTGAAGTTTTATCAGTGTTTGATTTGGGACTCAAGGGCAGCATAGCTTTGAGCGATAGCTTAAATTGACAAGAGGCTCGAGTACTTTATTGTTACAAAATTTCAAGGTTTTATTACGCTCCAGTAAAAAGTTACAAACATTTGTATGTTGCAAACTTTGATAGGTGTAGGACGTACCGTATAGAAGTTAGGGCCATTTGAGGTTTTATAAGTGTTTGATTTGGGACTCAAGGGTAGCATAGCTTTGAACGATAGCTTAAATTGAGAAGAGGCTCGAGTACTTTATTGTAAAAAAATTTCAAGGTTTTATGACGCTCCAGTAAAAAGTTACAAGCATTTGTATGTTGCAAACTTTGATAGGTGTAGGACGTACCGCATAGAAGTTAGGGCCATTTGAAGTTTTATCTGTGTTTGATTTGGGACTCAAGGGTAGCATAGCTATGAGCGATAGCTGAAATTGACAAGAGGCTTGAGTACTTTATTGTTACAAAATTTCAGGGTTTTATGACGCTCCAGTAAAAAGTTACAAGCATTTGTAGGTTGCAAACTTTGATAGGTGTAGGACGTACCGTATAGAAGTTAGGGCCATTTGAAATTTTATCAGTGTTTGATTTGGGACTCAAGGTAGCATAGCTTTGAGCGATAGCTTAAATTGACAAGAGGCTCGAGTACCTTATTGTTACAAAATTTCAAGGTTTTATGACGCTCAAGTAAAAAGTTACAAGCATTTGTATGTTGCCAACTTTGATAGGTGTAAGACGTACTGTATAGAAGTTATGGCCATTTGAAATTTTATCTGTGTTTGGTTTGGGACTCAAGGGTAGCATAGCTTTGAGCGATAGCTTAAATTGACAAGAGGCTCGAGTACTTTATTGTTACAAAATTTCAAGGTTTTATGACGCTCCAGTAAAAAGTTACAAGCATTTGTATGTTGCAAACTTTGATAGGTGTAGGCCGTACTGTATAGAAGTTAGGGCCATTTGAAGTTTTATCCGTGTTCGATTTGGGCCTCAAGGGTAGCATAGCTTTGATTGATAGCTTAAATTGACAAGAGGCTCTAGTACTTTATTGTTACAAAATTTCAAGATTTTATGACGGTCCAGTATAAAGTTACAAGCATTTGTATGTTGCAAACTTTGATAAGTGTAGGATGTACCGTATAGAAGTTAGGGCCATTTGAAATTTTATCAGTGTTTGATTTGGGACTCAAGGGTAGCATAGCTTTGAGCGATAGCTTAAATTGACAAGAGGCTCGAGTACTTCATTGTTACAAAATTTCAAGGTTTTATGACGCTCCAGTAAAAAGTTACAAGCATTTGTATGTTGCAAACTTTGATAGGTGTAGGACGTACCGTATATAAGTTAGGGCCATTTGAAGTTTTATCAGTGTTTGATTTGGGACTCAAGGGTAGCATAGCTTTGAGCGATAGCTTAAATTGACAAGAGGCTCGAGTACCTTATTGTTACAAAATTTCAAGGTTTTATGACGCTCCAGTAAAAAGTTACAAGCATTTGTGTGTTGCCAACTTTGATAGATGTAGGACGTACCGTATAGAAGTTATGGCCATTTGAAGTTTTATCTGTGTTTGATTTGGGACTCAAGGGTAGCATAGCTTTGAGCGATAGCTTAAATTGAGAAGAGGCTCGAGTGCTTTATTGTTACAAAATTTCAAGGTTTTATGACGCTCCAGTAAAAAGTTACAAGCATTTGTATGTTGCAAACTTTGATAGGTGTACGACGTACCGCATAGGAGTTAGGGCCCTTTGAAGATTTATCAGTGTTTGATTTGGGACTCAAGGGTAGCATAGCTTTGAGCGATAGCTTAAATTGACAAGAGGCTCGAGTACTTTATTGTTACAAAATTTCAAGGTTTTATGACGCTCCAGTAAAAAGTTACAAGCATTTGTATGTTGCAAACTTTGATAGATGTAGGACGTACCGTATAGAAGTTATGGCCATTTGAAGTTTTATCTGTGTTTGGTTTGGGACTCAAGGGTAGCATAGCTTTGAGCGATAGCTTAAATTGACAAGATTCTCGAGTACTTTATTGTTACAGAATTTCAAGGTTTTATGACGCTCCAGTAAAAAGTTGCAAGCATTTGTATGTTGCAAACTTTGATAGGTGTAGGCCGTACTGTATAGAAGTTAGGGCCATTTGAAGTTTTATCCGTGTTCGATTTGGGCCTCAAGGGTAGCATAGCTTTGATCGATAGCTTAAATTGACAAGAGGCTCTAGTACTTTATTCTTACAAAATTTCAAGATTTTATGACGGTCCAGTAAAAAGTTACAAGCATTTGTATGTTGCAAAGTTTGATAAGTGTAGGATGTACCGTATAGAAGTTAGGGCCATTTGAAATTTTATCAGTGTTTGATTTGGGACTCAAGGGTAGCATAGCTTTGAGCGATAGCTTAAATTGACAAGAGGCTCGAGTACTTTATTGTTACAAAATTTCAAGGTTTTATGACGCTCCAGTAAAAAGTTACAAGCATTTGCATTTTGCAAACTTTGATAGGTGTAGGACGTACCATATAGAAGTTAGGGCCATTTGAAGTTTTATCAGTGTTTGATTTGGGACTCAAGGGTAGCATAGCTTTGAGCGATAGCTTAAATTGACAAGAGGCTCGAGTACTTTATTGTTACAAAATTTCAGGGTTTTATGACGCTCCAGTAAAAAGTTACAAGCATTTGTAGGTTGCAAACTTTGATAGGTGTAGGACGTACCGTATAGAAGTTAGGGCCATTTGAAGTTTTATCAGTGTTTGATTTGGGACTCAAGGGTAGCATAGCTTTGAGCGATAGCTTAAATTGACAAGAGGCTCGAGTACCTTATTGTTACAAAATTTCAAGGTTTTATGACGCTCAAGTAAAAAGTTACAAGCATTTGTATGTTGCCAACTTTGATAGGTGTAAGACGTACCGTATAGAAGTTATGGCCATTTGAAGTTTTATCTGTGTTTGGTTTGGGACTCAAGGGTAGCATAGCTTTGAGCGATAGCTTAAATTGACAAGAGGCTCGAGTACTTTATTGTTACAAAATTTCAAGGTTTTATGACGCTCCAGTAAAAAGTTACAAGCATTTGTGTGTTGCAAACTTTGATAGGTGTAGGCCGTACTGTATAGAAGTTAGGGCCATTTGAAGTTTTATCCGTGTTTGATTTGGGACTCAAGGGTAGCATAGCTTTGAGCGATAGCTTAAATTGACAAGAGGCTCGAGTACCTTATTGTTACAAAATTTCAAGGTTTTATGACGCTCAAGTAAAAAGTTACAAGCATTTGTATGTTGCCAACTTTGATAGGTGTAAGACGTACCGTATAGAAGTTATGGCCATTTGAAGTTTTATCTGTGTTTGGTTTGGGACTCAAGGGTAGCATAGCTTTGAGCGATAGCTTAAACTGACAAGATTCTCGAGTACTTTATTGTTACAAAATTTCAAGGTTTTATGACGCTAAAGTAAAAAGTTACAAGCATTTGTTTGTTGCAAACTTTGATAGGTGTAGGCCGTACTGTATAGAAGTTAGGGCCATTTGAAGTTTTATCCGTGTTCGATTTGGGACTAAAGGGTAGCATAGCTTTGATCGATAGCTTAAATTGACAAGAGGCTCTAGTACTTTATTGTTACAAAATTTCAAGATTTTATGACGGTCCAGTAAAAAGTTACAAGCATTTGTATGTTGCAAACTTTGATAAGTGTAGGATGTACCGTATAGAAGTTAGGGCCATTTGAAATTTTATCAGTGTTTGATTTGGGACTCAAGGGTAGCATAGCTTTGAGCGATAGCTTAAATTGACAAGAGGCTCGAGTACTTTATTTTTACAAAATTTCAAGGCTTTATGACGCTCCAGTAAAAAGTTACAAGCATTTGTGTGTTGCCAACTTTGATAGATGTAGGAGGTACCGTATAGAAGATAGAGCCATTTGAAGTTTTATCAGTGTTTGATTTGGGACTCAAGGGTAGCATATCATTGAGCGATAGCTTAAATTGAGAAGAGGCTCGAGTACTTTATTGTTACAAAATTTCAAGGTTTTATGACGCTCCAGTAAAAAGTTACAAGCATTTGTATGTTGCAAACTTTGATAGGTGTAGGCCGTACTGTATAGAAGTTAGGGCCATTTGAAGTTTTATCCGTGTTCGATTTGGGCCTCAAGGGTAGCATAGCTTTGATCGATAGCTTAAATTGACAAGAGGCTCTAGTACTTTATTGTTACAAAATTTCAAGATTTTATGACGGTCCAGTATAAAGTTACAAGCATTTGTATGTTGCAAACTTTGATAAGTGTAGGATGTACCGTATAGAAGTTAGGGCCATTTGAAATTTTATCAGTGTTTGATTTGGGACTCAAGTGTAGCATAGCTTTGAGCGATAGCTTAAATTGACAAGAGGCTCGAGTACTTTATTGTTACAAAATTTCAAGGTTTTATGACGCTCCAGTAAAAAGTTACAAGTATTTGTATGTTGCAAACTTTGATAGGTGTAGGACGTACCGTATATAAGTTAGGGCCATTTGAAGTTTTATCAGTGTTTGATTTGGGACTCAAGGGTAGCATAGCTTTGAGCGATAGCTTAAATTGACAAGAGGCTCGAGTACCTTATTGTTACAAAATTTCAAGGTTTTATGACGCTCCAGTAAAAAGTTACAAGCATTTGTGTGTTGCCAACTTTGATAGATGTAGGCCGTACTGTATAGAAGTTAGGGCCATTTGAAGTTTTATCCGTGTTCGATTTGGGCCTCAAGGGTAGCATAGCTTTGATCGATAGCTTAAATTGACAAGAGGCTCTAGTACTTTATTCTTACAAAATTTCAAGATTTTATGACGGTCCAGTAAAAAGTTACAAGCATTTGTATGTTGCAAAGTTTGATAAGTGTAGGATGTACCGTATAGAAGTTAGGGCCATTTGAAATTTTATCAGTGTTTGATTTGGGACTCAAGGGTAGCATAGCTTTGAGCGATAGCTTAAATTGACAAGAGGCTCGAGTACTTTATTGTTACAAAATTTCAAGGTTTTATGACGCTCCAGTAAAAAGTTACAAGCATTTGTATGTTGCAAACGTTGATAGGTGTAGGATGTACCATATAGAAGTTAGGGCCATTTGAAGTTTTATCAGTGTTTGATTTGGGACTCAAGGGTAGCATAGCTTTGAGCGATAGCTTAAATTGACAAGAGGCTCGAGTACTTTATTGTTACAAAATTTCAGGGATTTATGACGCTCCAGTAAAAAGTTACAAGCATTTGTAGGTTGCAAACTTTGATAGGTGTAGGACGTACCGTATAGAAGTTAGGGCCATTTGAAGTTTTGTCAGTGTTTGATTTGGGACTCAAGGGTAGCATAGCTTTGAGCGATAGCTTAAATTGACAAGAGGCTCGAGTACTTTATTGTTACAAAATTTCAGGGATTTATGACGCTCCAGTAAAAAGTTACAAGCATTTGTATGTTGCAAACTTTGATAGATGTAGGCCGTACTGTATAGAAGTTAGGGCCATTTGAAATTTTATCAGTGTTTGATTTGGGACTCAAGGGTAGCATAGCTTTGAGCGATAGCTTAAATTGACAAGAGGCTCGAGTACTTTATTTTTACAAAATTTCAAGGCTTTATGACGCTCCAGTAAAAAGTTACAAGCATTTGTGTGTTGCCAACTTTGATAGATGTAGGAGGTACCGTATAGAAGATAGAGCCATTTGAAGTTTTATCAGTGTTTGATTTGGGACTCAAGGGTAGCACATCATTGAGCGATAGCTTAAATTGAGAAGAGGCTCGAGTACTTTATTGTTACAAAATTTCAAGGTTTTATGACGCTCCAGTAAAAAGTTACAAGCATTTGTATGTTGCAAACTTTGATAGGTGTAGGCCGTACTGTATAGAAGTTAGGGCCATTTGAAGTTTTATCCGTGTTCGATTTGGGCCTCAAGGGTAGCATAGCTTTGATCGATAGCTTAAATTGACAAGAGGCTCTAGTACTTTATTGTTACAAAATTTCAAGATTTTATTACGGTCCAGTATAAAGTTACAAGCATTTGTATGTTGCAAACTTTGATAAGTGTAGGATGTACCGTATAGAAGTTAGGGCCATTTGAAATTTTATCAGTGTTTGATTTGGGACTCAAGGGTAGCATAGCTTTGAGCGATAGCTTAAATTGACAAGAGGCTCGAGTACTTTATTGTTACAAAATTTCAAGGTTTTATGACGCTCCAGTAAAAAGTTACAAGCATTTGTATGTTGCAAACTTTGATAGGTGTAGGACGTACCGTATAGAAGTTAGGGCCATTTGAAGTTTTATCAGTGTTTGATTTGGGACTCAAGGGTAGCATAGCTTTGAGCGATAGCTTAAATGGACAAGAGGCTCGAGTACCTTATTGTTACAAAATTTCAAGGTTTTATGACGCTCCAGTAAAAAGTTACAAGCATTTGTGTGTTGCCAACTTTGATAGATGTAGGACGTACCGTATAGAAGTTATGGCCATTTGAAGTTTTATCTGTGTTTGATTTGGGACTCAAGGGTAGCATAGCTTTGAGCGATAGCTTAAATTGAGAAGAGGCTCGAGTGCTTTATTGTTACAAAATTTCAAGGTTTTATGACGCTCCAGTAAAAAGTTACAAGCATTTGTATGTTGCAAACTTTGATAGGTGTACGACGTACCGCATAGGAGTTAGGGCCCTTTGAAGTTTTATCAGTGTTTGATTTGGGACTCAAGGGTAGCATAGCTTTGAGCGATAGCTTAAATTGACAAGAGGCTCGAGTACTTTATTGTTACAAAATTTCAAGGTTTTATGACGCTCCAGTAAAAAGTTACAAGCATTTGTATGTTGCAAACTTTGATAGATGTAGGACGTACCGTATAGAAGTTATGGCCATTTGAAGTTTTATCTGTGTTTGGTTTGGGACTCAAGGGTAGCATAGCTTTGAGCGATAGCTTAAATTGACAAGATTCTCGAGTACTTTATTGTTACAAAATTTCAAGGTTTTATGACGCTCCAGTAAAAAGTTACAAGCATTTGTATGTTGCAAACTTTGATAGGTGTAGGCCGTACTGTATAGAAGTTAGGGCCATTTGAAGTTTTATCCGTGTTTGATTTGGGCCTCAAGGGTAGCATAGCTTTGATCGATAGCTTAAATTGACAAGAGGCTCTAGTACTTTATTCTTACAAAATTTCAAGATTTTATGACGGTCCAGTAAAAAGTTACAAGCATTTGTAGGTTGCAAACTTTGATAGGTGTAGGACGTACCGTATAGAAGTTAGGGCCATTTGAAGTTTTATCAGTGTTTGATTTGGGACTCAAGGGTAGCATAGCTTTGAGCGATAGCTTAAATTGACAAGAGGCTCGAGTACCTTATTGTTACAAAATTTCAAGGTTTTATGATGCTCAAGTAAAAAGTTACAAGCATTTGTATGTTGCCAACTTTGATAGGTGTAAGACGTACCGTATAGAAGTTATGGCCATTTGAAGTTTTATCTGTGTTTGGTTTGGGACTCAAGGGTAGCATAGCTTTGAGCGATAGCTTAAATTGACAAGAGGCTCGAGTACTTTATTGTTACAAAATTTCAAGGTTTTATGACGCTCCAGTAAAAAGTTACAAGCATTTGTGTGTTGCAAACTTTGATAGGTGTAGGCCGTACTGTATAGAAGTTAGGGCCATTTGAAGTTTTATCCGTGTTCGATTTGGGACTCAAGGGTAGCATAGCTTTGATCGATAGCTTAAATTGACAAGAGGCTCTAGTACTTTATTGTTACAAAATTTCAAGATTTTATGACGGTCCAGTAAAAAGTTACAAGCATTTGTATGTTGCAAACTTTGATAAGTGTAGGATGTACCGTATAGAAGTTAGGGCCATTTGAAATTTTATCAGTGTTTGATTTGGGACTCAAGGGTAGCATAGCTTTGAGCGATAGCTTAAATTGACAAGAGGCTCGAGTACTTTATTGTTACAAAATTTCAAGGTTTTATGACGCTCCAGTAAAAAGTTACAAGCATTTGTGTGTTGCCAACTTTGATAGATGTAGGAGGTACCGTATAGAAGATAGAGCCATTTGAAGTTTTATCAGTGTTTGATTTGGGACTCAAGGGTTGCATATCATTGAGCGATAGCTTAAATTGAGAAGAGGCTCGAGTACTTTATTGTTACAAAATTTCAAGGTTTTATGACGCTCCAGTAAAAAGTTACAAGCATTTGTATGTTGAAAACTTTGATAGGTGTAGGACGTACCGTATAGAAGTTAGGGCCATTTGATGTTTTATCAGTGTTTGATTTGGGACCCAAGGGTAGCATGGCTTTGAGCGACAGCTTAAATTGACAAGAGGCTCGAGGTCTTTATTGTTACAAAATTTCAAGGTTTTATGACGCTCCAGTAAAAAGTTACAAGCATGTATTTTGCAAACTTTGATAGGTGTTGGACGTACCGTATAGAAGTTAGGGCCATTTGAAGTTTTATCAGTGTTTGATTTGGGACTCAAGGGTAGCATAGCTTTGAGCGATAGCTTAAATTGACAAGAGGCTCGAGTACTTTATTGTTACAAAATTTCAAGGTTTTATGACGCTCCAGTAAAAAGTTACAAGCATTTGTATGTTGCAAACTTTGATAGGAGTAGGACGTACCGTACAGAAGTTAGGGCCATTTAAAGTTTTATCAGTGTTTGATTTGGGACTCAAGGGTAGCATAGCTTTGAGCGATAGCTTAAATTGACAAGAGGCTCGAGTACTTTATTGTTACAAAATTTCAAGGTTTTATGACGCTCCAGTAAAAAGTTACAAGCATTTGTATGTTGCAAACTTTGATAGGTCTAGGACGTACCTTATAGAAGTTAGGGCCATTTGAAGGTTTATCAGTGTTTGATTTGAGACTCAAGGGTAGCATAGCTTTGAGCGATAACTTAAATTGACAAAAGGCTCGAGTACTTTATTGTTACAAAATTTCAAGGTTTTATGGCGCTCCAGTAAAAAGTTACAAGCATTTGTATGTTGCAAACTTTGATAGGTGTAGGACGTACCGTATAGAAGTTAGGACTGAAGTTTTATCAGTGTTTGATTTGGGACTCAAGGGTAGCATAGCTTTGAGCGATAGCTTAAATTGACAAGATTCTCGAGTACTTTATTGTTACAAAATTTCAAGGTTTTATGACGCTCCAGTAAAAAGTTACAAGCATTTGTATGTTGCAAACTTTGATAGGTGTAGGCCGTACTGTATAGAAGTTAGGGCCATTTGAAGTTTTATCCGTGTTTGATTTGGGCCTCAAGGGTAGCATAGCTTTGATCGATAGCTTAAATTGACAAGAGGCTCTAGTACTTTATTCTTACAAAATTTCAAGATTTTATGACGGTCCAGTAAACAGTTACAAGCATTTGCATGTTGCAAAGTTTGATAAGTGTAGGATGTACCGTATAGAAGTTAGGGCCTTTTGAAATTTTATCAGTGTTTGATTTGGGACTCAAGGGTAGCATAGCTTTGAGCGATAGCTTAAATTGACAAGAGGCTCGAGTACTTTATTGTTACAAAATTTCAGGGTTTTATGACGCTCCAGTAAAAAGTTACAAGCATTTGTAGGTTGCAAACTTTGATAGGTGTAGGACGTACCGTATAGAAGTTAGGGCCATTTGAAGTTTTATCAGTGTTTGATTTGGGACTCAAGGGTAGCATAGCTTTGAGCGATAGCTTAAATTGACAAGAGGCTCGAGTACCTTATTGTTACAAAATTTCAAGGTTTTATGACGCTCAAGTAAAAAGTTACAAGCATTTGTATGTTGCCAACTTTGATAGGTGTAAGACGTACCGTATAGAAGTTATGGCCATTTGAAGTTTTATCTGTGTTTGGTTTGGGACTCAAGGGTAGCATAGCTTTGAGCGATAGCTTAAATTGACAAGAGGCTCGAGTACTTTATTGTTACAAAATTTCAAGGTTTTATGACGCTCCAGTAAAAAGTTACAAGCATTTGTGTGTTGCAAACTTTGATAGGTGTAGGCCGTACTGTATAGAAGTTAGGGCCATTTGAAGTTTTATCCGTGTTCGATTTGGGACTCAAGGGTAGCATAGCTTTGATCGATAGCTTAAATTGACAAGAGGCTCGAGTACTTTATTGTTACAAAATTTCAAGGTTTTATGACGCTCCAGTAAAAAGTTACAAGCATTTGTGTGTTGCCAACTTTGATAGATGTAGGAGGTACCGTATAGAAGATAGAGTCATTTGAAGTTTTATCAGTGTTTGATTTGGGACTCAAGGGTAGCATATCATTGAGCGATAGCTTAAATTGAGAAGAGGCTCGAGTACTTTATTGTTACAAAATTTCAAGGTTTTATGACGCTCCAGTAAAAAGTTACAAGCATTTGTATGTTGAAAACTTTGATAGGTGTAGGACGTACCGTATAGAAGTTAGGGCCATTTGATGTTTTATCAGTGTTTGATTTGGGACCCAAGGGTAGCATGGCTTTGAGCGACAGCTTAAATTGACAAGAGGCTCGAGGTCTTTATTGTTACAAAATTTCAAGGTTTTATGACGCTCCAGTAAAAAGTTACAAGCATGTATTTTGCAAACTTTGATAGGTGTTGGACGTACCGTATAGAAGTTAGGGCCATTTGAAGTTTTATCAGTGTTTGATTTGGGACTCAAGGGTAGCATAGCTTTGAGCGATAGCTTAAATTGACAAGAGGCTCGAGTACTTTATTGTTACAAAATTTCAAGGTTTTATGACGCTCCAGTAAAAAGTTACAAGCATTTGTATTTTGCAAACTTTGATAGGTCTAGGACGTACCTTATAGAAGTTAGGGCCATTTGAAGGTTTATCAGTGTTTGATTTGAGACTCAAGGGTAGCATAGCTTTGAGCGATAACTTAAATTGACAAAAGGCTCGAGTACTTTATTGTTACAAAATTTCAAGGTTTTATGGCGCTCCAGTAAAAAGTTACAAGCATTTGTATGTTGCAAACTTTGATAGGTGTAGGACGTACCGTATAGAAGTTAGGACTGAAGTTTTATCAGTGTTTGATTTGGGACTCAATGGTAGCATAGCTTTGAGCGATAGCTTAAATTGACAAAGGCTCGAGTACTTTATTGTTACAAAATTTCAAGGTTTTATGACGCTCCAGTAAAAAGTTACAAGCATTTGTATGTTGCAAACTTTGATAGGTGTAGGACGTACCGTATATATGTTAGGGCCATTTGAAGTTTTATCCGTGTTTGATTTGGGACTCAAGGATAGCATAGCTTTGAGCGATAGCTTAAATTGACAAGAGGCTCGAGTACTTTATTGTTACAAAATTTCAAGATTTTATGACGGTCCAGTAAAAAGTTACAAGCATTTGTAGGTTGCAAACTTTGATAGGTGTAGGACGTACCGTATAGAAGTTAGGGCCATTTGAAGTTTTATCAGTGTTTGATTTGGGACTCAAGGGTAGCATAGCTTTGAGCGATAGCTTAAATTGACAAGAGGCTCGAGTACCTTATTGTTACAAAATTTCAAGGTTTTATGATGCTCAAGTAAAAAGTTACAAGCATTTGTATGTTGCCAACTTTGATAGGTGTAAGACGTACCGTATAGAAGTTATGGCCATTTGAAGTTTTATCTGTGTTTGGTTTGGGACTCAAGGGTAGCATAGCTTTGAGCGATAGCTTAAATTGACAAGAGGCTCGAGTACTTTATTGTTACAAAATTTCAAGGTTTTATGACGCTCCAGTAAAAAGTTACAAGCATTTGTGTGTTGCAAACTTTGATAGGTGTAGGCCGTACTGTATAGAAGTTAGGGCCATTTGAAGTTTTATCCGTGTTCGATTTGGGACTCAAGGGTAGCATAGCTTTGATCGATAGCTTAAATTGACAAGAGGCTCGAGTACTTTATTGTTACAAAATTTCAAGGTTTTATGACGCTCCAGTAAAAAGTTACAAGCATTTGTATTTTGCAAACTTTGATAGGTCTAGGACGTACCTTATAGAAGTTAGGGCCATTTGAAGGTTTATCAGTGTTTGATTTGAGACTCAAGGGTAGCATAGCTTTGAGCGATAACTTAAATTGACAAAAGGCTCGAGTACTTTATTGTTACAAAATTTCAAGGTTTTATGACGCTCCAGTAAAAAGTTACAAGCATTTGTATGTTGCAAACTTTGATAGGTGTAGGACGTACCGTATAGAAGTTAGGACTGAAGTTTTATCAGTGTTTGATTTGGGACTCAAGGGTAGCATAGCTTTGAGCGATAGCTTAAATTGACAAGATTCTCGAGTACTTTATTGTTACAAAATTTCAAGGTTTTATGACGCTCCAGTAAAAAGTTACAAGCATTTGTATGTTGCAAACTTTGATAGGTGTAGGCCGTACTGTATAGAAGTTAGGGCCATTTGAAGTTTTATCCGTGTTTGATTTGGGACTCAAGGGTAGCATAGCTTTGAGCGATAGCTTAAATTGACAAGAGGCTCGAGTACCTTATTGTTACAAAATTTCAAGGTTTTATGATGCTCAAGTAAAAAGTTACAAGCATTTGTATGTTGCCAACTTTGATAGGTGTAAGACGTACCGTATAGAAGTTATGGCCATTTGAAGTTTTATCTGTGTTTGGTTTGGGACTCAAGGGTAGCATAGCTTTGAGCGATAGCTTAAATTGACAAGAGGCTCGAGTACTTTATTGTTACAAAATTTCAAGGTTTTATGACGCTCCAGTAAAAAGTTACAAGCATTTGTGTGTTGCAAACTTTGATAGGTGTAGGCCGTACTGTATAGAAGTTAGGGCCATTTGAAGGTTTATCAGTGTTTGATTTGAGACTCAAGGGTAGCATAGCTTTGAGCGATAGCTTAAATTGACAAAGGCTCGAGTACTTTATTGTTACAAAATTTCAAGGTTTTATGACGCTCCAGTAAAAAGTTACAAGCATTTGTATGTTGCAAACTTTGATAGGTGTAGGACGTACCGTATATATGTTAGGGCCATTTGAAGTTTTATCAGTGTTTGATTTGGGACTCAAGGATAGCATAGCTTTGAGCGATAGCTTAAATTGACAAGAGGCTCGAGTACTTTATTGTTACAAAATTTCAAGATTTTATGACGGTCCAGTAAAAAGTTACAAGCATTTGTAGGTTGCAAACTTTGATAGGTGTAGGACGTACCGTATAGAAGTTAGGGCCATTTGAAGTTTTATCAGTGTTTGATTTGAGACTCAAGGGTAGCATAGCTTTGAGCGATAGCTTAAATTGACAAGAGGCTCGAGTACCTTATTGTTACAAAATTTCAAGGTTTTATGATGCTCAAGTAAAAAGTTACAAGCATTTGTATGTTGCCAACTTTGATAGGTGTAAGACGTACCGTATAGAAGTTATGGCCATTTGAAGTTTTATCTGTGTTTGGTTTGGGACTCAAGGGTAGCATAGCTTTGAGCGATAGCTTAAATTGACAAGAGGCTCGAGTACTTTATTGTTACAAACTTTCAAGGTTTTATGACGCTCCAGTAAAAAGTTACAAGCATTTGTGTGTTGCAAACTTTGATAGGTGTAGGCCGTACTGTATAGAAGTTAGGGCCATTTGAAGTTTTATCCGTGTTCGATTTGGGACTCAAGGGTAGCATAGCTTTGATCGATAGCTTAAATTGACAAGAGGCTCGAGTACTTTATTGTTACAAAATTTCAAGGTTTTATGACGCTCCAGTAAAAAGTTACAAGCATTTGTATTTTGCAAACTTTGATAGTCTAGGACGTACCTTATAGAAGTTAGGGCCATTTGAAGGTTTATCAGTGTTTGATTTGAGACTCAAGGGTAGCATAGCTTTGAGCGATAACTTAAATTGACAAAAGGCTCGAGTACTTTATTGTTACAAAATTTCAAGGTTTTATGGCGCTCCAGTAAAAAGTTACAAGCATTTGTATGTTGCAAACTTTGATAGGTGTAGGACGTACCGTATAGAAGTTAGGACTGAAGTTTTATCAGTGTTTGATTTGGGACTCAAGGGTAGCATAGCTTTGAGCGATAGCTTAAATTGACAAGATTCTCGAGTACTTTATTGTTACAAAATTTCAAGGTTTTATGACGCTCCAGTAAAAAGTTACAAGCATTTGTATGTTGCAAACTTTGATAGGTGTAGGCCGTACTGTATAGAAGTTAGGGCCATTTGAAGTTTTATCCGTGTTTGATTTGGGCCTCAAGGGTAGCATAGCTTTGATCGATAGCTTAAATTGACAAGAGGCTCTAGTACTTTATTCTTACAAAATTTCAAGATTTTAAGACGGTCCAGTAAACAGTTACAAGCATTTGTATGTTGCAAAGTTTGATAAGTGTAGGATGTACCGTATAGAAGTTAGGGCCTTTTGAAATTTTATCAGTGTTTGATTTGGGACTCAAGGGTAGCATAGCTTTGAGCGATAGCTTAAATTGACAAGAGGCTCGAGTACTTTATTGTTACAAAATTTCAGGGTTTTATGACGCTCCAGTAAAAAGTTACAAGCATTTGTAGGTTGCAAACTTTGATAGGTGTAGGACGTACCGTATAGAAGTTAGGGCCATTTGAAGTTTTATCAGTGTTTGATTTGGGACTCAAGGGTAGCATAGCTTTGAGCGATAGCTTAAATTGACAAGAGGCTCGAGTACTTTATTGTTACAAAATTTCAAGGTTTTATGACGCTCAAGTAAAAAGTTACAAGCATTTGTATGTTGCCAACTTTGATAGGTGTAAGACGTACCGTATAGAAGTTATGGCCATTTGAAGTTTTATCTGTGTTTGGTTTGGGACTCAAGGGTAGCATAGCTTTGAGCGATAGCTTAAATTGACAAGAGGCTCGAGTACTTTATTGTTACAAAATTTCAAGGTTTTATGACGCTCCAGTAAAAAGTTACAAGCATTTGTGTGTTGCAAACTTTGATAGGTGTAGGCCGTACTGTATAGAAGTTAGGGCCATTTGAAGTTTTATCCGTGTTCGATTTGGGACTCAAGGGTAGCATAGCTTTGATCGATAGCTTAAATTGACAAGAGGCTCTAGTACTTTATTGTTACAAAATTTCAAGATTTTATGACGGTCCAGTAAAAAGTTACAAGCATTTGTGTGTTGCCAACTTTGATAGATGTAGGAGGTACCGTATAGAAGATAGAGTCATTTGAAGTTTTATCAGTGTTTGATTTGGGACTCAAGGGTAGCATATCATTGAGCGATAGCTTAAATTGAGAAGAGGCTCGAGTACTTTATTGTTACAAAATTTCAAGGTTTTATGACGCTCCAGTAAAAAGTTACAAGCATTTGTATGTTGAAAACTTTGATAGGTGTAGGACGTACCGTATAGAAGTTAGGGCCATTTGATGTTTTATCAGTGTTTGATTTGGGACCCAAGGGTAGCATGGCTTTGAGCGACAGCTTAAATTGACAAGAGGCTCGAGGTCTTTATTGTTACAAAATTTCAAGGTTTTATGACGCTCCAGTAAAAAGTTACAAGCATGTATTTTGCAAACTTTGATAGGTGTTGGACGTACCGTATAGAAGTTAGGGCCATTTGAAGTTTTATCAGTGTTTGATTTGGGACTCAAGGGTAGCATAGCTTTGAGCGATAGCTTAAATTGACAAGAGGCTCGAGTACTTTATTGTTACAAAATTTCAAGGTTTTATGACGCTCCAGTAAAAAGTTACAAGCATATGTATGTTGCAAACTTTGATAGGAGTAGGACGTACCGTACAGAAGTTAGGGCCATTTAAAGTTTTATCAGTGTTTGATTTGGGACTCAAGGGTAGCATAGCTTTGAGCGATAGCTTAAATTGACAAGAGGCTCGAGTACTTTATTGTTACAAAATTTCAAGGTTTTATGACGCTCCAGTAAAAAGTTACAAGCATTTGTATTTTGCAAACTTTGATAGGTCTAGGACGTACATTATAGAAGTTAGGGCCATTTGAAGGTTTATCAGTGTTTGATTTGAGACTCAAGGGTAGCATAGCTTTGAGCGATAACTTAAATTGACAAAAGGCTCGAGTACTTTATTGTTACAAAATTTCAAGGTTTTATGGCGCTCCAGTAAAAAGTTACAAGCATTTGTATGTTGCAAACTTTGATAGGTGTAGGACGTACCGTATAGAAGTTAGGACTGAAGTTTTATCAGTGTTTGATTTGGGACTCAATGGTAGCATAGCTTTGAGCGATAGCTTAAATTGACAAAGGCTCGAGTACTTTATTGTTACAAAATTTCAAGGTTTTATGACGCTCCAGTAAAAAGTTACAAGCATTTGCATGTTGCAAACTTTGATAGGTGTAGGACGTACCGTACAGAAGTTAGAGCCATTTAAAGTTTTATCAGTGTTTGATTTTTGGGACTCAAGGGTAGCATAGCTTTGAGCGTTAGCTTAAATTGAGAAGAGGCTCGAGTACTTTATTGTTACAAAATTTCAAGGTTTTATGACGCTCCAGTAAAAAGTTACAAGCATGTATTTTGCAAACTTTGATAGGTGTTGGACGTACCGTATAGAAGTTAGGGGCATTTGAAGTTTTATCAGTGTTTGATTTGGGACTCAAGGGTAGCATAGCTTTGAGCGATAGCTTAAATTGACAAGAGGCTCGAGTACTTTATTGTAAAAAAATTTCAAGGTTTTATGACGCTCGATTAAAAAGTTACAAGCATTTGTATGTTGCAAACTTTGATAGGTGTAGGACGTACTGTATAGAAGTTAAGACTGAAGTTTTATCAGTGTTTGATTTGGGACTCAAGGGTAGCATAGCTTTGAGCGATAGCTTAAATTGACAAAAGGCTCGAGTACTTTTTTGTTACAAAATTTGAAGGTTTTATGACTCTCCAGTAAAAAGTTACAAGCATTTGCATGTTGCAAACTTTGATAGGTGTAGGACGTACCGTATATAAGTTAGGGCCATTTGAAGTTTTATCATTGTTTGATTTGGGACTCAAGGGTAGCATAGTTTTGAGCGATAGCTTAAATTGACAAGAGGCTCGAGGTCTTTATTGTTGCAAAATTTCAAGGTTTTATGACGCTCCAGTAAAAAGTTACCAGCATTTGTATGTTGCAAACTTTGATAGGTGTAGGACGTACCGTATAGAAGTTAGGGCCGTTTCAAATTTTATCAGTGTCTGATTTGGGACTCAAGGGTAGCATAGCTTTGAGCGATAGCTTAAATCGACAAGAGGCTCGAGTACTTTACTGTTACAAAATTTCAAGGTTTTATTACGCTCCAGTAAAAAGTTAGTTACAAGCATGTTTATGTTGCAAACTTTGATAGTTGTAGGTCGTACCGTATAGAAGTTAGGGCCATTTGAAGTTTTTCAAACTTTTGATTTGGAACTCAAGGGTAGCTTAGCTTTGAGCGATAGCTTAAATTGACAAGAGGCTCGAGTACTTTATTGTTACAAAATTTCAAGGTTTTATGACGCTCCAGTAAAAAGTTACAAGCATTTGAATGTTGCAAACTTTGATAGGTGTAGGACGTACCGTATAGAAGTTAAGACTGAAGTTTGAGGTTTTATCAGTGTTTGATTTGGGACTCAAGGGTAGCATAGCTTTGAGCGATAGCTTAAATTGACAAGAAGCTCGAGTACTTTATTGTTACAACATTTCAAGGTTTTATGACGCTCCAGTAAAAAGTTACAAGCATTTGTATGTTGCAAACTTTGATAGGTGTAGGACGTACCGTATAGAAGTTACAGCCATTTGAAGTTTTATCCGTGATTGATTTGGGACTAAAGGGTCGCATAGCTTTGAGCGATAGCTTAATTTGACAAGAGGCTCGAAAACTTTATTGTTACAAAATTTCAAAGTTTTATGACGCCCCAGTAAAAAGTTACAAGCATTTGTATGTTGCAAACTTTGATAGGTGTAGGACGTACCATATAGAAGTTAGGGTCATTTGAAGTTTTATCAGTGTTCGATTTTGACTCAAGGGTAGCATAGCTTTGTGCGATAGCTTAAATTGACAAGAGGCTCGAGTACTTTATTGTTACAAAATTTCAACGTTTTATGACGCTCCAGTAAAAAGTTACAAGCATTTGTATGTTGCAAACTTTGATAAGTGTATTTCGTACCGTATAGACGTTAGGGCCATTTGAAGTTTTATCAATGTTTTATTTGGTACTCAAGGGTAGCATAGCTTTGAGCGATAGCTTAAATTGACAAGACGGTCGAGTACTTTATTGGTACAAAATTTCAAGGTTTTATGACGCTCCAGTAAAAAGTTACAAGCATTTGTATGTTGCCAAGTTTGATAGGTGTAGGACGTACCGTATAGAAGTTAGGGCCATTTGAAATTTTATCAGTGTTTGATTTGGGACTCAAGGGTAGCATAGCTTTGAGCGATAGCTTAAATTGACAAGAGGCTCGAGTACTTTATTGTTACAAAATTTCAAGGTTTTATGACGCTCCAGTAAAAAGTTACAAGCATTTGTATGTTGAAAACTTTGATAGGTGTACGACGTACCGTATAGAAGTTAGGGCCATTTGATGTTTTATCAGTGTTTGATTTGGGACCCAAGGGTAGCATAGCTTTGAGCGACAACTTAAATTGACAAGAGGCTCGAGGTCTTTATTGTTACAAAATTTCAAGGTTTTATGACGCTCCAGTAAAAAGTTACAAGCATTTGTATGTTGCAAACTTTGATAGGAGTAGGACGTACCGTACAGAAGTTAGGGCCATTTAAAGTTTTATCAGTGTTTGATTTGGGACTCAAGGGTAGCATAGCTTTGAGCGATAGCTTAAATTGACAAGAGGCTCGAGTACTTTATTGTTACAAAATTTCAAGGTTTTATGACGCTCCAGTAAAAAGTTACAAGCATTTGTATTTTGCAAACTTTGATAGGTCTAGGACGTACCTTATAGAAGTTAGGGCCATTTGAAGGTTTATCAGTGTTTGATTTGAGACTCAAGGGTAGCATAGCTTTGAGCGATAACTTAAATTGACAAAAGGCTCGAGTACTTTATTGTTACAAAATTTCAAGGTTTTATGGTGCTCCAGTAAAAAGTTACAAGCATTTGTATGTTGCAAACTTTGATAGGTGTAGGACGTACCGTATAGAAGTTAGGACTGAAGTTTTATCAGTGTTTGATTTGGGACTCAATGGTAGCATAGCTTTGAGCGATAGCTTAAATTGACAACGGCTCGAGTACTTTATTGTTACAAAATTTCAAGGTTTTATGACGCTCCAGTAAAAAGTTACAAGCATTTGCATGTTGCAAACTTTGATAGGTGCAGGACGTACCGTACAGAAGTTAGGGCCATTTAAAGTTTTATCAGTGTTTGATTTGGGACTCAAGGGTAGCATAGCTTTGAGCGATAGCTTAAATTGACAAGAGGCTCGAGTACTTTATTGTTACAAAATTTCAAGGTTTTATGACGCTCCAGTAAAAAGTTACAAGCATGTATTTTGCAAACTTTGATAGGTGTTGGACGTACCGTATAGAAGTTAGGGCCATTTGAAGTTTTATCAGTGTTTGATTTGGGACTCAAGGGTAGCATAGCTTTGAGCGATAGCTTAAATTGACAAGAGGCTCGAGTACTTTATTGTTACAAAATTTCAAGGTTTTATGACGCTCCAGTAAAAAGTTACAAGCATTTGTATTTTGCAAACTTTGATAGGTCTAGGACGTACCTTATAGAAGTTAGGGCCATTTGAAATTTTATCATTGTTTGATTTGGGACTCAAGGGTAACATAGCTTTGAGCGATAGCTTAAATTGACAAGAGGCTCGAGGTCTTTATTGTTACAAAATTTCAAGGTTTTATGACGCTCCAGTAAAAAGTTACAAGCATTTGTATGTTGCAAACTTTGATAGGTGTAGGACGTACTGTATAGAAGTTGGGGCCATTTGAAGTTTTATCAGTGTTTGATTTGAGACTCAAGGGTAGCATAGGTTTGAGCGATAGCTTAAATTGACAAGAGGCTCGAGTACTTTATTGTAAAAAAATTTCAAGGTTTTATGACGCTCGATTAAAAAGTTACAAGCATTTGTATGTTGCAAACTTTGATAGGTGTAGGACGTACTGTATAGAAGTTAAGACTGAAGTTTTATCAGTGTTTGATTTGGGACTCAAGGGTAGCATAGCTTTGAGCGATAGCTTAAATTGACAAAAGGCTCGAGTACTTTTTTGTTACAAAATTTGAAGGTTTTATGACTCTCCAGTAAAAAGTTACAAGCATTTGCATGTTGCAAACTTTGATAGGTGTAGGACGTACCGTATATAAGTTAGGGCCATTTGAAGTTTTATCATTGTTTGATTTGGGACTCAAGGGTAGCATAGTTTTGAGCGATAGCTTAAATTGACAAGAGGCTCGAGGTCTTTATTGTTGCAAAATTTCAAGGTTTTATGACGCTCCAGTAAAAAGTTACCAGCATTTGTATGTTGCAAACTTTGATAGGTGTAGGACGTACCGTATAGAAGTTAGGGCCATTTCAAATTTTATCAGAGTCTGATTTGGGACTCAAGGGTAGCATAGCTTTGAGCGATAGCTTAAATCGACAAGAGGCTCGAGTACTTTACTGTTACAAAATTTCAAGGTTTTATTACGCTCCAGTAAAAAGTTAGTTACAAGCATGTGTATGTTGCAAACTTTGATAGTTGTAGGTCGTACCGTATAGAAGTTAGGGCCATTTGAAGTTTTTCAAACTTTTGATTTGGAACTCAAGGGTAGCTTAGCTTTGAGCGATAGCTTAAATTGACAAGAGGCTCGAGTACTTTATTGTTACAAAATTTCAAGGTTTTATGACGCTCCAGTAAAAAGTTACAAGCATTTGAATGTTGCAAACTTTGATAGGTGTAGGACGTACCGTATAGAAGTTAAGACTGAAGTTTGAGGTTTTATCAGTGTTTGATTTTGGACTCAAGGGTAGCATAGCTTTGAGCGATAGCTTAAATTGACAAGAAGCTCGAGTACTTTATTGTTACAACATTTCAAGGTTTTATGACGCTCCAGTAAAAAGTTACAAGCATTTGTATGTTGCAAACTTTGATAGGTGTAGGACGTACCGTATAGAAGTTACAGCCATTTGAAGTTTTATCCGTGATTGATTTGGGACTAAAGGGTAGCATAGCTTTGAGCGATAGCTTAATTTGACAAGAGGCTCGAAAACTTTATTGTTACAAAATTTCAAAGTTTTATGACGCCCCAGTAAAAAGTTACAAGCATTTGTATGTTGCAAACTTTGATAGGTGTAGGACGTACCATATAGAAGTTAGGGTCATTTGAAGTTTTATCAGTGTTCGATTTTGACTCAAGGGTAGCATAGCTTTGTGCGATAGCTTAAATTGACAAGAGGCTCGAGTACTTTATTGTTACAAAATTTCAACGTTTTATGACGCTCCAGTAAAAAGTTACAAGCATTTGTATGTTGCAAACTTTGATAAGTGTATGTCGTACCGTATAGACGTTAGGGCCATTTGAAGTTTTATCAATGTTTTATTTGGTACTCAAGGGTAGCATAGCTTTGAGCGATAGCTTAAATTGACAAGACGGTCGAGTACTTTATTGGTACAAAATTTCAAGGTTTTATGACGCTCCAGTAAAAAGTTACAAGCATTTGTATGTTGCCAAGTTTGATAGGTGTAGGACGTACCGTATAGAAGTTAGGGCCATTTGAAGTTTTATCAGTGTTTGATTTGGGACTCAAGGGCAGCATAGCTTTGAGCGATAGCTTAAATTGACAAGAGGCTCGAGTACTTTATTGTCACAAAATTTCAAGGTTTTATGACGCTCCAGTAAAAAGTTACAAACATTTGTATGTTGCAAACTTTGATAGGTGTAGGACGTACCGTATAGAAGTTAGGGCCATTTGAAGTTTTATAAGTGTTTGATTTGGGACTCAAGGGTAGCATAGCTTTGAACGATAGCTTAAATTGAGAAGAGGCTCGAGTACTTTATTGTAAAAAAATTTCAAGGTTTTATGACGCTCCAGTAAAAAGTTACAAGCATTTGTATGTTGCAAACTTTGATAGGTGTAGGACGTACCGCCTAGAAGTTAGGGCCATTTGAAGTTTTATAATTGTTTCATTTGGGACTCAAGGGTAGCATAGCTTTGAGCGATAGCTTAAATTGGCAAGAGGCTCGAGGTCTTTATTGTTACAAAATTTCAAGGTTTTATGACGCACCAGTAAGAAGTTACAAGCATTTGTGTGTTGCCAAATTTGATAGATGTAGGACGTACCGCATAGAAGTTATGGCCATTTGAAGTTTCATCTGTGTTTGATTTGGGACTCAAGGGTAGCATAGCTATGAGCGATAGCTGAAATTGACAAGAGGCTCGAGTACTTTATTGTTACAAAATTTCAGGGTTTTATGACGCTCCAGTAAAAAGTTACAAGCATTTGTAGGTTGCAAACTTTGATAGGTGTAGGACGTACCGTATAGAAGTTAGGGCCATTTGAAGTTTTATCAGTGTTTGATTTGGGACTCAAGGGTAGCATAGCTTTGAGCGATAGCTTAAATTGACAAGAGGCTCGAGTAACTTATTGTTACAAAATTTCAAGGTTTTATGACGCTCAAGTAAAAAGTTACAAGCATTTGTATGTTGCCAACTTTGATAGGTGTAAGACGTACCGTATAGAAGTTATGGCCATTTGAAGTTTTATCTGTGTTTGGTTTGGGACTCAAGGGTAGCATAGCTTTGAGCGATAGCTTAAATTGACAAGAGGCTCGAGTACTTTATTGTTACAAAATGTCAAGGTTTTATGACGCTCCAGTAAAAAGTTACAAGCATTTGTATGTTGCAAACTTTGATAGGTGTAGGCCGTACTGTATAGAAGTTAGGGCCATTTGAAGTTTTATCCGTGTTCGATTTGGGCCTCAAGGGTAGCATAGCTTTGATCGATAGCTTAAATTGACAAGAGGCTCTAGTACTTTATTGTTACAAAATTTCAAGATTTTATGACGGTCCAGTATAAAGTTACAAGCATTTGTATGTTGCAAACTTTGATAAGTGTAGGATGTACCGTATAGAAGTTAGGGCCATTTGAAATTTCATCAGTGTTTGATTTGGGACTCAAGGGTAGCATAGCTTTGAGCGATAGCTTAAATTGACAAGAGGCTCGAGTACTTTATTGTTACAAAATTTCAAGGTTTTATGACGCTCCAGTAAAAAGTTACAAGCATTTGTATGTTGCAAACTTTGATAGGTGTAGGACGTACCGTATAGAAGTTAGGGCCATTTGGAGTTTTATCAGTGTTTGATTTGGGACTCAAGGGTAGCATAGCTTTGAGCGATAGCTTAAATTGACAAGAGGCTCGAGTACCTTATTGTTACAAAATTTCAAGGTTTTATGACGCTCCAGTAAAAAGTTACAAGCATTTGTGTGTTGCCAACTTTGATAGATGTCGGACGTACCGTATAGAAGTTATGGCCATTTGAAGTTTTATCTGTGTTTGATTTGGGACTCAAGGGTAGCATAGCTTTGAGCGACAGCTTAAATTGAGAAGAGTCTCGAGTGCTTTATTGTTACAAAATTTCAAGGTTTTATGACGCTCCAGTAAAAAGTTACAAGCATTTGTATGTTGCAAACTTTGATAGGTGTACGACGTACCGCATAGGAGTTAGGGCCCTTTGAAGTTTTATCAGTGTTTGATTTGGGACTCAAGGGTAGCATAGCTTTGAGCGATAGCTTAAATTGACAAGAGGCTCGAGTACTTTATTGTTACAAAATTTCAAGGTTTTATGACGCTCTAGTAAAAAGTTACAAGCATTTGTATGTTGCAAACTTTGATAGATGTAGGACGTACCGTATAGAAGTTATGGCCATTTGAAGTTTTATCTGTGTTTGTTTTGGGACTCAAGGGTAGCATAGCTTTGAGCGATAGCTTAAATTGACAAGTTTCTCGAGTACTTTATTGTTACAAAATTTCAAGGTTTTATGACGCTCCAGTAAAAAGTTACAAGCATTCGTATGTTGCAAACTTTGATAGGTGTAGGACGTACCGTATAGATGTTAGGGCCATTTGAAGTTTTATCAGTGTTTGATTTGGGACTCAAGGGTAGCATAGCTTTGAGCGATAGCTTAAATTGACAAGAGGCTCGAGTACCTTATTGTTACAAAATTTCAAGGTTTTATGACGCTCAAGTAAAAAGTTACAAGCATTTGTATGTTGCCAACTTTGATAGGTGTAAGACGTACCGTATAGAAGTTATGGCCATTTGAAGTTTTATCCGTGTTCGATTTGGGCCTCAAGGGTAGCATAGCTTTGATCGATAGCTTAAATTGACAAGAGGCTCGAGTACCTTATTGTTACAAAATTTCAAGGTTTTATGACGCTCCAGTAAAAAGTTACAAGCATTTGTATGTTGCAAACTTTGATAGGTGTAGGACGTACCGTATAGATGTTAGGGCCATTTGAAGTTTTATCAGTGTTTGATTTGGGACTCAAGGGTAGCATAGCTTTGAGCGATAGCTTAAATTGACAAGTTTCTCGAGTACTTTATTGTTACAAAATTTCAAGGTTTTATGACGCTCCAGTAAAAAGTTACAAGCATTTGTATGTTGCAAACTTTGATAGGTGTAGGACGTACCGTATAGATGTTAGGGCCATTTGAAGTTTTATCAGTGTTTGATTTGGGACTCAATGGTAGCATAGCTTTGAGCGATAGCTTAAATTGACAAGAGGCTCGAGTACCTTATTGTTACAAAATTTCAAGGTTTTATGACGCTCCAGTAAAAAGTTACAAGCATTTGTATGTTGCAAACTTTGATAGGTGTAGGACGTACCGTATAGATGTTAGGGCCATTTGAAGTTTTATCCGTGTTCGATTTGGGCCTCAAGGGTAGCATAGCTTTGATCGATAGCTTAAATTGACAAGAGGCTCTAGTACTTTATTCTTACAAAATTTCAAGATTTTATGACGGTCCAGTAAAAAGTTACAAGCATTTGTATGTTGCAAAGTTTGATAAGTGTAGGATGTATCGTATAGAAGTTAGGGCCATTTGAAATTTTATCAGTGTTTGATTTGGCACTCAAGGGTAGCATAGCTTTGAGCGATAGCTTAAATTGACAAGAGGCTCGAGTACTTTATTGTTACAAAATTTCAGGGTTTTATGACGCTCCAGTAAAAAGTTACAAGCATTTGTAGGTTGCAAACTTTGATAGGTGTAGGACGTACCGTATAGATGTTAGGGCCATTTGAAGTTTTATCAGTGTTTGATTTGGGACTCAAGGGTAGCATAGCTTTGAGCGATAGCTTAAATTGACAAGAGGCTCGAGTACCTTATTGTTACAAAATTTCAAGGTTTTATGACGCTCAAGTAAAAAGTTACAAGCATTTGTATGTTGCCAACTTTGATAGGTGTAAGACGTACCGTATAGAAGTTATGGCCATTTGAAGTTTTATCTGTGTTTGGTTTGGGACTCAAGGGTAGCATAGCTTTGAGCGATAGCTTAAATTGACAAGAGGCTCGAGTACTTTATTGTTACAAAATTTCAAGGTTTTATGACGCTCCAGTAAAAAGTTACAAGCATTTGTGTGTTGCAAACTTTGATAGGTGTAGGCCGTACTGTATAGAAGTTAGGGCCATTTGAAGTTTTATCCGTGTTCGATTTGGGACTCAAGGGTAGCATAGCTTTGATCGATAGCTTAAATTGACAAGAGGCTCTAGTACTTTATTGTTACAAAATTTCAAGATTTTATGACGGTCCAGTAAAAAGTTACAAGCATTTGTATGTTGCAAACTTTGATAAGTGTAGGATGTACCGTATAGAAGTTAGGGCCATTTGAAATTTTATCAGTGTTTGATTTGGGACTCAAGGGTAGCATAGCTTTGAACGATAGCTTAAATTGACAAGAGGCTCGAGTACTTTATTGTTACAAAATTTCAAGGTTTTATGACGCTCCAGTAAAAAGTTACAAGCATTTGTGTGTTGCCAACTTTGATAGATGTAGGAGGTACCGTATAGAAGATAGAGCCATTTGAAGTTTTATCAGTGTTTGATTTGGGACTCAAGGGTAGCATATCATTGAGCGATAGCTTAAATTGAGAAGAGGCTCGAGCACTTTATTGTTACAAAATTTCAAGGTTTTATGACGCTCCAGTAAAAAGTTACAAGCATTTGTATTTTGCAAACTTTGATAGGTCTAGGACGTACCTTATAGAAGTTAGGGCCATTTGAAGGTTTATCAGTGTTTGATTTGAGACTCAAGGGTAGCATAGCTTTGAGCGATAACTTAAATTGACAAAAGGCTCGAGTACTTCACTGTTACAAAATTTCAAGGTTTTATGGCGCTCCAGTAAAAAGTTACAAGCATTTGTATGTTGCAAACTTTGATAGGTGTAGGACGTACCGTATAGAAGTTAGGACTGAAGTTTTATCAGTGTTTGATTTGAGACTCAAGGGTAGCATAGCTTTGAGCGATAACTTAAATTGACAAAAGGCTCGAGTACTTTACTGTTACAAAATTTCAAGGTTTTATGACGCTCCAGTAAAAAGTTACAAGCATTTGTATTTTGCAAACTTTGATAGGTCTAGGACGTACCTTATAGAAGTTAGGGCCATTTGAAGGTTTATCAGTGTTTGATTTGAGACTCAAGGGTAGCATAGCTTTGAGCGATAACTTAAATTGACAAAAGGCTCGAGTACTTCACTGTTACAAAATTTCAAGGTTTTATGGCGCTCCAGTAAAAAGTTACAAGCATTTGTATGTTGCAAACTTTGATAGGTGTAGGACGTACAGTATAGAAGTTAGGGCCATTTGATGTTTTATCAGTGTTTGATTTGGGACCCAAGGGTAGCATAGCTTTGAGCGACAGCTTAAATTGACAAGAGGCTCGAGGTCTTTATTGTTACAAAATTTCAAGGTTTTATGACGCTCCAGTAAAAAGTTACAAGCATTTGTATGTTGCAAACTTTGATAGGTGTAGGACGTACCGTACAGAAGTTAGGGCCATTTAAAGTTTTATCAGTGTTTGATTTGGGACTCAAGGGTAGCATAGCTTTGAGCGATAGCTTAAATTGACAAGAGGCTCGAGTACTTTATTGTTACAAAATTTCAAGGTTTTATGACGCTCCAGTAAAAAGTTACAAGCATTTGTATTTTGCAAACTTTGATAGGTCTAGGACGTACCTTATAGAAGTTAGGGCCATTTGAAGGTTTATCAGTGTTTGACTTGAGACTCAAGGGTAGCATAGCTTTGAGCGATAACTTAAATTGACAAAGGGCTCGAGTACTTTACTGTTACAAAATTTCAAGGTTTTATGGCGCTCCAGTAAAAAGTTACAAGCATTTGTATGTTGCAAACTTTGATAGGTGTAGGACGTACCGTATAGAAGTTAGGACTGAAGTTTTATCAGTGTTTGATTTGGGACTCAATGGTAGCATAGCTTTGAGCGATAGCTTAAATTGACAAAGGCTGGAGTACTTTATTGTTACAAAATTTCAAGGTTTTATGACGCTCCAGTAAAAAGTTACAAGCATTTGCATGTTGCAAACTTTGATAGGTGTAGGACGTACCGTACAGAAGTTAGGGCCATTTAAAGTTTTATCAGTGTTTGATTTGGGACTCAAGGGTAGCATAGCTTTGAGCGTTAGCTTAAATTGAGAAGAGGCTCGAGTACTTTATTGTTACAAAATTTCAAGGTTTTATGACGCTCCAGTAAAAAGTTACAAGCATGTATTTTGCAAACTTTGATAGGTGTTGGACGTACCGTATAGAAGTTAGGGCCATTTGAAGTTTTATCAGTGTTTGATTTGGGACTCAAGGGTAGCATAGCTTTGAGCTATAGCTTAAATTGACAAGAGGCTCGAGTACTTTATTGTTACAAAATTTCAAGGTTTTATGACGCTCCAGTAAAAAGTTACAAGCATTTGTATTTTGCAAACTTTGATAGGTCTAGGACGTACCTTATAGAAGTTAGGGCCATTTGAAATTTTATCATTGTTTGATTTGGGACTCAAGGGTAACATAGCTTTGAGCGATAGCTTAAATTGACAAGAGGCTCGAGGTCTTTATTGTTAGAAAATTTCAAGGTTTTATGACGCTCCAGTAAAAAGTTACAAGCATTTGTATGTTGCAAACTTTGATAGGTGTAGGACGTACTGTATAGAAGTTAGGGCCATTTGAAGTTTTATCAGTGTTTGATTTGAGATTCAAGGGTAGCATAGCTTTGAGCGATAGCTTAAATTGACAAGAGGCTCGAGTACTTTATTGTTACAAAATTTCAAGATTTTAAGACGCTTCAGTAAAAAGTTACAAGCATTTGTATGTTGCAGACTTTGATAGGTGTAGGACGTACCGTATAGAAGTTAAGACTGAAGTTTTATCAGTGTTTGATTTGGGACTCAAGGGTAGCATAGCTTTGAACGATAGCTTAAATTGAGAAGAGGCTCGAGTACTTTATTGTAAAAAAATTTCAAGGTTTTATGACGCTCGATTAAAAAGTTACAAGCATTTGTATGTTGCAAACTTTGATAGGTTTAGGACGTACTATATAGAAGTTAAGACTGAAGTTTTATCAGTGTTTGATTTTGACTCAAGGGTAGCATAGCTTTGAGCGAAAGCTTAAATTGACAAAAGGCTCGAGTACTTTTTTGTTACAAAATTTGAAGGTTTTATGACTCTCCAGTAAAAAGTTACAAGCATTTGCATGTTGCAAACTTTGATAGGTGTAGGACGTACCGTATAGAAGTTAGGGCCGTTTCAAATTTTATCAGTGTCTGATTTGGGACTCAAGGGTAGCATAGCTTTGAGCGATAGCTTAAATCGACAAGAGGCTCGAGTACTTTACTGTTACAAAATTTCAAGGTTTTATTACGCTCCAGTAAAAAGTTAGTTACAAGCATGTGTATGTTGTAAACTTTGATAGTTGTAGGTCGTACCGTATAGAAGTTAGGGCCATTTGAAGTTTTTCAAACTTTTGATTTGGGACTCAAGGGTAGCATAGCTTTGAGCGATAGCTTAAATTGACAAGAGGCTCGAGTACTTTCTTGTTACAAAATTTCAAGGTTTTATGACGCTCCAGTAAAAAGTTACAAGCATTTGAATGTTGCAAACTTTGATAGGTGTAGGACGTACCGTATAGAAGTTAAGACTGAAGTTTGAGGTTTTATCAGTGTTTGATTTGGGACTCAAGGGCAGCATAGCTTTGAGCGATAGCTTAAATTGACAAGAAGCTCGAGTACTTTATTGTTACAACATTTCAAGGTTTTATGACGCTCCAGTAAAAAGTTACAAGCATTTGTATGTTACAAACTTTGATAGGTGTAGGACGTACCGTATAGAAGTTACAGCCATTTGAAGTTTTATCCGTGATTGATTTGGGACTAAAGGGTAGCATAGCTTTGAGCGATAGATTAATTTGACAAGAGGCTCGAAAACTTTATTGTTACAAAATTTCAAAGTTTTATGACGCCCCAGTAAAAAGTTACAAGCATTTGTATGTTGCAAACTTTGATAGGTGTAGGACGTACCATATAGAAGTTAGGGTCATTTGAAGTTTTATTAGTGTTCGATTTTGACTCAAGGGTAGCATAGCTTTGTGCGATAGCTTAAATTGACAAGAGGCTCGAGTACTTTATTGTTACAAAATTTCAACGTTTTATGACGCTCCAGTAAAAAGTTACAAGCATTTGTATGTTGCAAACTTTGATAAGTGTATGTCGTACCGTATAGACATTAGGGCCATTTGCAGTTTTATCAATGTTTTATTTGGTACTCAAGGGTAGCATAGCTTTGAGCGATAGCTTAAATTGACAAGACGGTCGAGTACTTTATTGGTACAAAATTTCAAGGTTTTATGACGCTCCAGTAAAAAGTTACAAGCATGTATTTTGCAAACTTTGATAGGTGTTGGACGTACCGTATAGAAGTTAGGGCCATTTGAAGTTTTATCAGTGTTTGATTTGGGACTCAAGGGTAGCATAGCTTTGAGCTATAGCTTAAATTGACAAGAGGCTCGAGTACTTTATTGTTACAAAATTTCAAGGTTTTATGACGCTCCAGTAAAAATTACAAGCATTTGTATTTTGCAAACTTTGATAGGTCTAGGACGTACCTTATAGAAGTTAGGGCCATTTGAAATTTTATCATTGTTTGATTTGGGACTCAAGGGTAACATAGCTTTGAGCGATAGCTTAAATTGACAAGAGGCTCGAGGTCTTTATTGTTACAAAATTTCAAGGTTTTATGACGCTCCAGTAAAAAGTTACAAGCATTTGTATGTTGCAAACTTTGATAGGTGTAGGACGTAATGTATAGAAGTTAGGGCCATTTGAAGTTTTATCAGTGTTTGATTTGAGACTCAAGGGTAGCATAGCTTTGAGCGATAGCTTAAATTGACAAGAGGTTCGAGTACTTTATTGTTACAAAATTTCAAGATTTTAAGACGCTTCAGTAAAAAGTTACAAGCATTTGTATGTTGCAGACTTTGATAGGTGTAGGACGTACCGTATAGAAGTTAAGACTGAAGTTTTATCAGTGTTTGATTTGGGACTCAAGGGTAGCATAGCTTTGAACGATAGCTTAAATTGACAAGAGGCTCGAGTACTTTATTGTTAAAAAATTTCAAGGTTTTATGACGCTCGATTAAAAAGTTACAAGCATTTGTATGTTGCAAACTTTGATAGGTGTAGGACGTACCGTATAGAAGTTACAGCCATTTGAAGTTTGATCCGTGATTGATTTGGGACTAAAGGGTAGCATAGCTTTGAGCGATAGATTAATTTGACAAGAGGCTCGAAAACTTTATTGTTACAAAATTTCAAGATTTTATGACGGTCCAGTAAAAAGTTACAAGCATTTGTATGTTGCAAACTTTGATAAGTGTAGGATGTACCGTATAGAAGTTAGGGCCATTTGAAATTTTATCAGTGTTTGATTTGGGACTCAAGGGTAGCATAGCTTTGAGCGATAGCTTAAATTGACAAGAGGCTCGAGTACTTTATTGTTACAAAATTTCAAGGTTTTATGACGCTCCAGTAAAAAGTTACAAGCATTTGTGTGTTGCCAACTTTGATAGATGTAGGAGGTACCGTATAGAAGATAGAGCCATTTGAAGTTTTATCAGTGTTTGATTTGGGACTCAAGGGTAGCATATCATTGAGCGATAGCTTAAATTGAGAAGAGGCTCGAGCACTTTATTGTTACAAAATTTCAAGGTTTTATGACGCTCCAGTAAAAAGTTACAAGCATTTGTATTTTGCAAACTTTGATAGGTCTAGGACGTACCTTATAGAAGTTAGGGCCATTTGAAGGTTTATCAGTGTTTGATTTGAGACTCAAGGGTAGCATAGCTTTGAGCGATAACTTAAATTGACAAAAGGCTCGAGTACTTCACTGTTACAAAATTTCAAGGTTTTATGGCGCTCCAGTAAAAAGTTACAAGCATTTGTATGTTGCAAACTTTGATAGGTGTAGGACGTACCGTATAGAAGTTAGGACTGAAGTTTTATCAGTGTTTGATTTGAGACTCAAGGGTAGCATAGCTTTGAGCGATAACTTAAATTGACAAAAGGCTCGAGTACTTTACTGTTACAAAATTTCAAGGTTTTATGACGCTCCAGTAAAAAGTTACAAGCATTTGTGTGTTGCAAACTTTGATAGGTGTAGGCCGTACTGTATAGAAGTTAGGGCCATTTGAATTTATCCGTGTTCGATTTGGGACTCAAGGGTAGCATAGCTTTGATCGATAGCTTAAATTGACAAGAGGCTCTAGTACTTTATTGTTACAAAATTTCAAGATTTTATGACGGTCCAGTAAAAAGTTACAAGCATTTGTATGTTGCAAACTTTGATAGGTGTAGGACGTAAAGTATAGAAGTTAGGGCCATTTGATGTTTTATCAGTGTTTGATTTGGGACCCAAGGGTAGCATAGCTTTGAGCGACAGCTTAAATTGACAAGAGGCTCGAGGTCTTTATTGTTACAAAATTTCAAGGTTTTATGACGCTCCAGTAAAAAGTTACAAGCATTTGTATGTTGCAAACTTTGATAGGTGTAGGACGTACCGTACAGAAGTTAGGGCCATTTAAAGTTTTATCAGTGTTTGATTTGGGACTCAAGGGTAGCATAGCTTTGAGCGATAGCTTAAATTGACAAGAGGCTCGAGTACTTTATTGTTACAAAATTTCAAGGTTTTATGACGCTCCAGTAAAAAGTTACAAGCATTTGTATTTTGCAAACTTTGATAGGTCTAGGACGTACCTTATAGAAGTTAGGGCCATTTGAAGGTTTATCAGTGTTTGATTTGAGACTCAAGGGTAGCATAGCTTTGAGCGATAACTTAAATTGACAAAAGGCTCGAGTACTTTACTGTTACAAAATTTCAAGGTTTTAGTGCGCTCCAGTAAAAAGTTACAAGCATTTGTATGTTGCAAACTTTGATAGGTGTAGGACGTACCGTATAGAAGTTAGGACTGAAGTTTTATCAGTGTTTGATTTGGGACTCAATGGTAGCATAGCTTTGAGCGATAGCTTAAATTGACAAAGGCTGGAGTACTTTATTGTTACAAAACTTCAAGGTTTTATGACGCTCCAGTAAAAAGTTACAAGCATTTGCATGTTGCAAACTTTGATAGGTGTAGGACGTACCGTACAGAAGTTAGGGCCATTTAAAGTTTTATCAGTGTTTGATTTGGGACTCAAGGGTAGCATAGCTTTGAGCGTTAGCTTAAATTGAGAAGAGGCTCGAGTACTTTATTGTTACAAAATTTCAAGGTTTTATGACGCTCCAGTAAAAAGTTACAAGCATGTATTTTGCAAACTTTGATAGGTGTTGGACATACCGTATAGAAGTTAGGGCCATTTGAATTTTATCAGTGTTTGATTTGGGACTCAAGGGTAGCATAGCTTTGAGCTATAGCTTAAATTGACAAGAGGCTCGAGTACTTTATTGTTACAAAATTTCAAGGTTTTATGACGCTCCAGTAAAAAGTTACAAGCATTTGTATTTTGCAAACTTTGATAGGTCTAGGACGTACCTTATAGAAGTTAGGGCCATTTGAAATTTTATCATTGTTTGATTTGGGACTCAAGGGTAACATAGCTTTGAGCGATAGCTTAAATTGACAAGAGGCTCGAGGTCTTTATTGTTACAAAATTTCAAGGTTTTATGACGCTCCAGTAAAAAGTTACAAGCATTTGTATGTTGCAAACTTTGATAGGTGTAGGACGTACTGTATAGAAGTTAGGGCCATTTGAAGTTTTATCAGTGTTTGATTTGAGACTCAAGGGTAGCATAGCTTTGAGCGATAGCTTAAATTGACAAGAGGCTCGAGTACTTTATTGTTACAAAATTTCAAGATTTTAAGACGCTTCAGTAAAAAGTTACAAGCATTTGTATGTTGCAGACTTTGATAGGTGTAGGACGTACCGTATAGAAGTTAAGACTGAAGTTTTATCAGTGTTTGATTTGAGACTCAAGGGTAGCATAGCTTTGAACGATAGCTTAAATTGAGAAGAGGCTCGAGTACTTTATTGTAAAAAAATTTCAAGGTTTTATGACGCTCGATTAAAAAGTTACAAGCATTTGTATGTTGCAAACTTTGATAGGTGTAGGACGTACTGTATAGAAGTTAAGACTGAAGTTTTATCAGTGTTTGATTTTGACTCAAGGGTAGCATAGCTTTGAGCGATAGCTTAAATTGACAAGAGGCTCGAGTACTTTATTGTTACAAAATTTCAAGGTTTTATGACGCTCCAGTAAAAAGTTACAAGCATTTGAATGTTGCAAACTTTGATAGGTGTAGGACGTACCGTATAGAAGTTAAGACTGAAGTTTGAGGCTTTATCAGTGTTTGATTTGGGACTCAAGGGCAGCATAGCTTTGAGCGATAGCTTAAATTGACAAGAAGCTCGAGTACTTTATTGTTACAACATTTCAAGGTTTTATGACGCTCCAGTAAAAAGTTACAAGCATTTGTATGTTACAAACTTTGATAGGTGTAGGACGTACCGTATAGAAGTTACAGCCATTTGAAGTTTTATCCGTGATTGATTTGGGACTAAAGGGTAGCATAGCTTTGAGCGATAGATTAATTTGACAAGAGGCTCGAAAACTTTATTGTTACAAAATTTCAAAGTTTTATGACGCCCCAGTAAAAAGTTACAAGCATTTGTATGTTGCAAACTTTGATAGGTGTAGGACGTACCATATAGAAGTTAGGGTCATTTGAAGTTTTATTAGTGTTCGATTTTGACTCAAGGGTAGCATAGCTTTGTGCGATAGCTTAAATTGACAAGAGGCTCGAGTACTTTATTGTTACAAAATTTCAACGTTTTATGACGCTCCAGTAAAAAGTTACAAGCATTTGTATGTTGCAAACTTTGATAAGTGTATGTCGTACCGTATAGACATTAGGGCCATTTGAAGTTTTATCAATGTTTTATTTGGTACTCAAGGGTAGCATAGCTTTGAGCGATAGCTTAAATTGACAAGACGGTCGAGTACTTTATTGGTACAAAATTTCAAGGTTTTATGACGCTCCAGTAAAAAGTTACAAGCATTTGTATGTTGCCAACTTTGATAGGTGTAGGACGTACCGTATAGAAGTTAGGGCCATTTGAAGTTTTATCAGTGTTTGATTTGGGACTCAAGGGCAGCATAGCTTTGAGCGATAGCTTAAATTGACAAGAGGCTCGAGTACTTTATTGTTACAAAATTTCAAGGTTTTATGACGCTCCAGTAAAAAGTTACAAACATTTGTATGTTGCAAACTTTGATAGGTGTAGGACGTACCGTATAGAAGTTAGGGCCATTTGAAGTTTTATAATTGTTTCATTTGGGACTCAAGGGTAGCATAGCTTTGAGCGATAGCTTAAATTGACAAGAGGCTCGAGTACTTTATTGTTACAAAATTTCAAGGTTTTATGACGCTCCAGTAAAAAGTTACAAGCATTTGTATGTTGCAAACTTTGATAGGGGTAGGACGTACCGTATAGAAGTTAGGACCATTTGAAGTTTTATCAGTGTTTGATTTGGGACTCAATGGTAGCATAGCTTTGAGCGATAGCTTAAATTGACAAGAGGCTCGAGTACCTTATTGTTACAAAATTTCAAGGTTTTATGACGCTCCAGTAAAAAGTTACAAGCATGTGTGTGTTGCCAACTTTGATAGATGTAGGACGTACCGTATAGAAGTTATGGCCATTTGAAGTTTTATCTGTGTTTGATTTGGGACTCAAGGGTAGCATAGCTTTGAGCGATAGCTTAAATTGACAAGAGGCTCGAGTACTTTATTGTTACAAAATTTCAGGGTTTTATGACGCTCCAGTAAAAAGTTACAAGCATTTGTAGGTTGCAAACTTTGATAGGTGTAGGACGTACCGTATAGAAGTTAGGGCCATTTGAAGTTTTATCAGTGTTTGATTTGGGACTCAAGGGTAGCATAGCTTTGAGCGATAGCTTAAATTGACAAGAGGCTCGAGTACCTTATTGTTACAAAATTTCAAGGTTTTATGACGCTCAAGTAAAAAGTTACAAGCATTTGTATGTTGCCAACTTTGATAGGCGTAGGACGTACCGTATAGAAGGTAGGGCAATTTGAAGTTTTATCAGTTTTTGATTTGGGACTCAAGGCATAGCTTTGAACGATAGCTTAAATTGACAAGAGGCTCGAGTACTTTATTGTTACAAAATTTCAAGGTTTTATGACGCTCCAGTAAAAAGTTACAAGCATTTGTGTGTTGCCAACTTTGATAGATGTAGGAGGTACCGTATAGAAGATAGAGCCATTTGAAGTTTTATCAGTGTTTGATTTGGGACTCAAGGGTAGCATATCATTGAGCGATAGCTTAAATTGAGAAGAGGCTCGAGTACTTTATTGTTACAAAATTTCAAGGTTTTATGACGCTCCAGTAAAAAGTTACAAGCATTTGTATGTTGCAAACTTTGATAGATGTAGGACGGCCCGTATATAAGTTAGGGCCATTTGAAGTTTTATCAGTGTTTGATTTGGGACTCAAGGGTAGCATAGCTTTGAGCGATAGCTTAAATTGAGAAGAGGCTCGAGTGCTTTATTGTTACAAAATTTCAAGGTTTTATGACGCTCCAGTAAAAAGTTACAAGCATTTGTATGTTGGAAACTTTGATAGGTGTACGACGTACCGCATAGGAGTTAGGGCCATTTGAAGTTTTATCAGTGTTTGATTTGGGACTCAAGGGTAGCATAGCTTTGAGCGATAGCTTAAATTGACAAGAGGCTCGAGTACTTTATTGTTACAAAATTTCAAGGTTTTATGACGCTCCAGTAAAAAGTTACAAGCATTTGTATGTTGCAAACTTTGATAGATGTAGGACATACCGTATAGAAGTTAGGGCCATTTGAAGTTTTATCAGTGTTTGATTTGGGACTCAAGGGTAGCATAGCTTTTAGCGATAGCTTAAATTGAGAAGAGGCTCGAGTACTTTATTGTTACAAAATTTCAAGGTTTTATGACGCTCCAGTAAAAAGTTACAAGCATTTGTATGTTGCAAACTTTGATAGGTGTACGACGTACCGCATAGGAGTTAGGGCCATTTGAAGTTTTATCAGTGTTTGATTTGGGACTCAAGGGTAGCATAGCTTTGAGCGATAGCTTAAATTGACAAGAGGCTCGAGTGCCTTATTGTTACAAAATTTCAAGGTTTTATGACGCTCCAGTAAAAAGATACAAGCATTTGTATGTTGCAAACTTTGATAGATGTAGGACGTACCCTATAGAAGTTAGGGCCATTTGAAGTTTTAACAGTGTTTGATTTGGGACTCAAGGGTAGCATCTCTTTGAGCGATAGCTTAAATTGACAAGAGGCTCGAGTACTTTATTGTTACAAAATTTCAAGGTTTTATGACGCTCCAGTAAAAAGTTACAAGCATTTCTATGTTGCAAACTTTGGTAGGTGTAGGACGTACCGTATAAAAGATAGGGCCATTTGAAGTTTTATCAGTGTTTGATTTGGGACTCAAGGGTAGCATAGCATTGAGCGATAGCTTAAATTGAGAAGAGGCTCGAATACTGTATTGTTACAAAATTTCAAGGTTTTATGACGCTCCAGTAAAAAGTTACAAGCAATTGTATGTTGCAAACTTTCATAGGTGTAGGACGTACTGTATAGAAGTTAGGGCCATTTGAAGTTGTATCAGTGTTTGATTTGTGACTCAAGGGTAGCATAGCTTTGAGCGATAGCTTAAATTGACAAGAGGCTCGAGTACCTTATTGTTACAAAATCTCCAGGTTTTATGACGCTCCAGTAAAAAGTTACAAGAATTTGTATGTTGCAAACTTTGATAGGTGTAGGACGTACCGTATAGAAGTTAGGGCCATTTGAAGTTTTATCAGTGTTTGATTTGGGACTCAAGGGTAGCATAGCTTTGAGCGATAGCTTAAATTGAGAAGAGGCTCGAGTGTTTTATTGTTACAAAATTTCAAGGTTTTATGACGCTCCAGTAAAAAGTTACAAGCATTTGTATGTTGCAAACTTTGATAGGTGTACGACGTACCGCATAGGAGTTAGGGCCATTTGAAGTTTTATAATTGTTTGATTTGGGACTCAAAGGTAGCAGAGCTTTGAGCGATAGCTTAAATTGACAAGAGGCTCGAGTACTGTATTGTTACAAAATTTCAAGATTTTATGACGGTCCAGTAAAAAGTTACAAGCATTTGTATGTTGCAAACTTTGGTAAGTGTAGGATGTACCGTATAGAAGTTAGGGCCATTTGAAATTTTATCAGTGTTTGATTTGGGACTCAAGGGTAGCATAGCTTTGTGCGATAGCTTAAATTGAGAAGAGGCTCGAATACTGTATTGTTACAAAATTTCAAGGTTTTATGACGCTCCAGTAAAAAGTTACAAGCAATTGTATGTTGCAAACTTTCATAGGTGTAGGACGTACTGTATAGAAGTTAGGGCCATTTGAAGTTGTATCAGTGTTTGATTTGTGACTCAAGGGTAGCATAGCTTTGAGCGATAGCTTAAATTGACAAGAGGCTCGAGTACCTTATTGTTACAAAATCTCCAGGTTTTATGACGCTCCAGTAAAAAGTTACAAGAATTTGTATGTTGCAAACTTTGATAGGTGTAGGACGTAGGTTATAGAAGTTAGGGCCATTTGAAGTTTTATCAGTGTTTGATTTGGGACTCAAGGGTAGCATAGCTTTGAGCGATAGCTTAAATTGAGAAGAGGCTCGAGTGTTTTATTGTTACAAAATTTCAAGGTTTTATGACGCTCCAGTAAAAAGTTACAAGCATTTGTATGTTGCAAACTTTGATAGGTGTACGACGTACCGTATAGAAGTTAGGACCATATGAAATTTTATTAGTGTTTGATTCGGGACTCAAGGGTAGCATAGCTTTGAGCGATCGCTTAAATTGAGAAGAGGCTCGAGTACTTTATTGTTACAAGGATTTATGAAGCTCCAGTAAAAAGTTACAAGCATTTGTATGTTGCAAACTTTGATAGGTGTAGGACGTACTGTATAGAAGTTATGGCTATTTGAAGCTGTATCAGTGTTTGATTTGGGACTCAAGGGTAGCATAGCTTTGAGCGATAGCTTAAATTGACAAGAGGCTCGAGTACCTTATTGTTACAAAATCTCCAGGTTTTATGACGCTACAGTAAAAAGTGACAAGAATTTGTATGTTGCAAACTTTGATAGGTGTAGGACGTACCGTATAGAAGTTAGGGCCAATTGAAGTTTTATCAGTGTTTGATTTGGGACTCAAGGGTAGCATAGCTTTGAGCGATAGCTTAAATTGACAAGAGGCTCGAGTAATTTTTTGTTACAAAATTTCAAGATTTTATGATGCTCCAGTAAGAAATTACAAGCATTTGTATGTTGCAAACTTTGATAGGTGTAGGACGTACCGTATAGAAGTTAGGGCCATTTGAAGTTTTATCAATGTTTGATTTGGGACTCAAGGGTAGCATAGCTTTGAGCGATAGCTTAAATTGACAAGAGGCTCGAGTACCTTATTGTTACAAAATCTCAAGGTTTTATGACGCTCCAGTCAAAAGTTACAAGCATTTGTATGTTGCAAACTTTGATAGGTGTACGACGTACCGCATAGGAGTTACGGCCATTTTAAGTTTTATAATTGTTTGATTTGGGCCTCAAGGGTAGCATAGCTTTGAGCGATAGCTTAAATTGACAAGAGGCTCGAGGTATTTATTGTTACAAAATTTCAAGGTTTTATGACGCTCCAGTAAGAAGTTACAAGCATTTCTATGTTGCAAACTTTGATAGGTGTAGGACGTACCGTATAAAAGATAGGGCCATTTGAAGTTTTATCAGTGTTTGATTTGGGACTCAAGGGTAGCATAGCATTGAGCGATAGCTTAAATTGAGAAGAGGCTCGAATACTGTATTGTTACAAAATTTCAAGGTTTTATGACGCTCCAGTAAAAAGTTACAAGCAATTGTATGTTGCAAACTTTCATAGGTGTAGGACGTACTGTATAGAAGTTAGGGCCATTTGAAGTTGTATCAGTGTTTGATTTGTGACTCAAGGGTAGCATAGCTTTGAGCGATAGCTTAAATTGACAAGAGGCTCGAGTACCTTATTGTTACAAAATCTCCAGGTTTTATGACGCTCCAGTAAAAAGTTACAAGCATTTGTATGTTGCAAACTTTGATAGGTGTAGGACGTACCGTATAGAAGTTAGGGCCATTTGAAGTTTTATCAGTGTTTGATTTGGGACTCAAGGGTAGCATAGCTTTGAGCGATAGCTTAAATTGAGAAGAGGCTCGAGTGTTTTATTGTTACAAAATTTCAAGGTTTTATGACGCTCCAGTAAAAAGTTACAAGCATTTGTATGTTGCAAACTTTGATAGGTGTACGACGTACCGCATAGGAGTTAGGGCCATTTGAAGTTTTATAATTGTTTGATTTGGGACTCAAAGGTAGCAGAGCTTTGAGCGATAGCTTAAATTGACAAGAGGCTCGAGTACTGTATTGTTACAAAATTTCAAGATTTTATGACGGTCCAGTAAAAAGTTACAAGCATTTGTATGTTGCAAACTTTGATAAGTGTAGGATGTACCGTATAGAAGTTAGGGCCATTTGAAATTTTATCAGTGTGTGATTTGGGACTCAAGGGTAGCATAGCTTTGTGCGATAGCTTAAATTGACAAGAGGCTCGAGTACTTTATTGTTACAAAATTTCAAGGTTTTATGACGCTCCAGTAAAAAGTTACAAGCATTTGTGTGTTGCCAACTTTGATAGATGTAGGAGGTACCGTATAGAAGATAGAGCCATTTGAAGTTTTATCAGTGTTTGATTTGGGACTCAAGGGTAGCATATCATTGAGCGATAGCTTAAATTGAGAAGAGGCTCGAGTACTTTATTGTTACAAAATTTCAAGGTTTTATGACGCTCCAGTAAAAAGTTACAAGCATTTGTATGTTGCAAACTTTGATAGATGTAGGACGTACCGTATAGAAGTTAGGGCCATTTGAAGTTTTATCAGTGTTTGATTTGGGACTCAAGGGTAGCATAGCTTTGAGCGATAGCTTAAATTGAGAAGAGGCTCGAGTGCTTTATTGTTACAAAATTTCAAGGTTTTATGACGCTCCAGTAAAAAGTTACAAGCATTTGTATGTTGCAAACTTTGATAGATGTAGGACGTACCGTATAGAAGTTAGGGCCATTTGCAGTTTTATCAGTGTTTGATTTGGGACTCAAGGGTAGCATAGCTTTTAGCGATAGCTTAAATTGAGAAGAGGCTCGAGTGCTTTATTGTTACAAAATTTCAAGGTTTTATGACGCTCCAGTAAAAAGTTACAAGCATTTGTATGTTGCAAACTTTGATAGGTGTACGACGTACCGCATAGGAGTTAGGGCCATTTGAAGTTTTATCAGTGTTTGATTTGGGACTCAAGGGTAGCATAGCTTTGAGCGATAGCTTAAATTGACAAGAGGCTCGAGTACCTTATTGTTACAAAATTTCAAGGTTTTATGACGCTCCAGTAAAAAGATACAAGCATTTGTATGTTGCAAACTTTGATAGATGTAGGACGTACCGTATAGAAGTTAGGGCCATTTGAAATTTTATCAGTGTTTGATTTGGGACTCAAGGGTAGCATAGCTTTGTGCGATAGCTTAAATTGACAAGAGGCTCGAGTACTTTATTGTTACAAAATTTCAAGGTTTTATGACGCTCCAGTAAAAAGTTACAAGCATTTGTGTGTTGCCAACTTTGATAGATGTAGGAGGTACCGTATAGAAGATAGAGCCATTTGAAGTTTTATCAGTGTTTGATTTGGGACTCAAGGGTAGCATATCATTGAGCGATAGCTTAAATTGAGAAGAGGCTCGAGTACTTTATTGTTACAAAATTTCAAGGTTTTATGACGCTCCAGTAAAAAGTTACAAGCATTTGTATGTTGCAAACTTTGATAGATGTAGGACGTACCGTATAGAAGTTAGGGCCATTTGAAGTTTTATCAGTGTTTGATTTGGGACTCAAGGGTAGCATAGCTTTGAGCGATAGCTTAAATTGAGAAGAGGCTCGAGTGCTTTATTGTTACAAAATTTCAAGGTTTTATGACGCTCCAGTAAAAAGTTACAAGCATTTGTATGTTGCAAACTTTGATAGGTGTACGACGTACCGCATAGGAGTTAGGGCCATTTGAAGTTTTATCAGTGTTTGATTTGGGACTCAAGGGTAGCATAGCTTTGAGCGATAGCTTAAATTGAGAAGAGGCTCGAGTGTTTTATTGTTACAAAATTTCAAGGTTTTATGACGCTCCAGTAAAAAGTTACAAGCATTTGTATGTTGCAAACTTTGATAGATGTAGGACGTACCGTATAGAAGTTAGGGCTATTTGCAGTTTTATCAGTGTTTGATTTGGGACTCAAGGGTAGCATAGCTTTTAGCGATAGCTTAAATTGAGAAGAGGCTCGAGTGCTTTATTGTTACAAAATTTCAAGGTTTTATGACGCTCCAGTAAAAAGTTACAAGCATTTGTATGTTGCAAACTTTGATAGGTGTACGACGTACCGCATAGGAGTTAGGGCCATTTGAAGTTTTATCAGTGTTTGATTTGGGACTCAAGGGTAGCATAGCTTTGAGCGATAGCTTAAATTGACAAGAGGCTCGAGTACCTTATTGTTACAAAATTTCAAGGTTTTATGACGCTCCAGTAAAAAGATACAAGCATTTGTATGTTGCAAACTTTGATAGATGTAGGACGTACCGTATAGAAGTTAGGGCCATTTGAAATTTTATCAGTGTTTGATTTGGGACTCAAGGGTAGCATAGCTTTGTGCGATAGCTTAAATTGACAAGAGGCTCGAGTACTTTATTGTTACAAAATTTCAAGGTTTTATGACGCTCCAGTAAAAAGTTACAAGCATTTGTGTGTTGCCAACTTTGATAGATGTAGGAGGTACCGTATAGAAGATAGAGCCATTTGAAGTTTTATCAGTGTTTGATTTGGGACTCAAGGATAGCATATCATTGAGCGATAGCTTAAATTGAGAAGAGGCTCGAGTACTTTATTGTTACAAAATTTCAAGGTTTTATGACGCTCCAGTAAAAAGTTACAAGCATTTGTATGTTGCAAACTTTGATAGATGTAGGACGTACCGTATATAAGTTAGGGCCATTTGAAGTTTTATCAGTGTTTGATTTGGGACTCAAGGGTATCATAGCTTTGAGCGATAGCTTAAATTGAGAAGAGGCTCGAGTGCTTTATTGTTACAAAATTTCAAGGTTTTATGACGCTCCAGTAAAAAGTTACAAGCATTTGTATGTTGCAAACTTTGATAGGTGTACGACGTACCGCATAGGAGTTAGGGCCATTTGAAATTTTATCAGTGTTTGATTTGGGACTCAAGGGTAGCATAGCTTTGTGCGATAGCTTAAATTGACAAGAGGCTCGAGTACTTTATTGTTACAAAATTTCAAGGTTTTATGACGCTCCAGTAAAAAGTTACAAGCATTTGTGTGTTGCCAACTTTGATAGATGTAGGAGGTACCGTATAGAAGATAGAGCCATTTGAGATTTATCAGTGTTTGATTTGGGACTCAAGGGTAGCATATCATTGAGCGATAGCTTAAATTGAGAAGAGGCTCGAGTACTTTATTGTTACAAAATTTCAAGGTTTTATGACGCTCCAGTAAAAAGTTACAAGCATTTGTGTGTTGCCAACTTTGATAGATGTAGGAGGTACCGTATAGAAGATAGAGCCATTTGAAGTTTTATCAGTGTTTGATTTGGGACTCAAGGGTAGCATATCATTGAGCGATAGCTTAAATTGAGAAGAGGCTCGAGTACTTTATTGTTACAAAATTTCAAGGTTTTATGACGCTCCAGTAAAAAGTTACAAGCAATTGTATGTTGCAAACTTTCATAGGTGTAGGACGTACTGTATAGAAGTTAGGGCCATTTGAAGTTGTATCAGTGTTTGATTTGTGACTCAAGGGTAGCATAGCTTTGAGCGATAGCTTAAATTGACAAGAGGCTCGAGTACCTTATTGTTACAAAATCTCCAGGTTTTATGACGCTCCAGTAAAAAGTTACAAGAATTTGTATGTTGCAAACTTTGATAGGAGTAGGACGTACCGTATAGAAGTTAGGGCCATTTGAAGTTTTATCAGTGTTTGATTTGGGACTCAAGGGTAGCATAGCTTTGAGCGATAGCTTAAATTGAGAAGAGGCTCGAGTGTTTTATTGTTACAAAATTTCAAGGTTTTATGACGCTCCAGTAAAAAGTTACAAGCATTTGTATGTTGCAAACTTTGATAGGTGTACGACGTACTGCATAGGAGTTAGGGCCATTTGAAGTTTTATAATTGTTTGATTTGGGACTCAAAGGTAGCAGAGCTTTGAGCGATAGCTTAAATTGACAAGAGGCTCGAGTACTGTATTGTTACAAAATTTCAAGATTTTATGACGGTCCAGTAAAAAGTTACAAGCATTTGTATGTTGCAAACTTTGATAAGTGTAGGATGTACCGCATAGAAGTTAGGGCCATTTGAAATTTTATCAGTGTTTGATTTGGGACTCAAGGGTAGCATAGCTTTGTGCGATAGCTTAAATTGACAAGAGGCTCGAGTACTTTATTGTTACAAAATTTCAAGGTTTTATGACGCTCCAGTAAAAAGTTACAAGCATTTGTGTGTTGCCAACTTTGATAGATGTAGGAGGTACCGTATAGAAGATAGAGCCATTTGAAGTTTTATCAGTGTTTGATTTGGGACTCAAGGGTAGCATATCATTGAGCGATAGCTTAAATTGAGAAGAGGCTCGAGTACTTTATTGTTACAAAATTTCAAGGTTTTATGACGCTCCAGTAAAAAGTTACAAGCATTTGTATGTTGCAAACTTTGATAGATGTAGGACGTACCGTATATAAGTTAGGGCCATTTGAAGTTTTATCAGTGTTTGATTTGGGACTCAAGGGTATCATAGCTTTGAGCGATAGCTTAAATTGAGAAGAGGCTCGAGTGCTTTATTGTTACAAAATTTCAAGGTTTTATGACGCTCCAGTAAAAAGTTACAAGCATTTGTATGTTGCAAACTTTGATAGGTGTACGACGTACCGCATAGGAGTTAGGGCCATTTGAAGTTTTATCAGTGTTTGATTTGGGACTCAAGGGTAGCATAGCTTTGAGCGATAGCTTAAATTGAGAAGAGGCTCGAGTGTTTTATTGTTACAAAATTTCAAGGTTTTATGACGCTCCAGTAAAAAGTTACAAGCATTTGTATGTTGCAAACTTTGATAGATGTAGGACGTACCGTATAGAAGTTAGGGCCATTTGCAGTTTTATCAGTGTTTGATTTGGGACTCAAGGGTAGCATAGCTTTTAGCGATAGCTTAAATTGAGAAGAGGCTCGAGTGCTTTATTGTTACAAAATTTCAAGGTTTTATGACGCTCCAGTAAAAAGTTACAAGCATTTGTATGTTGCAAACTTTGATAGGTGTACGACGTACCGCATAGGAGTTAGGGCCATTTGAAGTTTTATCAGTGTTTGATTTGGGACTCAAGGGTAGCATAGCTTTGAGCGATAGCTTAAATTGACAAGAGGCTCGAGTACCTTATTGTTACAAAATTTCAAGGTTTTATGACGCTCCAGTAAAAAGATACAAGCATTTGTATGTTGCAAACTTTGATAGATGTAGGACGTACCGTATAGAAGTTAGGGCCATTTGAAATTTTATCAGTGTTTGATTTGAGACTCAAGGGTAGCATAGCTTTGTGCGATAGCTTAAATTGACAAGAGGCTCGAGTACTTTATTGTTACAAAATTTCAAGGTTTTATGACGCTCCAGTAAAAAGTTACAAGCATTTGTGTGTTGCCAACTTTGATAGATGTAGGAGGTACCGTATAGAAGATAGAGCCATTTGAGATTTATCAGTGTTTGATTTGGGACTCAAGGGTAGCATATCATTGAGCGATAGCTTAAATTGAGAAGAGGCTCGAGTACTTTATTGTTACAAAATTTCAAGGTTTTATGACGCTCCAGTAAAAAGTTACAAGCATTTGTGTGTTGCCAACTTTGATAGATGTAGGAGGTACCGTATAGAAGATAGAGCCATTTGAAGTTTTATCAGTGTTTGATTTGGGACTCAAGGGTAGCATATCATTGAGCGATAGCTTAAATTGAGAAGAGGCTCGAGTACTTTATTGTTACAAAATTTCAAGGTTTTATGACGCTCCAGTAAAAAGTTACAAGCAATTGTATGTTGCAAACTTTCATAGGTGTAGGACGTACTGTATAGAAGTTAGGGCCATTTGAAGTTGTATCAGTGTTTGATTTGTGACTCAAGGGTAGCATAGCTTTGAGCGATAGCTTAAATTGACAAGAGGCTCGAGTACCTTATTGTTACAAAATCTCCAGGTTTTATGACGCTCCAGTAAAAAGTTACAAGAATTTGTATGTTGCAAACTTTGATAGGAGTAGGACGTACCGTATAGAAGTTAGGGCCATTTGAAGTTTTATCAGTGTTTGATTTGGGACTCAAGGGTAGCATAGCTTTGAGCGATAGCTTAAATTGAGAAGAGGCTCGAGTGTTTTATTGTTACAAAATTTCAAGGTTTTATGACGCTCCAGTAAAAAGTTACAAGCATTTGTATGTTGCAAACTTTGATAGGTGTACGACGTACCGCATAGGAGTTAGGGCCATTTGAAGTTTTATAATTGTTTGATTTGGGACTCAAAGGTAGCAGAGCTTTGAGCGATAGCTTAAATTGACAAGAGGCTCGAGTACTGTATTGTTACAAAATTTCAAGATTTTATGACGGTCCAGTAAAAAGTTACAAGCATTTGTATGTTGCAAACTTTGATAAGTGTAGGATGTACCGTATAGAAGTTAGGGCCATTTGAAATTTTATCAGTGTTTGATTTGGGACTCAAGGGTAGCATAGCTTTGTGCGATAGCTTAAATTGACAAGAGGCTCGAGTACTTTATTGTTACAAAATTTCAAGGTTTTATGACGCTCCAGTAAAAAGTTACAAGCATTTGTGTGTTGCCAACTTTGATAGATGTAGGAGGTACCGTATAGAAGATAGAGCCATTTGAAGTTTTATCAGTGTTTGATTTGGGACTCAAGGGTAGCATATCATTGAGCGATAGCTTAAATTGAGAAGAAGCTCGAGTACTTTATTGTTACAAAATTTCAAGGTTTTATGACGCTCCAGTAAAAAGTTACAAGCATTTGTATGTTGCAAACTTTGATAGATGTAGGACGTACCGTATATAAGTTAGGGCCATTTGAAGTTTTATCAGTGTTTGATTTGGGACTCAAGGGTATCATAGCTTTGAGCGATAGCTTAAATTGAGAAGAGGCTCGAGTGCTTTATTGTTACAAAATTTCAAGGTTTTATGACGCTCCAGTAAAAAGTTACAAGCATTTGTATGTTGCAAACTTTGATAGGTGTACGACGTACCGCATAGGAGTTAGGGCCATTTGAAGTTTTATCAGTGTTTGATTTGGGACTCAAGGGTAGCATAGCTTTGAGCGATAGCTTAAATTGAGAAGAGGCTCGAGTGTTTTATTGTTACAAAATTTCAAGGTTTTATGACGCTCCAGTAAAAAGTTACAAGCATTTGTATGTTGCAAACTTTGATAGATGTAGGACGTACCGTATAGAAGTTAGGGCCATTTGCAGTTTTATCAGTGTTTGATTTGGGACTCAAGGGTAGCATAGCTTTTAGCGATAGCTTAAATTGAGAAGAGGCTCGAGTGCTTTATTGTTACAAAATTTCAAGGTTTTATGACGCTCCAGTAAAAAGTTACAAGCATTTGTATGTTGCAAACTTTGATAGGTATACGACGTACCGCATAGGAGTTAGGGCCATTTGAAGTTTTATCAGTGTTTGATTTGGGACTCAAGGGTAGCATAGCTTTGAGCGATAGCTTAAATTGACAAGAGGCTCGAGTACCTTATTGTTACAAAATTTCAAGGTTTTATGACGCTCCAGTAAAAAGATACAAGCATTTGTATGTTGCAAACTTTGATAGATGTAGGACGTACCGTATAGACGTTAGGGCCATTTGAAATTTTATCTGTGTTTGATTTGGGACTCAAGGGTAGCATAGCTTTGTGCGATAGCTTAAATTGACAAGAGGCTCGAGTACTTTATTGTTACAAAATTTCAAGGTTTTATGACGCTCCAGTAAAAAGTTACAAGCATTTGTGTGTTGCCAACTTTGATAGATGTAGGAGGTACCGTATAGAAGATAGAGCCATTTGAAATTTTATCAGTGTTTGATTTGGGACTCAAGGGTAGGATATCATTGAGCGATAACTTAAATTGAGAAGAGGCTCGAGTACTTTATTGTTACAAAATTTCAAGGTTTTATGACGCTCCAGTAAAAAGTTACAAGCATTTGTATGTTGCAAACTTTGAGAGATGTAGGACGTACCGTATATAAGTTAGGGCCATTTGAAGTTTTATCAGTGTTTGATTTGGGACTCAAGGGTATCATAGCTTTCAGCGATAGCTTAAATTGAGAAGAGGCTCGAGTGCTTTATTGTTACAAAATTTCAAGGTTTTATGACGCTCCAGTAAAAAGTTACAAGCATTTGTATGTTGCAAACTTTGATAGGTGTACGACGTACCGCATAGGAGTTAGGGCCATTTGAAGTTTTATCAGTGTTTGATTTGGGACTCAAGGGTAGCATAGCTTTGAGCGATAGCTTAAATTGAGAAGAGGCTCGAGTGTTTTATTGTTACAAAATTTCAAGGTTTTATGACGCTCCAGTAAAAAGTTACAAGCATTTGTATGTTGCAAACTTTGATAGATGTAGGACGTACCGTATAGAAGTTAGGGCCATTTGCAGTTTTATCAGTGTTTGATTTGGGACTCAAGGGTAGCATAGCTTTTAGCGATAGCTTAAATTGAGAAGAGGCTCGAGTGCTTTATTGTTACAAAATTTCAAGGTTTTATGACGCTCCAGTAAAAAGTTACAAGCATTTGTATGTTGCAAACTTTGATAGGTGTACGACGTACCGCATAGGAGTTAGGGCCATTTGAAGTTTTATCAGTGTTTGATTTGGGACTCAAGGGTAGCATAGCTTTGAGCGATAGCTTAAATTGACAAGAGGCTCGAGTACCTTATTGTTACAAAATTTCAAGGTTTTATGACGCTCCAGTAAAAAGATACAAGCATTTGTATGTTGCAAACTTTGATAGATGTAGGACGTACCCTATAGAAGTTAGGGCCATTTGAAGTTTTATCAGTGTTTGATTTGGGACTCAAGGGTAGCATCTCTTTGAGGGATAGCTTAAATTGACAAGAGGCTCGAGTACTTTATTGTTACAAAATTTCAAGGTTTTATGACGCTCCAGTAAAAAGTTACAAGCATTTCTATGTTGCAAACTTTGGTAGGTGTAGGACGTACCGTATAAAAGATAGGGCCATTTGAAGTTTTATCAGTGTTTGATTTGGGACTCAAGAGTAGCATAGCATTGAGCGATAGCTTAAATTGAGAAGAGGCTCGAATACTGTATTGTTACAAAATTTCAAGGTTTTATGACGCTCCAGTAAAAAGTTACAAGCAATTGTATGTTGCAAACTTTCATAGGTGTAGGACGTACTGTATAGAAGTTAGGGCCATTTGAAGTTGTATCAGTGTTTGATTTGGGACTCAAGGGTAGCATAGCTTTGAGCGATAGCTTAAATTGAGAAGAGGCTCGAGTGTTTTATTGTTACAAAATTTCAAGGTTTTATGACGCTCCAGTAAAAAGTTACAAGCATTTGTATGTTGCAAACTTTGATAGGTGTACGACGTACCGCATAGGAGTTAGGGCCATTTGAAGTTTTATAATTGTTTGATTTGGGACTCAAAGGTAGCAGAGCTTTGAGCGACAGCTTAAATTGACAAGAGGCTCGAGTACTGTATTGTTACAAAATTTCAAGGTTTTATGACGCTCCAGTAAAAAGTTACAAGCAATTGTATGTTGCAAACTTTCATAGGTGTAGGACGTACTGTATAGAAGTTAGGGCCATTTGAAGTTGTATCAGTGTTTGATTTGTGACTCAAGGGTAGCATAGCTTTGAGCGAAAAATTGACAAGAGGCTCGAGTACCTTATTGTTACAAAATCTCCAGGTTTTATGACGCTCCAGTAAAAAGTTACAAGAATTTGTATGTTGCAAACTTTGATAGGTGTAGGACGTACCGTATAGAAGTTAGGGCCATTTGAAGTTTTATCAGTGTTTGATTTGGGACTCAAGGGTAGCATAGCTTTGAGCGATAGCTTAAATTGAGAAGAGGCTCGAGTGTTTTATTGTTACAAAATTTCAAGGTTTTATGACGCTCCAGTAAAAGTTACAAGCATTTGTATGTAGCAAACTTTGATAGGTGTACGACGTACCGCATAGGAGTTAGGGCCATTAGAAGTTTTATAATTGTTTAATTTGGGACTCAAAGGTAGCAGAGCTTTGAGCGATAGCTTAAATTGACAAGAGGCTCGAGGTCTTTATTGTTACAAAATTTCAAGGTTTTATGACGCTCCAGTAAGAAGTTACAAGCATTTGTATGTTGCAAACTTTGATAGGTGAAGGACGTACCGTATAGAAGTTAGGACCATTTGAAATTTTATTAGCGTTTGATTCGGGACTCAAGGGTAGCATAGCTTTGAGCATTCGCTTAAATTGGGAAGAGGATCGAGTACTTTATTGTTACAAAATTTCAAGGTTTTATGAAGCTCCAGTAAAAAGTTACAAGCATTTGTATGTTGCAAACTTTGATAGGTGTAGGACGTACTGTATAGAAGTTAGGGCTATTTGAAGCTGTGTCAGTGTTTGATTTGGGACTCAAGGGTAGCATAGCTTTGAGCGATAGCTTAAATTGACAAGAGGCTCGAGTACCTTATTGTTACAAAATCTCCAGGTTTTATGACGCTCCAGTAAAAAGTGACAAGAATTTGTATGTTGCAAGCTTTGATAGGTGTAGGACGTACCGTATAGAAGTTAGGGCCATTTGAAGTTTTATCAATGTTTGATTTGGGACTCAAGGGTAGCATAGCTTTGAGCGATAGCTTAAATTGACAAGAGGCTCGAGTACCTTATTGTTACAAAATCTCAAGGTTTTATGACGCTCCAGTCAAAAGTTACAAGCATTTGTATGTTGCAAACTTTGATAGGTGTACGACGTACCGCATAGGAGTTACGGCCATTTTAAGTTTTATAATTGTTTGATTTGGGACTCAAGGGTAGCATAGCTTTGAGCGATAGCTTAAATTGACAAGAGGCTCGAGGTATTTATTGTTACAAAATTTCAAGGTCTTATGACACTCCTGTAAGAAGTTACAAGCATTTGTATGTTGCAAACTTTGATAGGTGAAGGACATACCGTATAGAAGTTAGGGCCATTTGAAATTTTATCAGTGTTTGATTCGGGACTCAAGGGTAGCATAGCTTTGAGCGATCGCTTAAATTGACAAGAGGCTCGAGTACTTTATTGTTACAAAATTTCAAGGTTTTATGACGCCCCAGTAAAAAGTTACAAGCATTTGTATGTTGCAAACTTTGATAGGTGAAGGACGTACCGTATAGAAGTTAGGGCCATTTGAAATTTTATTAGTGTTTGATTCGGGACTCAAGGGTAGCATAGCTTTGAGCGATCGCTTAAATTGAGAAGAGGCTCGAGTACTTTATTGTTACCAAATTTCAAGGTTTTATGACGCTCCAGTAAAAAGTTACAAGCATTTGTATGTTGCAAACTTTGATAGGTGTAGGACGTACCGTATAGAAGTTAGGGCCATTTGAAGTTTTATCAGTGTTTGATTTGGGACTCAAGGGTAGCATAGCTTTGAGCGGTAACTTAAATTGAGAAGAGGCTCGAGTGTTTTATTGTTACACAATTTCAAGGTTTTATGACGCTCCAGTAAAAAGTTACAAGCATTTGTATGTTGCAAACTTTGATAGGTGTAAGCCGTACCGTATAGAAGTTAGGGCCATTTGAAGTTTTATCAGTGTTTGATTCGGGACTCAAGGGTAGCATAGCTTTGAGCGATAGCTTAATATGAAAAGAGGCTCGAGTACTGTATTGTTACAAAATTTCAAGGTTTTATGACCCTCCAGTAAAAAGTTACAAGCAATTGTATGTTGCAAACTTTCATAGGTGTAGGACGTACTGTATAGAAGTTAGTGCCATTTGAAGTTGTATCAGTGTTTGATTTGTGACTCAAGGGTAGCATAGCTTTGAGCGATAGCTTAAATTGACAAGAGGCTCGAGTACCTTATTGTTACAAAATCTCAAGGTTTTATGACGCTCCATTAAAAAGTTACAAGAATTTGTATGTTGCAAACTTTGATAGGTGAAGGACGTACCGTATAGAAGTTAGGGCCATTTGAAATTTTATTAGTGTTTGATTCGGGACTCAAGGGTAGCATAGCTTTGAGCGATCGCTTAAATTGAGAAGAGGCTCGAGTACTTTATTGTTACAAAATTTCAAGGTTTTATGAAGCTCCAGTAAAAAGTTACAAGCATTTGTATGTTCCAAACTTTGATAGGTGTAGGACGTACTGTATAGAAGTTAGGGCTATTTGAAGCTGTATCAGTGTTTGATTTGGGACTCAAGGGTAGCATAGCTTTGAGCGATAGCTTAAATTGACAAGAGGCTCGAGTAATTTTTTGTTACAAAATTTCAAGATTTTATGACGCTCCAGTAAGAAATTACAAGCATTTGTATGTTGCAAACTTTGATAGGTGTAGGACGTACCGTATAGAAGTTAGAGCCATTTGAAGTTTTATCAATGTTTGATTTGGAACTCAAGGGTAGCATAGCTTTGAGCGATAGCTTAAATTGACAAGAGGCTCGAGTACCTTATTGTTACAAAATCTCAAGGTTTTATGACGCTCCAGTCAAAAGTTACAAGCATTTGTATGTTGCAAACTTTGATAGGTGTACGACGTACCGCATAGGAGTTACGGCCATTTTAAGTTTTATAATTGTTTGATTTGGGACTCAAGGGTAGCATAGCTTTGAGCGATAGCTTAAATTGACAAGAGGCTCGAGGTCTTTATTGTTACAAAATTTCAAGGTTTTATGACGCTCCAGTAAGAAGTTACAAGCATTTGTATGTTGCAAACTTTGATAGGTGAAGGACATACCGTATAGAAGTTAGGGCCATTTGAAATTTTATTAGTGTTTGATTCGGGACTCAAGGGTAGCATAGCTTTGAGCGATCGCTTAAATTGACAAGAGGCTCGAGTACTTTATTGTTACAAAATTTCAAGGTTTTATGACGCTCCAGTAAAAAGTTACAAGCATTTGTATGTTGCAAACTTTGATAGGTGAAGGACGTACCGTATAGAAGTTAGGGCCATTTGAAATTTTATTAGTGTTTGATTCGGGACTCAAGGGTAGCATAGCTTTGAGCGATCGCTTAAATTGACAAGAGGCTCGAGTACTTTATTGTTACCAAATTTCAAGGTTTTATGACGGTCCAGTAAAAAGTTACAAGCATTTGTATGTTGCAAACTTTGATAGGTGTAGGACGTACCGTATAGAAGTTAGGGCCATTTGAAGTTTTATCAGTGTTTGATTTGGGACTCAAGGGTAGCATAGCTTTGAGCGATATCTTAAATTGAAAAGAGGCTCGAGTACCTTATTGTTACAAAATCTCAAGGTTTTATGACGCTCCAGTAAAAAGTTACAAGCATTTGTATGTTGCAAACTTTGATAGGTGAAGGACGTACCGTATAGAAGTTAGGGCCATTTGAAATTTTATTAGTGTTTGATTCGGGACTCAAGGGTAGCATAGCTTTGAGCGATCGCTTAAATTGACAAGAGGCTCGAGTAATTTTTTGTTACAAAATTTCAAGATTTTATGACGCTCCAGTAAGAAATTACAAGCATTTGTATGTTGCAAACTTTGATAGGTGCAGGACGTACCGTATAGAAGTTAAGGCCATTTGAAGTTTTATCAATGTTTGGTTTGGGACTCAAGGGTAGCATAGCTTTGAGCAATAGCTTAAATTGACAAGAGGCTCGAGTACCTTATTGTTACAAAATCTCAAGGTTTTATGACGCTCCAGTCAAAAGTTACAAGCATTTGTATGTTGCAAACTTTGATAGGTGTACGACGTACCGCATAGGAGTTACGGCCATTTTAAGTTTTATAATTGTTTGATTTGGGCCTCAAGGGTAGCATAGCTTTGAGCGATAGCTTAAATTGACAAGAGGCTCGAGTACCTTATTGTTACAAAATCTCAAGGTTTTATGACGCTCCAGTAAAAAGTTACAAGAATTTGTATGTTGCAAACTTTGATAGGTGAAGGACGTACCGTATAGAAGTTAGGGCCATTTGAAATTTTATTAGTGTTTGATTCGGGACTCAAGGGTAGCATAGCTTTGAGCGATCGCTTAAATTGAGAAGAGGCTCGAGTACTTTATTGTTACAAAATTTCAAGGTTTTATGAAGCTCCAGTAAAAAGTTACAAGCATTTGTATGTTCCAAACTTTGATAGGTGTAGGACGTACTGTATAGAAGTTAGGGCTATTTGAAGCTGTATCAGTGTTTGATTTGGGACTCAAGGGTAGGTGAAGGACATACCGTATAGAAGTTAGGGCCATTTGAAATTTTATTAGTGTTTGATACGGGACTCAAGGGTAGCATAGCTTTGAGCGATAGCTTAAATTGACAAGAGGCTCGAGTACCTTATTGTTACAAAATCTCAAGGTTTTATGACGCTCCAGTCAAAAGTTACAAGCATTTGTATGTTGCAAACTTTGATAGGTGTACGACGTACCGCATAGGAGTTACGGCCATTTTAAGTTTTATAATTGTTTGATTTGGGACTCAAGGGTAGCATAGCTTTGAGCGATAGCTTAAATTGACAAGAGGCTCGAGGTCTTTATTGTTACAAAATTTCAAGGTTTTATGACGCTCCAGTAAGAAGTTACAAGCATTTGTATGTTGCAAACTTTGATAGGTGAAGGACATACCGTATAGAAGTTAGGGCCATTTGAAATTTTATTAGTGTTTGATACGGGACTCAAGGGTAGCATAGCTTTGAGCGATAGCTTAAATTGACAAGAGGCTCGAGTAATTTTTTGTTGCAAAATTTCAAGATTTTATGACGCTCCAGTAAGAAATTACAAGCATTTGTATGTTGCAAACTTTGATAGGTGTAGGACGTACCGTATAGAAGTTAGAGCCATTTGAAGTTTTATCAATGTTTGATTTGGGACTCAAGGGTAGCATAGCTTTGAGCGATAGCTTAAATTGACAAGAGGCTCGAGTACCTTATTGTTACAAAATCTCAAGGTTTTATGACGCTCCAGTCAAAAGTTACAAGCATTTGTATGTTGCAAACTTTGATAGGTGTACGACGTACCGCATAGGAGTTACGGCCATTTTAAGTTTTATAATTGTTTGATTTGGGACTCAAGGGTAGCATAGCTTTGAGCGATAGCTTAAATTGACAAGAGGCTCGAGGTCTTTATTGTTACAAAATTTCAAGGTTTTATGACGCTCCAGTAAGAAGTTACAAGCATTTGTATGTTGCAAACTTTGATAGGTGAAGGACATACCGTATAGAAGTTAGGGCCATTTGAAATTTTATTAGTGTTTGATACGGGACTCAAGGGTAGCATAGCTTTGAGCGATCGCTTAAATTGACAAGAGGCTCGAGTACTTTATTGTTACAAAATTTCAAGGTTTTATGACGCTCCAGTAAAAAGTTACAAGCATTTGTATGTTGCAAACTTTGATAGGTGAAGGACGTACCGTATAGAAGTTAGGGCCATTTGAAATTTTATTAGTGTTTGATTCGGGACTCAAGGGTAGCATAGCTTTGAGCGATCGCTTAAATTGACAAGAGGCTCGAGTACTTTATTGTTACCAAATTTCAAGGTTTTATGACGCTCCAGTAAAAAGTTACAAGCATTTGTATGTTGCAAACTTTGATAGGTGTAGGACGTACCGTATATAAGTTAGGGCCATTTGAAGTTTTATCAGTGTTTGATTTGGGACTCAAGGGTAGCATAGCTTTGAGCGATATCTTAAATTGAAAAGAGGCTCGAGTACCTTATTGTTACAAAATTTCAAGGTTTTATGACGCTCCAGTAAAAAGTTACAAGCATTTGTATGTTGCAAACTTTGATAGGTGTAAGGCGTACCGTATAGAAGTTAGGGCCATTTGAAGTTTTATCAGTGTTTGATTTGGGAATCAAGGGTAGCATAGCTTTGTGCGATAGCTTAAATTGACAAGAGCCTCGAGTACTTTATTGTTACAAAATTTCAAGATTTTATGACGCTCCAGTAAGAAGTTACAAGCATTTGTATGTTGCAAACTTTGATAGGTGTAGGACGTACCATATAGAAGTTAGGGCCATTTGAAGTTTTATCAATGTTTGATTTGGGACTCAAGGGTAGCATAGCTTTGAGCGATAGCTTAAATTGACAAGAGACTCGAGTACCTTATTGTTACAAAATCTCAAGGTTTTATGACGCTCCAGTAAAAAGTTACAAGCATTTGGATGTTGCAAACTTTGATAGGTGAAGGACGTGCCGTATAGAAGTTAGGGCCATTTGAAATTTTATTAGTGTTTGATTCGGGACTCAAGGGTAGCATAGCTTTGAGCGATAGCTTAAATTGGCAAGAGGCTCGAGTACTTTATTGTTACAAAATTTCAAGGTTTTATGACGCTCCAGTAAAAAGTTACAAGCATTTGAATGTTGCAAACTTTGATAGGTGTAGGACGTACCGTATAGAAGTTAGGGCCATTTGAAGTGTTATCAATGTTTGATTTGGGACTCAAGGGTAGCATAGCTTTGAGCGATAGCTTAAATTGACAAGAGGCTCGAGTACCTTATTGTTACAAAATCTCAAGGTTTTATGACGCTCCAGTAAAAAGTTACAAGCATTTGTATGTTGCAAACTTTGATAGGTGTAGGACGTACCGTATAGAAGTTAAGGCCATTTGAAGTTTTATCAGTGTTTGATTTGGGAATCAAGGGTAGCATAGCTTTGAGCGATAGCTTAAATTGACAAGAGCCTCGAGTACCTTATGGTTACAAAATTTCAAGATTTTATGACGCACCAGTAAGAAGTTACAAGCATTTGTATGTTGCAAAGTTTGATAGGTGTAGGACGTACCGCATAGAAGTTAGGGCCATTTGAAGTTTTATAATTGTTTGATTCGGGACTCAAGGGTAGCATAGCTTTGAGCGATATCTTAAATTGACAAGAGGCTCGAGTACTTTATTGTTACAAAATTTCAAGGTTTTATGACGCTCCAGTAAAAAGTGACAAGCATTTGTATTTTGCAAACTTTGATAGGTGTAGGACGTACCGTATAGAAGTTAGGGCCATATGAAGTTTTATCAGTGTTTGATTTGGGAATCAAGGGTAGCATAGCTTTGAGCGATATCTTAAATTGACAAGAGGCTCGAGGTCTTTATTGTTACAAAATTTCAAGGTTTTATGACGCTCCAGTAAGAAGTTACAAGCATTTGTATGTTGCAAACTTTGATAGGTGTAGGACGTACCGTATAGAAGTTAGGGCCATTTGAAATTTTATCAGTGTTTGATTTGGGACTCAAGGGTAGCATAGCTTTGAGCGATAACTTAAATTGACAAGAGGCTCGAGTACTTTATTGTTACAAAATTTCAAGGTTTTATGACGCTCCAGTAAAAAGTGACAAGCATTTGTATTTTGCAAACTTTGATAGGTGTAGGACGTACCGTATAGAAGTTAGGGCCATATGAAGTTTTATCAGTGTTTGATTTGGGAATCAAGGGTAGCATAGCTTTGAGCGATAGCTTAAATTGACAAGAGCCTCGAGTACCTTATTGTTACAAAATTTCAAGGTTTTATACCGCTCCAGTAAAAAGTTACAAGCATTTGTATGTTGCAAACTTTGATAGGTGTAGGACGTACCGTATAGAAGTCAGAGCCATTTGAATTTTTATCAGTGTTTGATTTGGGACTCAAGGGTAGCATAGCTTTGAGCGATAGCTTAAATTGACAAGAGGCTCGAGTACTTTATTGTTACAAAATTTCAAAGTTTTATGACGCTCCAGTAAAAAGTTACAAGCATTTGTATGTTGCAAACTTTGATAGGTGTAGGACGTACCGTATAGAAGTTAAGTCTGAAGTTTCATCAGTGTTTGATTTGGGACTCAAGGGTATCATAGCTTTGAGCGATAGCTTAAATTGACAAAAGGCTCGAGTACTTTATTGTTTCAAAATATCAAGGTTTTATGACGCTCCAGTAAAAAGTTAGTTACAAGCATGTGTATGTTGCAAACTTTGATAGTTGTAGGACGTACCATATAGAAGTTAGGGCCATTTGAAGTTTTTCCAACGGTTGATTTGGGACTCAAGGGTAGCATAGCTTTGAGCGATAGCTTAAATTTACAAGAGGCTCGAGTACTTTACAGTTACAAAATTTCAAAGTTTTATGACGGTCCAGTAGAAAGTTACAAGCATTTGTATGTTGCAAACTTTGATAGGTGTAGGACGTACCGTATAGAAGTTAGGGCCATTTGAAGTTTTATCTGTGTTTGATTTGGGACTCAAGGGTGGCATAGCTTTGAGCGATAGCTTAAATTGAGAAGAGGCTCGAGTACTTTATTGTTACAAAATTTCAAGGTTTTATGACGCTCCAGTAAAAAATTACAAGCATTTGTATGTTGCAAACTTTGATAGGTGTAGGACGTACTGTATAGAAGTTAGGGCCATATGAAGTTTTATCAGTGTTTGATTTGGGAATCAAGGGTAGCATAGCTTTGAGCGATATCTTAAATTGACAAGAGGCTCGAGGTCTTTATTGTTACAAAATTTCAAGGTTTTATGACGCTCCAGTAAGAAGTTACAAGCATTTGTATGTTGCAAACTTTGATAGGTGTAGGACGTACCGTATAGAAGTTAGGGCCATTTGAAATTTTATCAGTGTTTGATTTGGGACTCAAGGGTAGCATAGCTTTGAGCGATAACTTAAATTTACAAGAGGCTCGAGTACTTTATTGTTACAAAATTTCAAGGTTTTATGACGCTCCAGTAAAAAGTGACAAGCATTTGTATTTTGCAAACTTTGATAGGTGTAGGACGTACCGTATAGAAGTTAGGGCCATATGAAGTTTTATCAGTGTTTGATTTGGGAATCAAGGGTAGCATAGCTTTGAGCGATAGCTTAAATTGACAAGAGCCTCGAGTACCTTATTGTTACAAAATTTCAAGGTTTTATACCGCTCCAGTAAAAAGTTACAAGCATTTGTATGTTGCAAACTTTGATAGGTGTAGGACGTACCGTATAGAAGTCAGAGCCATTTGAATTTTTATCAGTGTTTGATTTGGGACTCAAGGGTAGCATAGCTTTGAGCGATAGCTTAAATTGACAAGAGGCTCGAGTACTTTATTGTTACAAAATTTCAAAGTTTTATGACGCTCCAGTAAAAAGTTACAAGCATTTGTATGTTGCAAACTTTGATAGGTGTAGGACGTACCGTATAGAAGTTAAGTCTGATGTTTCATCAGTGTTTGATTTGAGACTCAAGGGTATCATAGCTTTGAGCGATAGCTTAAATTGACAAAAGGCTCGAGTACTTTATTGTTTCAAAATATCAAGGTTTTATGACGCTCCAGTAAAAAGTTAGTTACAAGCATGTGTATGTTGCAAACTTTGATAGTTGTAGGACGTACCATATAGAAGTTAGGGCCATTTGAAGTTTTTCCAACGGTTGATTTGGGACTCAAGGGTAGCATAGCTTTGAGCGATAGCTTAAATTTACAAGAGGCTCGAGTACTTTACAGTTACAAAATTGCAAAGTTTTATGACGGTCCAGTAGAAAGTTACAAGCATTTGTATGTTGCAAACTTTGATAGGTGTAGGACGTACCGTATAGAAGTTAGGGCCATTTGAAGTTTTATCTGTGTTTGATTTGGGACTCAAGGGTGGCATAGCTTTGAGCGATAGCTTAAATTGAGAAGAGGCTCGAGTACTTTATTGTTACAAAATTTCAAGGTTTTATGACGCTCCAGTAAAAAATTACAAGCATTTGTATGTTGCAAACTTTGATAGGTGTAGGACGTACTGTATAGAAGTTAGGGCCATTTGAAGTCTTATCAGTGTTCGATTTGGGACTCAAGGGTAGCATAGCTTTGATCGATAGCTTAAATTGACAAGAGGCTCTAGTAATTTATTGTTGCAAAATTTCAAGATTTTATGACGGTCCAGTAAAAAGTTACAAGCATATGCATGTTGCAAACTTTGATAGGTGTAGGACGTACCGTATAGAAGTTAGGGCCATTTGAAATATAATCAGTGTTTGATTTGGGACTCAAGGGTAGCATAGCTTTGCGCGATAGCTTAAATTGACAAGAGGCTCGAGTAATTTTTTGTTACAAAATTTCAATATTTTATGCCGCTCCAGTAAGAAGTTACAAGCATTTGTATGTTGCAAACTTTGATAGGTGTAGGACGTACCGCATAGAAGTTAGGGCCATTTGAAGTTTTATAGTTGTTTGCTTTGGGACTCAAGGGTAGCATAGCTTTGAGCGATAGCTTAAATTGACAAGAGGCTCGAAGTCTTTATTGTTACAAAATTTCAAGGTTTTATGACGCTCCAGTAAGAAGTTACAAGCATTTGTATGTTTCAAACTTTGATAGGTGTAGGACGTACCGTATAGAAGTTAGGGCCATTTGAAGTTTAATCAGAGTTCGATTTGGGACTCAATGGTAGCATAGCTTTGATCGATAGCTTAAATTGACAAGAGGCTCGAGTACTTTATTGTTACAAAATTTCAAGGTTTTATGACGCTCCAGTAAAAAGTTACAAGCATTTGTATGTTCCAAACTTTGATAGGTGGAGGACGTACCGTATAGAAGTTAGGGTCATTTGAAGTTTTATCAGTGTTTGATTTGGGACTCAAGGTTAGCATAGCTTTGAGCGATAGCTTAAATTCAAAAGATGCTCGAGGTCTTTATTGTTACAAAATTTGAAGGATTTATGACGCTCCAGTAAGAAGTTACAAGCATTTATACGTTGCAAACTTTGATAGGTGTAGGACGTACCGTATAGAAGTTAGGGCCATTTGAAGCTTTATCAATGTTTGATTTGGGACTCAAGGGTAGCATAGCTTTGAGCGATAGCTTAAATTGACAAGAGGCACGAGTACTTTATTGTTACAAAATTTCAAGGTTTTATGACGCTCCAGTAAAAAGTTACAAGCATTTGTATGTTACAAGCATTTGTATGTTACAAGCATTTGTATGTTTGATAGGTGTGGGACGTACCGTATAGAAGTTAGGACCATTTGAAGTTTTATCAGTGTTTGATTTGGGACTCAAGGGTAGCGTAGCTTTGAGCTATAGCTTAAATTGATAAGAGGCTCGAGTACTTTATTGTTACAAAATTTCAATGTTTTATGACGCTCCAGTAAAAAGTTACAAGCATTTGTATGTTGCAAAATTTGATAGGTGTAGGACGTACTGTATAGAAGTTAGGGCCATTTGAAGTTTTATCAGTGTTTGATTTGGGACTCAACGGTAGCATAGCTTTGAGCGACAACTTAAATTGCGAAGAGGCTCGAGAACTTTATTGTTACAGAATTTCAAGGTTTTATGACGCTCCAGTAAAAAGTTACAAGCATTTGTATGTTGGAAACTTTGATAGGTGTAGGACGTACCGTATAGGAGTTAGGGCCATTTGAAGTTTTATCAGTGTTTGATTTGGGACTCAAGGGTAGCATAGCTTTGAGCGATAGCTTAAATTGACAAGAGGCTCTTGTACTTTATTGTTACAAAATTTCAAGATTTTATGACGCTCCAGTTAAAAGTTACAAACATTTGTATGTTGCAAACTTTGATAAGTGCAGGACGTACCGTATAGAAATTAGGGCCATTTGAAATTTTATCAGTGTTTGATTTGGGACTCAACGGTAGCATAGCTTTGAGCGATAGCTTAAATTGAGAAGAGGCTCGAGTACTTTATTGTTACAAAATTTCAAGGTTTTATGACGCTCCAGTAAAAAGTTACAAGCATTTGTATGTTGCCAACTTTGGTAGGTGTAGGACGTACCGTAAAGAAGGTATGGCCATTTGAAGTTTTATCTGTGTTTTATTTGGGACTCAAGGGTAGCATGGCCTTGAGCGATAGCTTCAATTGACAAGAGGCTCGAGTACTTAATTGTTACAAAATTTCAAGGTTTTATGACGCTCCAGTAAAAAGTTACAAGCATTTGTATGTTGCAAACTTTGATAGGTGTAGGACGTTCTGTATAGAAGTTAGGGCCATTTGAAGTCTTATCAGTGTTCGATTTGGGACTCAACGGTAGCATAGCTTTGAGCGATAGCTTAAATTGAGAAGAGGCTCGAGTACTTTATTGTTACAAAATTTCAAGGTTTTATGACGCTCCAGTAAAAAGTTACAAGCATTTGTATGTTGCCAACTTTGGTAGGTGTAGGACGTACCGTAAAGAAGGTATGGCCATTTGAAGTTTTATCTGTGTTTGATTTGGGACTCAAGGGTAGCATGGCTTTGAGCGATAGCTTTAATTGCCAAGAGGCTCGAGTACTTTATTGTTACAAAATTTCAAGGTTTTATGACGCTCCAGTAAAAAGTTACAAGCATTTGTATGTTGCCAACTTTGGTAGGTGTAGGACGTACCGTAAAGAAGGTATGGCCATTTGAAGTTTTATCTGTGTTTGATTTGGGACTCAAGGGTAGCATGGCTTTGAGCGATAGCTTTAATTGACAAGAGGCTCGAGTACTTAATTGTTACAAAATTTCAAGGTTTTATGAAGCCCCAGTAAAAAGTTACAAGCATTTGCATGTTGCAAACTTTGATAGGTGTAGGACGTACCGTATAGAAGTTAGGGCCATTTGAAATATAATCAGTGTTTGATTTGGGACTCAAGGGTAGCATAGCTTTGCGCGATAGCTTAAATTGACAAGAGGCTCGAGTAATTTTTTGTTACAAAATTTCAAGATTTTATGCCGCTCCAGTAAGAATTTACAAGGATTTGTATATTGAAAACTTTGATAGGTGTAGGACGTACCGCATAGAAGTTAGGGCCATTTGAAGTTTTATAATTGTTTGATTTGGGACTCATGGGTAGCATAGCTTTGAGCGATAGCTTAAATTGACATGAGGCTCGAGGTCTTTATTGTTACAAAATTTGAAGGATTTACGACGCTCCAGTAAGAAGTTACAAGCATTTATACGTTGCAAACTTTGATAGGTGTAGGACGTACCGTATAGAAGTTAGGGCCATTTGAAGCTTTATCAGTGTTTGATTTGGGACTCAAGGGTAGCATAGCTTTGAGCGATAGCTTAAATTGACAAGAGGCTCGAGTACTTTATTGTTACAAAATTTCAAGGTTTTATGACGCTCCAGTAAAAAGTTACAAGCATTTGTATGTTACAAGCATTTGTATGTTACAAGCATTTGTATGTTTGATAGGTGTGGGACGTACCGTATAGAAGTTAGGGCCATTTGAAGTTTTATCAGTGTTTGATTTGGGACTCAAGGTTAGCATAGCTTTGAGCTATAGCTTAAATTGAGAAGAGGCTCGAGTACTTTATTGTTACAAAATTTCAATGTTTTATGACGATCCAGTAAAAAGTTACAAGCATTTGTATGTTGCAAAATTTGATAGGTGTAGGACGTACTGTATAGAAGTTAGGGCCATTTGAAGTTTTATCACTGTTTGATTTGGGACTCAACGGTAGCATAGCTTTGAGCGACAACTTAAATTGCGAAGAGGCTCGAGAACTTTATTGTTACAGAATTTCAAGGTTTTATGAAGCTCCAGTTAAAAGTTACAAGCATTTGTATGTTGGGAACTTTGATAGGTGTAGGACGTACCGTATAGAAGTTAGGGCCATTTGAAGTTTTATCAGTGTTTGATTTGGGACTCAAGGGTAGCATAGCTTTGAGCGATAGCTTAAATTGACAAGAGGCTCTTGTACTTTATTGTTACAAAATTTCAAGATTTTATGACGCTCCAGTTAAAAGTTACAAACATTTGTATGTTGCAAACTTTGATAAGTGCAGGACGTACCGTATAGAAGGTATGGCCGTTTGAAGTTTTATCTGTGTTTGATTTGGGACTCAAGGGTAGCATGGCTTTGAGCGATAGCTTAAATTGACAAGAGGCTCTTGTACTTTATTGTTACAAAATTCAAGATTTTATGACGCTCCAGTTAAAAGTTACAAACATTTGTATGTTGCAAACTTTGATAAGTGCAGGACGTACCGTATAGAAATTAGGGCCATGTGAAATTTTAACAGTGTTTGATTTGGGACTCAACGGTAGCATAGCTTTGAGCGATAGCTTAAATTGAGAAGAGGCTCGAGTACTTTATTGTTACAAAATTTCAAGGTTTTATGACGCTCCAGTAAAAAGTTACAAGCATTTGTATGTTGCCAACTTTGGTAGGTGTAGGTCGTACCGTAAAGAAGGTATGGCCATTTGAAGTTTTATCTGTGATTGATTTGGGACTCAAGGGTAGCATGGCTTTGAGCGATAGCTTTAATTGACAAGAGGCTCGAGTACTTAATTGTTACAAAATTTCAAGGTTTTATGAAGCTCCAGTGAAAAGTTACAAGCATTTGTATGTTGCAAACTTTGATAGGTGTAGGACGTACTGTATAGAAGTTAGGGCCATTTGAAGTCTTATCAGTGTTCGATTTGGGACTCAAGGGTAGCATAGCTTTGATCGATAGCTTAAATTGACAAGAGGCTCTAGTAATTTATTGTTACAAAATTTCAAGATTTTATGACGGTCCAGTAAAAAGTTACAAGCATATGCATGTTGCAAACTTTGATAGGTGTAGGACGTACCATATAGAAGTTAGGGCCATTTGAAATTTTATCAGTGTTTGATTTGGGACTCAAGGGTAGCATAGCTTTGCGCGATAGCTTAAATTGACAAGAAGCTCGAGTACTTTATTGTTACAAAATTTCAAGGTTTTAAGACGCTCCAGTAAAAAGTTACAAGCATTTGTATGTTGCAAACTTTGATAGGTGTAGGACGTACTGTATAGAAGTTAGGGCCATTAGAAGTTTAATCAGAGTTCGATTTGGGACTCAATGGTAGCATAGCTTTGATCGATAGCTTAAATTGACAAGAGGCTCTAGTACTTTATTGTTACAAAATTTCAAGGTTTTATGACGCTCCAGTAAAAAGTTACAAGCATTTGTATGTTGCAAAATTTGATAGGTGTAGGACGTACTGTATAGAAGTTAGGGCCATTTGAAGTTTTATCAGTGTTTGATTTGGGAATCAAGGGTAGCATAGCTTTGAGCGACAACTTAAATTGCGTAGAGGCTCGAGAACTTTATTGTTACAGAATTTCAAGGTTTTATGACGCTCCAGTAAAAAGTTACAAGCATTTGTATGTTGGAAACTTTGATAGGTGTAGGACGTACCGTATAGAAGTTAGGGCCATTTGAAGTTTTATCAGTGTTTGATTTAGAACTCAAGGTTAGCATAGCTTTGAGCTATAGCTTAAATTGATAAGAGGCTCGAGTACTTTATTGTTACAAAATTTCAATGTTTTATGACGCTCTAGTAAAAACTTACAACCATTTGTATGTTGCAAAATTTGATAGGTGTAGGACGTACTGTATAGAAGTTAGGGCGATTTGAAATTTTATCAGTGTTTGATTTGGGACTCAAGGGTAGCATAGCTTTGAACGATAGCTTAAATTGACAAGAGGCTCTTGTACTTTATTGTTACAAAATTTCAAGATTTTATGACGCTCCAGTTAAAAGTAACAAACATTTGTATGTTGCAAACTTTGATAAGTGCAGGACGTACCGTATAGAAGGTATGGCCGTTTGAAGTTTTATCTGTGTTTGATTTGGGACTCAAGGGTAGCATGGCTTTGAGCGATAGCTTAAATTGACAAGAGGCTCTTGTACTTTATTGTTACAAAATTCAAGATTTTATGACGCTCCAGTTAAAAGTTACAAACATTTGTATGTTGCAAACTTTGATAAGTGCAGGACGTACCGTATAGAAATTAGGGCCATTTGAAATTTTATCAGTGTTTGATTTGGGACTCAATGGTAGCATAGCTTTGAGCGACAACTTAAATTGCGAAGAGGCTCGAGAACTTTATTGTTACAGAATTTCAAGGTTTTATGACGCTCCAGTAAAAAGTTACAAGCATTTGTATGTTGGAAACTTTGATAGGTGTAGGACGTACCGTATAGAAGTTAAGGCCATTTGAAGTTTTATCAGTGTTTGATTTGGGACTCAAGGGTAGCATAGCTTTGAGCGATAGCTTAAATTGACAAGAGGCTCTTGTACTTTATTGTTACAAAATTTCAAGATTTTATGACGCTCCAGTTAAAAGTTACAAACATTTGCATGTTGCAAACTTTGATAAGTGCAGGACGTACCGTATAGAAGGTATGGCCGTTTGAAGTTTTATCTGTGTTTGATTTGGGACTCAAGGGTAGCATGGCTTTGAGCGATAGCTTAAATTTACAAGAGGCTCTTGTACTTTATTGTTACAAAATTCAAGATTTTATGACGCTCCAGTTAAAAGTTACAAACATTTGTATGTTGCTAACTTTGATAAGTGCAGGACGTACCGTATTGAAATTAGGGCCATTTGAAATTTTATCAGTGTTTGATTTGGGACTCAACGGTAGCACAGCTTTGAGCGATAGCTTAAATTGAGAAGATGCTCGAGTACTTTATTGTTACAAAATTTCAAGGTTTTATGACGCTCCAGTAAAAAGTTACAAGCATTTGTATGTTGCCAACTTTGGTAGGTGTAGGACGTACCGTAAAGAAGGTATGGCCATTTGAAGTTTTATCTGTGTTTGATTTGGGACTCAAGGGTAGCATGGCTTTGAGCGATAGCTTTAATTGACAAGAGGCTCGAGTACTTAATTGTTACAAAATTTCAAGGTTTTATGACGCTCCAGTAAAAAGTTACAAGCATTTGTATGTTGCAAACTTTGATAGGTGTAGGACGTACTGTATAGAAGTTAGGGCCATTTGAAGTCTTATCAGTGTTCGATTTGGGACTCAAGGGTAGCATAGCTTTGATCGATAGCTTAAATTGACAAGAGGCTCTAGTAATTTATTGTTACAAAATTCAAGATTTTATGACTCTCCAGTTAAAAGTTACAAACATTTGTATGTTGCAAACTTTGATAAGTGCAGGACGTACCGTATAGAAATTAGGGCCATTTGAAATTTTATCAGTGTTTGATTTGGGACTCAACGGTAGCATAGGTTTGAGCGATAGCTTAAATTGAGAAGAGGCTCGAGTACTTTATTGGTACAAAATTACAAGGTTTTATGACGCTCCAGTAAAAAGTTACAAGCATTTGTATGTTGCAAAATTTGATAGGTGTAGGACGTACTGTATAGAAGTTAGGGCCATTTGAAGTTTTATCAGTGTTTGATTTGGGACTCAAGGGTAGCGTAGCTTTGAGCTATAGCTTAAATTGATAAGAGGCTCGAGTACTTTATTGTTACAAAATTTCAATGTTTTATGACGCTCCAGTAAAAAGTTACAAGCATTTGTATGTTGCAAACTTTGATAGGTGTAGGACGTACTGTATAGAAGTTAGGGCCATTTGAAGTTTAATCAGAGTTCGATTTGGGACTCAATGGTAGCATAGCTTTGATCGATAGCTTAAATTGACAAGAGGCTCTAGTACTTTATTGTTACAAAATTTCAAGGTTTTATGACGCTCCAGTAAAAAGTTACAAGCATTTGTATGTTGCAAAATTTGATAGGTGTAGGACGTACTGTATAGAAGTTAGGGCCATTTGAAGTTTTATCAGTGTTTGATTTGGGAATCAAGGGTAGCATAGCTTTGAGCGACAACTTAAATTGCGTAGAGGCTCGAGAACTTTATTGTTACAGAATTTCAAGGTTTTATGACGCTCCAGTAAAAAGTTACAAGCATTTGTATGTTGGAAACTTTGATAGGTGTAGGACGTACCGTATAGAAGTTAGGGCCATTTGAAGTTTTATCAGTGTTTGATTTAGAACTCAAGGTTAGCATAGCTTTGAGCTATAGCTTAAATTGATAAGAGGCTCGAGTACTTTATTGTTACAAAATTTCAATGTTTTATGACGCTCTAGTAAAAACTTACAACCATTTGTATGTTGCAAAATTTGATAGGTGTAGGACGTACTGTATAGAAGTTAGGGCGATTTGAAATTTTATCAGTGTTTGATTTGGGACTCAAGGGTAGCATAGCTTTGAACGATAGCTTAAATTGACAAGAGGCTCTTGTACTTTATTGTTACAAAATTTCAAGATTTTATGACGCTCCAGTTAAAAGTAACAAACATTTGTATGTTGCAAACTTTGATAAGTGCAGGACGTACCGTATAGAAGGTATGGCCGTTTGAAGTTTTATCTGTGTTTGATTTGGGACTCAAGGGTAGCATGGCTTTGAGCGATAGCTTAAATTGACAAGAGGCTCTTGTACTTTATTGTTACAAAATTCAAGATTTTATGACGCTCCAGTTAAAAGTTACAAACATTTGTATGTTGCAAACTTTGATAAGTGCAGGACGTACCGTATAGAAATTAGGGCCATTTGAAATTTTATCAGTGTTTGATTTGGGACTCAATGGTAGCATAGCTTTGAGCGACAACTTAAATTGCGAAGAGGCTCGAGAACTTTATTGTTACAGAATTTCAAGGTTTTATGACGCTCCAGTAAAAAGTTACAAGCATTTGTATGTTGGAAACTTTGATAGGTGTAGGACGTACCGTATAGAAGTTAAGGCCATTTGAAGTTTTATCAGTGTTTGATTTGGGACTCAAGGGTAGCATAGCTTTGAGCGATAGCTTAAATTGACAAGAGGCTCTTGTACTTTATTGTTACAAAATTTCAAGATTTTATGACGCTCCAGTTAAAAGTTACAAACATTTGTATGTTGCAAACTTTGATAAGTGCAGGACGTACCGTATAGAAGGTATGGCCGTTTGAAGTTTTATCTGTGTTTGATTTGGGACTCAAGGGTAGCATGGCTTTGAGCGATAGCTTAAATTTACAAGAGGCTCTTGTACTTTATTGTTACAAAATTCAAGATTTTATGACGCTCCAGTTAAAAGTTACAAACATTTGTATGTTGCTAACTTTGATAAGTGCAGGACGTACCGTATTGAAATTAGGGCCATTTGAAATTTTATCAGTGTTTGATTTGGGACTCAACGGTAGCACAGCTTTGAGCGATAGCTTAAATTGAGAAGATGCTCGAGTACTTTATTGTTACAAAATTTCAAGGTTTTATGACGCTCCAGTAAAAAGTTACAAGCATTTGTATGTTGCCAACTTTGGTAGGTGTAGGACGTACCGTAAAGAAGGTATGGCCATTTGAAGTTTTATCTGTGTTTGATTTGGGACTCAAGGGTAGCATGGCTTTGAGCGATAGCTTTAATTGACAAGAGGCTCGAGTACTTAATTGTTACAAAATTTCAAGGTTTTATGACGCTCCAGTAAAAAGTTACAAGCATTTGTATGTTGCAAACTTTGATAGGTGTAGGACGTACTGTATAGAAGTTAGGGCCATTTGAAGTCTTATCAGTGTTCGATTTGGGACTCAAGGGTAGCATAGCTTTGATCGATAGCTTAAATTGACAAGAGGCTCTAGTAATTTATTGTTACAAAATTCAAGATTTTATGACTCTCCAGTTAAAAGTTACAAACATTTGTATGTTGCAAACTTTGATAAGTGCAGGACGTACCGTATAGAAATTAGGGCCATTTGAAATTTTATCAGTGTTTGATTTGGGACTCAACGGTAGCATAGGTTTGAGCGATAGCTTAAATTGAGAAGAGGCTCGAGTACTTTATTGGTACAAAATTACAAGGTTTTATGACGCTCCAGTAAAAAGTTACAAGCATTTGTATGTTGCAAAATTTGATAGGTGTAGGACGTACTGTATAGAAGTTAGGGCCATTTGAAGTTTTATCAGTGTTTGATTTGGGACTCAAGGGTAGCGTAGCTTTGAGCTATAGCTTAAATTGATAAGAGGCTCGAGTACTTTATTGTTACAAAATTTCAATGTTTTATGACGCTCCAGTAAAAAGTTACAAGCATTTGTATGTTGCAAACTTTGATAGGTGTAGGACGTACTGTATAGAAGTTAGGGCCATTTGAAGTTTAATCAGAGTTCGATTTGGGACTCAATGGTAGCATAGCTTTGATCGATAGCTTAAATTGACAAGAGGCTCTAGTACTTTATTGTTACAAAATTTCAAGGTTTTATGACGCTCCAGTAAAAAGTTACAAGCATTTGTATGTTGCAAAATTTGATAGGTGTAGGACGTACTGTATAGAAGTTAGGGCCATTTGAAGTTTTATCAGTGTTTGATTTGGGACTCAAGGGTAGCATAGCTTTGAGCGACAACTTAAATTGCGTAGAGGCTCGAGAACTTTATTGTTACAGAATTTCAAGGTTTTATGACGCTCCAGTAAAAAGTTACAAGCATTTGTATGTTAGAAACTTTGATAGGTGTAGGACGTACCGTATAGAAGTTAGGGCCATTTGAAGTTTTATCAGTGTTTGATTTGGAACTCAAGGTTAGCATAGCTTTGAGCTATAGCTTAAATTGATAAGAGGCTCGAGTACTTTATTGTTACAAAATTTCAATGTTTTATGACGCTCCAGTAAAAACTTACAAGCATTTGTATGTTGCACAATTTGATAGGTGTAGGACGTACTGTATAGAAGTTAGGGCGATTTGAAATTTTATAAGTGTTTGATTTGGGACTCAAGGGTAGCATAGCTTTGAACGATAGCTTAAATTGACAAGAGGCTCTTGTACTTTATTGTTACAAAATTTAAAGATTTTATGACGCTCCAGTTAAAAGTAACCAACATTTGTATGTTGCAAACTTTGATAAGTGCAGGACGTACCGTATAGAAGGTATGGCCGTTTGAAGTTTTATCTGTGTTTGATTTGGGACTCAAGGGTAGCATGGCTTTGAGCGATAGCTTAAATTTACAAGAGGCTCTTGTACTTTATTGTTACAAAATTCAAGATTTTATGACGCTCCAGTTAAAAGTTACAAACATTTGTATGTTGCTAACTTTGATAAGTGCAGGACGTACCGTATTGAAATTAGGGCCATTTGAAATTTTATCAGTGTTTGATTTGGGACTCAACGGTAGCACAGCTTTGAGCGATAGCTTAAATTGAGAAGATGCTCGAGTACTTTATTGTTACAAAATTTCAAGGTTTTATGACGCTCCAGTAAAAAGTTACAAGCATTTGTATGTTGCCAACTTTGGTAGGTGTAGGACGTACCGTAAAGAAGGTATGGCCATTTGAAGTTTTATCTGTGTTTGATTTGGGACTCAAGGGTAGCATGGCTTTGAGCGATAGCTTTAATTGACAAGAGGCTCGAGTACTTAATTGTTACAAAATTTCAAGGTTTTATGACGCTCCAGTAAAAAGTTACAAGCATTTGTATGTTGCAAACTTTGATAGGTGTAGGACGTACTGTATAGAAGTTAGGGCCATTTGAAGTCTTATCAGTGTTCGATTTGGGACTCAAGGGTAGCATAGCTTTGATCGATAGCTTAAATTGACAAGAGGCTCTAGTAATTTATTGTTACAAAATTCAAGATTTTATGACTCTCCAGTTAAAAGTTACAAACATTTGTATGTTGCAAACTTTGATAAGTGCAGGACGTACCGTATAGAAATTAGGGCCATTTGAAATTTTATCAGTGTTTGATTTGGGACTCAACGGTAGCATAGGTTTGAGCGATAGCTTAAATTGAGAAGAGGCTCGAGTACTTTATTGGTACAAAATTACAAGGTTTTATGACGCTCCAGTAAAAAGTTACAAGCATTTGTATGTTGCAAAATTTGATAGGTGTAGGACGTACTGTATAGAAGTTAGGGCCATTTGAAGTTTTATCAGTGTTTGATTTGGGACTCAAGGGTAGCGTAGCTTTGAGCTATAGCTTAAATTGATAAGAGGCTCGAGTACTTTATTGTTACAAAATTTCAATGTTTTATGACGCTCCAGTAAAAAGTTACAAGCATTTGTATGTTGCAAACTTTGATAGGTGTAGGACGTACTGTATAGAAGTTAGGGCCATTTGAAGTTTAATCAGAGTTCGATTTGGGACTCAATGGTAGCATAGCTTTGATCGATAGCTTAAATTGACAAGAGGCTCTAGTACTTTATTGTTACAAAATTTCAAGGTTTTATGACGCTCCAGTAAAAAGTTACAAGCATTTGTATGTTGCAAAATTTGATAGGTGTAGGACGTACTGTATAGAAGTTAGGGCCATTTGAAGTTTTATCAGTGTTTGATTTGGGACTCAAGGGTAGCATAGCTTTGAGCGACAACTTAAATTGCGTAGAGGCTCGAGAACTTTATTGTTACAGAATTTCAAGGTTTTATGACGCTCCAGTAAAAAGTTACAAGCATTTGTATGTTAGAAACTTTGATAGGTGTAGGACGTACCGTATAGAAGTTAGGGCCATTTGAAGTTTTATCAGTGTTTGATTTGGAACTCAAGGTTAGCATAGCTTTGAGCTATAGCTTAAATTGATAAGAGGCTCGAGTACTTTATTGTTACAAAATTTCAATGTTTTATGACGCTCCAGTAAAAACTTACAAGCATTTGTATGTTGCACAATTTGATAGGTGTAGGACGTACTGTATAGAAGTTAGGGCGATTTGAAATTTTATAAGTGTTTGATTTGGGACTCAAGGGTAGCATAGCTTTGAACGATAGCTTAAATTGACAAGAGGCTCTTGTACTTTATTGTTACAAAATTTAAAGATTTTATGACGCTCCAGTTAAAAGTAACCAACATTTGTATGTTGCAAACTTTGATAAGTGCAGGACGTACCGTATAGAAGGTATGGCCGTTTGAAGTTTTATCTGTGTTTGATTTGGGACTCAAGGGTAGCATGGCTTTGAGCGATAGCTTAAATTGACAAGAGGCTCTTGTACTTTATTGTTACAAAATTCAAGATTTTATGACGCTCCAGTTAAAAGTTACAAACATTTGTATGTTGCAAACTTTGATAAGTGCAGGACGTACCGTAGAGAAATTAGGGCCATTAGAAATTTTATCAGTGTTTGATTTGGGACTCAACGGTAGCATAGGTTTGAGCGATAGCTTAAATTGAGAAGAGGCTCGAGTACTTTATTGTTACAAAATTACAAGGTTTTATGACGCTCCAGTAAAAAGTTCCAAGCATTTGTATGTTGCAAAATTTGATAGGTGTAGGACGTACTGTATAGAAGTTAGGGCCATTTGAAGTTTTATCAGTGTTTGATTTGGGACTCAAGGGTAGCGTAGCTTTGAGCTATAGCTTAAATTGATAAGAGGCTCGAGTACTTTATTGTTACAAAATTTCAATGTTTTATGACGCTCCAGTAAAAAGTTACAAGCATTTGTATGTTGCAAAATTTGATAGGTGTAGGAGGTACTGTATAGAAGTTAGGGCCATTTGAAGTTTTATCAGTGTTTGATTTGGGACTCAACGGTAGCATAGCTTTGAGCGACAACTTAAATTGCGAAGAGGCTCGAGAACTTTATTGTTACAGAATTTCAAGGTTTTATGACGCTCCAGTAAAAAGTTACAAGCATTTGTATGTTGGAAACTTTGATAGGTATAGGACGTACCGTATAGAAGTTAGGGCCATTTGAAGTTTTATCAGTGTTTGATTTGGGACTCAAGGGTAGCATAGCTTTGAGCGATAGCTTAAATTGACAAGAGGCTCTTGTACTTTATTGTTACAAAATTTCAAGATTTTTTGACGCTCCAGTTAAAAGTTACAAACATTTGTATGTTGCAAACTTTGATAAGTGCACGACGTACCGTATAGAAGGTATGGCCGTTTGAAGTTTTATCTGTGTTTGATTTGGGACTCAAGGGTAGCATGGCTTTGAGCGATAGCTTAAATTGACAAGAGGCTCTTGTACTTTATTGTTACAAAATTCAAGATTTTATGACGCTCCAGTTAAAAGTTACAAACATTTGTATGTTGCTAACTTTGATAAGTGCAGGACGTACCGTATTGAAATTAGGGCCATTTGAAATTTTATCAGTGTTTGATTTGGGACTCAACGGTAGCACAGCTTTGAGCGATAGCTTAAATTGAGAAGAGGCTCGAGTACTTTATTGTTACAAAATTTCAAGGTTTTATGACGCTCCAGTAAAAAGTTACAAGCATTTGTATGTTGCCAACTTTGGTAGGTGTAGGACGTACCGTAAAGAAGGTATGGCCATTTGAAGTTTTATCTGTGTTTGATTTGGGACTCAAGGGTAGCATGGCTTTGAGCGATAGCTTTAATTGACAAGAGGCTCGAGTACTTTATTGTTACAAAATTTCAATGTTTTATGACGCTCCAGTAAAAAGTTACAAGCATTTGTATGTTGCAAAATTTGATAGGTGTTGGACGTACCGTATAGAAGTTAGGGCCATTTGAAGTTTTATCAGTGTTTGATTTGGGACTCAAGGTTAGCATAGCTTTGAGCGATAGCTTAAATTCAAAAGATGCTCGAGGTCTTTATTGTTACAAAATTTGAAGGATTTATGACGCTCCAGTAAGAAGTTACAAGCATTTATACGTTGCAAACTTTGATAGGTGTAGGACGTACCGTATAGAAGTTAGGGCCATTTGAAGCTTTATCAGTGTTTGATTTGGGACTCAAGGGTAGCATAGCTTTGAGCGATAGCTTAAATTGACAAGAGGCTCGAGTACTTTATTGTTACAAAATTTCAAGGTTTTATGACGCTCCAGTAAAAAGTTACAAGCATTTGTATGTTACAAGCATTTGTATGTTACAAGCATTTGTATGTTTGATAGGTGTGGGACGTACCGTATAGAAGTTAGGGCCATTTGAAGTTTTATCAGTGTTTGATTTGGGACTCAAGGTTAGCATAGCTTTGAGCTATAGCTTAAATTGAGAAGAGGCTCGAGTACTTTATTGTTACAAAATTTCAATGTTTTATGACGATCCAGTAAAAAGTTACAAGCATTTGTATGTTGCAAAATTTGATAGGTGTAGGACGTACTGTATAGAAGTTAGGGCCATTTGAAGTTTTATCAGTGTTTGATTTGGGACTCAACGGTAGCATAGCTTTGAGCGACAACTTAAATTGCGAAGAGGCTCGAGAACTTTATTGTTACAGAATTTCAAGGTTTTATGACGCTCCAGTAAAAAGTTACAAGCATTTGTATGTTGGGAACTTTGATAGGTGTAGGACGTACCGTATAGAAGTTAGGGCCATTTGAAGTTTTATCAGTGTTTGATTTGGGACTCAAGGGTAGCATAGCTTTGAGCGATAGCTTAAATTGACAAGAGGCTCTTGTACTTTATTGTTACAAAATTTCAAGATTTTATGACGCTCCAATTAAAAGTAACAAACATTTGTATGTTGCAAACTTTGATAAGTGCAGGACGTACCGTATAGAAGGTATGGCCGTTTGAAGTTTTATCTGTGTTTGATTTGGGACTCAAGGGTAGCATGGCTTTGAGCGATAGCTTAAATTGACAAGAGGCTCTTGTACTTTATTGTTACAAAATTCAAGATTTTATGACGCTCCAGTTAAAAGTTACAAACATTTGTATGTTGCTAACTTTGATAAGTGCAGGACGTACCGTATTGAAATTAGGGCCATTTGAAATTTTATCAGTGTTTGATTTGGGACTCAACGGTAGCACAGCTTTGAGCGATAGCTTAAATTGAGAAGAGGCTCGAGTACTTTATTGTTACAAAATTTCAAGGTTTTATGACGCTCCAGTAAAAAGTTACAAGCATTTGTATGTTGCCAACTTTGGTAGGTGTAGGACGTACCGTAAAGAAGGTATGGCCATTTGAAGTTTTATCTGTGTTTGATTTGGGACTCAAGGGTAGCATGGCTTTGAGCGATAGCTTTAATTGACAAGAGGCTCGAGTACTTTATTGTTACAAAATTTCAATGTTTTATGACGCTCCAGTAAAAAGTTACAAGCATTTGTATGTTGCAAAATTTGATAGGTGTTGGACGTACCGTATAGAAGTTAGGGCCATTTGAAGTTTTATCAGTGTTTGATTTGGGACTCAAGGTTAGCATAGCTTTGAGCGATAGCTTAAATTCAAAAGATGCTCGAGGTCTTTATTGTTACAAAATTTGAAGGATTTATGACGCTCCAGTAAGAAGTTACAAGCATTTATACGTTGCAAACTTTGATAGGTGTAGGACGTACCGTATAGAAGTTAGGGCCATTTGAAGCTTTATCAGTGTTTGATTTGGGACTCAAGGGTAGCATAGCTTTGAGCGATAGCTTAAATTGACAAGAGGCTCGAGTACTTTATTGTTACAAAATTTCAAGGTTTTATGACGCTCCAGTAAAAAGTTACAAGCATTTGTATGTTACAAGCATTTGTATGTTACAAGCATTTGTATGTTTGATAGGTGTGGGACGTACCGTATAGAAGTTAGGGCCATTTGAAGTTTTATCAGTGTTTGATTTGGGACTCAAGGTTAGCATAGCTTTGAGCTATAGCTTAAATTGAGAAGAGGCTCGAGTACTTTATTGTTACAAAATTTCAATGTTTTATGACGATCCAGTAAAAAGTTACAAGCATTTGTATGTTGCAAAATTTGATAGGTGTAGGACGTACTGTATAGAAGTTAGGGCCATTTGAAGTTTTATCAGTGTTTGATTTGGGACTCAACGGTAGCATAGCTTTGAGCGACAACTTAAATTGCGAAGAGGCTCGAGAACTTTATTGTTACAGAATTTCAAGGTTTTATGACGCTCCAGTAAAAAGTTACAAGCATTTGTATGTTGGGAACTTTGATAGGTGTAGGACGTACCGTATAGAAGTTAGGGCCATTTGAAGTTTTATCAGTGTTTGATTTGGGACTCAAGGGTAGCATAGCTTTGAGCGATAGCTTAAATTGACAAGAGGCTCTTGTACTTTATTGTTACAAAATTTCAAGATTTTATGACGCTCCAATTAAAAGTAACAAAGATTTGTATGTTGCAAACTTTGATAAGTGCAGGACGTACCGTATAGAAGGTATGGCCGTTTGAAGTTTTATCTGTGTTTGATTTGGGACTCAAGGGTAGCATGGCTTTGAGCGATAGCTTAAATTGACAAGAGGCTCTTGTACTTTATTGATACAAAATTCAAGATTTTATGACGCTCCAGTTAAAAGTTACAAACATTTGTATGTTGCAAACTTTGATAAGTGCAGGACGTACCGTATAGAAATTAGGGCCATGTGAAATTTTATCAGTGTTTGATTTGGGACTCACCGGTAGCATAGCTTTGAGCGATAGCTTAAATTGAGAAGAGGCTCGAGTACTTTATTGTTACAAAATTTCAAGGTTTTATGACGCTCCAGTAAAAAGTTCCAAGCATTTGTATGTTGCAAAATTTGATAGGTGTAGGACGTACTGTATAGAAGTTAGGGCCATTTGAAGTTTTATCAGTGTTTGATTTGGGACTCAAGGGTAGCGTAGCTTTGAGCTATAGCTTAAATTGATAAGAGGCTCGAGTACTTTATTGTTACAAAATTTCAATGTTTTATGCCGCTCCAGTAAAAAGTTACAAGCATTTGTATGTTGCAAAATTTGATAGGTGTAGGACGTACTGTATAGAAGTTAGGGCCATTTGAAGTTTTATCAGTGTTTGATTTGGGACTCAACGGTAGCATAGCTTTGAGCGACAACTTAAATTGCGAAGAGGCTCGAGAACTTTATTGTTACAGAATTTCAAGGTTTTATGACGCTCCAGTAAAAAGTTACAAGCATTTGTATGTTGGAAACTTTGATAGGTGTAGGACGTACCGTATAGAAGTTAGGGCCATTTGAAGTTTTATCAGTGTTTGATTTGGGACTCAAGGGTAGCATAGCTTTGAGCGATAGCTTAAATTGACAAGAGGCTCTTGTACTTTATTGTTACAAAATTTCAAGATTTTATGACGCTCCAGTTAAAAGTTACAAACATTTGTATGTTGCAAACTTTGATAAGTGCAGGACGTACCGTATAGAAGGTATGGCCGTTTGAAGTTTTATCTGTGTTTGATTTGGGACTCAAGGGTAGCATGGCTTTGAGCGATAGCTTAAATTGACAAGAGGCTCTTGTACTTTATTGTTACAAAATTCAAGATTTTATGACGCTCCAGTTAAAAGTTACAAACATTTGTATGTTGCTAACTTTGATAAGTGCAGGACGTACCGTATTGAAATTAGGGCCATTTGAAATTTCATCAGTGTTTGATTTGGGACTCAACGGTAGCACAGCTTTGAGCGATAGCTTAAATTGAGAAGAGGCTCGAGTACTTTATTGTTACAAAATTTCAAGGTTTTATGACGCTCCAGTAAAAAGTTATAAGCATTTGTATGTTGCCAACTTTGGTAGGTGTAGGATGTACCGTAAAGAAGGTATGGCCATTTGAAGTTTTATCTGTGTTTGATTTGGGACTCAAGGGTAGCATGGCTTTGAGCGATAGCTTTAATTGACAAGAGGCTCGAGTACTTAATTGTTACAAAATTTCAAGGTTTTATGACGCTCCAGTAAAAAGTTACAAGCATTTGTATGTTGCAAACTTTGATAGGTGTAGGACGTACTGTATAGAAGTTAGGGCCATTTGAAGTCTTATCAGTGTTCGATTTGGGACTCAAGGGTAGCATAGCTTTGATCGATAGCTTAAATTGACAAGAGGCTCAAGTAATTTATTGTTACAAAATTCAAGATTTTATGACGCTCCAGTTAAAAGTTACAAACATTTGTATGTTGCAAACTTTGATAAGTGCAGGACGTACCGTATAGAAATTAGGGCCATTTGAAATTTTATCAGTGTTTGATTTGGGACTCAACGGTAGCATAGGTTTGAGCGATAGCTTAAATGGAGAAGAGGCTCGAGTACTTTATTGGTACAAAATTACAAGGTTTTATGACGCTCCAGTAAAAAGTTACAAGCATTTGTATGTTGCAAAATTTGATAGGTGTAGGACGTACTGTATAGAAGTTAGGGCCATTTGAAGTTTTATCAGTGTTTGATTTGGGACTCAAGGGTAGCGTAGCTTTGAGCTATAGCTTAAATTGATAAGAGGCTCGACTACTTTATTGTTACAAAATTTCAATGTTTTATGACGCTCCAGTAAAAAGTTACAAGCATTTGTATGTTGCAAAATTTGATAGGTGTTGGACGTACTGTATAAAAGTTAGGGCCATTTGAAGTTTTATCAGTGTTTGATTTGGGACTCAACGGTAGCATAGCTTTGAGCGATAGCTTAAATTGACAAGAGGCTCTTGTACTTTATTGTTACAAAATTTCAAGATTTTATGACGCTCCAGTTAAAAGTTACAAACATTTGTATGTTGCTAACTTTGATAACTGCAGGACGTACCGTATTGAAATTAGGGCCATTTGAAATTTTATCAGTGTTTGATTTGGGACTCAACGGTAGCACAGCTTTGAGCGATAGCTTAAATTGAGAAGAGGCTCGAGTACTTTATTGTTACAAAATTTCAAGGTTTTATGACGCTCCAGTAAAAAGTTACAAGCATTTGTATGTTGCCAACTTTGGTAGGTGTACGACGTACCGCATAGGAGTTAGGGCCATTTGAAGTTTTATCAGTGTTTGATTTGGGACTCAACGGTAGCATAGGTTTGAGCGATAGCTTAAATTGAGAAGAGGCTCGAGTACGTTATTGGTACAAAATTACAAGGTTTTATGACGCTCCAGTAAAAAGTTACAAGCATTTGTATGTTGCAAAATTTGATAGGTGTAGGACGTACTGTATAGAAGTTAGGGCCATTTGAAGTTTTATCAGTGTTTGATTTGGGACTCAAGGGTAGCGTAGCATTGAGCTATAGCTTAAATTGATAAGAGGCTCGAGTACTTTATTGTTACAAAATTTCAATGTTTTATGACTCTCCAGTAAAAAGTTACAAGCATTTGTATGTTGCAAAAGTTGATAGGTGTAGGACGTACTGTATAGAAGTTAGGGCCATTTGAAGTTTTATCAGTGTTTGATTTGGGACTCAACGGTAGCATAGCTTTGAGCGACAACTTAAATTGCGAAGAGGCTCGAGAACTTTATTGTTACAGAATTTCAAGGTTTTATGACGCTCCAGTAAAAAGTTACAAGCATTTGTATGTTGGAAACTTTGATAGGTGTAGGACGTACCGTATAGAAGTTAGGGCCATTTGCAGTTTTATCAGTGTTTGATTTGGGACTCAAGGGTAGCATGGCTTTGAGCGATAGCTTAAATGACAAGAGGCTCTTGTACTTTATTGTTACAAAATTCAAGATTTTATGACGCTCCAGTTAAAAGTTACAAGCATTTGTATGTTGCAAACTTTGATAGGTGTAGGACGTACTGTATAGAAGTTAGGGCCATTTGAAGTCTTATCAGTGTTCGATTTGGGACTCAAGGGTAGCATAGCTTTGATCGATAGCTTAAATTGACAAGAGGCTCTAGTAATTTATTGTTACAAAATTCAAGATTTTATGACGCTCCAGTTAAAAGTTACAAACATTTGTATGTTGCAAACTTTGATAAGTGCAGGACGTACCGTATAGAAGGTATGGCCGTTTGAAGTTTTATCTGTGTTTGATTTGGGACTCAAGGGTAGCATGGCTTTGAGCGATAGCTTAAATTGACAAGAGGCTCTTGTACTTTATTGTTACAAAATTCAAGATTTTATGACGCTCCAGTTAAAAGTTACAAGCATTTGTATGTTGCAAACTTTGATAGGTGTAGGACGTACTGTATAGAAGTTAGGGCCATTTGAAGTTTTATCAGTGTTTGATTTGGGACTCAACGGTAGCATAGCTTTGAGCGATATCTTAAATTGACAAGAGGCTCTTGTACTTTATTGTTACAAAATTTCAAGATTTTATGACGCTCCAGTTAAAAGTTACAAACATTTGTATGTTGCAAACTTTGATAAGTGCAGGACGTACCGTATAGAAGGTATGGCCGTTTGAAGTTTTATCTGTGTTTGATTTGGGACTCAAGGGTAGCATGGCTTTGAGCGATAGCTTAAATTGACAAGAGGCTCTTGTACTTTATTGTTACAAAATTCAAGATTTTATGACGCTCCAGTTAAAAGTTACAAACATTTGTATGTTGCTAACTTTGATAACTGCAGGACGTACCGTATTGAAATTAGGGCCATTTGAAATTTTATCAGTGTTTGATTTGGGACTCAACGGTAGCACAGCTTTGAGCGATAGCTTAAATTGAGAAGAGGCTCGAGTACTTTATTGTTACAAAATTTCAAGGTTTTATGACGCTCCAGTAAAAAGTTACAAGCATTTGTATGTTGCCAACTTTGGTAGGTGGAGGACGTACCGTAAAGAAGGTATGGCCATTTGAAGTTTAATCTGTGTTTGATTTGGGACTCAAGGGTAGCATGGCTTTGAGCGATAGCTTTAATTGACAAGAGGCTCGAGTACTTAATTGTTACAAAATTTCAAGGTTTTATGACGCTCCAGTAAAAAGTTACAAGCATTTGTATGTTGCAAACTTTGATAGGTGTAGGACGTACTGTATAGAAGTTAGGGCCATTTGAAGTCTTATCAGTGTTCGATTTGGGACTCAAGGGTAGCATAGCTTTGATCGATAGCTTAAATTGACAAGAGGCTCTAGTAATTTATTGTTACAAAATTCAAGATTTTATGACGCTCCAGTTAAAAGTTACAAACATTTGTATGTTGCAAACTTTGATAAGTGCAGGACGTACCGTATAGAAATTAGGGCCATTTGAAATTTTATCAGTGTTTGATTTGGGACTCAATGGTAGCATAGGTTTGAGCGATAGCTTAAATTGAGAAGAGGCTCGAGTACGTTATTGGTACAAAATTACAATGTTTTATGACGCTCCAGTAAAAAGTTACAAGCATTTGTATGTTGCAAAATTTGATAGGTGTAGGACGTACTGTATAGAAGTTAGGGCCATTTGAAGTTTTATCAGTGTTTGATTTGGGACTCAAGGGTAGCGTAGCTTTGAGCTATAGCTTAAATTGATAAGAGGCTCGAGTACTTTATTGTTACAAAATTTCAATGTTTTATGACGCTCCAGTAAAAAGTTACAAGCATTTGTATGTTGCAAAAGTTGATAGGTGTAGGACGTACTGTATAGAAGTTAGGGCCATTTGAAGTTTTATCAGTGTTTGATTTGGGACTCAACGGTAGCATAGCTTTGAGCGACAACTTAAATTGCGAAGAGGCTCGAGAACTTTATTGTTACAGAATTTCAAGGTTTTATGACGCTCCAGTAAAAAGTTACAAGCATTTGTATGTTGGAAACTTTGATAGGTGTAGGACGTACCGTATAGAAGTTAGGGCCATTTGCAGTTTTATCAGTGTTTGATTTGGGACTCAAGGGTAGCATAGCTTTGAGCGATAGCTTAAATTGACAAGAGGCTCTTGTACTTTATTGTTACAAAATTTAAAGATTTTATGACGCTCCAGTTAAAAGTTACAAACATTTGTATGTTGCAAACTTTGATAAGTGCAGGACGTACCGTATAGAAGGTATGGCCGTTTGAAGTTTTATCTGTGTTTGATTTGGGACTCAAGGGTAGCATGGCTTTGAGCGATAGTTTAAATGACAAGAGGCTCTTGTACTTTATTGTTACAAAATTCAAGATTTTATGACGCTCCAGTTAAAAGTTACAAGCATTTGTATGTTGCAAACTTTGATAGGTGTAGGACGTACTGTATAGAAGTTAGGGCCATTTGAAGTCTTATCAGTGTTCGATTTGGGACTCAAGGGTAGCATAGCTTTGATCGATTGCTTCAATTGACAAGAGGCTCTAGTAATTTATTGTTACAAAATTCAAGATTTTATGACGCTCCAGTTAAAAGTTACAAACATTTGTATGTTGCAAACTTTGATAAGTGCAGGACGTACCGTATAGAAATTAGGGCCATTTGAAATTTTATCAGTGTTTGATTTGGGACTCAACGGTAGCATAGGTTTGAGCGATAGCTTAAATTGAGAAGAGGCTAGAGTACTTTATTGGTACAAAATTACAAGGTTTTATGACGCTCCAGTAAAAAGTTACAAGCAATTGTATGTTGCAAAATTTGATAGGTGTAGGACGTACTGTATAGAAGTTAGGGCCATTTGAAGTTTTATCAGTGTTTGATTTGGGACTCAAGGGTAGCGTAGCTTTGAGCTATAGCTTAAATTGATAAGAGGCTCGAGTACTTTATTGTTACAAAATTTCAATGTTTTATGACGCTCCAGTAAAAAGTTACAAGCATTTGTATGTTGGAAACTTTGATAGGTGTAGGATGTACCGTATAGAAGTTAGGGCCATTTGAAGTTTTATCAGTGTTTGATTTGGGACTCAACGGTAGCATAGCTTTGAGCGACAACTTAAATTGCGAAGAGGCTCGAGAACTTTATTGTTACAGAATTTCAAGGTTTTATGACGCTCCAGTAAAAAGTTACAAGCATTTGTATGTTGGAAACTTTGATAGGTGTAGGATGTACCGTATAGAAGTTAGGGCCATTTGAAGTTTTATCAGTGTTTGATTTGGGACTCAAGGGTAGCATAGCTTTGAGCGATAGCTTAAATTGACAAGAGGCTCTTGTACTTTATTGTTACAAAATTTCAAGATTTTATGACGCTCCAGTTAAAAGTTACAAACATTTGTATGTTGGAAACTTTGATAAGTGCAGGACGTACCGTATAGAAGGTATGGCCGTTTGAAGTTTTATCTGTGTTTGATTTGGGACTCAAGGGTAGCATGGCTTTGAGCGATAGCTTAAATTGACAAGAGGCTCTTGTACTTTATTGTTACAAAATTCAAGATTTTATGTCGCTCCAGTTAAAAGTTACAAACATTTGTATATTGCAAACTTTGATAAGTGCAGGACGTACCGTATTGAAATTAGGGCTATTTGAAATTTTATCAGTGTTTGATTTGGGACTCAACGGTAGCACAGCTTTGAGCGATAGCTTAAATTGAGAAGAGGCTCGAGTACTTTATTGTTACAAAATTTCAAGGTTTTATGACGCTCCAGTAAAAAGTTACAAGCATTTGTATGTTGCCAACTTTGGTAGGTGTAGGACGTACCGTAAAGAACTTATGGCCATTTGAAGTTTTATCTGTGTTTGATTTGGGACTCAAGGGTAGCATGGCTTTGAGCGATAGCTTTAATTGACAAGAGGCTCGAGTACTTAATTGTTACAAAATTTCTAGGTTTTATGACGCTCCAGTAAAAAGTTACAAGCATTTGTATGTTGCAAACTTTGATAGGTGTAGGACGTACTGTATAGAAGTTAGGGCCATTTGAAGTCTTATCAGTGTTCGATTTGGGACTCAAGGGTAGCATAGCTTTGATCGATAGCTTAAATTGACAAGAGGCTCTAGTAATTTATTGTTACAAAATTTCAAGATTTTATGACGGTCCAGTAAAAAGTTACAAGCATATGCATGTTGCAAACTTTGATAGGTGTAGGACGTACCGTATAGAAGTTAGGGCCATTTGAAATTTTAGCAGTGTTTGATTTGGGACTCAAGGGTAGCATAGCTTTGCGCGATAGCTTAAATTGACAAGAAGCTCGAGTACTTTATTGTTACAAAATTTCAAGGTTTTAAGACGCTCCAGTAAAAAGTTACAAGCATTTGTATGTTGCAAACTTTGATAGGTGTAGGACGTACTGTATAGAAGTTAGGGCCATTTGAAGTTTTATCAGTGTTTGATTTGGGACTCAACGGTAGCATAGCTTTGAGCGACAACTTAAATTGCGAAGAGGCTCGAGAACTTTATTGTTACAGAATTTCAAGGTTTTATGACGCTCCAGTAAAAAGTTACAAGCATTTGTATGTTGGAAACTTTGATAGGTGTAGGACGTACCGTATAGAAGTTAGGGCCATTTGAAGTTTTATCAGTGTTTGATTTGGGACTCAAGGGTAGCATAGCTTTGAGCGATAGCTTAAATTGACAAGAGGCTCTTGTACTTTATTGTTACAAAATTTCAAGATTTTATGACGCTCCAGTTAAAAGTTACAAACATTTGTATGTTGCAAACTTTGATAAGTGCAGGACGTACCGTATAGAAGGTATGGCCGTTTGAAGTTTTATCTGTGTTTGATTTGGGACTCAAGGGTAGCATGGCTTTGAGCGATAGCTTAAATTGACAAGAGGCTCTTGTACTTTATTGTTACAAAATTCAAGATTTTATGTCGCTCCAGTTAAAAGTTACAAACATTTGTATGTTGCAAACTTTGATAAGTGCAGGACGTACCGTATTGAAATTAGGGCCATTTGAAATTTTATCAGTGTTTGATTTGGGACTCAACGGTAGCACAGCTTTGAGCGATAGCTTAAATTGAGAAGAGGCTCGAGTACTTTATTGTTACAAAATTTCAAGGTTTTATGACGCTCCAGTAAAAAGTTACAAGCATTTGTATGTTGCCAACTTTGGTAGGTGTAGGACGTACCGTAAAGAAGGTATGGCCATTTGAAGTTTTATCTGTGTTTGATTTGGGACTCAAGGGTAGCATGGCTTTGAGCGATAGCTTTAATTGACAAGAGGCTCGAGTACTTAATTGTTACAAAATTTCTAGGTTTTATGACGCTCCAGTAAAAAGTTACAAGCATTTGTATGTTGCAAACTTTGATAGGTGTAGGACGTACTGTATAGAAGTTAGGGCCATTTGAAGTCTTATCAGTGTTCGATTTGGGACTCAAGGGTAGCATAGCTTTGAGCGACAACTTAAATTGCGTAGAGGCTCGAGAACTTTATTGTTACAGAATTTCAAGGTTTTATGACGCTCCAGTAAAAAGTTACAAGCATTTGTATGTTGGAAACTTTGATAGGTGTAGGACGTACCATATAGAAGTTAGGGCCATTTGAAGTTTTATCAGTGTTTGATTTGGGACTCAAGGTTAGCATAGCTTTGAGCTATAGCTTAAATTGATAAGAGGCTCGAGTACTTTATTGTTACAAAATTTCAATGTTTTATGACGCTCCAGTAAAAAGTTACAAGCATTTGTATGTTGCAAAATTTGATAGGTGTAGGACGTACTGTATAAAAGTTAGGGCCATTTGAAGTTTTATCAGTGTTTGATTTGGGACTCAAGGGTAGCATAGCTTTGAACGATAGCTTAAATTGACAAGAGGCTCTTGTACTTTATTGTTACAAAATTTCAAGATTTTATGACGCTCCAGTTAAAAGTAACAAACATTTGTATGTTGCAAACTTTGATAAGTGCAGGACGTACCGTATAGAAGGTATGGCCGTTTGAAGTTTTATCTGTGTTTGATTTGGGACTCAAGGGTAGCATGGCTTTGAGCGATAGCTTAAATTGACAAGAGGCTCGAGTACTTTATTGTTACAAAATTACAAGGTTTTATGACGCTCCAGTAAAAAGTTACAAGCATTTGTATGTTGCAAAATTTGATAGGTGTAGGACGTACTGTATAGAAGTTAGGGCCATTTGAAGTTTTATCAGTGTTTGATTTGGGACTCAAGGGTAGCGTAGCTTTGAGCTATAGCTTAAATTGATAAGAGGCTCGAGTACTTTATTGTTACAAAATTTCAATGTTTTATGACGCTCCAGTAAAAAGTTACAAGCATTTGTATGTTGCAAAATTTGATAGGTGTAGGACGTACTGTATAGAAGTTAGGGCCATTTGAAGTTTTATCAGTGTTTGATTTGGGACTCAACGGTAGCATAGCTTTGAGCGACAACTTAAATTGCGAAGAGGCTCGAGAACTTTATTGTTACAGAATTTCAAGGTTTTATGACGCTCCAGTAAAAAGTTACAAGCATTTGTATGTTGGAAACTTTGATAGGTGTAGGACGTACCGTATAGAAGTTAGGGCCATTTGAAATTTTATCAGTGTTTGATTTGGGACTCAAGGGTAGCATAGCTTTGCGCGATAGCTTAAATTGACAAGAAGCTCGAGTACTTTATTGTTACAAAATTTCAAGGTTTTAAGACGCTCCAGTAAAAAGTTACAAGCATTTGTGTGTTGCAAACTTTGATAGGTGTAGGACGTACCGTATAGAAGTTAGGGCCATTTGCAGTTTTATCAGTGTTTGATTTGGGACTCAAGGGTAGCATAGCTTTGAGCGATAGCTTAAATTGACAAAAGGCTCTTGTACTTTATTGTTACAAAATTTCAAGATTTTATGACGCTCCAGTTAAAAGTTACAAACATTTGTATGTTGCAAACTTTGATAAGTGCAGGACGTACCGTATAGAAGGTATGGCCGTTTGAAGTTTTATCTGTGTTTGATTTGGGACTCAAGGGTAGCATGGCTTTGAGCGATAGCTTAAATGACAAGAGGCTCTTGTACTTTATTGTTACAAAATTTCAAGATTTTATGACGCTCCAGTTAAAAGTAACAAACATTTGTATGTTGCAAACTTTGATAAGTGCAGGACGTACCGTATAGAAGGTATGGCCGTTTGAAGTTTTATCTGTGTTTGATTTGGGACTCAAGGGTAGCATGGCTTTGAGCGATAGCTTAAATTGACAAGAGGCTCGAGTACTTTATTGTTACAAAATTACAAGGTTTTATGACGCTCCAGTAAAAAGTTACAAGCATTTGTATGTTGCAAAATTTGATAGGTGTAGGACGTACTGTATAGAAGTTAGGGCCATTTGAAGTTTTATCAGTGTTTGATTTGGGACTCAAGGGTAGCGTAGCTTTGAGCTATAGCTTAAATTGATAAGAGGCTCGAGTACTTTATTGTTACAAAATTTCAATGTTTTATGACGCTCCAGTAAAAAGTTACAAGCATTTGTATGTTGCAAAATTTGATAGGTGTAGGACGTACTGTATAGAAGTTAGGGCCATTTGAAGTTTTATCAGTGTTTGATTTGGGACTCAACGGTAGCATAGCTTTGAGCGACAACTTAAATTGCGAAGAGGCTCGAGAACTTTATTGTTACAGAATTTCAAGGTTTTATGACGCTCCAGTAAAAAGTTACAAGCATTTGTATGTTGGAAACTTTGATAGGTGTAGGACGTACCGTATAGAAGTTAGGGCCATTTGAAGTTTTATCAGTGTTTGATTTGGGACTCAAGGGTAGCATAGCTTTGAGCGATAGCTTAAATTGACAAGAGGCTCTTGTACATTATTGTTACAAAATTTCAAGATTTTATGACGCTCCAGTTAAAAGTTACAAACATTTGTATGTTGCAAACTTTGATAAGTGCAGGACGTACCGTATAGAAGGTATGGCCGTTTGAAGTTTTATCTGTGTTTGATTTGGGACTCAAGGGTAGCATGGCTTTGAGCGATAGCTTAAATTGACAAGAGGCTCTTGTACTTTATTGTTACAAAATTCAAGATTATGCATGTTGCAAACTTTGATAGGTGTAGGACGTACCGTATAGAAGTTAGGGCCATTTGAAATTTTATCAGTGTTTGATTTGGGACTCAAGGGTAGCATAGCTTTGCGCGATAGCTTAAATTGACAAGAAGCTCGAGTACTTTATTGTTACAAAATTTCAAGGTTTTAAGACGCTCCAGTAAAAAGTTACAAGCATTTGTGTGTTGCAAACTTTGATAGGTGTAGGACGTACCGTATAGAAGTTAGGGCCATTTGCAGTTTTATCAGTGTTTGATTTGGGACTCAAGGGTAGCATAGCTTTGAGCGATAGCTTAAATTGACAAAAGGCTCTTGTACTTTATTGTTACAAAATTTCAAGATTTTATGACGCTCCAGTTAAAAGGTACAAACATTTGTATGTTGCAAACTTTGATAAGTGCAGGACGTACCGTATAGAAGGTATGGCCGTTTGAAGTTTTATCTGTGTTTGATTTGGGACTCAAGGGTAGCATGGCTTTGAGCGATAGCTTAAATGACAAGAGGCTCTTGTACTTTATTGTTACAAAATTCAAGATTTTATGACGCTCCAGTTAAAAGTTACAAGCATTTGTATGTTGCAAACTTTGATAGGTGTAGGACGTACTGTATAGAAGTTAGGGCCATTTGAAGTCTTATCAGTGTTCGATTTGGGACTCAAGGGTAGCATAGCTTTGATCGATAGCTTAAATTGACAAGAGGCTCTAGTAATTTATTGTTACAAAATTCAAGATTTTATGACGCTCCAGTTAAAAGTTACAAACATTTGTATGTTGCAAACTTTGATAAGTGCAGGACGTACCGTATAGAAATTAGGGCCATTTGAAATTTTATCAGTGTTTGATTTGGGACTCAACGGTAGCATAGGTTTGAGCGATAGCTTAAATTGAGAAGAGGCTCGAGTACTTTATTGGTACAAAATTACAAGGTTTTATGACGCTCCAGTAAAAAGTTACAAGCATTTGTATGTTGCAAAATTTGATAGGTGTAGGACGTACTGTATAGAAGTTAGGGCCATTTGAAGTTTTATCAGTGTTTGATTTGGGACTCAAGGGTAGCGTAGCTTTGAGCTATAGCTTAAATTGATAAGAGGCTCGAGTACTTTATTGTTACAAAATTTCAATGTTTTATGACGCTCCAGTAAAAAGTTACAAGCATTTGTATGTTGCAAAATTTGATAGGTGTAGGACGTACTGTATAGAAGTTAGGGCCATTTGAAGTTTTATCAGTGTTTGATTTGGGACTCAACGGTAGCATAGCTTTGAGCGACAACTTAAATTGCGAAGAGGCTCGAGAACTTTATTGTTACAGAATTTCAAGGTTTTATGACGCTCCAGTAAAAAGTTACAAGCATTTGTATGTTGGAAACTTTGATAGGTGTAGGATGTACCGTATAGAAGTTAGGGCCATTTGAAGTTTTATCAGTGTTTGATTTGGGACTCAAGGGTAGCATAGCTTTGAGCGATAGCTTAAATTGACAAGAGGCTCTTGTACTTTATTGTTACAAAATTTCAAGATTTTATGACGCTCCAGTTAAAAGTTACAAACATTTGTATGTTGGAAACTTTGATAAGTGCAGGACGTACCGTATAGAAGGTATGGCCGTTTGAAGTTTTATCTGTGTTTGATTTGGGACTCAAGGGTAGCATGGCTTTGAGCGATAGCTTAAATTGACAAGAGGCTCTTGTACTTTATTGTTACAAAATTCAAGATTTTATGTCGCTCCAGTTAAAAGTTACAAACATTTGTATATTGCAAACTTTGATAAGTGCAGGACGTACCGTATTGAAATTAGGGCCATTTGAAATTTTATCAGTGTTTGATTTGGGACTCAACGGTAGCACAGCTTTGAGCGATAGCTTAAATTGAGAAGAGGCTCGAGTACTTTATTGTTACAAAATTTCAAGGTTTTATGACGCTCCAGTAAAAAGTTACAAGCATTTGTATGTTGCCAACTTTGGTAGGTGTAGGACGTACCGTAAAGAACTTATGGCCATTTGAAGTTTTATCTGTGTTTGATTTGGGACTCAAGGGTAGCATGGCTTTGAGCGATAGCTTTAATTGACAAGAGGCTCGAGTACTTAATTGTTACAAAATTTCTAGGTTTTATGACGCTCCAGTAAAAAGTTACAAGCATTTGTATGTTGCAAACTTTGATAGGTGTAGGACGTACTGCATAGAAGTTAGGGCCATTTGAAGTCTTATCAGTGTTCGATTTGGGACTCAAGGGTAGCATAGCTTTGATCGATAGCTTAAATTGACAAGAGGCTCTAGTAATTTATTGTTACAAAATTTCAAGATTTTATGACGGTCCAGTAAAAAGTTACAAGCATATGCATGTTGCAAACTTTGATAGGTGTAGGACGTACCGTATAGAAGTTAGGGCCATTTGAAATTTTAGCAGTGTTTGATTTGGGACTCAAGGGTAGCATAGCTTTGCGCGATAGCTTAAATTGACAAGAAGCTCGAGTACTTTATTGTTACAAAATTTCAAGGTTTTAAGACGCTCCAGTAAAAAGTTACAAGCATTTGTATGTTGCAAACTTTGATAGGTGTAGGACGTACTGTATAGAAGTTAGGGCCATTTGAAGTTTTATCAGTGTTTGATTTGGGACTCAAGGGTAGCGTAGCTTTGAGCTATAGCTTAAATTGATAAGAGGCTCGAGTACTTTATTGTTACAAAATTTCAATGTTTTATGACGCTCCAGTAAAAAGTTACAAGCATTTGTATGTTGCAAAATTTGATAGGTGTAGGACGTACTGTATAGAAGTTAGGGCCATTTGAAGTTTTATCAGTGTTTGATTTGGGACTCAACGGTAGCATAGCTTTGAGCGACAACTTAAATTGCGAAGAGGCTCGAGAACTTTATTGTTACAGAATTTCAAGGTTTTATGACGCTCCAGTAAAAAGTTACAAGCATTTGTATGTTGGAAACTTTGATAGGTGTAGGACGTACCGTATAGAAGTTAGGGCCATTTGAAGTTTTATCAGTGTTTGATTTGGGACTCAAGGGTAGCATAGCTTTGAGCGATAGCTTAAATTGACAAGAGGCTCTTGTACTTTATTGTTACAAAATTTCAAGATTTTATGACGCTCCAGTTAAAAGTTACAAACATTTGTATGTTGCAAACTTTGATAAGTGCAGGACGTACCGTATAGAAGGTATGGCCGTTTGAAGTTTTATCTGTGTTTGATTTGGGACTCAAGGGTAGCATGGCTTTGAGCGATAGCTTAAATTGACAAGAGGCTCTTGTACTTTATTTTTACAAAATTCAAGATTTTATGTCGCTCCAGTTAAAAGTTACAAACATTTGTATGTTGCAAACTTTGATAAGTGCAGGACGTACCGTATTGAAATTAGGGCCATTTGAAATTTTATCAGTGTTTGATTTGGGACTCAACGGTAGCACAGCTTTGAGCGATAGCTTAAATTGAGAAGAGGAGGCTCGAGTACTTTATTGTTACAAAATTTCAAGGTTTTATGACGCTCCAGTAAAAAGTTACAAGCATTTGTATGTTGCCAACTTTGGTAGGTGTAGGACGTACCGTAAAGAAGGTATGGCCATTTGAAGTTTTATCTGTGTTTGATTTGGGACTCAAGGGTAGCATGGCTTTGAGCGATAGCTTTAATTGACAAGAGGCTCGAGTACTTAATTGTTACAAAATTTCTAGGTTTTATGACGCTCCAGTAAAAAGTTACAAGCATTTGTATGTTGCAAACTTTGATAGGTGTAGGACGTACTGCATAGAAGTTAGGGCCATTTGAAGTCTTATCAGTGTTCGATTTGGGACTCAAGGGTAGCATAGCTTTGATCGATAGCTTAAATTGACAAGAGGCTCTAGTAATTTATTGTTACAAAATTTCAAGATTTTATGACGGTCCAGTAAAAAGTTACAAGCATATGCATGTTGCAAACTTTGATAGGTGTAGGACGTACCGTATAGAAGTTAGGGCCATTTGAAATTTTAGCAGTGTTTGATTTGGGACTCAAGGGTAGCATAGCTTTGCGCGATAGCTTAAATTGACAAGAAGCTCGAGTACTTTATTGTTACAAAATTTCAAGGTTTTAAGACGCTCCAGTAAAAAGTTACAAGCATTTGTATGTTGCAAACTTTGATAGGTGTAGGACGTACTGTATAGAAGTTAGGGCCATTTGAAGTTTTATCAGTGTTTGATTTGGGACTCAAGGGTAGCGTAGCTTTGAGCTATAGCTTAAATTGATAAGAGGCTCGAGTACTTTATTGTTACAAAATTTCAATGTTTTATGACGCTCCAGTAAAAAGTTACAAGCATTTGTATGTTGCAAAATTTGATAGGTGTAGGACGTACTGTATAGAAGTTAGGGCCATTTGAAGTTTTATCAGTGTTTGATTTGGGACTCAACGGTAGCATAGCTTTGAGCGACAACTTAAATTGCGAAGAGGCTCGAGAACTTTATTGTTACAGAATTTCAAGGTTTTATGACGCTCCAGTAAAAAGTTACAAGCATTTGTATGTTGGAAACTTTGATAGGTGTAGGACGTACCGTATAGAAGTTAGGGCCATTTGAAGTTTTATCAGTGTTTGATTTGGGACTCAAGGGTAGCATAGCTTTGAGCGATAGCTTAAATTGACAAGAGGCTCTTGTACTTTATTGTTACAAAATTTCAAGATTTTATGACGCTCCAGTTAAAAGTTACAAACATTTGTATGTTGCAAACTTTGATAAGTGCAGGACGTACCGTATAGAAGGTATGGCCGTTTGAAGTTTTATCTGTGTTTGATTTGGGACTCAAGGGTAGCATGGCTTTGAGCGATAGCTTAAATTGACAAGAGGCTCTTGTACTTTATTGTTACAAAATTCAAGATTTTATGTCGCTCCAGTTAAAAGTTACAAACATTTGTATGTTGCAAACTTTGATAAGTGCAGGACGTACCGTATTGAAATTAGGGCCATTTGAAATTTTATCAGTGTTTGATTTGGGACTCAACGGTAGCACAGCTTTGAGCGATAGCTTAAATTGAGAAGAGGAGGCTCGAGTACTTTATTGTTACAAAATTTCAAGGTTTTATGACGCTCCAGTAAAAAGTTACAAGCATTTGTATGTTGCCAACTTTGGTAGGTGTAGGACGTACCGTAAAGAAGGTATGGCCATTTGAAGTTTTATCTGTGTTTGATTTGGGACTCAAGGGTAGCATGGCTTTGAGCGATAGCTTTAATTGACAAGAGGCTCGAGTACTTAATTGTTACAAAATTTCTAGGTTTTATGACGCTCCAGTAAAAAGTTACAAGCATTTGTATGTTGCAAACTTTGATAGGTGTAGGACGTACTGTATAGAAGTTAGGGCCATTTGAAGTCTTATCAGTGTTCGATTTGGGACTCAAGGGTAGCATAGCTTTGAGCGACAACTTAAATTGCGTAGAGGCTCGAGAACTTTATTGTTACAGAATTTCAAGGTTTTATGACGCTCCAGTAAAAAGTTACAAGCATTTGTATGTTGGAAACTTTGATAGGTGTAGGACGTACCATATAGAAGTTAGGGCCATTTGAAGTTTTATCAGTGTTTGATTTGGGACTCAAGGTTAGCATAGCTTTGAGCTATAGCTTAAATTGATAAGAGGCTCGAGTACTTTATTGTTACAAAATTTCAATGTTTTATGACGCTCCAGTAAAAAGTTACAAGCATTTGTATGTTGCAAAATTTGATAGGTGTAGGACGTACTGTATAAAAGTTAGGGCCATTTGAAGTTTTATCAGTGTTTGATTTGGGACTCAAGGGTAGCATAGCTTTGAACGATAGCTTAAATTGACAAGAGGCTCTTGTACTTTATTGTTACAAAATTTCAAGATTTTATGACGCTCCAGTTAAAAGTAACAAACATTTGTATGTTGCAAACTTTGATAAGTGCAGGACGTACCGTATAGAAGGTATGGCCGTTTGAAGTTTTATCTGTGTTTGATTTGGGACTCAAGGGTAGCATGGCTTTGAGCGATAGCTTAAATTGACAAGAGGCTCGAGTACTTTATTGTTACAAAATTACAAGGTTTTATGACGCTCCAGTAAAAAGTTACAAGCATTTGTATGTTGCAAAATTTGATAGGTGTAGGACGTACTGTATAGAAGTTAGGGCCATTTGAAGTTTTATCAGTGTTTGATTTGGGACTCAAGGGTAGCGTAGCTTTGAGCTATAGCTTAAATTGATAAGAGGCTCGAGTACTTTATTGTTACAAAATTTCAATGTTTTATGACGCTCCAGTAAAAAGTTACAAGCATTTGTATGTTGCAAAATTTGATAGGTGTAGGACGTACTGTATAGAAGTTAGGGCCATTTGAAGTTTTATCAGTGTTTGATTTGGGACTCAACGGTAGCATAGCTTTGAGCGACAACTTAAATTGCGAAGAGGCTCGAGAACTTTATTGTTACAGAATTTCAAGGTTTTATGACGCTCCAGTAAAAAGTTACAAGCATTTGTATGTTGGAAACTTTGATAGGTGTAGTTCGTACCGTATAGAAGTTAGGGCCATTTGAAGTTTTATCAGTGTTTGATTTGGGACTCAAGGGTAGCATAGCTTTGAGCGATAGCTTAAATTGACAAGAGGCTCTTGTACATTATTGTTACAAAATTTCAAGATTTTATGACGCTCCAGTTAAAAGTTACAAACATTTGTATGTTGCAAACTTTGATAAGTGCAGGACGTACCGTATAGAAGGTATGGCCGTTTGAAGTTTTATCTGTGTTTGATTTGGGACTCAATGGTAGCATGGCTTTGAGCGATAGCTTAAATTGACAAGAGGCTCTTGTACTTTATTGTTACAAAATTCAAGATTATGCATGTTGCAAACTTTGATAGGTGTAGGACGTACCGTATAGAAGTTAGGGCCATTTGAAATTTTATCAGTGTTTGATTTGGGACTCAAGGGTAGCATAGCTTTGCGCGATAGCTTAAATTGACAAGAAGCTCGAGTACTTTATTGTTACAAAATCTCAAGGTTTTAAGACGCTCCAGTAAAAAGTTACAAGCATTTGTGTGTTGCAAACTTTGATAGGTGTAGGACGTACCGTATAGAAGTTAGGGCCATTTGAAGTTTAATCACAGTTTGATTTGGGACTCAATGGTAGCATAGCTTTGATCGATAGCTTAAATTGACAAGAGGCTCTAGTACTTTATTGTTACAAAATTTCAAGGTTTTATGACGCTCCAGTAAAAAGTTACAAGCATTTGTATGTTGCAAAATTTGATAGGTGTAGGACGTACTGTATAGAAGTTAGGGCCATTTGAAGTTTTATCAGTGTTTGATTTGGGACTCAAGGGTAGCATAGCTTTGAGCGACAACTTAAATTGCGTAGAGGCTCGAGAACTTTATTGTTACAGAATTTCAAGGTTTTATGACGCTCCAGTAAAAAGTTACAAGCATTTGTATGTTGGAAACTTTGATAGGTGTAGGGCGTACCGTATAGAAGTTAGGGCCATGTGAAGTTTTATCAGTGTTTGATTTGGGACTCAAGGGTAGCATAGCTTTGAGCGATAGCTTAAATTGACAAGAGGCTCGAGTACTTTATTGTTACAAAATTTCAAGGTTTTATGACGCTCCAGTAAAAAGTTACAAGCATTTGTATGTTGCCAACTTTGGTAGGTGTAGGACGTACCGTAAAGAAGGTATGGCCATTTGAAGTTTTATCTGTGTTTGATTTGGGACTCAAGGGTAGCATGGCTTTGAGCGATAGCTTTAATTGACAAGAGGCTCGAGTACTTAATTGTTACAAAATTTCAAGGTTTTATGACGCTCCAGTAAAAAGTTACAAGCATTTGTATGTTGCAAACTTTGATAGGTGTAGGACGTACTGTATAGAAGTTAGGGCCATTTGCAGTCTTATCAGTGTTCGATTTGGGACTCAAGGGTAGCATAGCTTCGATCGATAGCTTAAATTGACAAGAGGCTCTAGTAATTTATTGTTACAAAATTTCAAGATTTTATGACGGTCCAGTAAAAAGTTACAAGCATATGCACGTTGCAAACTTTGATAAGTGTAGGACGTACCGTATAGAAGTTAGGGCCATTTGAAATTTTATCAGTGTTTGATTTGGGACTCAAGGTTAGCATAGCTTTGCGCGATAGCTTAAATTGACAAGAAGCTCGAGTACTTTATTGTTACAAAATTTCAATGTTTTATGACGCTCCAGTAAAAAGTTACAAGCATTTGTATGTTGCAAAATTTGATAGGTGTAGGACGTACTGTATAGAAGTTAGGGCCATTTGAAGTTTTATCAGTGTTTGATTTGGGACTCAAGGGTAGCATAGCTTTGAGCGATAGCTTAAATTGACAAGAGGCTCTTGTACTTTATTGTTACAAAATTTCAAGATTTTATGACGCTCCAGTTAAAAGTAACAAACATTTGTATGTTACAAACTTTGATAAGTGCAGGACGTACCGTATAGAAGGTATGGCCGTTTGAAGTTTTATCTGTGTTTGATTTGGGACTCAAGGGTAGCATGGCTTTGAGCGATAGCTTAAATTGACAAGAGGCTCTTGTACTTTATTGTTACAAAATTCAAGATTTTATGACGCTCCAGTTAAAAGTTACAAACATTTGTATGTTGCAAACTTTGATAAGTGCAGGACGTACCGTATAGAAATTAGGGCCATTTGAAATTTTATCAGTGTTTGATTTGGGACTCAACGGTAGCATAGGTTTGAGCGATAGCTTAAATTGAGAAGAGGCTCGAGTACTTTATTGTTACAAAATTACAAGGTTTTATGACGCTCCAGTAAAAAGTTACAAGCATTTGTATGTTGCCAACTTTGGTAGGTGTAGGACGTACCGTAAAGAAGGTATGGCCATTTGAAGTTTTATCTGTGTTTGATTTGGGACTCAAGGGTAGCATGGCTTTGAGCGATAGCTTTAATTGACAAGAGGCTCGAGTACTTAATTGTTACAAAATTTCAAGGTTTTATGACGCTCCAGTAAAAAGTTACGAGCATTTGTATGTTGCAAACTTTGATAGGTGTAGGACGTACTGTATAGAAGTTAGGGCCATTTGAAGTCTTATCAGTGTTCGATTTGGGACTCAAGGGTAGCATAGCTTTGATCGATAGCTTAAATTGACAAGAGGCTCTAGTAATTTATTGTTACAAAATTTCAAGATTTTATGACGGTCCAGTAAAAAGTTACAAGCATATGCATGTTGCAAACTTTGGTAGGTGTAGGACGTACCGTATAGAAGTTAGGGCCATTTGAAATTTTATCAGTGTTTGATTTGGGACTCAAGGGTAGCATGGCTTTGAGCGACAGCTTTAATTGACAAGAGGCCCGAGTACTTAATTGTTACAAAATTTCAAGGTTTTATGACGCTCCAGTAAAAAGTTACAAGCATTTGTATGTTGCAAACTTTGATAGGTGTAGGACGTACTGTATAGAAGTTAGGGCCATTTGAAGTCTTATCAGTGTTCGATTTGGGACTCAAGGGTAGCATAGCTTTGATCGATAGCTTAAATTGACAAGAGGCTCTAGTAATTTATTGTTACAAAATTTCAAGATTTTATGACGGTCCAGTAAAAAGTTACAAGCATATTCATGTTGCAAACTTTGATAAGTGTAGGACGTACCGTATAGAAGTTAGGGCCATTTGAAATTTTATCAGTGTTTGATTTGGGACTCAAGGGTAGCATAGCTTTGCGCGATAGCTTAAATTGACAAGAAGCTCGAGTACTTTATTGTTACAAAATTTCAAGGTTTTAAGACGCTCCAGTAAAAAGTTACAAGCATTTGTATGTTGCAAACTTTGATAGGTGTAGGACGTACTGTATGGAAGTTAGGGCCATTTGAAGTTTAATCAGAGTTTGATTTGGGACTCAAGGGTAGCATAGCTTTGAGCGACAACTTAAATTGCGTAGAGGCTCGAGAACTTTATTGTTACAGAATTTCAAGGTTTTATGACGCTCCAGTAAAAAGTTACTAGCATTTGTATGTTGGAAACTTTGATAGGTGTAGGACGTACCGTATAGAAGTTAGGGCCATTTGAAGTTTTATCAGTGTTTGATTTGGGACTCAAGGTTAGCATAGCTTTGAGCTATAGCTTAAATTGATAAGAGGCTCGAGTACTTTATTGTTACAAAATTTCAATGTTTTATGACGCTCCAGTAAAAAGTTACAAGCATTTGTATGTTGCAAAATTTGATAGGTGTAGGACGTACTGTATAGAAGTTAGGGCCATTTGAAGTCTTATCAGTGTTCGATTTGGGACTCAAGGGTAGCATAGCTTTGATCGATAGCTTAAATTGACAAGAGGCTCTAGTAATTTATTGTTACAAAATTTCAAGATTTTATGACGATCCAGTAAAAAGTTACAAGCATATGCATGTTGCAAACTTTGATAGGTGTAGGACGTACCGCATAGAAGTTAGGGCCATTTGAAGTTTTATAATTGTTTGATTTGGGACTCAAGGGTAGCATAGCTTTGAGCGATAGCTTAAATTGACAAGAGGCTCGAGGTCTTTATTGTTACAAAATTTCAAGGTTTTATGACGCTCCAGTAAGAAGTTACAAGCATATGTATGTTGCAAACTTTGATAGGTGTAGGACGTACCGCATAGAAGTTAGGGCCATTTGAAGTTTTATAATTGTTTGATTTGGGACTCAAGGGTAGCATAGCTTTGAGCGATAGCTTAAATTGACAAGAGGCTCGAGGTTTTTATTGTTACAAAATTTCAAGGTTTTATGACGCTCCAGTAAGAAGTTACAAGTATTTGTATGTTGCAAACTTTGATAGGTGTAGGACGTACTGTATAAAAGTTAGGGCCATTTGAAGTTTAATCAGAGTTCGATTTGGGACTCAATGGTAGCATAGCTTTGATCGATAGCTTAAATTGACAAGAGGCTCTAGTACTTTATTGTTACAAAATTTCAAGATTTTATGACGCTCCAGTAAAAAGTTACAAGCATTTGTATGTTGAAAACTTTGATAGGTGTAGGACGTACCGTATAGAAGTTAGGGCCATTTGAAGTTTTATCAGTGTTTGATTTGGGACTCAATGGTAGCATAGCTATGAGCGATAGCTTAAATGGACAAGAGGCTCGAGTAATTTTTTCTTACAAAATTTCAAGATTTTATGCCGCTCCAGTAAGAAGTTACAAGCATTTGTATGTTGCAAAATTTGATAGGTGTAGGACGTACTGTATAGAAGTTAGGGCCATTTGAAGTTTTATCAGTGTTTGATTTGGGACTCAAGGGTAGCATAGCTTTGAGCGATAGCTTAAATTGACAAGAGGCTCTTGTACTTTATTGTTACAAAATTTCAAGATTTTATGACGCTCCATTTAAAAGTTACAAACATTTGTATGTTGCAAACTTTGATAAGTGCAGAACGTACCGTATAGAAGGTATGGCCGTTTGAAGTTTTATCTGTGTTTGATTTGGGACTCAAAGGTAGCATGACTTGAGCGATAGCTTAAATTGACAAGAGGCTCGAGTACTTTATTGTTACAAAATTTCAAGGTTTTATGACGCTCCAGTAAAAAGTTACAAGCATTTGAATGGTGCAAACTTTGATAGGTGTAGGACGTACTGTATAGAAGTTAGGGCCATTTGAAGTTTTATCAGTGTTTGATTTGGGACTCAAGGGTAGCATAGCTATGAGCGATATCTTAAATTGACAAGAGGCTCGAGTAATTTTTTGTTACAAAATTTCAAGATTTTATGCCTCTCCAGTAAGAAGTTACAAGCATTTGTATGTTGCAAACTTTGATAGGTGTAGGACGTACCGCATAGAAGTTAGGGCAATTTGAAGTTTTATCAGTGTTTGATGTGGGACTCAAGGGTAGCATAGCTTTGAGCGATAGCTTAAATTGACAAGAGGCTAGAGTACTTTATTGTTACAAAATTTCAAGGTTTTATGATGCTCCAGTAAAAAGTTACAAGCACGTGTATGTTGCAAACTTTGATAGGTGTAGGACGTACCATATAGAAGTTAGGGCCATTTGAAGTTTTATCAGTGTTTGATTTGGGACTCAAGGTTAGCATAGCTTTGAGCGATAGCTTAAATTCACAAGAGGCTCGAGGTCTTTATTGTTACAAAATTTGAAGGATTTATGACGCTCCAGTAAGAAGTTACAAGCATTTGTATGTTGCAAACTTTGATAGGTGTAGGACGTACCGTGTAGAAGTTAGGGCCATTTGAAATTTTATCAGTGTTACAAAATTTCAAGGTTTTATGACGCTCCAGTAAAAAGTTACAAGCATTTGTATGTTGCAAACATTGACAGGTGTAGGACGTACTGTATAGAAGTTAGGGCCATTTAAAATTTTATCAGTGTTTGATTTGGGACTCAAGGGTAGCATAGCTTTGAACGATAGCTTAAATTGACAAGAGGCTAGAGTACTTTATTGTTACAAAATTTCAAGGTTTTATGATGCTCCAGTAAAAAGTTACAAGCATTTGTATGTTGCAAACTTTGGTAGGTGTAGGACGTACCGTAAAGAAGGTATGGCCATTTGAAGTTTTATCTGTGTTTGATTTGGGACTCAAGGGTAGCATGACTTTGAGCGATAGCTTTAATTGACAAGAGGCTCGAGTACTTAATTGTTAAAAAATTTCAAGGTTTTATGACGCTCCAGTAAAAAGTTACAAGCATTTGTATATTGCAAACTTTGATAGGTGTAGGACGTACTGTATAGAAGTTAGGGCCATTTGAAGTCTTATCAGTGTTCGATTTGGGACTCAAGGGTAGCATAGCTTTGATCGATAGCTTAAATTGACAAGAGGCTCTAGTAATTTATTGTTACAAAATTTCAAGATTTTATGACGATCCAGTAAAAAGTTACAAGCATATGCATGTTGCAAACTTTGATAGGTGTAGACGTACCGTATAGCAGTTAGGGCCATTTGAAATTTTATCAGTGATTGATTTGGGACTCAAGGGGAGCATAGCTTTGCGCGATAGCTTAAATTGACAAGAGGGTCGAGTACTTTATTGTTACAAAATTTCAAGGTTTTATGACGCTCCAGTAAAAAGTTACAAGCATTTGTATGTTGCAAACTTTGCTAGGTGTAGGACGTACTGTATAGAAGTTAGGGCCATTTGAAGTTTTATCAGTGTTTGATTTGGGACTCAAGGGTAGCATAGCTATGAGCGATAGCTTAAATGGACAAGAGGCTCGCGTAATTTTTTCTTACAAAGTTTCAAGATTTTATGCGGCTCCAGTAAGAAGTTACAAGCATATGTATGTTGCAAACTTTGATAGGTGTAGGACGTACCGCATAGAAGTTAGGGCCATTTGAAGTTTTATAATTGTTTGATTTGGGACTCAAGGGTAGCATAGCTTTGAGCGATAGCTTAAATTGACAAGAGGCTCGAGGTCTTTATTGTTACAAAATTTCAAGGTTTTATGACGCTCCAGTAAGAAGTTACAAGCATATGTATGTTGCAAACTTTGATAGGTGTAGGACGTACCGCATAGAAGTTAGGGCCATTTGAAGTTTTATAATTGTTTGATTTGGGACTCAAGGGTAGCATAGCTTTGAGCGATAGCTTAAATTGACAAGAGGCTCGAGGTCTTTATTGTTACAAAATTTCAAGGTTTTATGACGCTCCAGTAAGAAGTTACAAGTATTTGTATGTTGCAAACTTTGATAGGTGTAGGACGTACTGTATAAAAGTTAGGGCCATTTGAAGTTTAATCAGATTTCGATTTGGGACTCAATGCTAGCATAGCTTTGATCGATAGCTTAAATTGACAAGAGGCTCTAGTACTTTATTGTTACAAAATTTCAAGATTTTATGACGCTCCAGTAAAAAGTTACAAGCATTTGTATGTTGAAAACTTTGATAGGTGTAGGACGTACCGTATAGAAGTTAGGGCCATTTGAAGTTTTATCAGTGTTTGATTTGGGACTCAAGGGTAGCATAGCTATGAGCGATAGCTTAAATGGACAAGAGGCTCGAGTAATTTTTTCTTACAAAATTTCAAGATTTTATGCCGCTCCAGTAAGAAGTTACAAGCATATGTATGTTGCAAACTTTGATAGGTGTAGGACGTACCGCATAGAAGTTAGGGCCATTTGAAGTTTTATAATTGTTTGATTTGGGACTCAAGGGTAGCATAGCGATAGCTTAAATTGACAAGAGGCTCGAGGTCTTTATTGTTACAAAATTTCAAGGTTTTATGACGCTCCAGTAAGAAGTTACAAGCATTTGTATGTTGCAAACTTTGATAGGTGTAAGACGTACTGTATAAAAGTTATGGTCATTTGAAGTTTAATCAGAGTTCGATTTGGGACTCAATGGTAGCATAGCTTTGATCGATAGCTTAAATTGACAAGAGGCTCTAGTACTTTATTGTTACAAAATTTCAAGATTTTATGACGCTCCAGTAAAAAGTTACAAGCATTTGTATGTTGAAAACTTTGATAGGTGTAGGACGTACCGTATAAAAGTTAGGGCCATTTGAAATTTTATCAGTGTTTGATTTGGGACTCAAGGGTAGCATAGCTTTGAGCGATAGCTTAAATTGACAAGAGGCTCGAGTACTTTATTGTTACAAAATTTCAAGGTTTTATGACGCTCCAGTAAAAAGTTACAAGCATTTGTATGTTGCAAACTTTGATAGGTGTAGGACGTACCGTATAGAAGTTAGGGCCATTTGAAGTTTTATCAGTGTTTGATTTGGGACTCAAGGGTAGCATAGCTTTGAGCTATAGCTTAAATTGATAAGAGGCTCGAGTACTTTATTGTTACAAAATTTCAATGTTTTATGACGCTCCAGTAAAAAGTTACAAGCATTTGTATGTTGCAAAATTTGATAGGTGTAGGACGTACTGTATAGAAGTTAGGGCCATTTGAAGTTTTATCAGTGTTTGATTTGGGACTCAAGGGTAGCATAGCTTTGAGCGATAGCTTAAATTGACAAGAGGCTCTTGTACTTTATTGTTACAAAATTTCAAGATTTTATGACGCTCCAGTTAAAAGTTACAAACATTTGTATGTTGCAAACTTTGATAAGTGCAGAACGTACCGTATAGAAGGTATGGCCGTTTGAAGTTTTATCTGTGTTTGATTTGGGACTCAAAGGTAGCATGACTTGAGCGATAGCTTAAATTGACAAGAGGCTCGAGTACTTTATTGTTACAAAATTTCAAGGTTTTATGACGCTCCAGTAAAAAGTTACAAGCATTTGAATGTTGCAAACTTTGATAGGTGTAGGACGTACTGTATAGAAGTTAGGGCCATTTGAAGTTTTATCAGTGTTTGATTTGGTACTCAAGGGTAGCATAGCTATGAGCGATATCTTAAATTGACAAGAGGCTCGAGTAATTTTTTGTTACAAAATTTCAAGATTTTATGCCTCTCCAGTAAGAAGTTACAAGCATTTGTATGTTGCAAACTTTGATATGTGTAGGACGTACCGCATAGAAGTTAGGGCAATTTGAAGTTTTATAATTGTTTGATTTGGGACTCAAGGGTAGCATAGCTTTGAGCGATAGCTTAAATTGACAAGAGGCTCGAGTTCTTTAATGTTACAAAATTTCAAGGTTTTATGACGCTCCAGTAAGAAGTTACAAGCATTTGTATGTTGCAAACTTTGATAGGTGTAGGACGTACTGTATAGAAATTAGGGCCATTTGAAGTTTAATCAGAGTTCGATTTGGGACTCAATGGTAGCATAGCTTTGATCGATAGCTTAAATTGACAAGAGGCTCTAGTACTTTATTGTTACAAAATTTCAAGATTTTCTGACGGTCCAGTAAAAAGTTTCAAGCATTTGTATGTTGAAAACTTTGATAGGTGTAGGACGTACCGTATAGAAGTTAGGGCCATTTAAAATTTTATCAGTGTTTGATTTGGGACTCAAGGGTAGCATAGCTTTGAGCGATAGCTTAAATTGACAAGAGGCTAGAGTACTTTATTGTTACAAAATTTCAAGGTTTTATGATGCTCCAGTAAAAAGTTACAAGCATTTGTATGTTGCAAACTTTGATAGGTGTAGGACGTACCATATAGAAGTTAGGGCCATTTGAAGTTTTATCAGTGTTTGATTTGGGACTCAAGGTTAGCATAGCTTTGAGCGATAGCTTAAATTCACAAGAGGCTCGAGGTCTTTATTGTTACAAAATTTGAAGGATTTATGACGCTCCAGTAAGAAGTTACAAGCATTTGTATGTTGCAAACTTTGATAGGTGTAGGACGTACCATGTAGAAGTTAGGGCCATTTGAAATTTTATCAGTGTTACAAAATTTCAAGGTTTTATGACGCTCCAGTAAAAAGTTACAAGCATTTGTATGTTGCAAACATTGATAGGTGTAGGACGTACTGTATAGAAGTTAGGGCCATTTGAAGTTTTATCAGTGTTTGATTTGGGACTCAAGGGTAGTATAGCTATGAGCGATAGCTTAAATTGAGAAGAGGCTCGAGTAATTTTTTGATACAAAATTTCAAGATTTTATGCCGCTCCAGTAAGAAGTTACAACCATTTGTATGTTGCAAACATTGATAGGTGTAGGACGTACCGCATAGAAGTTAGGGCCATTTGAAGTTTTATAATTGTTTGATTTGGGACTCAAGGGTAGCATAGCTTTGAGCGATAGCTTAAATTGACAAGAGGCTCGAGGTCTTTATTGTTACAAAATTTCAAGGTTTTATGACGCTCCAGTAAGAAGTTACAAGCATTTGTATGTTGCAAACTTTGATAGGTGTAAGACGTACTGTATAAAAGTTATGGTCATTTGAAGTTTAATCAGAGTTCGATTTGGGACTCAATGGTAGCATAGCTTTGATCGATAGCTTAAATTGACAAGAGGCTCTAGTACTTTATTGTTACAAAATTTCAAGATTTTATGACGCTCCAGTAAAAAGGTACAAGCATTTGTATGTTGAAAACTTTGATAGGTGTAGGACGTACCGTATAAAAGTTAGGGCCATTTGAAATTTTATCAGTGTTTGATTTGGGACTCAAGGGTAGCATAGCTTTGAGCGATAGCTTAAATTGACAAGAGGCTCGAGTACTTTATTGTTACAAAATTTCAAGGTTTTATGACGCTCCAGTAAAAAGTTACAAGCATTTGTATGTTGCAAACTTTGATAGGTGCAGGACGTACCGTATAGAAGTTAGGGCCATTTGAAGTTTTATCAGTGTTTGATTTGGGACTCAAGGGTAGCATAGCTTTGAGCTATAGCTTAAATTGATAAGAGGCTCGAGTACTTTATTGTTACAAAATTTCAATGTTTTATGACGCTCCAGTAAAAAGTTACAAGCATTTGTATGTTGCAAAATTTGATAGGTGTAGGACGTACTGTATAGAAGTTAGGGCCATTTGAAGTTTTATCAGTGTTTGATTTGGGACTCAAGGGTAGCATAGCTTTGAGCGATAGCTTAAATTGACAAGAGGCTCTTGTACTTTATTGTTACAAAATTTCAAGATTTTATGACGCTCCAGTTAAAAGTTACAAACATTTGTATGTTGCAAACTTTGATAAGTGCAGAACGTACCGTATAGAAGGTATGGCCGTTTGAAGTTTTATCTGTGTTTGATTTGGGACTCAAAGGTAGCATGACTTGAGCGATAGCTTAAATTGACAAGAGGCTCGAGTACTTTATTGTTACAAAATTTCAAGGTTTTATGACGCTCCAGTAAAAAGTTACAAGCATTTGAATGTTGCAAACTTTGATAGGTGTAGGACGTACTGTATAGAAGTTAGGGCCATCTGAAGTTTTATCAGTGTTTGATTTGGGACTCAAGGGTAGCATAGCTATGAGCGATATCTTAAATTGACAAGAGGCTCGAGTAATTTTTTGTTGCAAAATTTCAAGATTTTATGCCTCTCCAGTAAGAAGTTACAAGCATTTGTATGTTGCAAACTTTGATAGGTGTAGGACGTACCGCATAGAAGTTAGGGCAATTTGAAGTTTTATAATTGTTTGATTTGGGACTCAAGGGTAGCATAGCTTTGAGCGATAGCTTAAATTGACAAGAGGCTCGAGTTCTTTAATGTTACAAAATTTCAAGGTTTTATGACGCTCCAGTAAGAAGTTACAAGCATTTGTATGTTGCAACCTTTGATAGGTGTAGGACGTACTGTATAGAAATTAGGGCCATTTGAAGTTTAATCAGAGTTCGATTTGGGACTCAATGGTAGCATATCTTTGATCGATAGCTTAAATTGACAAGAGGCTCTAGTACTTTATTGTTACAAAATTTCAAGATTTTCTGACGGTCCAGTAAAAAGTTTCAAGCATTTGTATGTTGAAAACTTTGATAGGTGTAGGACGTACCGTATAGAAGTTAGGGCCATTTAAAATTTTATCAGTGTTTGATTTGGGACTCAAGGGTAGCATAGCTTTGAGCGATAGCTTAAATTGACAAGAGGCTAGAGTACTTTATTGTTACAAAATTTCAAGGTTTTATGATGCTCCAGTAAAAAGTTACAAGCATTTGTATGGTGCAAACTTTGATAGGTGTAGGACGTACCATATAGAAGTTAGGGCCATTTGAAGTTTTATCAGTGTTTGATTTGGGACTCAAGGTTAGCATAGCTTTGAGCGATAGCTTAAATTCACAAGAGGCTCGAGGTCTTTATTGTTACAAAATTTGAAGGATTTATGACGCTCCAGTAAGAAGTTACAAGCATTTGTATGTTGCAAACTTTGATAGGTGTAGGACGTACCGTGTAGAAGTTAGGGCCATTTGAAATTTTATCAGTGTTACAAAATTTCAAGGTTTTATGACGCTCCAGTAAAAAGTTACAAGCATTTGTATGTTGCAAACATTGATAGGTGTAGGACGTACTGTATAGAAGTTAGGGCCATTTGAAGTTTTATCAGTGTTTGATTTGGGACTCAAGGGTAGTATAGCTATGAGCGATAGCTTAAATTGAGAAGAGGCTCGAGTAATTTTTTGATACAAAATTTCAAGATTTTATGCCGCTCCAGTAAGAAGTTACAACCATTTGTATGTTGCAAACATTGATAGGTGTAGGACGTACCGCATAGAAGTTAGGGCCATTTGAAGTTTTATAATTGTTTGATTTGGGACTCAAGGGTAGCATAGCTTTGAGCGATAGCTTAAATTGACAAGAGGCTCGAGGTCTTTATTGTTACAAAATTTCAAGGTTTTATGACGCTCCAGTAAGAAGTTACAAGCATTTGTATGTTGCAAACTTTGATAAGTGTAGGACGTACTGTATAGAAGTTAGGGCCATTTGAAGTTTAATCAGAGTTCGATTTGGGACTCAATGGTAGCATAGCTTTGATCGATAGCTTAAATTGACAAGAGGCTCTAGTACTTTATTGTTACAAAATTTCAAGATTTTATGACGGTCCAGTAAAAAGCTACAAGCATTTGTATGTTGAAAACTTTGATAGGTGTAGGACGTACCGTATAGAAGTTAGGGCCATTTGAAATTTTATCAGTGTTTGATTTGGGACTCAAGGGTAGCATAGCTTTGAGCGATAGCTTAAATTGACAAGAGGCTCGAGTACTTTATTGTTACAAAATTTCAAGGTTTTATGATGCTCCAGTAAAAAGTTACAAGCATTTGTATTTTGCAAACTTTGATAGGTGTAGGACGTACCGTATAGAAGTTGGGGCCATTTGAAATTTTATCAGTGTTACAAAATTTCAAGGTTTTATGACGCTCCAGTAAAAAGTTACAAGCATTTGTATGTTGCCAACTTTGATAGGTGTAGGACGTACCGTATAGAAGTAAGGGCCATTTGAAGTTTAATCAGAGTTCGATTTGGGACTCAATGGTAGCATAGCTTTGATCGATAGCTTAAATTGACAAGAGGCTCTAGTACTTTATTGTTACAAAATTTCAAGATTTTATGACGCTCCAGTAAGAAGTTACAACCATTTGTATGTTGCAAACTTTGATAGGTGTAGGACGTACCGCATAGAAGTTAGGGCCATTTGAAGTTTTATAATTGTTTGATTTGGGACTCAAGGGTAGCATAGCTTTGAGCGATAGCTTAAATTGACAAGAGGCTCGAGGTCTTTATTGTTACAAAATTTTAAGGTTTTATGACGCTCCAGTAAGAAGTTACAAGCATTTGTATGTTGCAAACTTTGATAAGTGTAGGACGTACTGTATAGAAGTTAGGGCCATTTGAAGTTTAATCAGAGTTCGATTTGGGACTCAATGGTAGCATAGCTTTGATCGATAGCTTAAATTGACAAGAGGCTCGAGTACTTTATTGTTACAAAATTTCAAGGTTTTATGATGCTCCAGTAAAAAGTTACAAACATTTGTATTTTGCAAACTTTGATAGGTGTAGGACGTACCGTATAGAAGTTAGGGCCATTTGAAGTTTTATCAGTGTTTGATTTGGGACTCAAGGTTAGCATAGCTTTGAGCGATAGCTTAAATTCACAAGAGGCTCGAGGTCTTTATTGTTACAAAATTTGAAGGATTTATGACGCTCCAGTAAGAAGTTACAAGCATTTGTATGTTGCAAACTTTGATAGGTGTAGGACGTACCGTATAGAAGTTAGGGCCATTTGAAATTTTATCAGTGTTACAAAATTTCAAGGTTTTATGACGCTCCAGTAAAAAGTTACAAGCATTTGTATGTTGCAAACTTTGATAGGTGTAGGACGTACCGTATAGAAGTTAGGGCCATTTGAAGTTTAATCAGAGTTCGATTTGGGACTCAATGGTAGCATAGCTTTGATCGATAGCTTAAATTGACAAGAGGCTCTAGTACTTTATTGTTACAAAATTTCAAGATTTTATGACGCTCCAGTAAAAAGTTACAAGCATTTGTATGTTGAAAACTTTGATAGGTTTAGGACGTACCGTATAGAAGTTAGGGCCATTTGAAATTTTATCAGTGTTTGATTTGGGACTCAAGGGTAGCATAGCTTTGAGCGATAGCTTAAATTGACAAGAGGCTCGAGTACTTTATTGTTACAAAATTTCAATGTTTTATGACGCTCCAGTAAAAAGTTACAAGCATTTGTATGTTGCAAAATTTGATAGGTGTAGGACGTACTGTATAGAAGTTAGGGCCATTTGAAGTTTTATCAGTGTTTGATTTGGGACTCAAGGGTAGCATAGCTTTGAGCGATAGCTTAAATTGACAAGAGGCTCGAGTACTTTATTGTTACAAAATTTCAAGGTTTTATGATGCTCCAGTAAAAAGTTACAAGCATTTGTATTTTGCAAACTTTGATAGGTGTAGGACGTACCGTATAGAAGTTGGTGCCATTTGAAATTTTATCAGTGTTACAAAATTTCAAGGTTTTATGACGCTCCAGTAAAAAGTTACAAGCATTTGTATGTTGCAAACTTTGATAGGTGTAGGACGTACCGTATAGAAGTTAGGGCCATTTGAAGTTTAATCAGAGTTCGATTTGGGACTCAATGGTAGCATAGCTTTGATCGATAGCTTAAATTGACAAGAGGCTCTAGTACTTTATTGTTACAAAATTTCAAGATTTTATGACGCTCCAGTAAGAAGTTACAACTATTTGTATGTTGCAAACTTTGATAGGTGTAGGACGTACCGCATAGAAGTTAGGGCCATTTGAAGTTTTATAATTGTTTGATTTGGGACTCAAGGGTAGCATAGCTTTGAGCGATAGCTTAAATTGACAAGAGGCTCGAGGTCTTTATTGTTACAAAATTTCAAGGTTTTATGACGCTCCAGTAAGAAGTTACAAGCATTTGTATGTTGCAAACTTTGATAAGTGTAGGACGTACTGTATAGAAGTTAGGGCCATTTGAAGTTTAATCAGAGTTCGATTTGGGACTCAATGGTAGCATAGCTTTGATCGATAGCTTAAATTGACAAGAGGCTCGAGTACTTTATTGTTACAAAATTTCATGGTTTTATGATGCTCCAGTAAAAAGTTACAAGCATTTGTATTTTGCAAACTTTGATAGGTGTAGGACGTACCGTATAGAAGTTAGGGCCATTTGAAGTTTTATCAGTGTTTGATTTGGGACTCAAGGTTAGCATAGCTTTGAGCGATAGCTTAAATTCACAAGAGGCTCGAGGTCTTTATTGTTACAAAATTTGAAGGATTTATGACGCTCCAGTAAGAAGTTACAAGCATTTGTATGTTGCAAACTTTGATAGGTGTAGGACGTACCGTATAGAAGTTAGGGCCATTTGAAATTTTATCAGTGTTACAAAATTTCAAGGTTTTATGACGCTCCAGTAAAAAGTAACAAGCATTTGTATGTTGCAAACTTTGATAGGTGTAGGACGTACCGTATAGAAGTTAGGGCCATTTGAAGTTTAATCAGAGTTCGATTTGGGACTCAATGGTAGCATAGCTTTGATCGATAGCTTAAATTGACAAGAGGCTCTAGTACTTTATTGTTACAAAATTTCAAGATTTTATGACGCTCCAGTAAAAAGTTACAAGCATTTGTATGTTGAAAACTTTGATAGGTGTAGGACGTACCGTATAGAAGTTAGGGCCATTTGAAATTTTATCAGTGTTTGATTTGGGACTCAAGGGTAGCATAGCTTTGAGCGATAGCTTAAATTGACAAGAGGCTCGAGTACTTTATTGTTACAAAATTTCAAGGTTTTATGACGCTCCAGTAAAAAGTTACAAGCATTTGTATGTTGCAAACTTTGATAGGTGTAGGACGAACCGTATAGAAGTTACGGCCATTTGAAGTTTTATCAGTGTTTGATTTGGGACTCAAGGGTAGCATAGCTTTGAGCTATAGCTTAAATTGATAAGAGGCTCGAGTACTTTATTGTTACAAAATTTCAATGTTTTATGACGCTCCAGTAAAAAGTTACAAGCATTTGTATGTTGCAAAATTTGATAGGTGTAGGACGTACTGTATAGAAGTTAGGGCCATTTGAAGTTTTATCAGTGTTTGATTTGAGACTCAAGGGTAGCATAGCTTTGAGCGATAACTTAAATTGACAAGAGGCTCTTGTACTTTATTGTTACAAAATTTCAAGATTTTATGACGCTCCAGTTAAAAGTTACAAACATTTGTATGTTGCAAACTTTGATAAGTGCAGGACGTACCGTATAGAAGGTATGGCCGTTTGAAGTTTTATCTGTGTTTGATTTGGGACTCAAAGGTAGCATGGCTTTGAGCGATAGCTTAAATTGACAAGAGGCTCTTGTACTTTATTGTTACAAAATTTCAAGGTTTTATGACGCTCCAGTAAAAAGTTACAAGCATTTGTATGTTGCAAACTTTGATAGGTGTAGGACGTACTGTATAGAAGTTAGGGCCATTTGAAGTTTTATCAGTGTTTAATTTGTGACTCAAGGGTAGCATAGCTATGAGCGATAGCTTAAATTGACAAGAGGCTCGAGTAATTTTTTGTTACAAAATTTCAAGATTTTATGCCGCTCCAGTAAGAATTACAAGCATTTGTATGTTGCAAACTTTGATAGGTGTAGGACGTACCGCATAGAAGTTAGGGCCATTTGAAGTTTTATAATTGTTTGATTTGGGACTCAAGGGTAGCATAGCTTTGAGCGATAGCTTAAATTGACAAGAGGCTCGAGGTCTTTATTGTTACAAAATTTCAAGGTTTTATGACGCTCCAGTAAGAAGTTACAAGCATTTGTACGTTGCAAACTTTGATGGGTGTAGGACGTACTGTATAGAAGTTAGGGCCATTTGAAGTTTTATCAGTGTTTGATTTGGGACTCAAGGTTAGCATAGCTTTGAGCGATAGCTTAAATTCACAAGAGGCTCGAGGTCTTTATTGTTACAAAATTTGAAGGATTTATGACGCTCCAGTAAGAAGTTACAAGCATTTGTATGTTGCAAACTTTGATAGGTGTAGGACGTACCGTATAGAAGTTAGGGCCATTTGAAATTTTATCAGTGTTACAAAATTTCAAGGTTTTATGACGCTCCAGTAAAAAGTTACAAGCATTTGTATGTTGCAAACTTTGATAGGTGTAGGACGTACCGTATAGAAGTTAGGGCCATTTGAAGTTTAATCAGAGTTCGATTTGGGACTCAATGGTAGCATAGCTTTGATCGATAGCTTAAATTGACAAGAGGCTCTAGTACTTTATTGTTACAAAATTTCAAGATTTTATGACGCTCCAGTAAAAAGTTACAAGCATTTGTATGTTGAAAACTTTGATAGGTGTAGGACGTACCGTATAGAAGTTAGGGCCATTTGAAATTTTATCAGTGTTTGATTTGGGACTCAAGGGTAGCATAGCTTTGAGCGATAGCTTAAATTGACAAGAGGCTCGAGTACTTTATTGTTACAAAATTTCAAGGTTTTATGACGCTCCAGTAAAAAGTTACAAGCATTTGTATGTTGCAAACTTTGATAGGTGTAGGACGAACCGTATAGAAGTTACGGCCATTTGAAGTTTTATCAGTGTTTGATTTGGGACTCAAGGGTAGCATAGCTTTGAGCTATAGCTTAAATTGATAAGAGGCTCGAGTACTTTATTGTTACAAAATTTCAATGTTTTATGACGCTCCAGTAAAAAGTTACAAGCATTTGTATGTTGCAAAATTTGATAGGTGTAGGACGTACTGTATAGAAGTTAGGGCCATTTGAAGTTTTATCAGTGTTTGATTTGAGACTCAAGGGTAGCATAGCTTTGAGCGATAACTTAAATTGACAAGAGGCTCTTGTACTTTATTGTTACAAAATTTCAAGATTTTATGACGCTCCAGTTAAAAGTTACAAACATTTGTATGTTGCAAACTTTGATAAGTGCAGGACGTACCGTATAGAAGGTATGGCCGTTTGAAGTTTTATCTGTGTTTGATTTGGGACTCAAAGGTAGCATGGCTTTGAGCGATAGCTTAAATTGACAAGAGGCTCTTGTACTTTATTGTTACAAAATTTCAAGGTTTTATGACGCTCCAGTAAAAAGTTACAAGCATTTGTATGTTGCAAACTTTGATAGGTGTAGGACGTACTGTATAGAAGTTAGGGCCATTTGAAGTTTTATCAGTGTTTAATTTGGGACTCAAGGGTAGCATAGCTATGAGCGATAGCTTAAATTGACAAGAGGCTCGAGTAATTATTTGTTACAAAATTTCAAGATTTTATGCCGCTCCAGTAAGAATTACAAGCATTTGTATGTTGCAAACTTTGATAGGTGTAGGACGTACCGCATAGAAGTTAGGGCCATTTGAAGTTTTATAATTGTTTGATTTGGGACTCAAGGGTAGCATAGCTTTGAGCGATAGCTTAAATTGACAAGAGGCTCGGGGTCTTTATTGTTACAAAATTTCAAGGTTTTATGACGCTCCAGTAAGAAGTTACAAGCATTTGTACGTTGCAAACTTTGATGGGTGTAGGACGTACTGTATAGAAGTTAGGGCCATTTGAAGTTTAATCAGAGTTCGATTTGGGACTCAAGGGTAGCATAGCTTTGAGCGATAGCTTAAATTGACAAGAGGCTCGAGTACTTTATTGTTACAAAATTTCAAGGTTTTATGATGCTCCAGTAAAAAATTATAAGCATTTGTATGTTGCAAACTTTGATAGGTGTAGGACGTACCGTATAGACGTTAGGGCCATTTGAAGTTTTATCAGTGTTTGATTTGGGACTCAAGGTTAGCATTGCTTTGAGCGATAGCTTAAATTCACAAGAGGCTCGAGGTCTTTATTGTTACAAAATTTGAAGGATTTATGACGCTCCAGTAAGAAGTTACAAGCATTTGTATGTTGCAAACTTTGATAGGTGTAGGACGTACCGTATATAAGTTAGGGCCATTTGAAATTTTATCAGTGTTACAAAATTTCAAGGCTTTATGACGCTCCAGTAAAAAGTTACAAGCATTTGTATGTTGCAAACTTTGATAGGTGTAGGACGTACCGTATAGAAGTTAGGGCCATTTGAAGTTTTATCAGTGTTTGATTTGGGACTCACGGGTAGCATAGCTTTGAGCGATAGCTTAAGTTGACAAGAGACTCGAGGTCTTTATTGTTACAAAATTTCAAGGTTTTATGACGCTCCAGTAAAAAGTTACAAGAATTTGTATGTTGCAAACTTTGATAGGTGTAGGACGTACCGTATAGAAGTAAGGGCCACTTGAAGTTTTATCAATGTTTGATTCGGGACTCAAGGGTAGCATAGCTTTGAGCGATAGCTTAAATTGACAAGAGGTTCTTGTACTTTATTGTTACAAAATTTCAAGATTTTATGACGCTCCAGTTAAAAGTTTCAAACATTTGTATGTTGCAAACTTTGATAAGTGCAGGACGTACCGTATAGAAGGTATGGCCGTTTGAAGTTTTATCTGTGTTTGATTTGGGACTCAAAGGTAGCATGGCTTTGAGCGATAGCTTAAATTGACAAGAGGCTCTTGTACTTTATTGTTACAAAATTTCAAGGTTTTATGACGCTCCAGTAAAAAGTTACAAGCATTTGTATGTTGCAAACTTTGATAGGTGTAGGACGTACTGTATAGAAGTTAGGGCCATTTGAAGTTTTATCAGTGTTTGATTTGGGACTCAAGGGTAGCATAGCTATGAGCGATAGCTTAAATTGACAAGAGGCTCGAGTAATTTTTTGTTACAAAATTTCAAGATTTTATGCCGCTCCAGTAAGAATTACAAGCATTTGTATGTTGCAAACTTTGATAGGTGTAGGACGTACCACATAGAAGTTAGGGCCATTTGAAGTTTTATAATTGTTTGATTTGGGACTCAAGGGTAGCATAGCTTTGAGCGATAGCTTAAATTGACAAGAGGCTCGAGGTCTTTATTGTTACAAAATTTCAAGGTTTTATGACGCTCCAGTAAGAAGTTACAAGCATTTGTATGTTGCAAACTTTGATGGGTGTAGGACGTACTGTATAGAAGTTAGGGCCATTTGAAGTTTAATCAGAGTTCGATTTGGGACTCAATGGTAGCATAGCTTTGATCGATAGCTTAAATTGACAAGAGGCTCTAGTACTTTATTGTTACAAAATTTCAAGATTTTATGACGATCCAGTAAAAAGTTACAAGCATTTGTATGTTGAAAACTTTGATAGGTGTGGGACGTACCGTATAGAAGTTAGGGCCATTTGAAATTTTATCAGTGTTTGATTTGGGACTCAAGGGTAGCATAGCTTTGAGCGATAGCTTAAATTGACAAGCGGCTCGAGTACTTTATTGTTACAAAATTTCAAGGTTTTATGATGCTCCAGTAAAAAATTATAAGCATTTGTATGTTGCAAACTTTGATAGGTGTAGGACGTACCGTATAGACGTTAGGGCCATTTGAAGTTTTATCAGTGTTTGATTTGGGACTCAAGGTTAGCATTGCTTTGAGCGATAGCTTAAATTCACAAGAGGCTCGAGGTCTTTATTGTTACAAAATTTGAAGGATTTATGACGCTCTAGTAAGAAGTTACAAGCATTTGTATGTTGCAAACTTTGATAGGTGTAGGACGTACCGTATAGAAGTTAGGGCCATTTGAAATTTTATCAGTGTTACAAAATTTCAAGGCTTTATGACGCTCCAGTAAAAAGTTACAAGCATTTGTATGTTGCAAACTTTGATAGGTGTAGGACGTACCGTATAGAAGTTAGGGCCATTTGAAGTTTTATCAGTGTTTGATTTGGGACTCACGGGTAGCATAGCTTTGAGCGATAGCTTAAGTTGACAAGAGACTCGAGGTCTTTATTGTTACAAAATTTCAAGGTTTTATGACGCTCCAGTAAAAAGTTACAAGCATTTGTATGTTGCAAACTTTGATAGGTGTAGGCCGTACCGTATAGAAGTAAGGGCCACTTGAAGTTTTATCAATGTTTGATTCGGGACTCAAGAGTAGCATAGCTTTGAGCGATAGCTTAAATTGACAAGAGGCTGGAGTAATTTATTGTTATAAAATTTCAAGGCTTTATGACGCTCCAGTAAAAAGTTACAAGCATTTGTATGCTGCAAACTTTGATAGATGTAGGACGTACCGTATAGATGTAAGGGCCACTTGAAGTTTTATCAATGTTTGATTTGGGACTCAAGGGTAGCATAGCTTTGAGCGATAGCTTAAATTGACAAGAGGCTCGAGTACTTTATTGTTACAAAATTTCAAAGTTTTATGACGCTCCAGTAAAAAGTTACAAGCATTTGTATGTTTGAGCGACAACTTAAATTGAGAAGAGGCTCGCAACTTTATTGTTACAAAATTTCAAGGTACTATGACGCTCCAGTAAAAAGTTACATGTATTTGTATGTTGCCAAATTTGATAGGTGTATGACGTACCGTATAGAAGTTATGGCCATTTGAAGTTTTATCAGTGTTTGATTTGGTACTCAAGGGTAGCATAGTTTTGGGCGATAGCTTAAATTGACAAGAGGCTCGAGTACTTTATTGTTACAAAATCTCAAGGTTTTATGACGCTCCAGTAAAAAGATACAAGCATTTGTATGTTGCAAACTTTGATAGGTGTAGGACGTACTGTATAGAAGTTAGGGCCATTTGAAGTCTTATCAGTGTTCGATTTGGGACTCAAGGGTAGCATAGCTTTGATCGATAGCTTAAATTGACAAGAGGCTCTAGTAATTTATTGTTACAAAATTTCAAGATTTTATGACGGTCCAGTAAAAAGTTACAAGCATATGCATGTTGCAAACTTTGATAGGTGTAGGACGTATCGTATAGAAGTTAGGGTCATTAGAAATTTTATTAGTGTTTGATTTGGGACTCAAGGGTAGCATAGCTTTGCGCGATAGCTAAAATTGACAAGAGGCTCGAGTACTTTATTGTTACAAAATTTCAAGGTTTTATGACGCTCCAGTAAAAAGTTACAAGCATTTGTATGTTGCAAACTTTGATAGGTGTAGGACGTACTGTATAGAAGTTAGGGCCATTTGAAGTTTTATCAGTGTTTGATTTGGGACTCAAGGGTAGCATAGCTATGAGCGATAGCTTAAATTGACAAGAGGCTCGAGTAATTTTTTGTTACAAAATTTCAAGATTTTATGCCGCTCCAGTAAGAAGTTACAAGCATTTGTATGTTGCAAACTTTGATAGGTGTAGGACATACCGCATAGAAGTTAGGGCCATTTGAAGTTTTATAATTGTTTGATTTGTGGACTCAAGGGTAGCATAGCTTTGAGCGATAGCTTAAATTGACAAGAGGCTCGAGGTCTTTATTGTTACAAAATTTCAAGGTTTTATGACGCTCCAGTAAAAAGTTACAAGCATTTGTATGTTTGAGCGACAACTTAAATTGAGAAGAGGCTCGCAACTTTATTGTTACAAAATTTCAAGGTTTTATGACGCTCCAGTAAAAAGTTACATGCATTTGTATGTTGCAAACTTTGATAGGTGTACGACGTACTGTATAGAAATTAGGGCCATTTGAAGTTTTATCAGTGTTTGATTTGGGACTCAAGGGTAGCATAGCTTTGACCGATAGCTTAAATTGACAAGAGGCTCGAGTACTTTATTGTTACAAAATTTCAAGGTTTTATGACGCTCCAGTAAAAAGTTACAAGCATTTGTATGTTGCAAACTTTGATAGGTGTAGGACGTACCGTATAGACGTTAGGGCCATTTGAAGTTTTATCAGTGTTTGATTTGGGACTCAAGGTTAGCATTGCTTTGAGCGATAGCTTAAATTCACAAGAGGCTCGAGGTCTTTATTGTTACAAAATTTGAAGGATTTATGACGCTCCAGTAAGAAGTTACAAGCATTTGTATGTTGCAAACTTTGATAGGTGTAGGACGTACCGTATAGAAGTTAGGGCCATTTGAAATTTTATCAGTGTTCCAAAATTTCAAGGCTTTATGACGCTCCAGTAAAAAGTTACAAGCATTTGTATGTTGCAAACTTTGATAGGTGTAGGACGTACCGTATAGAAGTTAGGGCCATTTGAAGTTTTATCAGTGTTTGATTTGGGACTCACGGGTAGCATAGCTTTGAGCGATAGCTTAAGTTGACAAGAGACTCGAGGTCTTTATTGTTACAAAATTTCAAGGTTTTATGACGCTCCAGTAAAAAGTTACAAGCATTTGTATGTTGCAAACTTTGATAGGTGTAGGCCGTACCGTATAGAAGTAAGGGCCACTTGAAGTTTTATCAATGTTTGATTCGGGACTCAAGGGTAGCATAGCTTTGAGCGATAGCTTAAATTGACAAGAGGCTGGAGTAATTTATTGTTATAAAATTTCAAGGCTTTATGACGCTCCAGTAAAAAGTTACAAGCATTTGTATGCTGCAAACTTTGATAGGTGTAGGACGTACCGTATAGAAGTAAGGGCCACTTGAAGTTTTATCAATGTTTGATTTGGGACTCAAGGGTAGCATAGCTTTGAGCGATAGCTTAAATTGACAAGAGGCTCGAGTACTTTATTGTTACAAAATTTCAAAGTTTTATGACGCTCCAGTAAAAAGTTACAAGCATTTGTATGTTTGAGCGACAACTTAAATTGAGAAGAGGCTCGCAACTTTATTGTTACAAAATTTCAAGGTACTATGACGCTCCAGTAAAAAGTTACATGTATTTGTATGTTGCCAAATTTGATAGGTGTATGACGTACCGTATAGAAGTTATGGCCATTTGAAGTTTTATCAGTGTTTGATTTGGTACTCAAGGGTAGCATAGCTTTGGGCGATAGCTTAAATTGACAAGAGGCTCGAGTACTTTATTGTTACAAAATCTCAAGGTTTTATGACGCTCCAGTAAAAAGATACAAGGATTTGTATGTTGCAAACTTTGATAGGTGTAGGACGTACTGTATAGAAGTTAGGGCCATTTGAAGTCTTATCAGTGTTCGATTTGGGACTCAAGGGTAGCATAGCTTTGATCGATAGCTTAAATTGACAAGAGGCTCTAGTAATTTATTGTTACAAAATTTCAAGATTTTATGACGGTCCAGTAAAAAGTTACAAGCATATGCATGTTGCAAACTTTGATAGGTGTAGGACGTATCGTATAGAAGTTAGGGTCATTAGAAATTTTATTAGTGTTTGATTTGGGACTCAAGGGTAGCATAGCTTTGCGCGATAGCTAAAATTGACAAGAGGCTCGAGTACTTTATTGTTACAAAATTTCAAGGTTTTATGACGCTCCAGTAAAAAGTTACAAGCATTTGTATGTTGCAAACTTTGATAGGTGTAGGACGTACTGTATAGAAGTTAGGGCCATTTGAAGTTTTATCAGTGTTTGATTTGGGACTCAAGGTTAGCATTGCTTTGAGCGATAGCTTAAATTCACAAGAGGCTCGAGGTCTTTATTGTTACAAAATTTGAAGGATTTATGACGCTCTAGTAAGAAGTTACAAGCATTTGTATGTTGCAAACTTTGATAGGTGTAGGACGTACCGTATAGAAGTTAGGGCCATTTGAAATTTTATCAGTGTTACAAAATTTCAAGGCTTTATGACGCTCCAGTAAAAAGTTACAAGCATTTGTATGTTGCAAACTTTGATAGGTGTAGGACGTACCGTATAGAAGTTAGGGCCATTTGAAGTTTTATCAGTGTTTGATTTGGGACTCACGGGTAGCATAGCTTTGAGCGATAGCTTAAGTTGACAAGAGACTCGAGGTCTTTATTGTTACAAAATTTCAAGGTTTTATGACGCTCCAGTAAAAAGTTACAAGCATTTGTATGTTGCAAACTTTGATAGGTGTAGGCCGTACCGTATAGAAGTAAGGGCCACTTGAAGTTTTATCAATGTTTGATTCGGGACTCAAGGGTAGCATAGCTTTGAGCGATAGCTTAAATTGACAAGAGGCTGGAGTAATTTATTGTTATAAAATTTCAAGGCTTTATGACGCTCCAGTAAAAAGTTACAAGCATTTGTATGCTGCAAACTTTGATAGATGTAGGACGTACCGTATAGAAGTAAGGGCCACTTGAAGTTTTATCAATGTTTGATTTGGGACTCAAGGGTAGCATAGCTTTGAGCGATAGCTTAAATTGACAAGAGGCTCGAGTACTTTATTGTTACAAAATTTCAAAGTTTTATGACGCTCCAGTAAAAAGTTACAAGCATTTGTATGTTTGAGCGACAACTTAAATTGAGAAGAGGCTCGCAACTTTATTGTTACAAAATTTCAAGGTACTATGACGCTCCAGTAAAAAGTTACATGTATTTGTATGTTGCCAAATTTGATAGGTGTATGACGTACCGTATAGAAGTTATGGCCATTTGAAGTTTTATCAGTGTTTGATTTGGTACTCAAGGGTAGCATAGCTTTGGGCGATAGCTTAAATTGACAAGAGGCTCGAGTACTTTATTGTTACAAAATCTCAAGGTTTTATGACGCTCCAGTAAAAAGATACAAGCATTTGTATGTTGCAAACTTTGATAGGTGTAGGACGTACTGTATAGAAGTTAGGGCCATTTGAAGTCTTATCAGTGTTCGATTTGGGACTCAAGGGTAGCATAGCTTTGATCGATAGCTTAAATTGACAAGAGGCTCTAGTAATTTATTGTTACAAAATTTCAAGATTTTATGACGGTCCAGTAAAAAGTTACAAGCATATCCATGTTGCAAACTTTGATAGGTGTAGGACGTATCGTATAGAAGTTAGGGTCATTAGAAATTTTATTAGTGTTTGATTTGGGACTCAAGGGTAGCATAGCTTTGCGCGATAGCTAAAATTGACAAGAGGCTCGAGTACTTTATTGTTACAAAATTTCAAGGTTTTATGACGCTCCAGTAAAAAGTTACAAGCATTTGTATGTTGCAAACTTTGATAGGTGTAGGACGTACTGTATAGAAGTTAGGGCCATTTGAAGTTTTATCAGTGTTTGATTTGGGACTCAAGGGTAGCATAGCTATGAGCGATAGCTTAAATTGACAAGAGGCTCGAGTAATTTTTTGTTACAAAATTTCAAGATTTTATGCCGCTCCAGTAAGAAGTTACAAGCATTTGTATGTTGCAAACTTTGATAGGTGTAGGACATACCGCATAGAAGTTAGGGCCATTTGAAGTTTTATAATTGTTTGATTTGTGGACTCAAGGGTAGCATAGCTTTGAGCGATAGCTTAAATTGACAAGAGGCTCGAGGTCTTTATTGTTACAAAATTTCAAGGTTTTATGACGCTCCAGTAAAAAGTTACAAGCATTTGTATGTTTGAGCGACAACTTAAATTGAGAAGAGGCTCGCAACTTTATTGTTACAAAATTTCAAGGTTTTATGACGCTCCAGTAAAAAGTTACATGCATTTGTATGTTGCAAACTTTGATAGGTGTACGACGTACTGTATAGAAATTAGGGCCATTTGAAGTTTTATCAGTGTTTGATTTGGGACTCAAGGGTAGCATAGCTTTGACCGATAGCTTAAATTGACAAGAGGCTCGAGTACTTTATTGTTACAAAATTTCAAGGTTTTATGACGCTCCAGTAAAAAGTTACAAGCATTTGTATGTTGCAAACTTTGATAGGTGTAGGACGTACCGTATAGACGTTAGGGCCATTTGAAGTTTTATCAGTGTTTGATTTGGGACTCAAGGTTAGCATTGCTTTGAGCGATAGCTTAAATTCACAAGAGGCTCGAGGTCTTTATTGTTACAAAATTTGAAGGATTTATGACGCTCCAGTAAGAAGTTACAAGCATTTGTATGTTGCAAACTTTGATAGGTGTAGGACGTACCGTATAGAAGTTAGGGCCATTTGAAATTTTATCAGTGTTACAAAATTTCAAGGCTTTATGACGCTCCAGTAAAAAGTTACAAGCATTTGTATGTTGCAAACTTTGATAGGTGTAGGACGTACCGTATAGAAGTTAGGGCCATTTGAAGTTTTATCAGTGTTTGATTTGGGACTCACGGGTAGCATAGCTTTGAGCGATAGCTTAAGTTGACAAGAGACTCGAGGTCTTTATTGTTACAAAATTTCAAGGTTTTATGACGCTCCAGTAAAAAGTTACAAGCATTTGTATGTTGCAAACTTTGATAGGTGTAGGCCGTACCGTATAGAAGTAAGGGCCACTTGAAGTTTTATCAATGTTTGATTCGGGACTCAAGGGTAGCATAGCTTTGAGCGATAGCTTAAATTGACAAGAGGCTGGAGTAATTTATTGTTATAAAATTTCAAGGCTTTATGACGCTCCAGTAAAAAGTTACAAGCATTTGTATGCTGCAAACTTTGATAGGTGTAGGACGTACCGTATAGAAGTAAGGGCCACTTGAGGTTTTATCAATGTTTGATTTGGGACTCAAGGGTAGCATAGCTTTGAGCGATAGCTTAAATTGACAAGAGGCTCGAGTACTTTATTGTTACAAAATTTCAAAGTTTTATGACGCTCCAGTAAAAAGTTACAAGCATTTGTATGTTTGAGCGACAACTTAAATTGAGAAGAGGCTCGCAACTTTATTGTTACAAAATTTCAAGGTACTATGACGCTCCAGTAAAAAGTTACATGTATTTGTATGTTGCCAAATTTGATAGGTGTATGACGTACCGTATAGAAGTTATGGCCATTTGAAGTTTTATCAGTGTTTGATTTGGTACTCAAGGGTAGCATAGCTTTGGGCGATAGCTTAAATTGACAAGAGGCTCGAGTACTTTATTGTTACAAAATCTCAAGGTTTTATGACGCTCCAGTAAAAAGATACAAGCATTTGTATGTTGCAAACTTTGATAGGTGTAGGACGTACTGTATAGAAGTTAGGGCCATTTGAAGTCTTATCAGTGTTCGATTTGGGACTCAAGGGTAGCATAGCTTTGATCGATAGCTTAAATTGACAAGAGGCTCTAGTAATTTATTGTTACAAAATTTCAAGGTTTTATGACGCTCCAGTAAAAAGTTACAAGCATTTGTATGTTGCAAACTTTGATAGGTGTAGGACGTACTGTATAGAAGTTAGGGCCATTTGAAGTTTTATCAGTGTTTGATTTGGGACTCAAGGGTAGCATAGCTATGAGCGATAGCTTAAATTGACAAGAGGCTCGAGTAATTTTTTGTTACAAAATTTCAAGATTTTATGCCGCTCCAGTAAGAAGTTACAAGCATTTGTATGTTGCAAACTTTGATAGGTGTAGGACATACCGCATAGAAGTTAGGGCCATTTGAAGTTTTATAATTGTTTGATTTGTGGACTCAAGGGTAGCATAGCTTTGAGCGATAGCTTAAATTGACAAGAGGCTCGAGGTCTTTATTGTTACAAAATTTCAAGGTTTTATGACGCTCCAGTAAAAAGTTACAAGCATTTGTATGTTTGAGCGACAACTTAAATTGAGAAGAGGCTCGCAACTTTATTGTTACAAAATTTCAAGGTTTTATGACGCTCCAGTAAAAAGTTACATGCATTTGTATGTTGCAAACTTTGATAGGTGTACGACGTACTGTATAGAAATTAGGGCCATTTGAAGTTTTATCAGTGTTTGATTTGGGACTCAAGGGTAGCATAGCTTTGACCGATAGCTTAAATTGACAAGAGGCTCGAGTACTTTATTGTTACAAAATTTCAAGGTTTTATGACGCTCCAGTAAAAAGTTACAAGCATTTGTATGTTGCAAACTTTGATAGGTGTAGGCCGTACCGTATAAACGTTAGGACCATTTGAAGTTTTATCAGTGTTTGATTTGGGACTCAAGGGTAGCATAGCTTTGACCGATAGCTTAAATTGACAAGAAGCTCGATTACTTTATTGTTACAAAATCTCAAGGTTTTATGACGCTCCAGTAAAACGATACAAGCATTTGTATGTTGCAAACTTTGATAGGTGTAGGACGTACTGTATAGAAGTTAGGGCCATTTGGAGTTTTATCCATGTTAGATCTGAGACTCAAGGGCAGCATAGCTTTCAGCGATAGCTTTAATTGACAAGAAGCTCGAGTACTTTATTGTTACAAAATTTCAAGGTTTTATGACGCTCCAGTAAAAGTTACCAGCATTTGTATGTTGCAAACTTTGATAGGTGTAGGACATACCGTATAGAAGTTAGAGCCATTTTAAATTTTATCAGTGTTTGATTTGGGACTCAAGGGTAGCATAGCTTTGAGCGATAGCTTAAATTGAGAAGAGGCTCGAGTACTTTATTTTTACAAAATTTCAAGGTTTTATGACGCTCCAGTAAAAAGCTACAAGCATTTGTATGTTGCAAACATTGATAGGTGTAGGACGTACCGTTTAGAAGTTAGGGCCATTTGAAATTTGAGCAGTGTTTGATTTGGGACTCAAGGGTAGCATAGCTTTGTGCGATAGCTTAAATTGACAAGAGGCTCGAGTACTTTATTGTTACAAAATTTCAAGGTTTTATGACGCTCGAGTAAAAAGTTACAAGCATTTGTATGTTGCAAACTTTGATAGGTGTAGGATGTACCGTATAGAAGTTAGGGCCATTTGAAGTTTTATCAGTGTTTGATTTGGGACGCATGGGTAGCATAGCTTTGAGCGATAGGTTAAATTGACAAGAGGCTGGAGTAATTTATTGTTATAAAATTTCAAGGCTTTATGACGCTCCAGTAAAAAGTTACAAGCATTTGTATGCTGCAAACTGTGATAGGTGTAGGACGTACCGTATAGAAGTAAGGGCCACTTGAAGTTTTATCAATGTTTGATTTGGGACTCAAGGGTAGCATAGCTTTGAGCGATAGCTTAAATTGACAAGAGGCTCGAGTACTTTATTGTTACAAAATTTCAAGGTTTTATGACGCTCCAGTAAAAAGTTACAAGCATTTGTATGTTTGAGCGACAACTTAAATTGAGAAGAGGCTCGCAACTTTATTGTTACAAAATTTCAAGGTTCTATGACGCTCCAGTAAAAAGTTACATGTATTTGTATGTTGCCAAATTTGATAGGTGTATGACGTACCGTATAGAAGTTATGGCCATTTGAAGTTTTATCAGTGTTTGATTTGGTACTCAAGGGTAGCATAGCTTTGGGCGATAGCTTAAATTGACAAGAGGCTCGAGTACTTTATTGTTACAAAATCTCAAGGTTTTATGACGCTCCAGTAAAAAGATACACGCATTTGTATGTTGCAAACTTTGATAGGTGTAGGACGTACTGTATAGAAGTTAGGGCCATTTGAAGTTTTATCAGTGTTTGATTTGGGACTCAAGGGTAGCATAGCTATGAGCGATAGCTTAAATTGACAAGAGGCTCGAGTAATTTTTTGTTACAAAATTTCAAGATTTTATGCCGCCCCAGTAAGAAGTTACAAGCATTTGTATGTTGCAAACTTTGATAGGTGTAGGACATACCGCATAGAAGTTAGGGCCATTTGAAGTTTTATAATTGTTTGATTTGTGGACTCAAGGGTAGCATAGCTTTGAGCCATAGCTTAAATTGACAAGAGGCTCGAGGTCTTTATTGTTACAAAATTTCAAGGTTTTATGACGCTCCAGTAAAAAGTTACAAGCATTTGTATGTTTGAGCGACAACTTGAATTGAGAAGAGGCTCGCAACTTTATTGTTACAAAATTTCAAGGTTTTATGACGCTCCAGCAAAAAGTTACATGCATTTGTATGTTGCAAACTTTGATAGGTGTACGACGTACTGTATAGAAATTAGGGCCATTTGAAGTTTTATCAGTGTTTGATTTGGGACTCAAGGGTAGCATAGCTTTGACCGATAGCTTAAATTGACAAGAGGCTCGAGTACTTTATTGTTACAAAATTTCAAGGTTTTATGACGCTCCAGTAAAAAGTCACAAGCATTTGTATGTTGCAAACTTTGATAGGTGTAGGCCGTACCGTATAAACGTTAGGACCATTTGAAGTTTTATCAGTGTTTGATTTGGGACTCAAGGGTAGCATAGCTTTGAGCGATAGCTTAAATTGACAAGAAGCTCGATTACTTTATTGTTACAAAATCTCAAGGTTTTATGACGCTCCAGTAAAAAGATACAAGCATTTGTATGTTGCAAACATTGATAGGTGTAGGACGTACCATATAGAAGTTAGGGCCATTTGGAGTTTTATCCATGTTAGATCTGGGACTCAAGGGCAGCATAGCTTTCAGCGATAGCTTTAATTGACAAGAAGCTCGAGTACTTTATTGTTACAAAATTTCAAGGTTTTATGACGCTCCAGTAAAAGTTACAAGCATTTGTATGTTGCAAACTTTGATAGGTGTAGGACATACCGTATAGAAGTTAGAGCCATTTTAAATTTTATCAGTGTTTGATTTGGGACTCAAGGGTAGCATAGCTTTGAGCGATAGCTTAAATTGAGAAGAGGCTCGAGTACTTTATTTTTACAAAATTAGAAGGTTTTATGACGCTCCAGTAAAAAGATACAAGCATTTGTAAGTTGCAAACATTGCTAGGTGTAGGACGTACCGTTTAGAAGTTAGGGCCATTTGAAATTTGAGCAGTGTTTGATTTGGGACTCAAGGGTAGCATAGCTTTGTGCGATAGCTTAAATTGACAAGAGGCTCGAGTACTTTATTGTTACAAAATTTCAAGGTTTTATGACGCTCGAGTAAAAAGTTACAAGCATTTGTATGTTGCAAACTTTGATAGGTGTAGGATGTACCGTATAGAATTTAGGGCCATTTGAAGTTTTATCAGTGTTTGATTTGGGACGCAAGGGTAGCATAGCTTTGAGCGATAGGTTAAATTGACAAGAGGCTCGAGGTCTTTATTGTTACAAAATTTCAAGGTTTTATGACGCTCCAGTAAAAAGATACAAGCATTTGTATGTTGCAAACTTTGATAGGTGTAGGACGTACTGTATAGAAGTTAGGGCCATTTGAAGTCTTATCAGTGTTCGATTTGGGACTCAAGGGTAGCATAGCTTTGATCGATAGCTTAAATTGACAAGAGGCTCTAGTAATTTATTGTTACAAAATTTCAAGATTTTATGACGGTCCAGTAAAAAGTTACAAGCATATGCATGTTGCAAACTTTGATAGGTGTAGGACGTATCGTATAGAAGTTAGGGCCATTAGAAATTTTATTAGTGTTTGATTTGGAACTCAAGGGTAGCATAGCTTTGCGCGATAGCTAAAATTGACAAGAGGCTCGAGTACTTTATTGTTACAAAATTTCAAAGTTTTATGACGCTCCAGTAAAAAGTTACAAGCATTTGTATGTTGCAAACTTTGATAGGTGTAGGACGTACTGTATAGAAGTTAGGGCCATTTGAAGTTTTATCAGTGTTTGATTTGGGACTCAAGGGTAGCATAGCTATGAGCGATAGCTTAAATTGACAAGAGGCTCGAGTAATTTTTTGTTACAAAATTTCAAGATTTTATGCCGCTCCAGTAAGAAGTTACAAGCATTTGTATGTTCCAAACTTTGATAGGTGTAGGACATACCGCATAGAAGTTAGGGCCATTTGAAGTTTTATAATTGTTTGATTTGTGGACTCAAGGGTAGCATAGCTTTGAGCGATAGCTTAAATTGACAAGAGGCTCGAGGTCTTTATTGTTACAAAATTTCAAGGTTTTATGACGCTCCAGTAAAAAGTTACAAGCATTTGTATGTTTGAGCGACAACTTGAATTGAGAAGAGGCTCGCAACTTTATTGTTACAAAATTTCAAGGTTTTATGACGCTCCAGTAAAAAGTTACATGCATTTGTATGTTGCAAACTTTGATAGGTGTACGACGTACTGTATAGAAATTAGGGCCATTTGAAGTTTTATCAGTGTTTGATTTGGGACTCAAGGGTAGCATAGCTTTGAGCGATAGCTTAAATTGAGAAGAGGCTTGAGTACTTTATTTTTACAAAATTTCAAGGTTTTATGACGCTCCAGTAAAAAGATACAAGCATTTGTATGTTGCAAACATTGATAGGTGTAGGACGTACCGTTTAGAAGTTAGGGCCATTTGAAATTTGAGCAGTGTTTGATTTGGGACTCAAGGGTAGCATAGCTTTGTGCGATAGCTTAAATTGACAGGAGACTCGAGTACTTTATTGTTACAAAATTTCAAGGTTTTATGACGCTCGAGTAAAAAGTTACAAGCATTTGTATGTTGCAAACTTTGATAGGTGCAGGATGTACCGTATAGAAGTTAGGGCCATTTGAAGTTTTATCAGTGTTTGATTTGGGACGCAAGGGTAGCATAGCTTTGAGCGATAGGTTAAATTGACAAGAGGCTCGAGGTCTTTATTGTTAAAAAATTTCAAGGTTTTATAACGCTCCAGTAAAAAGTTACAAGCATTTGTATGTTGCAAACTTTGATAGCTGTAGGACGTACCGTATAGAAGTTACGGCCATTTGAAGTTTTATCAGTGTTTGATTTGGGACGCAAGGGTAGCATAGCTTTGAGCGATAGCTTAAATTGACAAGAAGCTCGAGTACTTTATTGTTACAAAATCTCAAGGTTTTATGACGCTCCAGTAAAAAGATACAAGCATTTGTATGTTGCAAACTTTTATAGGTGTAGGACGTACTGTAGAGAAGTTAGGGCCATTTGAAGTTTTATCAGTGTTTGATTTGGGACTCAAGGGTAGCATAGCTTTGAGCGATAGCTTAAATTGAGAAGAGGCTCGAGTATTTTATTGTTACAAAATTTCAAGGTTTTATGACGCTCTAGCAAAAAGTTACAAGCATTTGTAAGTTGCAAACTATGATAGGTGTAGGACGTACCGTATATAAGTTAGGGCCATTTAAAGTTTTATCATTGTTCGATTTGGGACTCAAGAGTAGCATAGCTTTGAGCGATAGGTTAAATTGACAAGAGGCTAGAGGTCTCTATTGTTACATAATTTCAAGGTTTTATAACGCTCCAGTAAAAAGTTACAAGCATTTGTATGTTGCAAACTTTGATAGCTGTAGAACGTACCGTATAGAAGTTAGGGCCATTTGAAATTTTATCAGTGTTTGATTTGGGACTCAAGGGTAGCATAGCTTTGAGCGATAGCTTAAATTGACAAGAAGCTCGATTACTTTATTGTTACAAAATCTCAAGGTTTTATGACGCGCCAGTAAAAAGATACAAGCATTTGTATGTTGCAAACTTTGATAGGTGTAGGACGTACTGTATAGAAGTTAGGGCCATTTGGAGTTTTATCCATGTTAGATCTGGGACTCAAGGGCAGCATAGCTTTCAGCGATAGCTTTAATTGACAAGAAGCTCGAGTACTTTATTGTTACAAAATTTCAAGGTTTTATGACGCTCCAGTAAAAGTTACAAGCATTTGTATGTTGCAAACTTTGGTAGGTGTAGGACATACCGTATAGAAGTTAGAGCCATTTTAAATTTTATCAGTGCTTGATTTGGGACTCAAGGGTAGCATAGCTTTGAGCGATAGCTTAAATTGAGAAGAGGCTCGAGTACTTTATTTTTACAAAATTTCAAGGTTTTATGACGCTCCAGTAAAAAGATACAAGCATTTGTATGTTGCAAACATTGATAGGTGTAGGACGTACCGTTTAGAAATTAGGGCCATTTGAAATTTGAGCAGTGTTTGATTTGGGACTCAAGGGTAGCATAGCTTTGTGCGATAGCTTAAATTGACAGGCGACTCGAGTACTTTATTGTTACAAAATTTCAAGGTTTTATGACGCTCGAGTAAAAAGTTACAAGCATTTGTATGTTGCAAACTTTGATAGGTGTAGGATGTACCGTATAGAAGTTAGGGCCATTTGAAGTTTTATCAGTGTTTGATTTGGGACGCAAGGGTAGCATAGCTTTGAGCGATAGGTTAAATTGACAAGAGGCTCGAGGTCTTTATTGTTAAAAAATTTCAAGGTTTTATAACGCTCCAGTAAAAAGTTACAAGCATTTGTATGTTGCAAACTTTGATAGGTGTAGGCCGTACCGTATAAACGTTAGGACCATTTGAAGTTTTATCAGTGTTTGATTTGGGACTCAAGGGTAGCATAGCTTTGAGCGATAGCTTAAATTGACAAGAAGCTCGATTACTTTATTGTTACAAAATCTCAAGGTTTTATGACGCTCCAGTAAAAAGATACAAGCATTTGTATGTTGCAAACATTGATAGGTGTAGGACGTACCATATAGAAGTTAGGGCCATTTGGAGTTTTATCCATGTTAGATCTGGGACTCAAGGGCAGCATAGCTTTCAGCGATAGCTTTAATTGACAAGAAGCTCGAGTACTTTATTGTTACAAAATTTCAAGGTTTTATGACGCTCCAGTAAAAGTTACAAGCATTTGTATGTTGCAAACTTTGATAGGTGTAGGACATACCGTATAGAAGTTAGAGCCATTTTAAATTTTATCAGTGTTTGATTTGGGACTCAAGGGTAGCATAGCTTTGAGCGATAGCTTAAATTGAGAAGAGGCTCGAGTACTTTATTTTTACAAAATTTGAAGGTTTTATGACGCTCCAGTAAAAAGATACAAGCATTTGTATGTTGCAAACATTGCTAGGTGTAGGACGTACCGTTTAGAAGTTAGGGCCATTTGAAATTTGAGCAGTGTTTGATTTGGGACTCAAGGGTAGCATAGCTTTGTGCGATAGCTTAAATTGACAAGAGGCTCGAGTACTTTATTGTTACAAAATTTCAAGGTTTTATGACGCTCGAGTAAAAAGTTACAAGCATTTGTATGTTGCAAACTTTGATAGGTGTAGGATGTACCGTATAGAAGTTAGGGCCATTTGAAGTTTTATCAGTGTTTGATTTGGGACGCAAGGGTAGCATAGCTTTGAGCGATAGGTTAAATTGACAAGAGGCTCGAGGTCTTTATTGTTACAAAATTTCAAGGTTTTATGACGCTCCAGTAAAAAGATACAAGCATTTGTATGTTGCAAACTTTGATAGGTGTAGGACGTACTGTATAGAAGTTAGGGCCATTTGAAGTCTTATCAGTGTTCGATTTGGGACTCAAGGGTAGCATAGCTTTGATCGATAGCTTAAATTGACAAGAGGCTCTAGTAATTTATTGTTACAAAATTTCAAGATTTTATGACGGTCCAGTAAAAAGTTACAAGCATATGCATGTTGCAAACTTTGATAGGTGTAGGACGTATCGTATAAGAAGTTTTATCAGTGTTTGATTTGGGACTCAAGGGTAGCATAGCTTTGAGCGATAGCTTAAATTGACAAGAAGCTCGATTACTTTATTGTTACAAAATCTCAAGGTTTTATGACGCTCCAGTAAAAAGATACAAGCATTTGTATGTTGCAAACATTGATAGGTGTAGGACGTACCATATAGAAGTTAGGGCCATTTGGAGTTTTATCCATGTTAGATCTGGGACTCAAGGGCAGCATAGCTTTCAGCGATAGCTTTAATTGACAAGAAGCTCGAGTACTTTATTGTTACAAAATTTCAAGGTTTTATGACGCTCCAGTAAAAGTTACAAGCATTTGTATGTTGCAAACTTTGATAGGTGTAGGACATACCGTATAGAAGTTAGAGCCATTTTAAATTTTATCAGTGTTTGATTTGGGACTCAAGGGTAGCATAGCTTTGAGCGATAGCTTAAATTGAGAAGAGGCTCGAGTACTTTATTTTTACAAAATTTGAAGGTTTTATGACGCTCCAGTAAAAAGATACAAGCATTTGTATGTTGCAAACATTGCTAGGTGTAGGACGTACCGTTTAGAAGTTAGGGCCATTTGAAATTTGAGCAGTGTTTGATTTGGGACTCAAGGGTAGCATAGCTTTGTGCGATAGCTTAAATTGACAAGAGGCTCGAGTACTTTATTGTTACAAAATTTCAAGGTTTTATGACGCTCGAGTAAAAAGTTACAAGCATTTGTATGTTGCAAACTTTGATAGGTGTAGGATGTACCGTATAGAAGTTAGGGCCATTTGAAGTTTTATCAGTGTTTGATTTGGGACGCAAGGGTAGCATAGCTTTGAGCGATAGGTTAAATTGACAAGAGGCTCGAGGTCTTTATTGTTACAAAATTTCAAGGTTTTATGACGCTCCAGTAAAAAGATACAAGCATTTGTATGTTGCAAACTTTGATAGGTGTAGGACGTACTGTATAGAAGTTAGGGCCATTTGAAGTCTTATCAGTGTTCGATTTGGGACTCAAGGGTAGCATAGCTTTGATCGATAGCTTAAATTGACAAGAGGCTCTAGTAATTTATTGTTACAAAATTTCAAGATTTTATGACGGTCCAGTAAAAAGTTACAAGCATATGCATGTTGCAAACTTTGATAGGTGTAGGACGTATCGTATAGAAGTTAGGGCCATTAGAAATTTTATTAGTGTTTGATTTGGGACTCAAGGGTAGCATAGCTTTGCGCGATAGCTAAAATTTACAAGAGGCTCGAGTACTTTATTGTTACAAAATTTCAAAGTTTTATGACGCTCCAGTAAAAAGTTACAAGCATTTGTATGTTGCAAACTTTGATAGGTGTAGGACGTACTGTATAGAAGTTAGGGCCATTTGAAGTTTTATCAGTGTTTGATTTGGGACTCAAGGGTAGCATAGCTATGAGCGATAGCTTAAATTGAGAAGAGGCTCGAGGTCTTTATTGTTACAAAATTTCAAGGTTTTATGACGCTCCAGTAAAAAGTTACAAGCATTTGTATGTTTGAGCGACAACTTGAATTGAGAAGAGGCTCGCAACTTTATTGTTACAAAATTTCAAGGTTTTATGACGCTCCAGTAAAAAGTTACATGCATTTGTATGTTGCAAACTTTGATAGGTGTACGACGTACTGTATAGAAATTAGGGCCATTTGAAGTTTTATCAGTGTTTGATTTGGGACTCAAGGGTAGCATAGCTTTGAGCGATAGCTTAAATTGAGAAGAGGCTCGAGTACTTTATTTTTACAAAATTTCAAGGTTTTATGACGCTCCAGTAAAAAGATACAAGCATTTGTATGTTGCAAACATTGATAGGTGTAGGACGTACCGTTTAGAAGTTAGGGCCATTTGAAATTTGAGCAGTGTTTGATTTGGGACTCAAGGGTAGCATAGCTTTGTGCGATAGCTTAAATTGACAGGAGACTGGAGTACTTTATTGTTACAAAATTTCAAGGTTTTATGACGCTCGAGTAAAAAGTTACAAGCATTTGTATGTTGCAAACTTTGATAGGTGCAGGATGTACCGTATAGAAGTTAGGGCCATTTGAAGTTTTATCAGTGTTTGATTTGGGACGCAAGGGTAGCATAGCTTTGAGCGATAGGTTAAATTGACAAGAGGCTCGAGGTCTTTATTGTTAAAAAATTTCAAGGTTTTATAACGCTCCAGTAAAAAGTTACAAGCATTTGTATGTTGCAAACTTTGATAGCTGTAGGACGTACCGTATAGAAGTTACGGCCATTTGAAGTTTTATCAGTGTTTGATTTGGGACGCAAGGGTAGCATAGCTTTGAGCGATAGCTTAAATTGACAAGAAGCTCGAGAACTTTATTGTTACAAAATCTCAAGGTTTTATGACGCTCCAGTAAAAAGATACAAGCATTTGTATGTTGCAAACTTTTATAGGTGTAGGACGTACTGTAGAGAAGTTAGGGCCATTTGAAGTTTTATCAGTGTTTGATTTGGGACTCAAGGGTAGCATAGCTTTGAGCGATAGCTTAAATTGAGAAGAGGCTCGAGTACTTTATTTTTACAAAATTTCAAGGTTTTATGACGCTCCAGTAAAAAGATACAAGCATTTGTATGTTGCAAACATTGATAGGTGTAGGACGTACCGTTTAGAAGTTAGGGCCATTTGAAATTTGAGCAGTGTTTGATTTGGGACTCAAGGGTAGCATAGCTTTGTGCGATAGCTTAAATTGACAGGAGACTGGAGTACTTTATTGTTACAAAATTTCAAGGTTTTATGACGCTCGAGTAAAAAGTTACCAGCATTTGTATGTTGCAAACTTTGATAGGTGCAGGATGTACCGTATAGAAGTTAGGGCCATTTGAAGTTTTATCAGTGTTTGATTTGGGACGCAAGGGTAGCATAGCTTTGAGCGATAGGTTAAATTGACAAGAGGCTCGAGGTCTTTATTGTTAAAAAATTTCAAGGTTTTATAACGCTCCAGTAAAAAGTTACAAGCATTTGTATGTTGCAAACTTTGATAGCTGTAGGACGTACCGTATAGAAGTTACGGCCATTTGAAGTTTTATCAGTGTTTGATTTGGGACGCAAGGGTAGCATAGCTTTGAGCGATAGCTTAAATTGACAAGAAGCTCGAGAACTTTATTGTTACAAAATCTCAAGGTTTTATGACGCTCCAGTAAAAAGATACAAGCATTTGTATGTTGCAAACTTTTATAGGTGTAGGACGTACTGTAGAGAAGTTAGGGCCATTTGAAGTTTTATCAGTGTTTGATTTGGGACTCAAGGGTAGCATAGCTTTGAGCGATAGCTTAAATTGAGAAGAGGCTCGAGTATTTTATTGTTACAAAATTTCAAGGTTTTATGACGCTCTAGCAAAAAGTTACAAGCATTTGTAAGTTGCAAACTATGATAGGTGTAGGACGTACCGTATATAAGTTAGGGCCATTTAAAGTTTTATCATTGTTCGATTTGGGACTCAAGAGTAGCATAGCTTTGAGCGATAGGTTAAATTGACAAGAGGCTAGAGGTCTTTATTGTTACATAATTTCAAGGTTTTATAACGCTCCAGTAAAAAGTTACAAGCATTTGTATGTTGCAAACTTTGATAGCTGTAGAACGTACCGTATAGAAGTTAAGGCCATTTGAAATTTTATCAGTGTTTGATTTGGGACTCAAGGGTAGCATAGCTTTGAGCGATAGCTTAAGTTGACAAGAAGCTCGATTACTTTATTGTTACAAAATCTCAAGGTTTTATGACGCGCCAGTAAAAAGATACAAGCATTTGTATGTTGCAAACTTTGATAGGTGTAGGACGTACTGTATAGAAGTTAGGGCCATTTGGAGTTTTATCCATGTTAGATCTGGGACTCAAGGGCAGCATAGCTTTCAGCGATAGCTTTAATTGACAAGAAGCTCGAGTACTTTATTGTTACAAAATTTCAAGGTTTTATGACGCTCCAGTAAAAGTTACAAGCATTTGTATGTTGCAAACTTTGGTAGGTGTAGGACATACCGTATAGAAGTTAGAGCCATTTTAAATTTTATCAGTGCTTGATTTGGGACTCAAGGGTAGCATAGCTTTGAGCGATAGCTTAAATTGAGAAGAGGCTCGAGTACTTTATTTTTACAAAATTTCAAGGTTTTATGACGCTCCAGTAAAAAGATACAAGCATTTGTATGTTGCAAACATTGATAGGTGTAGGACGTACCGTTTAGAAATTAGGGCCATTTGAAATTTGAGCAGTGTTTGATTTGGGACTCAAGGGTAGCATAGCTTTGTGCGATAGCTTAAATTGACAGGAGACTCGAGTACTTTATTGTTACAAAATTTCAAGGTTTTATGACGCTCGAGTAAAAAGTTACAAGCATTTGTATGTTGCAAACTTTGATAGGTGTAGGATGTACCGTATAGAAGTTACGGCCATTTGAAGTTTTATCAGTGTTTGATTTGGGACGCAAGGGTAGCATAGCTTTGAGCGATAGCTTAAATTGACAAGAAGCTCGAGTACTTTATTGTTACAAAATCTCAAGGTTTTATGACGCTCCAGTAAAAAGATACAAGCATTTGTATGTTGCAAACTTTTATAGGTGTAGGACGTACTGTAGAGAAGTTAGGGCCATTTGAAGTTTTATCAGTGTTTGATTTGGGACTCAAGGGTAGCATAGCTTTGAGCGATAGCTTAAATTGAGAAGAGGCTCGAGTATTTTATTGTTACAAAATTTCAAGGTTTTATGACGCTCTAGCAAAAAGTTACAAGCATTTGTAAGTTGCAAACTATGATAGGTGTAGGACGTACCGTATATAAGTTAGGGCCATTTAAAGTTTTATCATTGTTCGATTTGGGACTCAAGAGTAGCATAGCTTTGAGCGATAGGTTAAATTGACAAGAGGCTAGAGGTCTTTATTGTTACATAATTTCAAGGTTTTATAACGCTCCAGTAAAAAGTTACAAGCATTTGTATGTTGCAAACTTTGATAGCTGTAGAACGTACCGTATAGAAGTTAGGGCCATTTGAAATTTTATCAGTGTTTGATTTGGGACTCAAGGGTAGCATAGCTTTGAGCGATAGCTTAAATTGACAAGAAGCTCGATTACTTTATTGTTACAAAATCTCAAGGTTTTATGACGCGCCAGTAAAAAGATACAAGCATTTGTATGTTGCAAACTTTGATAGGTGTAGGACGTACTGTATAGAAGTTAGGGCCATTTGGAGTTTTATCCATGTTAGATCTGGGACTCAAGGGCAGCATAGCTTTCAGCGATAGCTTTAATTGACAAGAAGCTCGAGTACTTTATTGTTACAAAATTTCAAGGTTTTATGACGCTCCAGTAAAAGTTACAAGCATTTGTATGTTGCAAACTTTGGTAGGTGTAGGACATACCGTATAGAAGTTAGAGCCATTTTAAATTTTATCAGTGCTTGATTTGGGACTCAAGGGTAGCATAGCTTTGAGCGATAGCTTAAATTGAGAAGAGGCTCGAGTACTTTATTTTTACAAAATTTCAAGGTTTTATGACGCTCCAGTAAAAAGATACAAGCATTTGTATGTTGCAAACATTGATAGGTGTAGGACGTACCGTTTAGAAATCAGGGCCATTTGAAATTTGAGCAGTGTTTGATTTGGGACTCAAGGGTAGCATAGCTTTGTGCGATAGCTTAAATTGACAGGAGACTCGAGTACTTTATTGTTACAAAATTTCAAGGTTTTATGACGCTCGAGTAAAAAGTTACAAGCATTTGTATGTTGCAAACTTTGATAGGTGTAGGATGTACCGTATAGAAGTTAGGGCCATTTGAAGTTTTATCAGTGTTTGATTTGGGACGCAAGGGTAGCATAGCTTTGAGCGATAGGTTAAATTGACAAGAGGCTCGAGGTCTTTATTGTTAAAAAATTTCAAGGTTTTATAACGCTCCAGTAAAAAGTTACAAGCATTTGTATGTTGCAAACTTTGATAGCTGTAGGACGTACCGTATAGAAGTTACGGTCATTTGAAGTTTTATCAGTGTTTGATTTGGGACGCAAGGGTAGCATAGCTTTGAGCGATAGCTTAAATTGACAAGAAGCTCGAGTACTTTATTGTTACAAAATCTCAAGGTTTTATGACGCTCCAGTAAAAAGATACAAGCATTTGTATGTTGCAAACTTTTATAGGTGTAGGACGTACTGTAGAGAAGTTAGGGCCATTTGAAGTTTTATCAGTGTTTGATTTGGGACTCAAGGGTAGCATAGCTTTGAGCGATAGCTTAAATTGAGAAGAGGCTCGAGTATTTTATTGTTACAAAATTTCAAGGTTTTATGACGCTCTAGCAAAAAGTTACAAGCATTTGTAAGTTGCAAACTATGATAGGCGTAGGACGTACCGTATATAAGTTAGGGCCATTTAAAGTTTTATCATTGTTCGATTTGGGACTCAAGAGTAGCATAGCTTTGAGCGATAGGTTAAATTGACAAGAGGCTAGAGGTCTTTATTGTTACATAATTTCAAGGTTTTATAACGCTCCAGTAAAAAGTTACAAGCATTTGTATGTTGCAAACTTTGATAGCTGTAGAACGTACCGTATAGAAGTTAGGGCCATTTGAAATTTTATCAGTGTTTGATTTGGGACTCAAGGGCAGCATAGCTTTGAGCGATAGCTTAAATTGAAAAGAGGCTCGAGTACTTTACTGTTACAAAATTTCAAGGTTTTATGACGCTCCAGTAAAAAGTTACAAGCATTTGTATGTTACCAACTTTGATAGGTGTAGGACGTACCGTTTCGAAGTTAGGGCCATTTGAAATTTGAGCAGTGTTTGATTTGGGACTCAAGGGTAGCATAGCTTTGTGCGATAGCTTAAATTGACAAGAGGCTCGAGTACTTTATTGTTACAAAATTTCAAGGTTTTATAACGCTCCAGTAAAAAGTTACAAGCATTTGTATGTTGCAAACTTTGATAGCTGTAGGACGTACCGTATAGAAGTTACGGCCATTTGAAGTTTTATCAGTGTTTGATTTGGGACGCAAGGGTAGCATAGCTTTGAGCGATAGCTTAAATTGACAAGAAGCTCGAGTACTTTATTGTTACAAAATCTCAAGGTTTTATGACGCTCCAGTAAAAAGATACAAGCATTTGTATGTTGCAAACTTTGATAGGTGTAGGACGTACCGTATAGAAGTTAGGGCCATTTGAAGTTTTATAAGTGTTTGGTTTGGGACTCAAGGTTAGCATAGCTTTGAGCGATAGCTTAAATTGCCAAGAGGCTCGAGTACTTTATTGTTACAAAATTTCAAGGTTTTATGACGCTCCAGTAAAAGTTACAAGCATTTGTATGTTGCAAACTTTGATAGGTGTAGGACGTACCGTATAGAAGTTAGGGCCATTTTAAATTTTATCAGTGTTTGATTTGGGACTCAAGGGTAGCATAGCTTTGAGCGATAGCTTAAATTGAGAAGAGGCTCGAGTATTTTATTGTTACAAAATTTCAAGGTTTTATGACGCTCTAGCAAAAAGTTACAAGCATTTGTAAGTTGCAAACTTTGATAGGTGTAGGACGTACCGTATATAAGTTAGGGCCATTTGAAGTTTTATCATTGTTCGATTTGGGACTCAAGAGTAGCATAGCTTTGAGCGATAGGTTAAATTGACAAGAGGCTAGAGGTCTTTATTGTTACATAATTTCAAGGTTTTATAACGCTCCAGTAAAAAGTTACAAGCATTTGTATGTTGCAAACTTTGATAGCTGTAGAACGTACCGTATAGAAGTTAGGGCCATTTGAAATTTTATCAGTGTTTGATTTGGGACTCAAGGGTAGCATAGCTTTGAGCGATAGCTTAAATTGACAAGAGGCTCGAGTAGTTTACTGTTACAAAATTTCAAGGTTTTGTGACGCTCCAGTAAAAAGTTACAAGCATTTGTATGTTACCAACTTTGATAGGTGTAGGACGTACCGTATAGAAGTTAGGGCCATTTGAAGTTTTATAAGTGTTTGGTTTGGGACTCAAGGTTAGCATAGCTTTGAGCGATAGCTGAAATTGCCAAGAGGCTCGAGTACTTTATTGTTACAAAATTTCAAGGTTTTATGACGCTCCAGTAAAAGTTACAAGCATTTGTATGTTGCAAACTTTGATAGATGTAGGACGTACCGTATAGAAGTTAGGGCGATTTTAAATTTTATCAGTGTTTGATTTGGGACTCAAGGGTAGCATAGCTTTGAGCGATAGCTTAAATTGAGAAGAGGCTCGAGTACTTTATTTTTACAAAATTTCAAGGTTTTATGACGCTCCAGTAAAAAGATAGAAGCATTTGTATGTTGCAAACTTTGATAGGTGTAGGACGTACCGTTTAGAAGTTAGGGCCATTTGAAATTTGAGCAGTGTTTGATTTGGGACGCAAGGGTAGCATAGCTTTGAGCGATAGGTTAAATTGACAAGAGGCTCGAGTACTTTATTGTTACAAAATTTCAAGGTTTTATGACGCTCGAGTAAAAAGTTACAAGCATTTGTATGTTGCAAACTTTGATAGGTGTAGGATGTACCGTATAGAAGTTAGGGCCACTTGAAGTTTTATCAGTGTTTGATTTGGGACGCAAGGGTAGCATAGCTTTGAGCGATAGGTTAAATTGACAAGAGGCTCGAGGTCTTTATTGTTACAAAATTTCAAGGTTTTATAACGCTCCAGTAAAAAGTTACAAGCATTTGTATGTTGCAAACTTTGATAGCTGTAGGACGTACCGTATAGAAGTTACGGCCATTTGAAGTTTTATCAGTGTTTGATTTGGGACGCAAGGGTAGCATAGCTTTGAGCGATAGCTTAAATTGACAAGAAGCTCGAGTACTTTATTGTTACAAAATCTCAAGGTTTTATGACGCTCCAGTAAAAAGATACAAGCATTTGTATGTTGCAAACTTTGATAGGTGTAGGACGTACCGTATAGAAGTTAGGGCCATTTGAAGTTTTATAAGTGTTTGGTTTGGGACTCAAGGTTAGCATAGCTTTGAGCGATAGCTTAAATTGCCAAGAGGCTCGAGTACTTTATTGTTACAAAATTTCAAGGTTTTATGACGCTCCAGTAAAAGTTACAAGCATTTGTATGTTGCAAACTTTGATAGGTGTAGGACGTACCGTATAGAAGTTAGGGCCATTTTAAATTTTATCAGTGTTTGATTTGGGACTCAAGGGTAGCATAGCTTTGAGCGATAGCTTAAATTGAGAAGAGGCTCGAGTACTTTATTTTTACAAAATTTCAAGGTTTTATGACGCTCCAGTAAAAAGATACAAGCATTTGTATGTTGCAAACTTTGATAGGTGTAGGACGTACCGTATAGAAGTTAGGGCCATTTGAAGTTTTATAAGTGTTTGATTTGGGACTCAAGGTTAGCATAGCCTTGAGCGATAGCTTAAATTGACAAGAGGCTCGAGTACTTTATTGTTACAAAATTTCAAGGTTTTATGACGCTTCAGTAAAAAGTTACAAGCATTTGTATGTTGCAAACTTTGATAGGTGTAGGAGATACCGTATAGAAGTTAGGGCCATTTGAAGTTTTATCAGTGTTTGATTTGGGACGCAAGGGTAGCATAGCTTTGAGCGATAGGTTAAATTGACAAGAGGCTCGAGGTCTTTATTGTTACAAAATTTCAAGGTTTTATAACGCTCCAGTAAAAAGTTACAAGCATTTGTATGTTGCAAACTTTTATAGCTGTAGGACGTACCGTATAGAAGTTACGGCCATTTGAAGTTTTATCAGTGTTTGATTTGGGACGCAAGGGTAGCATAGCTTTGAGCGATAGCATAAATTGACAAGAAGCTCGAGTACTTTATTGTTACAAAATCTCAAGGTTTTATGACGCTCCAGTAAAAAGATACAAGCATTTGTATGTTGCAAACTTTTATAGGTGTAGGACGTACTGTATAGAAGTTAGGGCCATTTGAAGTTTTATCAGTGTTGATTTGGGACTCAAGGGTAGCATAGCTTTGAGCGATAGCTTAAATTGAGAAGAGGCTCGAGTATTTTATTGTTACATAATTTCAAGGTTTTATGACGCTCCAGTAAAAAGTAACAAGCATTTGTAAGTTGCAAACTTTGATAGGTGTAGCACGTACCGTATAGAAGTTAGGGCCATTTGAAGTTTTATAATTGTTCGATTTGGGACTCAAGAGTAGCATAGCTTTGAGCGATAGGTTAAATTGACAAGAGGCTCGAGGTCTTTATTGTTACAAAATTTCAAGGTTTTATAACGCTCCAGTAAAAAGTTACAAGCATTTGTATGTTGCAAACTTTGATAGCTGTAGAACGTACCGTATAGAAGTTAGGGCCATTTGAAATTTTATCAGTGTTTGATTTGGGACTTAAGGGTAGCATAGCTTTGAGCGATAGCTTAAATTGACAAGAGGCTCGAGTACTTTACTGTTACAAAATTTCAAGGTTTTATGACGCTCCAGTAAAAAGTTACAAGCATTTGTATGTTGCCAACTTTGATAGGTGTAGGACGTACCGTATAGAAGTTAGGGCCATTTGAAGTTTTATAAGTGTTTGGTTTGGGACTCAAGGTTAGCATAGCTTTGAGCGATAGCTTAAATTGCCAAGAGGCTCGAGTACTTTATTGTTACAAAATTTCAAGGTTTTATGACGCTCCAGTAAAAGTTACAAGCATTTGTATGTTGCAAACTTTGATAGGTGTAGGACGTACCGTATAGAAGTTAGGGCCATTTTAAATTTTATCAGTGTTTGATTTGGGACTCAAGGGTAGCATAGCTTTGAGCGATAGCTTAAATTGAGAAGAGGCTCGAGTATTTTATTGTTACAAAATTTCAAGGTTTTATGACGCTCTAGCAAAAAGTTACAAGCATTTGTAAGTTGCAAACTTTGATAGGTGTAGGACGTACCGTATATAAGTTAGGGCCATTTGAAGTTTTATCATTGTTCGATTTGGGACTCAAGAGTAGCATAGCTTTGAGCGATAGGTTAAATTGACAAGAGGCTAGAGGTCTTTATTGTTACATAATTTCAAGGTTTTATAACGCTCCAGTAAAAAGTTACAAGCATTTGTATGTTGCAAACTTTGATAGCTGTAGAACGTACCGTATAGAAGTTAGGGCCATTTGAAATTTTATCAGAGTTTGATTTGGGACTCAAGGGTAGCATAGCTTTGAGCGATAGCTTAAATTGACAAGAGGCTCGAGTAGTTTACTGTTACAAAATTTCAAGGTTTTGTGACGCTCCAGTAAAAAGTTACAAGCATTTGTATGTTACCAACTTTGATAGGTGTAGGACGTACCGTATAGAAGTTAGGGCCATTTGAAGTTTTATAAGTGTTTGGTTTGGGACTCAAGGTTAGCATAGCTTTGAGCGATAGCTGAAATTGCCAAGAGGCTCGAGTACTTTATTGTTACAAAATTTCAAGGTTTTATGACGCTCCAGTAAAAGTTACAAGCATTTGTATGTTGCAAACTTTGATAGATGTAGGACGTACCGTATAGAAGTTAGGGCGATTTTAAATTTTATCAGTGTTTGATTTGGGACTCAAGGGTAGCATAGCTTTGAGCGATAGCTTAAATTGAGAAGAGGCTCGAGTACTTTATTTTTACAAAATTTCAAGGTTTTATGACGCTCCAGTAAAAAGATACAAGCATTTGTATGTTGCAAACTTTGATAGGTGTAGGACGTACCGTTTAGAAGTTAGGGCCATTTGAAATTTGAGCAGTGTTTGATTTGGGACGCAAGGGTAGCATAGCTTTGAGCGATAGGTTAAATTGACAAGAGGCTCGAGTACTTTATTGTTACAAAATTTCAAGGTTTTATGACGCTCGAGTAAAAAGTTACAAGCATTTGTATGTTGCAAACTTTGATAGGTGTAGGATGTACCGTATAGAAGTTAGGGCCATTTGAAGTTTTATCAGTGTTTGATTTGGGACGCAAGGGTAGCATAGCTTTGAGCGATAGGTTAAATTGACAAGAGGCTCGAGGTCTTTATTGTTACAAAATTTCAAGGTTTTATAACGCTCCAGTAAAAAGTTACAAGCATTTGTATGTTGCAAACTTTGATAGCTGTAGGACGTACCGTATAGAAGTTACGGCCATTTGAAGTTTTATCAGTGTTTGATTTGGGACGCAAGGGTAGCATAGCTTTGAGCGATAGCTTAAATTGACAAGAAGCTCGAGTACTTTATTGTTACAAAATCTCAAGGTTTTATGACGCTCCAGTAAAAAGATACAAGCATTTGTATGTTGCAAACTTTGATAGGTGTAGGACGTACCGTATAGAAGTTAGGGCCATTTGAAGTTTTATAAGTGTTTGGTTTGGGACTCAAGGTTAGCATAGCTTTGAGCGATAGCTTAAATTGCCAAGAGGCTCGAGTACTTTATTGTTACAAAATTTCAAGGTTTTATGACGCTCCAGTAAAAGTTACAAGCATTTGTATGTTGCAAACTTTGATAGGTGTAGGACGTACCGTATAGAAGTTAGGGCCATTTTAAATTTTATCAGTGTTTGATTTGGGACTCAAGGGTAGCATAGCTTTGAGCGATAGCTTAAATTGAGAAGAGGCTCGAGTACTTTATTTTTACAAAATTTCAAGGTTTTATGACGCTCCAGTAAAAAGATACAAGCATTTGTATGTTGCAAACTTTGATAGGTGTAGGACGTACCGTATAGAAGTTAGGGCCATTTGAAGTTTTATAAGTGTTTGATTTGGGACTCAAGGTTAGCATAGCCTTGAGCGATAGCTTAAATTGACAAGAGGCTCGAGTACTTTATTGTTACAAAATTTCAAGGTTTTATGACGCTTCAGTAAAAAGTTACAAGCATTTGTATGTTGCAAACTTTGATAGGTGTAGGAGGTACCGTATAGAAGTTAGGGCCATTTGAAGTTTTATCAGTGTTTGATTTGGGACGCAAGGGTAGCATAGCTTTGAGCGATAGGTTAAATTGACAAGAGGCTCGAGGTCTTTATTGTTACAAAATTTCAAGGTTTTATAACGCTCCAGTAAAAAGTTACAAGCATTTGTATGTTGCAAACTTTTATAGCTGTAGGACGTACCGTATAGAAGTTACGGCCATTTGAAGTTTTATCAGTGTTTGATTTGGGACGCAAGGGTAGCATAGCTTTGAGCGATAGCATAAATTGACAAGAAGCTCGAGTACTTTATTGTTACAAAATCTCAAGGTTTTATGACGCTCCAGTAAAAAGATACAAGCATTTGTATGTTGCAAACTTTTATAGGTGTAGGACGTACTGTATAGAAGTTAGGGCCATTTGAAGTTTTATCAGTGTTGATTTGGGACTCAAGGGTAGCATAGCTTTGAGCGATAGCTTAAATTGAGAAGAGGCTCGAGTATTTTATTGTTACATAATTTCAAGGTTTTATGACGCTCCAGTAAAAAGTTACAAGCATTTGTAAGTTGCAAACTTTGATAGGTGTAGGACGTACCGTATAGAAGTTAGGGCCATTTGAAGTTTTATAATTGTTCGATTTGGGACTCAAGAGTAGCATAGCTTTGAGCGATAGGTTAAATTGACAAGAGGCTCGAGGTCTTTATTGTTACAAAATTTCAAGGTTTTATAACGCTCCAGTAAAAAGTTACAAGCATTTGTATGTTGCAAACTTTGATAGCTGTAGAACGTACCGTATAGAAGTTAGGGCCATTTGAAATTTTATCAGTGTTTGATTTGGGACTCAAGGGTAGCATAGCTTTGAGCGATAGCTTAAATTGACAAGAGGCTCGAGTACTTTACTGTTACAAAATTTCAAGGTTTTATGACGCTCCAGTAAAAAGTTACAAGCATTTGTATGTTGCCAACTTTGATAGGTGTAGGACGTACCGTATAGAAGTTAGGGCCATTTGAAGTTTTATAAGTGTTTGATTTGGGACTCAAGGTTAGCATAGCTTTGAGCGATAGCTTAAATTGCCAAGAGGCTCGAGTACTTTATTGTTAAAAAATTTCAATGTTTTATGACGCTCCAGTAAAAGTTACAAGCATTTGTATGTTGCAAACTTTGATAGGTGTAGGACGTACCGTATAGAAGTTGGGGCCATTTTAAATTTTATCAGTGTTTGATTTGGGACTCAAGGGTAGCACAGCTTTGAGCGATAGCTTAAATTGAGAAGAGGCTCGAGTACTTTATTTTTACAAAATTTCAAGGTTTTATGACGCTCCAGTAAAAAGATACAAGCATTTGTATGTTGCAAACTTTGATAGGTGTAGGACGTACCGTTTAGAAGTTAGGGCCATTTGAAATTTGAGCAGTGTTTGATTTGGGACCCAAGGGTAGCATAGCTTTGTGCGATAGCTTAAATTGACAAGAGGCTCGAGTACTTTATTGTTACAAAATTTCAAGGTTTTATGGCGCTCGAGTACAAAGTTACAAGCATTTGTATGTTGCAAACTTTGATAGGTGTAGGACGTACCGTATAGAAGTTAGGGCCTTTTTGAAGTTTTATCAGTGTTTGATTTGGGACGCAAGGTTAGCATAGCCTTGAGCGATAGGGTAAATTGACAAGAGGCTCGAGGTCTTTATTGTTACAAAATTTCAAGGTTTTATAACGCTCCAGTAAAAAGTTACAAGCATTTGTATGTTGCAAACTTTGATAGCTGTAGGACGTACCGTATAGAAGTTACGGCCATTTGAAGTTTTATCAGTGTTTGATTTGGGACGCAAGGGTAGCATAGCTTTGAGCGATAGCTTACATTGACAAGAAGCTCGAGTACTTTATTGTTACAAAATTTCAAGGTTTTATGACGCTCGAGTAAAAAGTTACAAGCATTTGTATGTTGCAAACTTTGATAGGTGTAGGACGTACCGTATAGAAGTTAGGGCCATTTTAAGTTTTATCAGTGTTTGATTTGGGACGCAAGGGTAGCATAGCTTTGAGCGATAAGTTAAATTGGCAAGAGGCTCGAGGTCTTTATTGTTACAAAATTTCAAGGTTTTATAACTCTCCAGTAAAAAGTTACAAGCATTTGTATGTTGCAAACTTTGATAGCTGTAGGACGTACCGTATAGAAGTTACGGCCATTTGAAGTTTTATTAGTGTTTGATTTGGGACGCAAGGGTAGCATAGCTTTGAGCGATAGCTTAAATTGACAAGAGGCTCGAGTACTTTATTGTTACAAAATTTCAAGATTTTATGACGCTCCAGTAAAAAGTTACTAGCATTTGTATGTTGCAAACTTTGATAGGTGTAGGACGTACCGTATAAACGTTAGGGCCATTTGAAGTTTTATCAGTGTTTGATTTGGGACTCAAGGGTAGCATAGCTTTGAGCGATAGCTTAAATTGACAAGAAGCTCGAGTACTTTATTGTTACAAAATCTCAAGGTTTTATGACGCTCCAGTAAAAAGATACAAGCATTTGGATCTTGCAAACTTTGATAGGTGTAGGACGTACTGTATAGAAGTTAGGGCCATTTGAAGTTTTATCAGTGTTTGATTTGGGACTCAAGGGTAGCATAGCTTTGAGCGATAGCTTAAATTGAGAAGAGGCTCGAGTACTTTATCGTTACAAAATTTCAAGGTTTTATGACGCTCCAGTAAAAAGTTACAAGCATTTGTAAGTTGCAAACTTTGATAGATGTAGGACGTACCGTATAGAAGTTAGGGCCATTTGAAGTTTTATCATTGTTCGATTTGGGACTCAAGGGTAGTATAGCTTTGAGCGATAGGTTAAATTGACAAGAGGCTCGAGGTCTTTATTATTACAAAATTTCAAGGTTTTATAACGCTCCAGTAAAAAGTTACAACCATTTGTATGTTGCAAACTTTGATAGCTGTAGGACGTACCGTATAGAAGTTAGGGCCATTTGAAATTTTATCAGTGTTTGATTTGGGACTCAAGAGTAGCATAGCTTTGAGCGATAGCTTAAATTGACAAGAAGCTCGAGTACTTTACTGTTACAAAATCTCAAGGTTTTATGACGCTCCAGTAAAAAGATGCAAGCATTTGTATGTTGCAAACTTTGATAGGTGTAGGACGTACTGTATAGAAGTTAGGGCCATTTGAAGTTTTATCAGTGTTTGATTTGGGACTCAAGGGTAGCATAGCTTTGAGCGATACCTTAAGTTGAGAAGAGGCTCGATTTTTTTATTGTTACAAAATTTCAAGGTTTTATGACGCTCCAGTAAAAAGTTACAAGCATTTGTATGTTGCCAACTTTGATAGGTGTAGGACGTACCGTATAGAAGTTACGGCCATTTGAAGTTTTATAAGTGTTTGATTTGGGACTCATGGTTAGCATAGCTTTGAGCGATAGCTTAAATTGAGAAGAGGCTCGAGTACTTTATTTTTACAAAATTTCAAGGTTTTATGACGCTCCAGTAAAAAGATACAAGCATTTGTATGTTGCAAACTTTGATAGGTTTAGGACGTACCGTTTAGAAGTTAGGGCCATTTGAAATTTGAGCAGTGTTTGATTTGGGACTCAAGGGTAGCATAGCTTTGTGCGATAGCTTAAATTGACAAGAGGCTCGAGTACTTTATTGTTACAAAATTTCAAGGTTTTATGACGCTCGAGTAAAAAGTTACAAGCATTGGTTTGTTGCAAACTTTGATAGGTGTAGGACGTACCGTATAGAAGTTACGGCCATTTGAAGTTTTATCAGTGTTTGATTTGGGACGCAAGGGTAGCATAGCTTTGAGCGATAGCTTAAATTGACAAGAAGCTCGAGTACTTTATTGTTACAAAATCTCAAGGTTTTATGACGCTCCAGTAAAAAGATACAAGCATTTGGATGTTGCAAACTTTGATAGGTGTAGGACGTACTGTATAGAAGTTAGGGCCATTTGAAGTTTTATCAGTGTTTGATTTGGGACTCAAGGGTAGCATAGCTTTGAGCGATAGCTTAAATTGAGAAGAGGCTCGAGTACTTTATCGTTACAAAATTTCTAGGTTTTATGACGCTCCAGTAAAAAGTTACAAGCATTTGTAAGTTGCAAACTTTGATAGGTGTAGGACGTACCGTATAGAAGTTAGGGCCATTTGAAGTTTTATCATTGTTCGATTTGGGACTCAAGGTTAGCATAGCTTTGAGCGATAGGTTAAATTGACAAGAGGCTCGAGGTCTTTATTGTTACAAAATTTCAAGGTTTTATAACGCTCCAGTAAAAAGTTACAAGGATTTGTATGTTGCAAACTTTGATAGCTGTAGGACGTACCGTATAGAAGTTACGGCCATTTGAAGTTTTATCAGTGTTTGATTTGGGACGCAAGGGTAGCATAGCTTTGAGCGATAGCTTAAATTGACAAGAAGCTCGAGTACTTTATTGTTACAAAATCTCAAGGTTTTATGACGCTCCAGTAAAAAGATACAAGCATTTGGATGTTGCAAACTTTGATAGGTGTAGGACGTACTGTATAGAAGTTAGGGCCATTTGAAGTTTTATCAGTGTTTGATTTGGGACTCAAGGGTAGCATAGCTTTGAGCGATAGCTTAAATTGAGAAGAGGCTCGAGTACTTTATCGTTACAAAATTTCAAGGTTTTATGACGCTCCAGTAAAAAGTTACAAGCATTTGTAAGTTGCAAACTTTGATAGGTGTAGGACGTACCGTATAGAAGTTAGGGCCATTTGAAGTTTTATCATTGTTCGATTTGGGACTCAAGGGTAGTATAGCTTTGAGCGATAGGTTAAATTGACAAGAGGCTCGAGTACTTTATTGTTACAAAATCTCAAGGTTTTATGACGCTCCAGTAAAAAGATACAATCATTTGTATGTTGCAAACTTTGATAGGTGTAGGACGTACTGTATAGAAGTTAGGGCCATTTGAAGTTTTATCAGTGTTTGATTTGGGACTCAAGGGTAGCATAGCTTTGAGCGATACCTTAAGTTGAGAAGAGGCTCGATTTTTTTATTGTTACAAAATTTCAAGGTTTTATGACGCTCCAGTAAAGAGTTACACGCATTTGTAAGTTGCAAACTTTGATAGGTGTAGGACGTACCATATAGAAGTTAGGACTATTTGAAGTTTTATCATTGTTCGATTTGGGACTCAAGGGTAGCATATCTTTGAGCGATAGGTTAAATTGACAAGAGGCTCGAGGTCTTTATTGTTACAAAATTTCAAGGTTTTATAACGCAGCAGTAAAAAGTTACAAGCATTTGTATGTTGCAAACGTTGATAGCTGTAGGACGTACCGTATAGAAGTTAGGGTCATTTGAAATTTTATCAGTGTTTGATTTGCGACTCAAGGGTAGCATAGCTTTGAGCGATAGCTTAAATTGACAAGAGGCTCGAGTACTTTTTTGTTACAAAATTTCAAGGTTTTATGACGCTCCAGTAAAAAGTTACAAGCATTTGTATGTTGCCAACTTTGATAGGTGTAGGACGTACCGTATAAAAGTTAGGGCCATTTGAAGTTTTATAAGTGTTTGATTTGGGACTCAAGGTTAGCATAGCTTTGAGCGATAGCTAAAATTGCCAAGAGGCTCGAGTACTTTATTGTTACAAAATTTCAAGGTTTTATGACGCTCCAGTAAAAAGTTACAAGCATTTGTATGTTACATACTTTGATAGGTGTAGGACGTACCGTATAGAAATTAGGGCCATTTGAAGTTTTATCAGTGTTTGATTTGGAACTCAAGGGTAGCATAGCTTTGAGCGATAGCTTAAATAGAGAAGAGGCTCGAGTACTTTATTGTTACAAAATTTCAAGGTTTTTTGACGCTCCAGTAAAAAGTAACAAGCATTTGTATGTTCCAAACTTTGATAGGTGTAGGACGTACCATATAGAAGTAAGGGCCATTTGAAGTTTTATCCATGTTGGATCTGGGACTCAAGGGTAGCATAGCTTTCAGCGATAGCTTAAATTGACAAGAAGCTCGAGTACTTTATTGTTACAAAATTTCAAGGTTTTATGACGCTCCAGTAAAAGTTACAAGCATTTGTCTGTTGCAAACTTTGATAGGTGTAGGACGTACCGTATAGAAGGTATGGCCATTTTAAATTTTATCAGTGTTTGATTTGGGACCCAAGGGTAGCATAGCTTTGAGCGATAGCTTAAATTGAGAAGAGGCTCGAGTACTTTATTGTTACAAAATTTCAAGGTTTTATGACGCTCCAGTAAAAAGATACAAGCATTTGTATGTTGCAAACTTTGATAGGTGTAGGACGTACCGTTTAGAAGTTAGGGCCATTTGAAATTTGTGCAGTGTTTGATTTGGGACTCAAGGGTAGCATAGCTTTGTGCGATAGCTTAAATTGACAAGAGGCTCGAGTACTTTATTGTTACAAAATTTCAAGGTTTTATGACGCTCGAGTAAAAAGTTACAAGCATTTGTTTGTTGCAAACTTTGATAGGTGTAGGACGTACCGTATAGAAGTTAGGGCCTTTTTGAAGTTTTATCAGTGTTTGATTTGGGACGCAAGGTTAGCATAGCTTTGAGCGATAGGTTAAATTGACAAGAGGCTCGAGGTCTTTATTGTTACAAAATTTCAAGGTTTTATAACGCTCCAGTAAAAAGTTACAAGCATTTGTATGTTGCAAACTTTGATAGCTGTAGGACGTACCGTATAGAAGTTACGGCCATTTGAAGTTTTATCAGTGTTTGATTTGGGACGCAAGGGTAGCATAGCTTTGAGCGATAGCTTAAATTGACAAGAAGCTCGAGTACTTTATTGTTACAAAATCTCAAGGTTTTATGACGCTCCAGTAAAAAGATACAAGCATTTGTATGTTGCAAACTTTGATAGGTGTAGGACGTACCGTATAGAAGTTAGGGCCATTTGAAGTTTTATCATTGTTCGATTTGGGACTCAAGGGTAGCATAGCTTTGAGCGATAGGTTAAATTGACAAGAGGCTCGAGGTCTTTATTGTTACAAAATTTCAAGATTTTATGACGCTCCAGTAAAAAGTTACTAGCATTTGTATGTTGCAAACTTTGATAGGTGTAGGACGTACCGTATAAACGTTAGGGCCATTTGAAGTTTTATCAGTGTTTGATTTGGGACTCAAGGGTAGCATAGCTTTGAGCGATAGCTTAAATTGACAAGAAGCTCGAGTACTTTATTGTTACAAAATCTCAAGGTTTTATGACGCTCCAGTAAAAAGATACAAGCATTTGTATGTTGCAAACTTTGATAGGTGTAGGACGTACTGTATAGAAGTTAGGGCCATTTGAAGTTTTATCAGTGTTTGATTTGGGACTCAAGGGTAGCATGGCTTTGAGCGATAGCTTAAATTGAGAAGAGGCTCGAGTACTTTATCGTTACAAAATTTCAAGGTTTTATGACGCTCCAGTAAAAAGTTACAAGCATTTGTAAGTTGCAAACTTTGATAGGTGTAGGACGTACCGTATAGAAGTTAGGGCCATTTGAAGTTTTATCATTGTTCGATTTGGGACTCAAGGGTAGCATAGCTTTGAGCGATAGGTTAAATTGACAAGAGGCTCGAGGTCTTTATTATTACAAAATTTCAAGTTTTTATAACGCTCCAGTAAAAAGTTACAACCATTTGTATGTTGCAAACTTTGATAGCTGTAGGACGTACCGTATAGAAGTTAGGGCCATTTGAAATTTTATCAGTGTTTGATTTGGGACTCAAGAGTAGTATAGCTTTGAGCGATAGCTTAAATTGACAAGAGGCTCGAGTACTTTACTGTTACAAAATTTCAAGGTTTTATGACGCTCCAGTAAAAAGTTACAAGCATTTGTATGTTGCCAACTTTGATAGGTGTAGGACGTACCGTATAGAAGTTAGGGCCATTTGAAGTTTTATAAGTGTTTGATTTGGGACTCATGGTTAGCATAGCTTTGAGCGATAGCTTAAATTGAGAAGAGGCTCGAGTACTTTATTTTTACAAAATTTCAAGGTTTTATGACGCTCCAGTAAAAAGATACAAGCATTTGTATGTTGCAAACTTTGTTAAGTGTAGGACGTACCGTTTAGAAGTTAGGGCCATTTGAAATTTGTGCAGTGTTTGATTTGGGACTCAAGGGTAGCATAGCTTTGTGCGATAGCTTAAATTGACAAGAGGCTCGAGTACTTTATTGTTACAAAATTTCAAGGTTTTATGACGCTCGAGTAAAAAGTTACAAGCATTTGTTTGTTGCAAACTTTGATAGGTGTAGGACGTACCGTATAGAAGTTAGGGCCTTTTTGAAGTTTTATCAGTGTTTGATTTGGGACGCAAGGTTAGCATAGCTTTGAGCGATAGGTTAAATTGACAAGAGGCTCGAGGTCTTTATTGTTACAAAATTTCAAGGTTTTATAACGCTCCAGTAAAAAGTTACAAGCATTTGTATGTTGCAAACTTTGATAACTGTAGGACGTACCGTATAGAAGTTACGGCCATCTGAAGTTTTATCAGTGTTTGATTTGGGACGCAAGGGTAGCATAGCTTTGAGCGATAGCTTAAATTGACAAGAAGCTCGAGTACTTTATTGTTCCAAAATCTCAAGGTTTTATGACGCTCCAGTAAAAAGATACAAGCATTTGTATGTTGCAAACTTTGATAGGTGTAGGACGTACTGTATAGAAGTTAGGGCCATTTGAAGTTTTATCAGTGTTTGATTTGGGACTCAAGGGTAGCATAGCTTTGAGCGATACCTTAAGTTGAGAAGAGGCTCGATTTTTTTATTGTTACAAAATTTCAAGGTTTTATGACGCTCCAGTAAAGAGTTACACGCATTTGTAAGTTGCAAACTTTGATAGGTGTAGGACGTACCATATAGAACTTAGGACTATTTGAAGTTTTATCATTGTTCGATTTGGGACTCAAGGGTAGCATATCTTTGAGCGATAGGTTAAATTGACAAGAGGCTCGAGGTCTTTATTGTTACAAAATTTCAAGGTTTTATAACGCAGCAGTAAAAAGTTACAAGCATTTGTATGTTGCAAACGTTGATAGCTGTAGGACGTACCGTATAGAAGTTAGGGTCATTTGAAATTTTATCAGTGTTTGATTTGGGACTCAAGGGTAGCATAGCTTTGAGCGATAGCTTAAATTGACAAGAGGCTCGAGTACTTTTTTGTTACAAAATTTCAAGGTTTTATGACGCTCCAGTAAAAAGTTACAAGCATTTGTATGTTGCCAACTTTGATAGGTGTAGGACGTACCGTATAAAAGTTAGGGCCATTTGAAGTTTTATAAGTGTTTGATTTGGGACTCAAGGTTAGCATAGCTTTGAGCGATAGCTAAAATTGCCAAGAGGCTCGAGTACTTTATTGTTACAAAATTTCAAGGTTTTATGACGCTCCAGTAAAAAGTTACAAGCATTTGTATGTTACATACTTTGATAGGTGTAGGACGTACCGTATAGAAATTAGGGCCATTTGAAGTTTTATCAGTGTTTGATTTGGAACTCAAGGGTAGCATAGCTTTGAGCGATAGCTTAAATTGACAAGAAGCTCGAGTACTTTATTGTTACAAAATTTCAAGGTTTTATGACGCTCCAGTAAAAGTTACAAGCATTTGTCTGTTGCAAACTTTGATAGGTGTAGGACGTACCGTATAGAAGATATGGCCATTTTAAATTTTATCAGTGTTTGATTTGGGACCCAAGGGTAGCATAGCTTTGAGCGATAGCTTAAATTGAGAAGAGGCTCGAGTACTTTATTGTTACAAAATTTCAAGGTTTTATGACGCTCGAGTAAAAAGTTACAAGCATTTGTATGTTGCAAACTTTGATAGGTGTAGGACGTACCGTATAGAAGTTAGGGCCATTTGAAGTTTTATCAGTGTTTGATTTGGGACGCAAGGGTAGCATAGCTTTGAGCGATAGCTTAAATTGACAAGAGGCTCGAGTACTTTATTGTTACAAAATTTCAAGATTTTATGACGCTCCAGTAAAAAGTTACTAGCATTTGTATGTTGCAAACTTTGATAGGTGTAGGACGTACCGTATAAACGTTAGGGCCATTTGAAGTTTTATCAGTGTTTGATTTGGGACTCAAGGGTAGCATAGCTTTGAGCGATAGCTTAAATTGACAAGAAGCTCGAGTACTTTATTGTTACAAAATATCAAGGTTTTATGACGCTCCAGTAAAAAGATACAAGCATTTGTATGTTGCAAACTTTGATAGGTGTAGGACGTACTGTATAGAAGTTAGGGCCATTTGAAGTTTTATCAGTGTTTGATTTGGGACTCAAGGGTAGCATGGCTTTGAGCGATAGCTTAAATTGAGAAGAGGCTCGAGTACTTTATCGTTACAAAATTTCAAGGTTTTATGACGCTCCAGTAAAAAGTTACAAGCATTTGTAAGTTGCAAACTTTGATAGGTGTAGGACGTACCGTATAGAAGTTAGGGCCATTTGAAGTTTTATCATTGTTCGATTTGGGACTCAAGGGTAGCATAGCTTTGAGCGATAGGTTAAATTGACAAGAGGCTCGAGGTCTTTATTATTACAAAATTTCAAGGTTTTATAACGCTCCAGTAAAAAGTTACAACCATTTGTATGTTGCAAACTTTGATAGCTGTAGGACGTACCGTATAGAAGTTAGGGCCATTTGAAATTTTATCAGTGTTTGATTTGGGACTCAAGAGTAGCATAGCTTTGAGCGATAGCTTAAATTGACAAGAGGCTCGAGTACTTTACTGTTACAAAATTTCAAGGTTTTATGACGCTCCAGTAAAAAGTTACAAGCATTTGTATGTTGCCAACTTTGATAGGTGTAGGACGTACCGTATAGAAGTTAGGGCCATTTGAAGTTTTATAAGTGTTTGATTTGGGACTCATGGTTAGCATAGCTTTGAGCGATAGCTTAAATTGAGAAGAGGCTCGAGTACTTTATTTTTACAAAATTTCAAGGTTTTATGACGCTCCAGTAAAAAGATACAAGCATTTGTATGTTGCAAACTTTGATAAGTGTAGGACGTACCGTTTAGAAGTTAGGGCCATTTGAAATTTGTGCAGTGTTTGATTTGGGACTCAAGGGTAGCATAGCTTTGTGCGATAGCTTAAATTGACAAGAGGCTCGAGTACTTTATTGTTACAAAATTTCAAGGTTTTATGACGCTCGAGTAAAAAGTTACAAGCATTTGTTTGTTGCAAACTTTGATAGGTGTAGGACGTACCGTATAGAAGTTAGGGCCTTTTTGAAGTTTTATCAGTGTTTGATTTGGGACGCAAGGTTAGCATAGCTTTGAGCGATAGGTTAAATTGACAAGAGGCTCGAGGTCTTTATTGTTACAAAATTTCAAGGTTTTATAACGCTCCAGTAAAAAGTTACAAGCATTTGTATGTTGCAAACTTTGATAACTGTAGGACGTACCGTATAGAAGTTACGGCCATTTGAAGTTTTATCAGTGTTTGATTTGGGACGCAAGGGTAGCATAGCTTTGAGCGATAGCTTAAATTGACAAGAAGCTCGAGTACTTTATTGTTCCAAAATCTCAAGGTTTTATGACGCTCCAGTAAAAAGATACAAGCATTTGTATGTTGCAAACTTTGATAGGTGTAGGACGTACTGTATAGAAGTTAGGGCCATTTGAAGTTTTATCAGTGTTTGATTTGGGACTCAAGGGTAGCATAGCTTTGAGCGATACCTTAAGTTGAGAAGAGGCTCGATTTTTTTATTGTTACAAAATTTCAAGGTTTTATGACGCTCCAGTAAAGAGTTACACGCATTTGTAAGTTGCAAACTTTGATAGGTGTAGGACGTACCATATAGAAGTTAGGAGTATTTGAAGTTTTATCATTGTTCGATTTGGGACTCAAGGGTAGCATATCTTTGAGCGATAGGTTAAATTGACAAGAGGCTCGAGGTCTTTATTGTTACAAAATTTCAAGGTTTTATAACGCAGCAGTAAAAAGTTACAAGCATTTGTATGTTGCAAACGTTGATAGCTGTAGGACGTACCGTATAGAAGTTAGGGTCATTTGAAATTTTATCAGTGTTTGATTTGGGACTCAAGGGTAGCATAGCTTTGAGCGATAGCTTAAATTGACAAGAGGCTCGAGTACTTTTTTGTTACAAAATTTCAAGGTTTTATGACGCTCCAGTAAAAAGTTACAAGCATTTGTATGTTGCCAACTTTGATAGGTGTAGGACGTACCGTATAGAAGTTAGGGCCATTTGAAGTTTTATAAGTGTTTGATTTGGGACTCAAGGTTAGAATAGCTTTGAGCGATAGCTAAAATTGCCAAGAAGCTCGAGTACTTTATTGTTACAAAATCTCAAGGTTTTATGACGCTCCAGTAAAAAGATACAAGCATTTGTATGTTGCAAACTTTGATAGGTGTAGGACGTACTGTATAGAAGTTAGGGCCATTTGAAGTTTTATCAGTGTTTGATTTGGGACTCAAGGGTAGCATGGCTTTGAGCGATAGCTTAAATTGAGAAGAGGCTCGAGTACTTTATCGTTACAAAATTTCAAGGTTTTATGACGCTCCAGTAAAAAGTTACAAGCATTTGTAAGTTGCAAACTTTGATAGGTGTAGGACGTACCGTATAGAAGTTAGGGCCATTTGAAGTTTTATCATTGTTCGATTTGGGACTCAAGGTTAGCATAGCTTTGAGCGATAGCTTAAATTGACAAGAGGCTCGAGTACTTTATTGTTACAAAATTTCAAGGTTTTATGACGCTCCAGTAAAAAGTTACAAGCATTTGTATGTTACATACTTTGATAGGTGTAGGACGTACCGTATAGAAATTAGGGCCATTTGAAGTTTTATCAGTGTTTGATTTGGGACTCAAGGGTAGCATAGCTTTGAGCGATAGCTTAAATTGAGAAGAGGCTCGAGTACTTTATTGTTACAAAATTTCAAGGTTTTTTGACGCTCCAGTAAAAAGTAACAAGCATTTGTATGTTCCAAACTTTGATAGGTGTAGGACGTACCGTATAGAAGTAAGGGCCATTTGAAGTTTTATCCATGTTGGATCTGGGACTCAAGGGTAGCATAGCTTTCAGCGATAGCTTAAATTGACAAGAAGCTCGAGGACTTTATTGTTACAAAATTTCAAGGTTTTATGACGCTCCAGTAAAACTTACAATCATTTGTATGTTGCAAACTTTGATAGGTGTAGGACGTACCGTATAGTAGTTAGGGCCATTTTAAATTTTATCAGTGTTTGATTTGGGACTCAAGGGTAGCATAGCTTTGAGATATAGCTTAAATTGACAAGAGGCTCGAGTACTTTATTGTTACAAAATTTCAAGATTTTATGACGCTCCAGTAAAAAGTTACTAGCATTTGTATGTTGCAAATTTTGATAGGTGTAGGACGTACCGTATAGAAGTTAGGGCCATTTGAAATTTGAGCAGTGTTTGATTTGGGACTCAAGGGTAGCATAGCTTTGTGCGATAGCTTAAATTGACAAGAGGCTCGAGTACTTTATTGTTACAAATTTCAAGGTTTTATGACGCTCGAGTAAAAAGTTACAAGCATTTATATGTTGCAAACTTTGATAGGTGTAGGACGTACCGTATAGAAGTTACGGCCATTTGAAGTCTTATCAGTGTTTGATTTGGGACGCAAGGGTAGCATAGCTTTCAGCGAAAGCTTAAATTGACAAGAAGCTCGAGTACTTTATTTTTACAAAATTTCAAGGTTTTATGACGCTCCAGTAAAAAGTTACTAGCATTTGTATGTTGCAAACTTTGATAGGTGTAGGACGTACCGTATAGAAGTTAGGGCCATTTGAAGTTTTATCAGTGTTTGATTTGGGACGCAAGGGTAGCATAGCTTTGAGCCATAGCTTAAATTGACAAGAAGCTCGAGTACTTTGTTGTTACAAAATCTCAGGGTTTTATGACGCTCCAGTAAAAAGATACAAGCATTTGTATGTTGCAAACTTTGATAGGTGTAGGACGTACTGTATAGAAGTTAGGGCCATTTGAAGTTTTATCAGTGTTTGATTTGGGACTCAAGGGTAGCATAGCTTTGAGCGATAGCTTAAATTGAGAAGAGGCTCGAATACTTTATCGTTACAAAATTTCAAGGTTTTATGACGCTTCAGTAAAAAGTTACAAGCATTTGTAAGTTGCAAACTTTGATAGGTGTAGGACGTACCGTATAGAAGTTAGGGCCATTTGAAGTTTTATCATTGTTCGATTTGGGACTCAAGGGTAGCATAGCTTTGAGCGATAGGTTAAATTGACAAGAGGCTCGAGGTCTTTATTGTTACAAAATTTCAAGGTTTTATAACGCTCCAGTAAAAAGTTACAACCATTTGTATGTTGCAAACTTTGATAGCTGTAGGACGTACCGTATGGAAGTTACGGCCATTTGAAATTTTATCAAGTGTTTGATTTGGGACTCAAGGGTAGCATAGCTTTGAGCGATAGCTTAAATTGACAAGAGGCTCGAGTACTTTATTGTTACAAAATTTCTAGGTTTTATGACGCTCCAGTAAAAATTTACAAGCATTTGTATGTTGCCAACTTTGATAGGTGTAGGACGTACCGTATAGAAGTTAGGGCCATTTGAAGTTTTATAAGTGTTTGATTTGGGACTCAAGGTTAGCATAGCTTTGAGCGATAGCTTAAATTGACAAGAGGCTCGAGTACTTTATTGTTACAAAATTTAAAGGTTTTATGACGCTCGAGTAAAAAGTTACAAGCATTTGTATGTTGCAAACTTTGATAGGTGTAGGACGTACCGTATAGAAGTTACGGCCATTTGAAGTTTCATCAGTGTTTGATTTGGGACGCAAGTGTAGAATAGCTTTCAGCGATAGCTTAAATTGACAAGAAGCTCGAGTACTTTATTTTTACAAAATTTCAAGGTTTTATGACGCTCCAGTAAAAAGTTACTAGCATTTGTATGTTGCAAACTTTGATAGGTGTAGGATGTACCGTATAGAAGTTAGGGCCATTTGAAGTTTTATCAGTGTTTGATTTGGGACGCAAGCGTAGCATAGCTTTCAGCGATAGCTTAAATTGACAAGAAGCTCGAGTACTTTATTTTTACAAAATTTCAAGGTTTTATGACGCTCCAGTAAAAAGTTACAAGCATTTGTATGTTGCAAACTTTGATAGGTGTAGGACGTATCGTATAGAAGTTAGAGCCATTTTAAATTTTATCAGTGTTTGATTTGGGACTCAAGGGTAGCATAGCTTTGAGCGATAGCTTAAATTGACAAGAGGCTCGAGTACTTTATTGTTACAAAATTTCAAGATTTTATGACGCTCCAGTAAAAAGTTACTAGCATTTGTATGTTGCAAACTTTGATAGGTGTAGAACGTACCGTATAGAAGTTAGGGCCATTTGAAATTTGAGCAGTGTTTGATTTGGGACTCAAGGGTAGCATAGCTTTGTGCGATAGGTTAAATTGACAAGAGGCTCGAGTACTTTATTGTTACAAAATTTAAAGGTTTTATGACGCTCGAGTAAAAAGTTACAAGCATTTGTATGTTGCAAACTTTGATAGGTGTAGGACGTACCGTATAGAAGTTACGGCCATTTGAAGTTTTATCAGTGTTTGATTTAGGACGCAAGTGTAGCATAGCTTTCAGCGATAGCTTAAATTGACAAGAAGCTCGAGTACTTTATTTTTACAAAATTTCAAGGTTTTATGACGCTCCAGTAAAAAGTTACTAGCATTTGTATGTTGCAAACTTTGATAGGTGTAGGACGTACCGTATAGAAGTTACGGCCATTTGAAGTTTTATCAGTGTTTGATTTGGGACGCAAGGGTAGCATAGCTTTGAGCGATAGCTTAAATTGACAAGAGGCTCGAGTACTTTATTGTTACAAAATTTCAAGATTTTATGACGCTCCAGTAAAAAGTTACTAGCATTTGTATGTTGCAAACTTTGATAGGTGTAGGACGTACCGTATAAACGTTAGGGCCATTTGAAGTTTCATCAGTGTTTGATTTGGGACTCAAGGGTAGCATAGCTTTGAGCGAAAGCTTAAATTGACAAGAAGCTCGAGTACTTTATTGTTACAAAATCTCAAGGTTTTATGACGCTCCAGTAAAAAGATACAAGCATTTGTATGTTGCAAACTTTGATAGGTGTAGGACGTACTGTATAGAAGTTAGGGCCATTTGAAGTTTTATCAGTGTTTGATTTGGGACTCAGGGTAGCATAGCTTTCAGCGATAGCTTAAATTGACAAGAAGCTCGAGTACTTTATTGTTACAAAATTTCAAGGTTTTATGACGCTCCAGTAAAAGTTACAAGCATTTGTATGTTGCAAACTTTGATAGGTGTAGGACGTACCGTATAGAAGTTAGGGCCATTTTAAATTTTATCAGTGTTTGATTTGGGACTCAAGGGTAGCATAGCTTTGAGCGATAGCTTAAATTGACAAGAGGCTCGAGTACTTTATTGTTATAAAATTTCAAGATTTTATGACGCTCCAGTAAAAAGTTACTAGCATTTGTATGTTGCAAACTTTGATAGCTGTAGGACGTACCGTATAGAAGTTAGGGCCATTTGAAATTTGAGCAGTGTTTGATTTGGGACTCAAGGGTAGCATAGCTTTGTGCGATAGCTTAAATTGACAAGAGGCACGAGTACTTTATTGTTACAAAATTTCAAGGTTTTATGACGCTCGAATAAAAAGTTACAAGCATTTGTATGTTGCAAACTTTGATAGGTGTAGGACGTACCGTATAGAAGTTACGCCCATTTGAAGTTTTATCAGTGTTTGATTTGGGACGCAAGGGTAGCATAGCATTCAGCGATAGCTTAAATTGACAAGAAGCTTGAGTACTTTATTTTTACAAAATTTCAAGGTTTTATGACGCTCCAGTAAAAAGTTACTAGCATTTGTATGTTGCAAACTTTGATAGGTGTAGGACGTACCGTATAGAAGCTAGGGCCATTTGAAGTTTTATCAGTGTTTGATTTTGGACGCAAGGGTAGCATAGCTTTGAGCGATAGGTTAAATTGACAAGAGGCTCGAAGTCTTTATTGTTACAAAATTTCAAGGTTTTATAACGCTCCAGTAAAAAGTTACAAGCATTTGTATGTTGCAAACTTTGATAGCTGTAGGACGTACCGTATAGAAGTTACGGCCATTTGAAGTTTTATCAGTTTTTGATTTGGGACGCAAGGGTAGCATAGCTTTGAGCGATAGCTTAAATTGACAAGAGGCTCGAGTACTTTATTGTTACAAAATTTCAAGATTTTATGACGCTCCAGTAAAAAGTTACTAGCATTTGTATGTTGCAAACTTTGATAGGTGTAGGACGTACCGTATAAACGTTAGGGCCGTTTGAACTTTTATCAGTGTTTGATTTGGGACTCAAGGGTAGCATAGCTTTGAGCGATAGCTTAAATTGACAAGAAGCTCGAGTACTTTATTGTTACAAAATCTCAAGGTTTTATGACGCTCCAGTAAAAAGATATAAGCATTTGTATGTTGCAAACTTTGATAGGTGTAGGACGTACTGTATAGAAGTTAGGGCCATTTGAAGTTTTATCAGTGTTTGATTTGGGACTCAAGGGTAGCATAGCTTTGAGCGATAGCTTAAATTGAGAAGAGGCTCGAGTACTTTATCGTTACAAAATTTCAAGGTTTTATGACGCTCCAGTAAAAAGTTACAAGCATTTGTAAGTTGCAAACTTTGATAGGTGTAGGACGTACCGTATAGAAGTTAGGGCCATTTGAAGTTTTATCATTGTTCGATTTGGGACTCAAGGGTAGCATAGCTTTGAGCGATAGGTTAAATTGACAAGAGGCTCGAGGTCTTTATTGTTACAAAATTTCAAGGTTTTATAACGCTCCAGTAAAAAGTTACAACCATTTGTATGTTACATACTTTGATAGGTGTAGGACGTACCGTATAGAAATTAGGGCCATCTGAAGTTTTATCCATGTTGGATCTGGGACTCAAGGGTAGCATAGCTTTCAGCGATAGCTTAAATTGACAAGAAGCTCGAGTACTTTATTGTTACAAAATTTCAAGGTTTTATGACGCTCCAGTAAAAGTTACAAGCATTTGTATGTTGCAAACTTTGATAGGTGTAGGACGTACCGTATAGAAGTTAGGGCCATTTTAAATTTTATCAGTGGTTGATTTGGGACTCAAGGGTAGAATAGCTTTGAGCGATAGCTTAAATTGACAAGAGGCTCGAGGACTTTATTGTTACAAAATTTCAAGATTTTATGACGCTCCAGTAAAAAGTTACTAGCATTTGTATGTTGCAAACTTTGATAGGTGTAGGACGTACCGTAGAGAAGTTAGGGCCATTTGAAGTTTTATCAGTGTTTGATTTGGGACGCAAGGGTAGCATAGCTTTGAGCGATAGGTTAAATTGACAAGAGGCTCGAGGTCTTTACTGTTACAAAATTTCAAGGTTTCATGACGCTCGAGAAAAAGTTACAAGCATTTGTATGTTGCAAACTTTGATAGGTGTAGGACGTACCGTATAGAAGTTACGGCCATTTGAAGTTTTATCAGTGTTTGATTTGGGACGCAAGGGTAGCATAGCTTTCAGCGATAGCTTAAATTGACAAGGAGCTCGAGTACTTTATTTTTACAAAATTTCAAGGTTTTATGACGCTCCAGTAAAAGTTACAAGCATTTGTATGTTGCAAACTTTGATAGGTGTAGGACGTACCGTAGAGAAGTTAGGGCCATTTGAAGTTTTATCAGTGTTTGATTTGGGACGCAAAGGTAGCATAGCTTTGAGCGATAGGTTAAATTGACAAGAGGCTCGAGGTCTTTATTGTTACAAAATTTCAAGGTTTTATAACGCTCCAGTAAAAAGTTCCAAGCATTTGTATGTTGCAAACTTTGATAGCTGTAGGACGTACCGTATAGAAGTTACGGCCATTTGAAGTTTTATCAGGGTTTGATTTGGGATGCAAGGGTAGCATAGCTTTGAGCGATAGCTTAAATTGACAAGAGGCTCGAGTACTTTATTGTTACAAAATTTCAAGATTTTATGACGCTCCAGTAAAAAAAGTTACTAGCATTTGTATGTTGCAAACTTTGATAGGTGTAGGACGTACCGTATAAACGTTAAGGCCATTTGAAGTTTTATCAGTGTTTGATTTGGGACTCAAGGGTAGCATAGCTTTGAGCGATAGCTTAAACTGACAAGAGGCTCGAGGTCTTTATTGTTACAAAATTTCAAGGTTTTATAACGCTCCAGTAAAAAGTTACAAGCATTTGTAAGTTGCAAACTTTGATAGGTGTAGGACGTACTGTATAGAAGTTAGGGCCATTTGAAGTTTTATCAGTGTTTGATTTGGGATTCAAGGGTAGCATAGCTTTGAGCGATAGCTTAAATTGAGAAGAGGCTCGAGTACTTTATCGTTACAAAATTTCAAGGTTTTATGACGCTCCAGTAAAAAGTTACAAGCATTTGTAAGTTGCAAACTTTGATAGGTGGAGGACGCACCGTATAGAAGTTAGGGCCATTTGAAGTTTTATCATTGTTCGATTTGGGACTCAAGGGTAACATAGCTTTGAGCGATAGGTTAAATTGAAGAGGCTCGAGGTCTGTATTGTTACAAAATTTCAAGGTTTTATAACGCTCCAGTAAAAATTTACAACCATTTGTATGTTGCAAACTTTGATAGCTGTAGGACGTACCGTATAAACGATAGGGCCATTTGAAGTTTTATCAGTGTTTGATTTGGGACTCAAGGGTCGCATAGCTTTGAGCGATAGCTTAAATTGACAAGAAGCTCGAGTACTTTATTGTTACAAAATCTCAAGGTTTTATGACGCTCCAGTAAAAAGTTACAAGCATTTGTATGTTACATACTTTGATAGGTGTAGGACGTACCGTATAGAAATTAGGGCCATTTGAAGTTTTATCCATGTTGGATCTGGGACTCAAGGGTAGCATAGCTTTCAGCGATAGCTTAAATTGACAAGAAGCTCGAATACTTTATTGTTACAAAATTTCAAGGTTTTATGACGCTCCAGTAAAAGTTACAAGCATTTGTATGTTGCAAACTTTGATAGGTGTAGGACGTACCATATAGAAGTTAGGTCCATTTTAAATTTTATCAGTGGTTGATTTGGGACTCAAGGGTAGCATAGCTTTGAGCGATAGCTTAAATTGACAAGAGGCTCGAGTACTTTATTGTTACAAAATTTCAAGATTTTATGACGCTCCAGTAAAAAGTTACTAGCATTTGTATGTTGCAAACTTCGATAGGTGTAGGACGTACCGTATAGAAGTTAGGGCCATTTGAAATTTGAGCAGTGTTTGATTTGGGACTCAAGGGTAGCATAGCTTTGTGCGATAGCTTAAATTGACAAGAGGCTCGAGTACTTTATTGTTACAAAATTTCAAGGTTTTATGACGCTCGAGTAAAAAGTTACAAGCATTTGTATGTTGCAAACTTTGATAGGTGTAGGACGTACCGTATAAACGTTAGGGCCATTTGAAGTTTTATCAGTGTTTGATTTGGGACTCAAGGGTAGCATAGCTTTGAGCGATAGCTTAAATTGACAAGAAGCTCGATGTCTTTATTGTTACAAAATTTCAAGGTTCTATAACGCTCCAGTAAAAAGTTACAAGCATTTGTATGTTGCAAACTTTGATAGGTGTAGGACGTACCGTAGAGAAGTTAGGGCCATTTGAAGTTTTATCAGTGTTTGATTTGGGACGCAAGGGTAGCATAGCTTTGAGCGATAGGTTAAATTAACATGAGGCTCGAGGTCTTTATTGTTACAAAATTTCAAGGTTTTATAACGCTCCAGTAAAAAGTTACAAGCATTTGTATGTTGCAAACTGTGATAGCTGTAGGACGTACCGTATAGAAGTTACGGCCATTTGAAGTTTTATCAGTGTTTGATTTGGGACGCAAGGGTAGCATAGCTTTGAGCGATAGCTTAAATTGACAAGAGGCTCGAGTACTTTATTGTTACAAAATTTCAAGATTTTATGACGCTCCAGTAAAAAGTTACTAGCATTTGTATGTTGCAAACTTTGATAGGTGTAGGACGTATCGTATAAACGTTAGGGCCATTTGAAGTTTTATCATTGTTTGATTTGGGACTCAAGGGTAGCATAGCTTTGAGCGATGGCTTAAATTGATAAGAGGCTCGAGTACTTTATCGTTACAAAATTTCAAGGTTTTATGACTCTCCAGTAAAAAGTTACAAGCATTTGTAAGTTGCAAACTTTGATAGGTGTAGGACGGACCGTATAGAAGTTAGGGCCATTTGAAGTTTTATCATTGTTCGATTTGGGACTCAAGGGTAGCATAGCTTTGAGCGATAGGTTAAATTGACAAGAGGCTCGAGGTCTTTATTGTTACAAAATTTCAAGGTTTTATAACGCTCCAGTAAAAGGTTACAACCATTTGTATGTTGCAAACTTTGATAGCTGTAGGACGTACCGTATAGAAGTTAGCGCCATTTGAAATTTTATCAGTGTTTGATTTGGGACTCAAGGGTAGCATAGCTTTGAGCGATAGGTTAAATTGACAAGAGGCTCGAGGTCTTTATTGTTACAAAATTTCAAAGTTTTATAACGCTCCAGTAAAAAGTTAAAACCATTTGTATGTTGCAAACTTTGATAGCTGTAGGACGAACCGTATAGAAGTTAGGGCCATTTGAAATTTTATCAGTGTTTGATTTAGGACGCAAGGGTAGCATAGCTTTAAGCGATAGCTTAAATTGACAAGAAGCTCGAGTACTTTATTGTTACAAAATCTCAAGGTTTTATGACGCTCCAGTAAAAAGATACAAGCATTTGTATGTTGCAAACTTTGATAGGTGTAGGACGTACCGTATAGAAGTTACGTCCATTTGAAGTTTTATCAGTGTTTGATTTGGGACGCAAGGGTAGCATAGCTTTCAGCGATAGCTTAAATTGACAAGAAGCTCGAGTACTTTATTTTTACAAAATTTCAAGGTTTTATGACGCTCGAGTAAAAGTTACAAGCATTTGTATGTTGCAAACTTTGATAGGTGTAGGACGTACCGTAGAGAAGTTAGGGCCATTTGAAGTTTTATCAGTGTTTGATTTGGGACGCAAGGGTAGCATAGCTTTGAGCGATAGGTTAAATTGACAAGAGGCTCGAGGTCTTTATTGTTACAAAATTTCAAGGTTTTATAACGCGCCAGTAAAAAGTTACAAGCATTTGTATGTTGCAAACTTTGATAGGTGTAGGACGTACCGTATAAACGTTAGGGCCATTTGAAGTTTTATCAGTGTTTGATTTGGGACTCAAGGGTAGCATAGCTTTGAGCGATAGCTTAAATTGACAAGTAGCTCGATGTCTTTATTGTTACAAAATTTCAAGGTTCTATAACGCTCCAGTAAAAAGTTACAAGCATTTGTATGTTGCAAACTTTGATAGGTGTAGGACGTACCGTAGAGAAGTTAGGGCCATTTGAAGTTTTATCAGTGTTTGATTTGGGACGCAAGGGTAGCATAGCTTTGAGCGATAGGTTAAATTGACATGAGGCTCGAGGTCTTTATTGTTACAAAATTTCAAGGTTTTATAACGCTCCAGTAAAAAGTTACAAGCATTTGTATGTTGCAAACTGTGATAGCTGTAGGACGTACCGTATAGAAGTTACGGCCATTTGAAGTTTTATCAGTGTTTGATTTGGGACGCAAGGGTAGCATAGCTTTGAGCGATAGCTTAAATTGACAAGAGGCTCGAGTACTTTATTGTTACAAAATTTCAAGATTTTATGACGCTCCAGTAAAAAGTTACTAGCATTTGTATGTTGCAAACTTTGATAGGTGTAGGACGTATCGTATAAACGTTAGGGCCATTTGAAGTTTTATCATTGTTTGATTTGGGACGCAAGGGTAGCATAGCTTTGAGCGATGGCTTAAATTGATAAGAGGCTCGAGTACTTTATCGTTACAAAATTTCAAGGTTTTATGACTCTCCAGTAAAAAGTTACAAGCATTTGTAAGTTGCAAACTTTGATAGGTGTAGGACGGACCGTATAGAAGTTAGGGCCATTTGAAGTTTTATCATTGTTCGATTTGGGACTCAAGGGTAGCATAGCTTTGAGCGATAGGTTAAATTGACAAGAGGCTCGAGGTCTTTATTGTTACAAAATTTCAAGGTTTTATAACGCTCCAGTAAAAGGTTACAACCATTTGTATGTTGCAAACTTTGATAGCTGTAGGACGTACCGTATAGAAGTTAGCGCCATTTGAAATTTTATCAGTGTTTGATTTGGGACTCAAGGGTAGCATAGCTTTGAGCGATAGGTTAAATTGACAAGAGGCTCGAGGTCTTTATTGTTACAAAATTTCAAAGTTTTATAACGCTCCAGTAAAAAGTTAAAACCATTTGTATGTTGCAAACTTTGATAGCTGTAGGACGTACCGTATAGAAGGTAGGGCCATTTGAAATTTTATCAGTGTTTGATTTGGGACGCAAGGGTAGCATAGCTTTAAGCGATAGCTTAAATTGACAAGAAGCTCGAGTACTTTATTGTTACAAAATCTCAAGGTTTTATGACGCTCCAGTAAAAAGATACAAGCATTTGTATGTTGCAAACTTTGATAGGTGTAGGACGTACCGTATAGAAGTTACGTCCATTTGAAGTTTTATCAGTGTTTGATTTGGGACGCAAGGGTAGCATAGCTTTCAGCGATAGCTTAAATTGACCAGAAGCTCGAGTACTTTATTTTTACAAAATTTCAAGGTTTTATGACGCTCGAGTAAAAGTTACAAGCATTTGTATGTTGCAAACTTTGATAGGTGTAGGACGTACCGTAGAGAAGTTAGGGCCATTTGAAGTTTTATCAGTGTTTGATTTGGGACGCAAGGGTAGCATAGCTTTGAGCGATAGGTTAAATTGACAAGAGGCTCGAGGTCTTTATTGTTACAAAATTTCAAGGTTTTATAACGCGCCAGTAAAAAGTTACAAGCATTTGTATGTTGCAAACTTTGATAGGTGTAGGACGTACCGTATAAACGTTAGGGACATTTGAAGTTTTATTAGTGTTTGATTTGGGACTCAAGGGTAGGATAGCTTTAAACGATAGCTTAAATTGACAAGAAGCTCGAGTACTTTATTGTTACAAAATCTCAAGGTTTTATGACGCTCCAGTAAAAAGATACAAGCATTTGTATGTTGCAAACTTTGATAGGTGTAGGACGTACTGTATAGAAGTTAGGGCCATTTGAAGTTTTATCAGTGTTTGATTTGAGATTCAAGGGTAGCATAGCTTTGAGCGATAGCTTAAATTGAGAAGAGGCTCGAGTACTTTTTCGTTACAAAATTTCAAGGTTTTATGACGCTCCAGTAAAAAGTTACAAGCATTTGTAAGTTGCAAACTTTGATAGGTGTAGGACGGACCGTATAGAAGTTAGGGCCATTTGAAGTTTTATCATTGTTCGATTTGGGACTCAAGGGTAGCATAGCTTTGTGCGATAGCTTAAATTGACAAGAAACTCGAGTACTTTATTGTTACAAAATTTCAAGGTTTTATGACGCTCCAGTAAAAGTTACAAGAATTTGTATGTTGCAAACTTTGATAGGTGTAGGAAGTACCGTATAGAAGTTAGGGCCATTTTAAATTTTATCAGTGGTTGATTTGGGACTCAAGGGTAGCATAGCTTTGAGCGATAGCTTAAATTGACAAGAGGCTCGAGTACTTTATTGTTACAAAATTTCAAGATTTTATGACGCTCCAGTAAAAAGTTACTAGCAATTGTATGTTGCAAACTTTGATAGGTGTAGGACGTACCGTATAGAAGTTAGGGCCATTTGAAATTTTATCAGTGTTTGATTTGGGACGCAAGGGTAGCATAGCTTTAAGCGATAGCTTAAATTGACAAGAAGCTCGAGTACTTTATTGTTACAAAATCTCAAGGTTTTATGACGCTCCAGTAAAAAGATACAAGCATTTGTATGTTGCAAACTTTGATAGGTGTAGGACGTACCGTATAGAAGTTACGTCCATTTGAAGTTTTATCAGTGTTTGATTTGGGACGCAAGGGTAGCATAGCTTTCAGCGATAGCTTCAATTGACAAGAAGCTCGAGTACTTTATTTTTACAAAATTTCAAGGTTTTATGACGCTCGAGTAAAAGTTACAAGCATTTGTATGTTGCAAACTTTGATAGGTGTAGGACGTACCGTAGAGAAGTTAGGGCCATTTGAAGTTTTATCAGTGTTTGATTTGGGACGCAAGGGTAGCATAGCTTTGAGCGATAGGTTAAATTGACAAGAGGCTCGAGGTCTTTATTGTTACAAAATTTCAAGGTTTTATAACGCGCCAGTAAAAAGTTACAAGCATTTGTATGTTGCAAACTTTGATAGGTGTAGGACGTACCGTATAAACGTTAGGGACATTTGAAGTTTTATTAGTGTTTGATTTGGGACTCAAGGGTAGGATAGCTTTAAACGATAGCTTAAATTGACAAGAAGCTCGAGTACTTTATTGTTACAAAATCTCAAGGTTTTATGACGCTCCAGTAAAAAGATACAAGCATTTGTATGTTGCAAACTTTGATAGGTGTAGGACGTACTGTATAGAAGTTAGGGCCATTTGAAGTTTTATCAGTGTTTGATTTGAGATTCAAGGGTAGCATAGCTTTGAGCGATAGCTTAAATTGAGAAGAGGCTCGAGTACTTTTTCGTTACAAAATTTCAAGGTTTTATGACGCTCCAGTAAAAAGTTACAAGCATTTGTAAGTTGCAAACTTTGATAGGTGTAGGACGGACCGTATAGAAGTTAGGGCCATTTGAAGTTTTATCATTGTTCGATTTGGGACTCAAGGGTAGCATAGCTTTGTGCGATAGCTTAAATTGACAAGAAACTCGAGTACTTTATTGTTACAAAATTTCAAGGTTTTATGACGCTCCAGTAAAAGTTACAAGAATTTGTATGTTGCAAACTTTGATAGGTGTAGGAAGTACCGTATAGAAGTTAGGGCCATTTTAAATTTTATCAGTGGTTGATTTGGGACTCAAGGGTAGCATAGCTTTGAGCGATAGCTTAAATTGACAAGAGGCTCGAGTACTTTATTGTTACAAAATTTCAAGATTTTATGACGCTCCAGTAAAAAGTTACTAGCATTTGTATGTTGCAAACTTTGATAGGTGTAGGACGTACCGTATAGAAGTTAGGGCCATTTGAAATTTGAGCAGTGTTTGATTTGGGACTCAAGGGTAGCATAGCTGTTTGCGATAGCTTAAATTGACAAGAGGCTCGAGTACTTTATTGTTACAAAATTTCAAGGTTTTATGACGCTCGAGTAAAAAGTTACAAGCATTTGTATGTTGCAAACTTTGATAGGTGTAGGATGTACCGTATAGAAGTTACGGCCATTTGAAGTTTTATCAGTGTTTGATTTGGGACGCAAGGGTAGCATAGCTTTCAGCGATAGCTTAAATTGACAAGAAGCACGAGTACTTTATTTCTACAAAATTTCAAGGTTTTATGACGCTCCAGTAAAAAGATTCAAGCATTTGTATGTTGCAAACTTTGATAGGTGTAGGACGTACCGTATAGAAGTTACGGCCATTTGAAGTTTTATCAGTGTTTGATTTGGGATTCAAGGGTAGCATAGCTTTGAGCGATAGCTTAAATTGAGAAGAGGCTCGAGTACTTTATCGTTACAAAATTTCAAGGTTTTATGACGCTCCAGTAAAAAGTTACAAGCATTTGTAAGTTGCAAACTTTGATAGGTGTAGGACGTACTGTATAGAAGTTAGGGCCATTTGAAGTTTTATCAGTGTTTGATTTGGGATTCAAGGGTAGCATAGCTTTGAGCGATAGCTTAAATTGAGAAGAGGCTCGAGTACTTTATCGTTACAAAATTTCAAGGTTTTATGACGCTCCAGTAAAAAGTTACAAGCATTTGTAAGTTGCAAACTTTGATAGGTGGAGGACGCACCGTATAGAAGTTAGGGCCATTTGAAGTTTTATCATTGTTCGATTTGGGACTCAAGGGTAGCATAGCTTTGAGCGATAGGTTAAATTGAAGAGGCTCGAGGTCTGTATTGTTACAAAATTTCAAGGTTTTATAACGCTCCACTAAAAATTTACAACCATTTGTATGTTGCAATCTTTGATAGCTGTAGGACGTACCGTATAAACGATAGGGCCATTTGAAGTTTTATCAGTGTTTGATTTGGGACTCAAGGGTCGCATAGCTTTGAGCGATAGCTGAAATTGACAAGAAGCTCGAGTACTTTATTGTTACAAAATCTCAAGGTTTTATGACGCTCCAGTAAAAAGTTACAAGCATTTGTATGTTACATACTTTGATAGGTGTAGGACGTACCGTATAGAAATTAGGGCCATTTGAAGTTTTATCCATGTTGGATCTGGGACTCAAGGGTAGCATAGCTTTCAGCGATAGCTTAAATTGACAAGAAGCTCGAATACTTTATTGTTACAAAATTTCAAGGTTTTATGACGCTCCAGTAAAAGTTACAAGCATTTGTATGTTGCAAACTTTGATAGGTGTAGGACGTACCATATAGAAGTTAGGTCCATTTTAAATTTTATCAGTGCTTGATTTGGGACTCAAGGGTAGCATAGCTTTGAGCGATAGCTTAAATTGACAAGAGGCTCGAGTACTTTATTGTTACAAAATTTCAAGATTTTATGACGCTCCAGTAAAAAGTTACTAGCATTTGTATGTTGCAAACTTCGATAGGTGTAGGACGTACCGTATAGAAGTTAGGGCCATTTGAAATTTGAGCAGTGTTTGATTTGGGACTCAAGGGTAGCATAGCTTTGTGCGATAGCTTAAATTGACAAGAGGCTCGAGTACTTTATTGTTACAAAATTTCAAGGTTTTATGACGCTCGAGTAAAAAGTTACAAGCATTTGTATGTTGCAAACTTTGATAGGTGTAGGACGTACCGTATAAACGTTAGGGCCATTTGAAGTTTTATCAGTGTTTGATTTGGGACTCAAGGGTAGCATAGCTTTGAGCGATAGCTTAAATTGACAAGAAGCTCGATGTCTTTATTGTTACAAAATTTCAAGGTTTTATAACGCTCCAGTAAAAAGTTACAAGCATTTGTATGTTGCAAACTTTGATAGGTGTAGGACGTACCGTAGAGAAGTTAGGGCCATTTGAAGTTTTATCAGTGTTTGATTTGGGACGCAAGGGTAGCATAGCTTTGAGCGATAGGTTAAATTGACATGAGGCTCGAGGTCTTTATTGTTACAAAATTTCAAGGTTTTATAACGCTCCAGTAAAAAGTTACAAGCATTTGTATGTTGCAAACTGTGATAGCTGTAGGACGTACCGTATAGAAGTTACGGCCATTTGAAGTTTTATCAGTGTTTGATTTGGGACGCAAGGGTAGCATAGCTTTGAGCGATAGCTTAAATTGACAAGAGGCTCGAGTACTTTATTGTTACAAAATTTCAAGATTTTATGACGCTCCAGTAAAAAGTTACTAGCATTTGTATGTTGCAAACTTTGATAGGTGTAGGACGTATCGTATAAACGTTAGGGCCATTTGAAGTTTTATCAGTGTTTGATTTGGGACGCAAGGGTAGCATAGCTTTGAGCGATGGCTTAAATTGATAAGAGGCTCGAGTACTTTATCGTTACAAAATTTCAAGGTTTTATGACTCTCCAGTAAAAAGTTACAAGCATTTGTAAGTTGCAAACTCTGATAGGTGTAGGACGGACCGTATAGAAGTTAGGGCCATTTGAAGTTTTATCATTGTTCGATTTGGGACTCAAGGGTAGCATAGCTTTGAGCGATAGGTTAAATTGACAAGAGGCTCGAGGTCTTTATTGTTACAAAATTTCAAGGTTTTATAACGCTCCAGTAAAAGGTTACAACCATTTGTATATTGCAAACTTTGATAGCTGTAGGACGTACCGTATAGAAGTTAGCGCCATTTGAAATTTTATCAGTGTTTGATTTGGGGCTCAAGGGTAGCATAGCTTTGAGCGATAGGTTAAATTGACAAGAGGCTCGAGGTCTTTATTGTTACAAAATTTCAAAGTTTTATAACGCTCCAGTAAAAAGTTAAAACCATTTGTATGTTGCAAACTTTGATAGCTGTAGGACGTACCGTATAGAAGTTAGGGCCATTTGAAATTTTATCAGTGTTTGATTTGGGACGCAAGGGTAGCATAGCTTTAAGCGATAGCTTAAATTGACAAGAAGCTCGAGTACTTTATTGTTACAAAATCTCAAGGTTTTATGACGCTCCAGTAAAAAGATACAAGCATTTGTATGTTGCAAACTTTGATAGGTGTAGGACGTACCGTATAGAAGTTACGTCCATTTGAAGTTTTATCAGTGTTTGATTTGGGACGCAAGGGTAGCATAGCTTTCAGCGATAGCTTAAATTGACAAGAAGCTCGAGTACTTTATTTTTACAAAATTTCAAGGTTTTATGACGCTCGAGTAAAAGTTACAAGCATTTGTATGTTGCAAACTTTGATAGGTGTAGGACGTACCGTAGAGAAGTTAGGGCCATTTGAAGTTTTATCAGTGTTTGATTTGGGACGCAAGGGTAGCATAGCTTTGAGCGATAGGTTAAATTGACAAGAGGCTCGAGGTCTTTATTGTTACAAAATTTCAAGGTTTTATAACGCGCCAGTAAAAAGTTACAAGCATTTGTATGTTGCAAACTTTGATAGGTGTAGGACGGACCGTATAGAAGTTAGGGCCATTTGAAGTTTTATCATTGTTCGATTTGGGACTCAAGGGTAGCATAGCTTTGTGCGATAGCTTAAATTGACAAGAAACTCGAGTACTTTATTGTTACAAAATTTCAAGGTTTTATGACGCTCCAGTAAAAGTTACAAGAATTTGTATGTTGCAAACTTTGATAGGTGTAGGAAGTACCGTATAGAAGTTAGGGCCATTTTAAATTTTATCAGTGGTTGATTTGGGACTCAAGGGTAGCATAGCTTTGAGCGATAGCTTAAATTGACAAGAGGCTCGAGTACTTTATTGTTACAAAATTTCCAGATTTTATGACGCTCCAGTAAAAAGTTACTAGCATTTGTATGTTGCAAACTTTGATAGGTGTAGGACGTACCGTATAGAAGTTAGGGCCATTTGAAATTTGAGCAGTGTTTGATTTGGGACTCAAGGGTAGCATAGCTGTTTGCGATAGCTTAAATTGACAAGAGGCTCGAGTACTTTATTGTTACAAAATTTCAAGGTTTTATGACGCTCGAGTAAAAAGTTACAAGCATTTGTATGTTGCAAACTTTGATAGGTGTAGGATGTACCGTATAGAAGTTACGGCCATTTGAAGTTTTATCAGTGTTTGATTTGGGACGCAAGGGTAGCATAGCTTTCAGCGATAGCTTAAATTGACAAGAAGCACGAGTACTTTATTTCTACAAAATTTCAAGGTTTTATGACGCTCCAGTAAAAAGATTCAAGCATTTGTATGTTGCAAACTTTGATAGCTGTAGGACGTACCGTATAGAAGTTACGGCCATTTGAAGTTTTATCAGTGTTTGATTTGGGACGCAAGGGTAGCATAGCTTTGAGCGATAGCTTAAATTGACAAGAAGCTCGAGTACTTTATTGTTACAAAATCTCAAGGTTTTATGACGCTCGAGTAAAAAGATACAAGCATTTGGATGTTGCAAACTTTGATAGGTGTAGGACGTACTGTATAGAAGTTAGGGCCATTTGAAGTTTTATCAGTGTTTGATTTGGGACTCAAGGGTAGCATAGCTTTGAGCGATAGCTTAAATTGAGAAGAGGCTCGAGTACTTTATCGTTACAAAATTTCAAGGTTTTATGACGCTCCAGTAAAAAGTTACAAGCATTTGTAAGTTGCAAACTTTGATAGGTGTAGGACGTACCGTATAGAAGTTAGGGCCATTTGAAGTTTTATCATTGTTCGATTTGGGACTCAAGGGTAGTATAGCTTTGAGCGATAAGTTAAATTGACAAGAGGCTCGAGGTCTTTATTATTACAAAATTTCAAGGTTTTATAACGCTCCAGTAAAAAGTTACAACCATTTGTATGTTGCAAACTTTGATAGCTGTAGGACGTACCGTATAGAAGTTAGGGCCATTTGAAATTTTATCAGTGTTTGATTTGGGACTCAAGAGTAGCATAGCTTTGAGCGATAGCTTAAATTGACAAGAGGCTCGAGTACTTTACTGTTACAAAATTTCAAGGTTTTATGACGCTCCAGTAAAAAGTTACAAGCATTTGTATGTTGCCAACTTTGATAGGTGTAGGACGTACCGTATAGAAGTTAGGGCCATTTGAAGTTTTATAAGTGATTGATTTGGAACTCATGGTTAGCATAGCTTTAAGCGATAGCTTAAATTGACAAGAAGCTCGAGTACTTTATTGTTACAAAATCTCAAGGTTTTATGACGCTCCAGTAAAAAGATACAAGCATTTGTATGTTGCAAACTTTGATAGGTGTAGGACGTACCGTATAGAAGTTACGTCCATTTGAAGTTTTATCAGTGTTTGATTTGGGACGCAAGGGTAGCATAGCTTTCAGCGATAGCTTAAATTGACAAGAAGCTCGAGTACTTTATTTTTACAAAATTTCAAGGTTTTATGACGCTCGAGTAAAAGTTACAAGCATTTGTATGTTGCAAACTTTGATAGGTGTAGGACGTACCGTAGAGAAGTTAGGGCCATTTGAAGTTTTATCAGTGTTTGATTTGGGACGCAAGGGTAGCATAGCTTTGAGCGATAGGTTAAATTGACAAGAGGCTCGAGGTCTTTATTGTTACAAAATTTCAAGGTTTTATAACGCGCCAGTAAAAAGTTACAAGCATTTGTATGTTGCAAACTTTGATAGGTGTAGGACGTACCGTATAAACGTTAGGGACATTTGAAGTTTTATTAGTGTTTGATTTGGGACTCAAGGGTAGGATAGCTTTAAACGATAGCTTAAATTGACAAGAAGCTCGAGTACTTTATTGTTACAAAATCTCAAGGTTTTATGACGCTCCAGTAAAAAGATACAAGCATTTGTATGTTGCAAACTTTGATAGGTGTAGGACGTACTGTATAGAAGTTAGGGCCATTTGAAGTTTTATCTGTGTTTGATTTGAGATTCAAGGGTAGCATAGCTTTGAGCGATAGCTTAAATTGAGAAGAGGCTCGAGTACTTTTTCGTTACAAAATTTCAAGGTTTTATGACGCTCCAGTAAAAAGTTACAAGCATTTGTAAGTTGCAAACTTTGATAGGTGTAGGACGGACCGTATAGAAGTTAGGGCCATTTGAAGTTTTATCATTGTTCGATTTGGGACTCAAGGGTAGCATAGCTTTGTGCGATAGCTTAAATTGACAAGAAACTCGAGTACTTTATTGTTACAAAATTTCAAGGTTTTATGACGCTCCAGTAAAAGTTACAAGAATTTGTATGTTGCAAACTTTGATAGGTGTAGGAAGTACCGTATAGAAGTTAGGGCCATTTTAAATTTTATCAGTGGTTGATTTGGGACTCAAGGGTAGCATAGCTTTGAGCGATAGCTTAAATTGACAAGAGGCTCGAGTACTTTATTGTTACAAAATTTCAAGATTTTATGACGCTCCAGTAAAAAGTTACTAGCATTTGTATGTTGCAAACTTTGATAGGTGTAGGACGTACCGTATAGAAGTTAGGGCCATTTGAAATTTGAGCAGTGTTTGATTTGGGACTCAAGGGTAGCATAGCTGTTTGCGATAGCTTAAATTGACAAGAGGCTCGAGTACTTTATTGCTACAAAATTTCAAGGTTTTATGACGCTCGAGTAAAAAGTTACAAGCATTTGTATGTTGCAAACTTTGATAGGTGTAGGATGTACCGTATAGAAGTTACGGCCATTTGAAGTTTTATCAGTGTTTGATTTGGGACGCAAGGGTAGCATAGCTTTCAGCGATAGCTTAAATTGACAAGAAGCACGAGTACTTTATTTCTACAAAATTTCAAGGTTTTATGACGCTCCAGTAAAAAGATTCAAGCATTTGTATGTTGCAAACTTTGATAGCTGTAGGACGTACCGTATAGAAGTTACGGCCATTTGAAGTTTTATCAGGGTTTGATTTGGGATGCAAGGGTAGCATAGCTTTGAGCGATAGCTTAAATTGACAAGAGGCTCGAGTACTTTATTGTTACAAAATTTCAAGATTTTATGACGCTCCAGTAAAAAAAGTTACTAGCATTTGTATGTTGCAAACTTTGATAGGTGTAGGACGTACCGTATAAACGTTAAGGCCATTTGAAGTTTTATCAGTGTTTGATTTGGGACTCAAGGGTAGCATAGCTTTGAGCGATAGCTTAAACTGACAAGAGGCTCGAGGTCTTTATTGTTACAAAATTTCAAGGTTTTATAACGCTCCAGTAAAAAGTTACAAGCATTTGTAAGTTGCAAACTTTGATAGGTGTAGGACGTACTGTATAGAAGTTAGGGCCATTTGAAGTTTTATCAGTGTTTGATTTGGGATTCAAGGGTAGCATAGCTTTGAGCGATAGCTTAAATTGAGAAGAGGCTCGAGTACTTTATCGTTACAAAATTTCAAGGTTTTATGACGCTCCAGTAAAAAGTTACAAGCATTTGTAAGTTGCAAACTTTGATAGGTGGAGGACGCACCGTATAGAAGTTAGGGCCATTTGAAGTTTTATCATTGTTCGATTTGGGACTCAAGGGTAGCATAGCTTTGAGCGATAGGTTAAATTGAAGAGGCTCGAGGTCTGTATTGTTACAAAATTTCAAGGTTTTATAACGCTCCAGTAAAAATTTACAACCATTTGTATGTTGCAAACTTTGATAGCTGTAGGACGTACCGTATAAACGATAGGGCCATTTGAAGTTTTATCAGTGTTTGATTTGGGACTCAAGGGTCGCATAGCTTTGTGCGATAGCTTAAATTGACAAGAAGCTCGAGTACTTTATTGTTACAAAATCTCAAGGTTTTATGACGCTCCAGTAAAAAGTTACAAGCATTTGTATGTTACATACTTTGATAGGTGTAGGACGTACCGTATAGAAATTAGGGCCATTTGAAGTTTTATCCATGTTGGATCTGGGACTCAAGGGTAGCATAGCTTTCAGCGATAGCTTAAATTGACAAGAAGCTCGAATACTTTATTGTTACAAAATTTCAAGGTTTTATGACGCTCCAGTAAAAGTTACAAGCATTTGTATGTTGCAAACTTTGATAGGTGTAGGACGTACCATATAGAAGTTAGGTCCATTTTAAATTTTATCAGTGGTTGATTTGGGACTCAAGGGTAGCATAGCTTTGAGCGATAGCTTAAATTGACAAGAGGCTCGAGTACTTTATTGTTACAAAATTTCAAGATTTTATGACGCTCCAGTAAAAAGTTACTAGCATTTGTATGTTGCAAACTTCGATAGGTGTAGGACGTACCGTATAGAAGTTAGGGCCATTTGAAATTTGAGCAGTGTTTGATTTGGGACTCAAGGGTAGCATAGCTTTGTGCGATAGCTTAAATTGACAAGAGGCTCGAGTACTTTATTGTTACAAAATTTCAAGGTTTTATGACGCTCGAGTAAAAAGTTACAAGCATTTGTATGTTGCAAACTTTGATAGGTGTAGGACGTACCGTATAAACGTTAGGGCCATTTGAAGTTTTATCAGTGTTTGATTTGGGACTCAAGGGTAGCATAGCTTTGAGCGATAGCTTAAATTGACAAGAAGCTCGATGTCTTTATTGTTACAAAATTTCAAGGTTTTATAACGCTCCAGTAAAAAGTTACAAGCATTTGTATGTTGCAAACTTTGATAGGTGTAGGACGTACCGTAGAGAAGTTAGGGCCATTTGAAGTTTTATCAGTGTTTGATTTGGGACGCAAGGGTAGCATAGCTTTGAGCGATAGGTTAAATTGACATGAGGCTCGAGGTCTTTATTGTTACAAAATTTCAAGGTTTTATAACGCTCCAGTAAAAAGTTACAAGCATTTGTATGTTGCAAACTGTGATAGCTGTAGGACGTACCGTATAGAAGTTACGGCCATTTGAAGTTTTATCAGTGTTTGATTTGGGACGCAAGGGTAGCATAGCTTTGAGCGATAGCTTAAATTGACAAGAGGCTCGAGTACTTTATTGTTACAAAATTTCAAGATTTTATGACGCTCCAGTAAAAAGTTACTAGCATTTGTATGTTGCAAACTTTGATAGGTGTAGGACGTACCGTATAGAAGTTACGTCCATTTGAAGTTTTATCAGTGTTTGATTTGGGACGCAAGGGTAGCATAGCTTTCAGCGATAGCTTAAATTGACAAGAAGCTCGAGTACTTTATTTTTACAAAATTTCAAGGTTTAATGACGCTCGAGTAAAAGTTACAAGCATTTGTATGTTGCAAACTTTGATAGGTGTAGGACGTACCGTAGAGAAGTTAGGGCCATTTGAAGTTTTATCAGTGTTTGATTTGGGACGCAAGGGTAGCATAGCTTTGAGCGATAGGTTAAATTGACAAGAGGCTCGAGGTCTTTATTGTTACAAAATTTCAAGGTTTTATAACGCGCCAGTAAAAAGTTACAAGCATTTGTATGTTGCAAACTTTGATAGGTGTAGGACGGACCGTATAGAAGTTAGGGCCATTTGAAGTTTTATCATTGTTCGATTTGGGACTCAAGGGTAGCATAGCTTTGTGCGATAGCTTAAATTGACAAGAAACTCGAGTACTTTATTGTTACAAAATTTCAAGGTTTTATGACGCTCCAGTAAAAGTTACAAGAATTTGTATGTTGCAAATTTTGATAGGTGTAGGAAGTACCGTATAGAAGTTAGGGCCATTTTAAATTTTATCAGTGGTTGATTTGGGACTCAAGGGTAGCATAGCTTTGAGCGATAGCTTAAATTGACAAGAGGCTCGAGTACTTTATTGTTACAAAATTTCAAGATTTTATGACGCTCCAGTAAAAAGTTACTAGCATTTGTATGTTGCAAACTTTGATAGGTGTAGGACGTACCGTATAGAAGTTAGGGCCATTTGAAATTTGAGCAGTGTTTGATTTGGGACTCAAGGGTAGCATAGCTGTTTGCGATAGCTTAAATTGACAAGAGGCTCGAGTACTTTATTGTTACAAAATTTCAAGGTTTTATGACGCTCGAGTAAAAAGTTACAAGCATTTGTATGTTGCAAACTTTGATAGGTGTAGGATGTACCGTATAGAAGTTACGGCCATTTGAAGTTTTATCAGTGTTTGATTTGGGACGCAAGGGTAGCATAGCTTTCAGCGATAGCATAAATTGACAAGAAGCACGAGTACTTTATTTCTACAAAATTTCAAGGTTTTATGACGCTCCAGTAAAAAGATTCAAGCATTTGTATGTTGCAAACTTTGATAGCTGTAGGACGTACCGTATAGAAGTTACGGCCATTTGAAGTTTTATCAGTGTTTGATTTGGGACGCAAGGGTAGCATAGCTTTGAGCGATAGCTTAAATTGACAAGAAGCTCGAGTACTTTATTGTTACAAAATCTCAAGGTTTTATGACGCTCCAGTAAAAAGATACAAGCATTTGGATGTTGCAAACTTTGATAGGTGTAGGACGTACTGTATAGAAGTTAGGGCCATTTGAAGTTTTATCAGTGTTTGATTTGGGACTCAAGGGTAGCATAGCTTTGAGCGATAGCTTAAATTGAGAAGAGGCTCGAGTACTTTATCGTTACAAAATTTCAAGGTTTTATGACGCTCCAGTAAAAAGTTACAAGCATTTGTAAGTTGCAAACTTTGATAGGTGTAGGACGTACCGTATAGAAGTTAGGGCCATTTGAAGTTTTATCATTGTTCGATTTGGGACTCAAGGGTAGTATAGCTTTGAGCGATAAGTTAAATTGACAAGAGGCTCGAGGTCTTTATTATTACAAAATTTCAAGGTTTTATAACGCTCCAGTAAAAAGTTACAACCATTTGTATGTTGCAAACTTTGATAGCTGTAGGACGTACCGTATAGAAGTTAGGGCCATTTGAAATTTTATCAGTGTTTGATTTGGGACTCAAGAGTAGCATAGCTTTGAGCGATAGCTTAAATTGACAAGAGGCTCGAGTACTTTACTGTTACAAAATTTCAAGGTTTTATGACGCTCCAGTAAAAAGTTACAAGCATTTGTATGTTGCCAACTTTGATAGATGTAGGACGTACCGTATAGAAGTTAGGGCCATTTGAAGTTTTATAAGTGATTGATTTGGGACTCATGGTTAGCATAGCTTTGAGCGATAGCTTAAATTGAGAAGAGGCTCGAGTACTTTATTTTTACAAAATTTCAAGGTTTTATGACGCTCCAGTAAAAAGATACAAGCATTTGTATGTTGCAAACTTTGATAGGTGTAGGACGTACCGTTTAGAAGTTAGGGCCATTTGAAATTTGTGCAGTGTTTGATTTGGGACTCAAGGGTAGCATAGCTTTGTGCGATAGCTTAAATTGACAAGAGGCTCGAGTACTTTATTGTTAAAAAATTTCAAGGTTTTATGACGCTCGAGTAAAAAGTTACAAGCATTTGTTTGTTGCAAACTTTGATAGGTGTAGGACGTACCGTATAGAAGTTAGGGCCTTTTTGAAGTTTTATCAGTGTTTGATTTGGGACTCAAGGTTAGCATAGCTTTGAGCGATAGGTTAAATTGACAAGAGGCTCGAGGTCTTTATTGTTACAAAATTTCAAGGTTTTATAACGCTCCAGTAAAAAGTTACAAGCATTTGTATGTTGCAAACTTTGATAGCTGTAGGACGTACCGTATAGAAGTTACGGCCATTTGAAGTTTTATCAGTGTTTGATTTGGGACGCAAGGGTAGCATAGCTTTGAGCGATAGCTTAAATTGACAAGAAGCTCGAGTACTTTATTGTTACAAAATCTCAAGGTTTTATGACGCTCCAGTAAAAAGATACAAGCATTTGTATGTTGCAAACTTTGATAGGTGTAGGACGTACTGTATAGAAGTTAGGGCCATTTGAAGTTTTATCAGTGTTTGATTTGGGACTCAAGGGTAGCATAGCTTTGAGCGATACCTAAAGTTGAGAAGAGGCTCGATTTTTTATTGTTACAAAATTTCAAGGTTTTATGACGCTCCAGTAAAGAGTTACACGCATTTGTAAGTTGCAAACTTTGATAGGTGTAGGACGTACCGTATAGAAGTTAGGGCCATTTGAAGTTTTATAAGTGTTTGATTTGGGACTCAAGGTTAGCATAGCTTTGAGCGATAGCTAAAATTGCCAAGAGGCTCGAGTACTTTATTGTTACAAAATTTCAAGGTTTTATGACGCTCCAGTAAAAAGTTACAAGCATTTGTATGTTACATACTTTGATAGGTGTAGGACGTACCGTATAGAAATTAGGGCCATTTGAAGTTTTATCAGTGTTTGATTTGGAACTCAAGGGTAGCATAGCTTTGAGCGATAGCTTAAATAGAGAAGAGGCTCGAGTACTTTATTGTTACAAAATTTCAAGGTTTTTTGACGCTCCAGTAAAAAGTAACAAGCATTTGTATGTTCCAAACTTTGATAGGTGTAGGACGTACCGTATAGAAGTAAGGGCCATTTGAAGTTTTATCCATGTTGGATCTGGGACTCAAGGGTAGCATAGCTTTCAGCGATAGCTTAAATTGACAAGAAGCTCGAGTACTTTATTGTTACAAAATTTCAAGGTTTTATGACGCTCCAGTAAAAGTTACAAGCATTTGTCTGTTGCAAACTTTGATAGGTGTAGGACGTACCGTATAGAAGGTATGGCCATTTTAAATTTTATCAGTGTTTGATTTGGGACCCAAGGGTAGCATAGCTTTGAGCGATTGCTTAAATTGAGAAGAGGCTCGAGTACTTTATTGTTACAAAATTTCAAGGTTTTATGACGCTCGAGTAAAAAGTTACAAGCATTTGTATGTTGCAAACTTTGATAGGTGTAGGACGTACCGTATAGAAGTTAGGGCCATTTGAAGTTTTATCAGTGTTTGATTTGGGACGCAAGGGTAGCATAGCTTTGAGCGATAGCTTAAATTGACAAGAGGCTCGAGTACTTTATTGTTACAAAATTTCAAGATTTTATGACGCTCCAGTAAAAAGTTACTAGCATTTGTATGTTGCAAACTTTGATAGGTGTAGGACGTACCGTATAAATGTTAGGGCCATTTGAAGTTTTATCAGTGTTTGATTTGGGACTCAAGGGTAGCATAGCTTTGAGCGATAGCTTAAATTGACAAGAAGCTCGAGTACTTTATTGTTACAAAATCTCAAGGTTTTATGACGCTCCAGTAAAAAGATACAAGCATTTGTATGTTGCAAACTTTGATAGGTGTAGGACGTACTGTATAGAAGTTAGGGCCATTTGAAGTTTTATCAGTGTTTGATTTGGGACTCAAGGGTAGCATGGCTTTGAGCGATAGCTTAAATTGAGAAGAGGCTCGAGTACTTTATCGTTACAAAATTTCAAGGTTTTATGACGCTCCAGTAAAAAGTTACAAGCATTTGTAAGTTGCAAACTTTGATAGGTGTAGGACGTACCGTATAGAAGTTAGGGCCATTTGAAGTTTTATCATTGTTCGATTTGGGACTCAAGGGTAGCATAGCTTTGAGCGATAGGTTAAATTGACAAGAGGCTCGAGGTCTTTATTGTTACAAAATTTCAAGGTTTTATAACGCTCCAGTAAAAAGTTACAACCATCTGTATGTTGCAAACTTTGATAGCTGTAGGACGTACCGTATAGAAGTTAGGGCCATTTGAAATTTTATCAGTGTTTGATTTGGGACTCAAGGATAGCATAGCTTTGAGCGATAGCTTAAATTGACAAGAGGCTCGAGTACTTTATTGTTACAAAATTTCAGGTTTTTATGACGCTCCAGTAAAAAGTTACAAGCATTTGCATGTTGCCAACTTTGATAGGTGTAGGACGTACCGTAGAGAAGTAAGGCCATTTGAAGTTTTATAAGTCTTTGCTTTGGGACTCAAGGTTAGCATAGCTTTGAGCGATAGCTTAAATTGACAAGAGGCTCGAGTACTTTATTGTTACAAAATTTCAAGGTTTTATGACGCTCCAGTAAAAAGTTACAAGCATTTGTATGTTACATACTTTGATAGGTGTAGGACGTACCGTATAGAAATTAGGGCCATTTGAAGTTTTATCAGTGTTTGATTTGGGACTCAAGGGTAGCATAGCTTTGAGCGATAGCTTAAATTGGGAAGAGGCTCGAGTACTTTATTGTTACAAAATTTCAAGGTTTTTTGACGCTCCAGTAAAAAGTAACAAGCATTTGTATGTTCCAAACTTTGATAGGTGTAGGACGTACCGTATAGAAGTAAGGGCCATTTGAAGTTTTATCCATGTTGGATCTGGGACTCAAGGGTAGCATAGCTTTCAGCGATAGCTTAAATTGACAAGAAGCTCGAGTACTTTATTGTTACAAAATTTCAAGGTTTTATGACGATCCAGTAAAACTTACAATCATTTGTATGTTGCAAACTTTGATAGGTGTAGGACGTACCGTATAGTAGTTAGGGCCATTTTAAATTTTATCAGTGTTTGATTTGGGACTCAAGGGTAGCATAGCTTTGAGATATAGCTTAAATTGACAAGAGGCTCGAGTACTTTATTGTTACAAAATTTCAAGATTTTATGACGCTCCAGTAAAAAGTTACTAGCATTTGTATGTTGCAAATTTTGATAGGTGTAGGACGTACCGTATAGAAGTTAGGGCCATTTGAAATTTGAGCAGTGTTTGATTTGGGACTCAAGGGTAGCATAGCTTTGTGCGATAGCTTAAATTGACAAGAGGCTCGAGTACTTTATTGTTACAAAATTTCAAGGTTTTATGACGCTCGAGTAAAAAGTTACAAGCATTTATATGTTGCAAACTTTGATAGGCGTAGGACGTACCGTATAGAAGTTACGGCCATTTGAAGTCTTATCAGTGTTTGATTTGGGACGCAAGGGTAGCATAGCTTTCAGCGATAGCTTAAATTGACAAGAAGCTCGAGTACTTTATTTTTACAAAATTTCAAGGTTTTATGACGCTCCAGTAAAAAGTTACTAGCATTTGTATGTTGCAAACTTTGATAGGTGTAGGACGTACCGTATAGAAGTTAGGGCCATTTGAAGTTTTATCAGTGTTTGATTTGGGACGCAAGGGTAGCATAGCTTTGAGCCATAGCTTAAATTGACAAGAAGCTCGAGTACTTTGTTGTTACAAAATCTCAGGGTTTTATGACGCTCCAGTAAAAAGATACAAGCATTTGTATGTTGCAAACTTTGATAGGTGTAGGACGTACTGTATAGAAGGTAGGGCCATTTGAAGTTTTATCAGTGTTTGATTTGGGACTCAAGGGTAGCATAGCTATGAGCGATAGCTTAAATTGACAAGAGGCTCGAGTAATTTTTTGTTACAAAATTTCAAGATTTTATGCCTCTCCAGTAAGAAGTTACAAGCATTTGTATGTTGCAAACTTTGATAGGTGTAGGACGTACCGCATAGAAGTTAGGGCAATTTAAAGTTTTATAATTGTTTGATTTGGGACTCAAGGGTAGCATAGCTTTGAGCGATAGCTTAAATTGACAAGAGGCTCGAGTTCTTTAATGTTACAAAATTTCAAGGTTTTATGACGCTCCAGTAAGAAGTTACAAGCATTTGTATGTTGCAAACTTTGATAGGTGTAGGACGTACTGTATAGAAATTAGGGCCATTTGAAGTTTAATCAGAGTTCGATTTGGGACTCAATGGTAGCATAGCTTTGATCGATAGGTTAAATTGACAAGAGGCTCTAGTACTTTATTGTTACAAAATTTCAAGATTTTCTGACGGTCCAGTAAAAAGTTTCAAGCATTTGTATGTTGAAAACTTTGATAGGTGTAGGACGTACCGTATAGAAGTTAGGGCCATTTAAAATTTTATCAGTGTTTGATTTGGGACTCAAGGGTAGCATAGCTTTGAGCGATAGCTTAAATTGACAAGAGGCTAGAGTACTTTATTGTTACAAAATTTCAAGGTTTTATGATGCTCCAGTAAAAAGTTACAAGCATTTGTATGTTGCAAACTTTGATAGGTGTAGGACGTACCATATAGAAGTTAGGGCCATTTGAAGTTTTATCAGTGTTTGATTTGGGACTCAAGGTTAGCATAGCTTTGAGCGATAGCTTAAATTCACAAGAGGCTCGAGGTCTTTATTGTTACAAAATTTGAAGGATTTATGACGCTCCAGTAAGAAGTTACAAGCATTTGTATGTTGCAAACTTTGATAGGTGTAGGACGTACCGTGTAGAAGTTAGGGCCATTTGAAATTTTATCAGTGTTACAAAATTTCAAGGTTTTATGACGCTCCAGTTAAAAGTTACAAGCATTTGTATGTTGCAAACATTGATAGGTGTAGGACGTACTGTATAGAAGTTAGGGCCATTTGAAGTTTTATCAGTGTTTGATTTGGGACTCAAGGGTAGTATAGCTATGAGCGATAGCTTAAATTGAGAAGAGGCTCGAGTAATTTTTTGATACAAAATTTCAAGATTTTATGCCGCTCCAGTAAGAAGTTACAACCATTTGTATGTTGCAAACATTGATAGGTGTAGGACGTACCGCATAGAAGTTAGGGCCATTTGAAGTTTTATAATTGTTTGATTTGGGACTCAAGGGTAGCATAGCTTTGAGCGATAGCTTAAATTGACAAGAGGCTCGAGGTCTTTATTGTTACAAAATTTCAAGGTTTTATGACGCTCCAGTAAGAAGTTACAAGCATTTGTATGTTGCAAACTTTGATAAGTGTAGGACGTACTGTATAGAAGTTAGGGCCATTTGAAGTTTAATCAGAGTTCGATTTGGGACTCAATGGTAGCATAGCTTTGATCGATAGCTTAAATTGACAAGAGGCTTTATTGCTTTATTGTTACAAAATTTCAAGATTTTATGACGGTCCAGTAAAAAGTTACAAGCATTTGTATGTTGAAAACTTTGATAGATGTAGGACGTACCGTATAGAAGTTAGGGCCATTTGAAATTTTATCAGTGTTTGATTTGGGACTCAAGGGTAGCATAGCTTTGAGCGATAGCTTAAATTGACAAGAGGCTCGAGTACTTTATTGTTACAAAATTTCAAGGTTTTATGATGCTCCAGTAAAAAGTTACAAGCATTTGTATTTTGCAAACTTTGATAGGTGTAGGACGTACCGTATAGAAGTTGGGGCCATTTGAAATTTTATCAGTGTTACAAAATTTCAAGGTTTTATGACGCTCCAGTAAAAAGTTACAAGCATTTGTATGTTGCAAACATTGATAGGTGTAGGACGTACTGTATAGAAGTTAGGGCCATTTGAAGTTTTATCAGTGTTTGATTTGGGACTCAAGGGTAGTATAGCTATGAGCGATAGCTTAAATTGAGAAGAGGCTCGAGTAATTTTTTGATACAAAATTTCAAGATTTTATGCCGCTCCAGTAAGAAGTTACAACCATTTGTATGTTGCAAACATTGATAGGTGTAGGACGTACCGCATAGAAGTTAGGGCCATTTGAAGTTTTATAATTGTTTGATTTGGGACTCAAGGGTAGCATAGCTTTGAGCGATAGCTTAAATTGACAAGAGGCTCGAGGTCTTTATTGTTACAAAATTTCAAGGTTTTATGACGCTCCAGTAAGAAGTTACAAGCATTTGTATGTTGCAAACTTTGATAAGTGTAGGACGTACTGTATAGAAGTTAGGGCCATTTGAAGTTTAATCAGAGTTCGATTTGGGACTCAATGGTAGCATAGCTTTGATCGATAGCTTAAATTGACAAGAGGCTCTAGTACTTTATTGTTACAAAATTTCAAGATTTTATGACGGTCCAGTAAAAAGTTACAAGCATTTGTATGTTGAAAACTTTGATAGATGTAGGACGTACCGTATAGAAGTTAGGGCCATTTGAAATTTTATCAGTGTTTGATTTGGGACTCAAGGGTAGCATAGCTTTGAGCGATAGCTTAAATTGACAAGAGGCTCGAGTACTTTATTGTTACAAAATTTCAAGGTTTTATGATGCTCCAGTAAAAAGTTACAAGCATTTGTATTTTGCAAACTTTGATAGGTGTAGGACGTACCGTATAGAAGTTGGGGCCATTTGAAATTTTATCAGTGTTACAAAATTTCAAGGTTTTATGACGCTCCAGTAAAAAGTTACAAGCATTTGTATGTTGCCAACTTTGATAGGTGTAGGACGTACCGTATAGAAGTTAGGGCCATTTGAAGTTTAATCAGAGTTCGATTTGGGACTCAATGGTAGCATAGCTTTGATCGATAGCTTAAATTGACAAGAGGCTCTAGTACTTTATTGTTACAAAATTTCAAGATTTTATGACGCTCCTGTAAGAAGTTACAACCATTTGTATGTTGTAAACTTTGATAGGTGTAGGACGTACCGCATAGAAGTTAGGGCCATTTGAAGTTTTATAATTGTTTGATTTGGGACTCAAGGGTAGCATAGCTTTGAGCGATAGCTTAAATTGACAAGAGGCTCGAGGTCTTTATTGTTACAAAATTTCAAGGTTTTATGACGCTCCAGTAAGAAGTTACAAGCATTTGTATGTTGCAAACTTTGATAAGTGTAGGACGTACTGTATAGAAGTTAGGGCCATTTGAAGTTTAATCAGAGTTCGATTTGGGACTCAATGTTAGCATAGCTTTGATCGATAGCTTAAATTGACAAGAGGCTCGAGTACTTTATTGTTACAAAATTTCAAGGTTTTATGATGCTCCAGTAAAAAGTTACAAACATTTGTATTTTGCAAACTTTGATAGGTGTAGGACGTACCGTATAGAAGTTAGGGCCATTTGAAGTTTTATCAGTGTTTGATTTGGGACTCAAGGTTAGCATAGCTTTGAGCGATAGCTTAAATTCACAAGAGGCTCGAGGTCTTTATTGTTACAAAATTTGAAGGATTTATGACGCTCCAGTAAGAAGTTACAAGCATTTGTATGTTGCAAACTTTGATAGGTGTAGGACGTACCGTATAGAAGTTAGGGCCATTTGAAATTTTATCAGTGTTACAAAATTTCAAGGTTTTATGACGCTCCAGTAAAAAGTTACAAGCATTTGTATGTTGCAAACTTTGATAGGTGTAGGACGTACCGTATAGAAGTTAGGGCCATTTGAAGTTTAATCAGAGTTCGATTTGGGACTCAATGGTAGCATAGCTTTGATCGATAGCTTAAATTGACAAGAGGCTCTAGTACTTTATTGTTACAAAATTTCAAGATTTTATGACGCTCCAGTAAAAAGTTACAAGCATTTTTATGTTGAAAACTTTGATAGGTGTAGGACGTACCGTATAGAAGTTAGGGCCATTTGAAATTTTATCAGTGTTTGATTTGGGACTCAAGGGTAGCATAGCTTTGAGCGATAGCTTAAATTGATAAGAGGCTCGAGTACTTTATTGTTACAAAATTTCAATGTTTTATGACGCTCCAGTAAAAAGTTACAAGCATTTGTATGTTGCAAAATTTGATAGGTGTAGGACGTACTGTATAGAAGTTAGGGCCATTTGAAGTTTTATCAGTGTTTGATTTGGGACTCAAGGGTAGCATAGCTTTGAGCGATAGCTTAAATTGACAAGAGGCTCTAGTACTTTATTGTTACAAAATTTCAAGGTTTTATGACGCTCCAGTAAAAAGTTACAAGCATTTGTATGTTGCAAACTTTGATAGGTGTAGGACGTACTGTATAGAAGTTAGGGCCATTTGAAGTTTTATAATTGTTTGATTTGGGACTCAAGGGTAGCAAAGCTTTGAGCGATAGCTTAAATTGACAAGAGGCTCGAGGTCTTTATTGTTACAAAATTTCAAGATTTTATGCCGCTCCAGTAAGAATTACAAGCATTTGTATGTTGCAAACTTTGATAGGTGTAGGACGTACCGCATAGAAGTTAGGGCCATTTGAAGTTTTATAATTGTTTGATTTGGGACTCAAGGGTAGCATAGCTTTGAGCGATAGCTTAAATTGACAAGAGGCTCGAGGTCTTTATTGTTACAAAATTTCAAGGTTTTATGACGCTCCAGTAAGAAGTTACAAGCATTTGTATGTTGCAAACTTTGATGGGTGTAGGACGTACTGTATAGAAGTTAGGGCCATTTGAAGTTTAATCAGAGTTCGATTTGGGACTCAATGGTAGCATAGCTTTGATCGATAGCTTAAATTGACAAGAGGCTCTAGTACTTTATTGTTACAAAATTTCAAGATTTTTTGACGGTCCAGTAAAAAGTTACAAGCATTTGTATGTTGAAAACTTTGATAGGTGTGGGACGTACCGTATAGAAGTTAGGGCCATTTGAAATTTTATCAGTGTTTGATTTGGGACTCAAGGGTAGCATAGCTTTGAGCGATAGCTTAAATTGACAAGCGGCTCGAGTACTTTATTGTTACAAAATTTCAAGGTTTTATGATGCTCCAGTAAAAAATTATAAGCATTTGTATGTTGCAAACTTTGATAGGTGTAGGACGTACCGTATAGACGTTAGGGCCATTTGAAGTTTTATCAGTGTTTGATTTGGGACTCAAGGTTAGCATTGCTTTGAGCGATAGCTTAAATTCACAAGAGGCTCGAGGTCTTTATTGTTACAAAATTTGAAGGATTTATGACGCTCCAGTAAGAAGTTACAAGCATTTGTATGTTGCAAACTTTGATAGGTGTAGGACGTACCGTATAGAAGTTAGGGCCATTTGAAATTTTATCAGTGTTACAAAATTTTAAGGCTTTATGACGCTCCAGTAAAAAGTTACAAGCATTTGTATGTTGCAAACTTTGATAGGTGTAGGACGTACCGTATAGAAGTTAGGGCCATTTGAAGTTTTATCAGTGTTTGATTTGGGACTCACGGGTAGCATAGCTTTGAGCGATAGCTTAAGTTGACAAGAGACTCGAGGTCTTTATTGTTACAAAATTTCAAGGATTTATGACGCTCCAGTAAAAAGTTACAAGCATTTGTATGTTGCAAACTTTGATAGGTGTAGGCCGTACCGTATAGAAGTAAGGGCCACTTGAAGTTTTATCAATGTTTGATTCGGGACTCAAGGGTAGCATAGCTTTGAGCGATAGCTTAAATTGACAAGAGGCTGGAGTAATTTATTGTTATAAAATTTCAAGGCTTTATGACGCTCCAGTAAAAAGTTACAAGCATTTGTATGCTGCAAACTTTGATAGGTGTAGGACGTACCGTATAGAAGTAAGGGCCACTTGAAGTTTTATCAATGTTTGATTTGGGACTCAAGGGTAGCATAGCTTTGAGCGATAGCTTCAATTGACAAGAGGCTCGAGTACTTTATTGTTACAAAATTTCAAAGTTTTATGACGCTCCAGTAAAAAGTTACAAGCATTTGTATGTTTAAGCGACAACTTAAATTGAGAAGAGGCTCGCAACTTTATTGTTACAAAATTTCAAGGTACTATGACGCTCCAGTAAAAAGTTACATGTATTTGTATGTTGCCAAATTTGATAGGTGTATGACGTACCGTATAGAAGTTATGGCCATTTGAAGTTTTATCAGTGTTTGATTTGGTACTCAAGGGTAGCATAGCTTTGAGCGATAGCTTAAATTGACAAGCGGCTCGAGTACTTTATTGTTACAAAATTTCAAGGTTTTATGATGCTCCAGTAAAAAATTATAAGCATTTGTATGTTGCAAACTTTGATAGGTGTAGGACGTACCGTATAGACGTTAGGGCCATTTGAAGTTTTATCAGTGTTTGATTTGGGACTCAAGGTTAGCATTGCTTTGAGCGATAGCTTAAATTCACAAGAGGCTCGAGGTCTTTATTGTTACAAAATTTGAAGGATTTATGACGCTCCAGTAAGAAGTTACAAGCATTTGTATGTTGCAAACTTTGATAGGTGTAGGACGTACCGTATAGAAGTTAGGGCCATTTGAAATTTTATCAGTGTTACAAAATTTTAAGGCTTTATGACGCTCCAGTAAAAAGTTACATTTGTATGTTGCAAACTTTGATAGGTGAAGGACGTACCGTATAGAAGTTAGGGCCATTTGAAGTTTTATCAGTGTTTGATTTGGGACTCACGGGTAGCATAGCTTTGAGCGATAGCTTAAGTTGACAAGAGACTCGAGGTCTTTATTGTTACAAAATTTCAAGGTTTTATGACGCTCCAGTAAAAAGTTACAAGCATTTGTATGTTGCAAACTTTGATAGGTGTAGGCCGTACCGTATAGAAGTAAGGGCCACTTGAAGTTTTATCAATGTTTGATTCGGGACTCAAGGGTAGCATAGCTTTGAGCGATAGCTTAAATTGACAAGAGGCTGGAGTAATTTATTGTTATAAAATTTCAAGGCTTTATGACGCTCCAGTAAAAAGTTACAAGCATTTGTATGCTGCAAACTTTGATAGGTGTAGGACGTACCGTATAGAAGTAAGGGCCACTTGAAGTTTTATCAATGTTTGATTTGGGACTCAAGGGTAGCATAGCTTTGAGCGATAGCTTCAATTGACAAGAGGCTCGAGTACTTTATTGTTACAAAATTTCAAAGTTTTATGACGCTCCAGTAAAAAGTTACAAGCATTTGTATGTTTGAGCGACAACTTAAATTGAGAAGAGGCTCGCAACTTTATTGTTACAAAATTTCAAGGTACTATGACGCTCCAGTAAAAAGTTACATGTATTTGTATGTTGCCAAATTTGATAGGTGTATGACGTACCGTATAGAAGTTATGGCCATTTGAAGTTTTATCAGTGTTTGATTTGGTACTCAAGGGTAGCATAGCTTTGGGCGATAGCTTAAATTGACAAGAGGCTCGAGTACTTTATTATTACAAAATCTCAAGGTTTTATGACGCTCCAGTAAAAAGATACAAGCATTTGTATGTTGCAAACTTTGATAGGTGTAGGACGTACTGTATAGAAGTTAGGGCCATTTGAAGTCTTATCAGTGTTCGATTTGGGACTCAAGGGTAGCATAGCTTTGATCGATAGCTTAAATTGACAAGAGGCTCTAGTAATTTATTGTTACAAAATTTCAAGATTTTATGACGGTCCAGTAAAAAGTTACAAGCATATGCATGTTGCAAACTTTGATAGGTGTAGGACGTATCGTATAGAAGTTAGGGTCATTAGAAATTTTATTAGTGTTTGATTTGGGACTCAAGGGTAGCATAGCTTTGCGCGATAGCTAAAATTGACAAGAGGCTCGAGTACTTTATTGTTACAAAATTTCAAGGTTTTATGACGCTCCAGTAAAAAGTTACAAGCATTTGTATGTTGCAAACTTTGATAGGTGTAGGACGTACTGTATAGAAGTTAGGGCCATTTGAAGTTTTATCAGTGTTTGATTTGGGACTCAAGGGTAGCATAGCTATGAGCGATAGCTTAAATTGACAAGAGGCTCGAGTAATTTTTTGTTACAAAATTTCAAGATTTTATGCCGCTCCAGTAAGAAGTTACAAGCATTTGTATGTTGCAAACTTTGATAGGTGTAGGACATACCGCATAGAAGTTAGGGCCATTTGAAGTTTTATAATTGTTTGATTTGTGGACTCAAGGGTAGCATAGCTTTGAGCGATAGCTTAAATTGACAAGAGGCTCGAGGTCTTTATTGTTACAAAATTTCAAGGTTTTATGACGCTCCAGTAAAAAGTTACAAGCATTTGTATGTTTGAGCGACAACTTAAATTGAGAAGAGGCTCGCAACTTTATTGTTACAAAATTTCAAGGTTTTATGACGCTCCAGTAAAAAGTTACATGCATTTGTATGTTCCAAACTTTGATAGGTGTACGACGTACTGTATAGAAATTAGGGCCTTTTGAAGTTTTATCAGTGTTTGATTTGGGACTCAAGGGTAGCATAGCTTTGACCGATAGCTTAAATTGACAAGAGGCTCGAGTACTTTATTGTTACAAAATTTCAAGGTTTTATGACGCTCCAGTAAAAAGTTACAAGCATTTCTATGTTGAAAACTTTGATAGGTGTAGGCCGTACCGTATAAACGTTAGGACCATTTGAAGTTTTATCAGTGTTTGATTTGGGACTCAAGGGTAGCATAGCTTTGTGCGATAGCTTAAATTGACAAGAGGCTCGAGTACTTTATTGTTACAAAATTTCAAGGTTTTATGACGCTCGAGTAAAAAGTTACAAGCATTTGTATGTTGCAAACTTTGATAGGTGTAGGATGTACCGTATAGAAGTTAGGGCCATTTGAAGTTTTATCAGTGTTTGATTTGGGACGCATGGGTAGCATAGCTTTGAGCGATAGGTTAAATTGACAAGAGGCTCGAGGTCTTTATTGTTACAAAATTTCAAGGTTTTATGACGCTCCAGTAAAAAGTTACAAGCATTTGTATGTTGCAAACTTTGATAGGTGTAGGACGTACCGTATAGAAGTAAGGGCCACTTGAAGTTTTATCAATGTTTGATTCGGGACTCAAGGGTAGCATAGCTTTGAGCGATAGCTTAAATTGACAAGAGGCTCGAGTACTTTATTGTTACAAAATTTCAAGGTTTTATGACGCTCCAGTAAAAAGTTACAAGCATTTGTATGTTTGAGCGACAACTTAAATTGAGAAGAGGCTCGCAACTTTATTGTTACAAAATTTCAAGGTTCTATGACGCTCCAGTAAAAAGTTACATGTATTTGTATGTTGCCAAATTTGATAGGTCTATGACGTACCGTATAGAAGTTATGGCCATTTGAAGTTTTATCAGTGTTTGATTTGGTACTCAAGGGTAGCATAGCTTTGGGCGATAGCTTAAATTGACAAGAGGCTCGAGTACTTTATTGTTACAAAATCTCAAGGTTTTATGACGCTCCAGTAAAAAGATACACGCATTTGTATGTTGCAAACTTTGATAGGTGTAGGACGTACTGTATAGAAGTTAGCGCCATTTGAAGTTTTATCAGTGTTTGATTTGGGACTCAAGGGTAGCATAGCTATGAGCGATAGCTTAAATTGACAAGAGGCTCGAGTAATTTTTTGTTACAAAATTTCAAGATTTTATGCCGCCCCAGTAAGAAGTTACAAGCATTTGTATGTTGCAAACTTTGATAGGTGTAGGACATACCGCATAGAAGTTAGGGCCATTTGAAGTTTTATAATTGTTTGATTTGTGGACTCAAGGGTAGCATAGCTTTGAGCCATAGCTTAAATTGACAAGAGGCTCGAGGTCTTTATTGTTACAAAATTTCAAGGTTTTATGACGCTCCAGTAAAAAGTTACAAGCATTTGTATGTTTGAGCGACAACTTGAATTGAGAAGAGGCTCGCAACTTTATTGTTACAAAATTTCAAGGTTTTATGACGCTCCAGCAAAGAGTTACATGCATTTGTATGTTGCAAACTTTGATAGGTGTACGACGTACTGTATAGAAATTAGGGCCATTTGAAGTTTTATCAGTGTTTGATTTGGGACTCAAGGGTAGCATAGCTTTGACCGATAGCTTAAATTGACAAGAGGCTCGAGTACTTTATTGTTACAAAATTTCAAGGTTTTATGACGCTCCAGTAAAAAGTCACAAGCATTTGTATGTTGCAAACTTTGATAGGTGTAGGCCGTACCGTATAAACGTTAGGACCATTTGAAGTTTTATCAGTGTTTGATTTGGGACTCAAGGGTAGCATAGCTTTGAGCGATAGCTTAAATTGACAAGAAGCTCGATTACTTTATTGTTACAAAATCTCAAGGTTTTATGACGCTCCAGTAAAAAGATACAAGCATTTGTATGTTGCAAACATTGATAGGTGTAGGACGTACCATATAGAAGTTAGGGCCATTTGGAGTTTTATCCATGTTAGATCTGGGACTCAAGGGCAGCATAGCTTTCAGCGATAGCTTTAATTGACAAGAAGCTCGAGTACTTTATTGTTACAAAATTTCAAGGTTTTATGACGCTCCAGTAAAAGTTACAAGCATTTGTATGTTGCAAACTTTGATAGGTGTAGGACATACCGTATAGAAGTTGGAGCCATTTTAAATTTTATCAGTGTTTGATTTGGGACTCAAGGGTAGCATAGCTTTGAGCGATAGCTTAAATTGAGAAGAGGCTCGAGTACTTTATTTTTACAAAATTTCAAGGTTTTATGACGCTCCAGTAAAAAGATACAAGCATTTGTATGTTGCAAACATTGCAAGGTGTAGGACGTACCGTTTAGAAGTTAGGGCCATTTGAAATTTGAGCAGTGTTTGATTTGGGACCCAAGGGTAGCATAGCTTTGTGCGATAGCTTAAATTGACAAGAGGCTCGAGTACTTTATTGTTACAAAATTTCAAGGTTTTATGACGCTCGAGTAAAAAGTTACAAGCATTTGTATGTTGCAAACTTTGATAGGTGCAGGATGTACCGTATAGAAGTTAGGGCCATTTGAAGTTTTATCAGTGTTTGATTTGGGACGCAAGGGTAGCATAGCTTTGAGCGATAGGTTAAATTGACAAGAGGCTCGAGGTCTTTATTGTTACAAAATTTCAAGGTTTTATGACGCTCCAGTAAAAAGATACAAGCATTTGTATGTTGCAAACTTTGATAGGTGTAGGACGTACTGTATAGAAGTTAGGGCCATTTGAAGTCTTATCAGTGTTCGATTTGGGACTCAAGGGTAGCATAGCTTTGATCGATAGCTTAAATTGACAAGAGGCTCTAGTAATTTATTGTTACAAAATTTCAAGATTTTATGACGGTCCAGTAAAAAGTTACAAGCATATGCATGTTGCAAACTTTGATAGGTGTAGGACGTATCGTATAGAAGTTAGGGCCATTAGAAATTTTATTAGTGTTTGATTTGGGACTCAAGGGTAGCATAGCTTTGCGCGATAGCTAAAATTGACAAGAGGCTCGAGTACTTTATTGTTACAAAATTTCAAGATTTTATGCCGCTCCAGTAAGAAGTTACAAGCATTTGTATGTTCCAAACTTTGATAGGTGTAGGACATACCGCATAGAAGTTAGGGCCATTTGAAGTTTTATAATTGTTTGATTTGTGGACTCAAGGGTAGCATAGCTTTGAGCGATAGCTTAAATTGACAAGAGGCTCGCAACTTTATTGTTACAAAATTTCAAGGTTTTATGACGCTCCAGTAAAAAGTTACATGCATTTGTATGTTGCAAACTTTGATAGGTGTACGACGTACTGTATAGAAATTAAGGCCATTTGAAGTTTTATCAGTGTTTGATTTGGGTCTCAAGGGTAGCATAGCTTTGAGCGATAGCTTAAATTGACAAGAAGCTCGATTACTTTATTGTTACAAAATCTCAAGGTTTTATGACGCGTCAGTAAAAAGATACAAGCATTTGTATGTTGCAAACTTTGATAGGTGTAGGACGTACTGTATAGAAGTTAGGGCCATTTGGAGTTTTATCCATGTTAGATCTGGGACTCAAGGGCAGCATAGCTTTCAGCGATAGCTTTAATTGACAAGAAGCTCGAGTACTTTATTGTTACAAAATTTCAAGGTTTTATGACGCTCCAGTAAAAGTTACAAGCATTTGTATGTTGCAAACTTTGGTAGGTGTAGGACATACCGTATAGAAGTTAGAGCCATTTTAAATTTTATCAGTGTTTGATTTGGGACTCAAGGGTAGCATAGCTTTGTGCGATAGCTTAAATTGACAGGAGACTCGAGTACTTTATTGTTACAAAATTTCAAGGTTTTATGACGCTCGAGTAAAAAGTTACAAGCATTTGTATGTTGCAAACTTTGATAGGTGTAGGATGTACCGTATAGAAGTTAGGGCCATTTGAAGTTTTATCAGTGTTTGATTTGTGACGCAAGGGTAGCATAGCTTTGAGCGATAGGTTAAATTGACAAGAGGCTCGAGGTCTTTATTGTTAAAAAATTTCAAGGTTTTATAACGCTCCAGTAAAAAGTTACAAGCATTTGTATGTTGCAAACTTTTATAGGTGTAGGACGTACTGTAGAGAAGTTAGGGCCATTTGAAGTTTTATCAGTGTTTGATTTGGGACTCAAGGGTAGCATAGCTTTGAGCGATAGCTTAAATTGAGAAGAGGCTCGAGTATTTTATTGTTACAAAATTTCAAGGTTTTATGACGCTCTAGCAAAAAGTTACAAGCATTTGTAAGTTGCAAACTTTGATAGGTGTAGGACGTACCGTATATAAGTTAGGGCCATTTAAAGTTTTATCATTGTTCGATTTGGGACTCAAGAGTAGCATAGCTTTGAGCGATAGGTTTAATTGACAAGAGGCTAGAGGTCTTTATTGTTACATAATTTCAAGGTTTTATAACGCTCCAGTAAAAAGTTACAAGCATTTGTATGTTGCAAACTTTGATAGCTGTAGAACGTACCGTATAGAAGTTAGGGCCATTTGAAATTTTATCAGTGTTTGATTTGGGACTCAAGGGTAGCAGAGCTTTCAGCGATAGCTTAAATTGACAAGAGGCTCGAGTACTTTACTGTTACAAAATTTCAAGGTTTTATGACGCTCCAGTAAAAAGTTACAAGCATTTGTATGTTACCAACTTTGATAGGTGTAGGACGTACCGTATAGAAGTTAGGGCCATTTGAAGTTTTATAAGTGTTTGGTTTGGGACTCAAGGTTAGCATAGCTTTGAGCGATAGCTGAAATTGCCAAGAGGCTCGAGTACTTTATTGTTACAAAATTTCAAGGTTTTATGACGCTCCAGTAAAAGTTACAAGCATTTGTATGTTGCAAACTTTGATAGATGTAGGACGTACCGTATAGAAGTTAGGGCCATTTTAAATTTTATCAGTGTTTGATTTGGGACTCAAGGGTAGCATAGCTTTGAGCGATAGCTTAAATTGAGAAGAGGCTCGAGTACTTTATTTTTACAAAATTTCAAGGTTTTATGACGCTCCAGTAAAAAGATACAAGCATTTGTATGTTGCAAACTTTGATAGGTGTAGGACGTACCGTTTAGAAGTTAGGGCCATTTGAAATTTGAGCAGTGTTTGATTTGGGACTCAAGGGTAGCATAGCTTTGTGCGATAGCTTAAATTGACAAGAGGCTCGAGTACTTTATTGTTACAAAATTTCAAGGTTTTATGACGCTCGAGTAAAAAGTTACAAGCATTTGTATGTTGCAAACTTTGATAGGTGTAGGATGTACCGTATAAAAGTTAGGGCCATTTGAAGTTTTATCAGTGTTTGATTTGGGACGCAAGGGTAGCATAGCCTTGAGCGATAGGTTAAATTGACAAGAGGCTTGAGGTCTTTATTGTTACAAAATTTCAAGGTTTTATAACGCTCCAGTAAAAAGTTACAAGCATTTGTATGTTGCAAACTTTGATAGCTGTAGGACGTACCGTATAGAAGTTACGGTCATTTGAAGTTTTATCATTGTTTGATTTGGGACGCAAGGGTAGCATAGCTTTGAGCGATAGCTTAAATTGACAAGAAGCTCGAGTACTTTATTGTTACAAAATCTCAAGGTTTTATGACGCTCCAGTAAAAAGATACAAGCATTTGTATGTTGCAAACTTTGATAGGTGTAGGACGTACCGTATAGAAGTTAGGGCCATTTGAAGTTTTATAAGTGTTTGGTTTGGGACTCAAGGTTAGCATAGCTTTGAGCGATAGCTTAAATTGCCAAGAGGCTCGAGTACTTTATTGTTACAAAATTTCAAGGTTTTATGACGCTCCAGTAAAAGTTACAAGCATTTGTATGTTGCAAACTTTGATAGGTGTAGGACGTACCGTATAGAAGTTATTGCCATTTTAAATTTTATCAGTGTTTGATTTGGGACTCAAGGGTAGCATAGCTTTGAGCGATAGCTTAAATTGAGAAGAGGCTCGAGTATTTTATTGTTACAAAATTTCAAGGTTTTATGACGCTCTAGCAAAAAGTTACAAGCATTTGTAAGTTGCAAACTTTGATAGGTGTAGGACGTACCGTATATAAGTTAGGGCCATTTGAAGTTTTATCATTGTTCGATTTGGGACTCAAGAGTAGCATAGCTTTGAGCGATAGGTTAAATTGACAAGAGGCTAGAGGTCTTTATTGTTACATAATTTCAAGGTTTTATAACGCTCCAGTAAAAAGTTACAAGCATTTGTATGTTGCAAACTTTGATAGCTGTAGAACGTACCGTATAGAAGTTAGGGCCATTTGAAATTTTATCAGTGTTTGATTTGGGACTCAAGGGTAGCATAGCTTTGAGCGATAGCTTAAATTGACAAGAGGCTCGAGTACTTTACTGTTGCAAAATTTCAAGGTTTTATGACGCTCCAGTAAAAAGTTACAAGCATTTGTATGTTACCAACTTTGATAGGTGTAGGACGTACCGTATAGAAGTTAGGGCCATTTGAAGTTTTATAAGTGTTTGGTTTGGGACTCAAGGTTAGCATAGCTTTGAGCGATAGCTGAAATTGCCAAGAGGCTCGAGTACTTTATTGTTACAAAATTTCAAGGTTTTATGACGCTCCAGTAAAAGTTACAAGCATTTGTATGTTGCAAACTTTGATAGATGTAGGACGTACCGTATAGAAGTTAGGGCCATTTTAAATTTTATCAGTGTTTGATTTGGGACTCAAGGGCAGCATAGCTTTGAGCGATAGCTTAAATTGAGAAGAGGCTCGAGTACTTTATTTTTACAAAATTTCAAGGTTTTATGACGCTCCAGTAAAAAGATACAAGCATTTGAATGTTGCAAACTTTGATAGGTGTAGGACGTACCGTTTAGAAGTTAGGGCCATTTGAAATTTGAGCAGTGTTTGATTTGGGACTCAAGGGTAGCATAGCTTTGTGCGATAGCTTAAATTGACAAGAGGCTCGAGTACTTTATTGTTACAAAATTCCAAGGTTTTCTGACGCTCGAGTAAAAAGTTACAAGCATTTGTATGTTGCAAACTTTGATAGGTGTAGGATGTACCGTATAGAAGTTAGGGCCATTTGAAGTTTTATCAGTGTTTGATTTGGGACGCAAGGGTAGCATAGCTTTGAGCGATAGGTTAAATTGACAAGAGGCTCGAGGTCTTTATTGTTACAAAATTTCAAGGTTTTATAACGCTCCAGTAAAAAGTTACAAGCATTTGTATGTTGCAAACTTTGATAGCTGTAGGACGTACCGTATAGAAGTTACGGCCATTTGAAGTTTTATCAGTGTTTGATTTGGGACGGAAGGGTAGCATAGCTTTGAGCGATAGCTTAAATTGACAAGAAGCTCGAGTACTTTATTGTTACAAAATCTCAAGGTTTTATGACGCTCCAGTAAAAAGATACAAGCATTTGTATGTTGCAAACTTTGATAGGTGTAGGACGTACCGTATAGAAGTTAGGGCCATTTGAAGTTTTATAAGTGTTTGGTTTGGGACTCAAGGTTAGCATAGCTTTGAGCGATAGCTTAAATTGCCAAGAGGCTCGAGTACTTTATTGTTACAAAATTTCAAGGTTTTATGACGCTCCAGTAAAAGTTACAAGCATTTGTATGTTGCAAACTTTTATAGCTGTAGGACGTACCGTATAGAAGTTACGGCCATTTGAAGTTTTATCAGTGTCTGATTTGGGACGCAAGGGTAGCATAGCTTTGAGCGATAGCATAAATTGACAAGAAGCTCGAGTACTTTATTGTTACAAAATCTCAAGGTTTTATGACGCTCCAGTAAAAAGATACAAGCATTTGTATGTTGCAAACTTTTATAGGTGTAGGACGTACTGTATAGAAGTTAGGGCCATTTGAAGTTTTATCAGTGTTGATTTGGGACTCAAGGGTAGCATAGCTTTGAGCGATAGCTTAAATTGAGAAGAGGCTCGAGTATTTTATTGTTACATAATTTCAAGGTTTCATGACGCTACAGTAAAAAGTTACAAGCATTTGTAAGTTGCAAACTTTGATAGGTGTAGGACGTACCGTATAGAAGTTAGGGCCATTTGAAGTTTTATAATTGTTCGATTTGGGACTCAAGAGTAGCATAGCTTTGAGCGATAGGTTAAATTGACAAGAGGCTCGAGGTCTTTATTGTTACAAAATTTCAAGGTTTTATAACGCTCCAGTAAAAAGTTACAAGCATTTGTATGTTGCAAACTTTGATAGCTGTAGAACGTACCGTATAGAAGTTAGGGCCATTTGAAATTTTATCAGTGTTTGATTTGGGACTCAAGGGTAGCATAGCTTTGAGCGATAGCTTAAATTGACAAGAGGCTCGAGTACTTTACTGTTACAAAATTTCAAGGTTTTATGACGCTCCAGTAAAAAGTTACAAGCATTTGTATGTTGCCAACTTTGATAGGTGTAGGACGTACCGTATAGAAGTTAGGGCCATTTGAAGTTTTATAAGTGTTTGGTTTGGGACTCAAGGTTAGCATAGCTTTGAGCGATAGCTGAAATTGCCAAGAGGCTCGAGTACTTTATTGTTACAAAATTTCAAGGTTTTATGACGCTCCAGTAAAAGTTACAAGCATTTGTATGTTGCAAACTTTGATAGATGTAGGACGTACCGTATAGAAGTTAGGGCCATTTTAAATTTTATCAGTGTTTGATTTGGGACTCAAGGGCAGCATAGCTTTGAGCGATAGCTTAAATTGAGAAGAGGCTCGAGTACTTTATTTTTACAAAATTTCAAGGTTTTATGACGCTCCAGTAAAAAGATACAAGCATTTGAATGTTGCAAACTTTGATAGGTGTAGGACGTACCGTTTAGAAGTTAGGGCCATTTGAAATTTGAGCAGTGTTTGATTTGGGACTCAAGGGTAGCATAGCTTTGTGCGATAGCTTAAATTGACAAGAGGCTCGAGTACTTTATTGTTACAAAATTCCAAGGTTTTCTGACGCTCGAGTAAAAAGTTACAAGCATTTGTATGTTGCAAACTTTGATAGGTGTAGGATGTACCGTATAGAAGTTAGGGCCATTTGAAGTTTTATCAGTGTTTGATTTGGGACGCAAGGGTAGCATAGCTTTGAGCGATAGGTTAAATTGACAAGAGGCTCGAGGTCTTTATTGTTACAAAATTTCAAGGTTTTATAACGCTCCAGTAAAAAGTTACAAGCATTTGTATGTTGCAAACTTTGATAGCTGTAGGACGTACCGTATAGAAGTTACGGCCATTTGAAGTTTTATCAGTGTTTGATTTGGGACGGAAGGGTAGCATAGCTTTGAGCGATAGCTTAAATTGACAAGAAGCTCGAGTACTTTATTGTTACAAAATCTCAAGGTTTTATGACGCTCCAGTAAAAAGATACAAGCATTTGTATGTTGCAAACTTTGATAGGTGTAGGACGTACCGTATAGAAGTTAGGGCCATTTGAAGTTTTATAAGTGTTTGGTTTGGGACTCAAGGTTAGCATAGCTTTGAGCGATAGCTTAAATTGCCAAGAGGCTCGAGTACTTTATTGTTACAAAATTTCAAGGTTTTATGACGCTCCAGTAAAAGTTACAAGCATTTGTATGTTGCAAACTTTTATAGCTGTAGGACGTACCGTATAGAAGTTACGGCCATTTGAAGTTTTATCAGTGTCTGATTTGGGACGCAAGGGTAGCATAGCTTTGAGCGATAGCATAAATTGACAAGAAGCTCGAGTACTTTATTGTTACAAAATCTCAAGGTTTTATGACGCTCCAGTAAAAAGATACAAGCATTTGTATGTTGCAAACTTTTATAGGTGTAGGACGTACTGTATAGAAGTTAGGGCCATTTGAAGTTTTATCAGTGTTGATTTGGGACTCAAGGGTAGCATAGCTTTGAGCGATAGCTTAAATTGAGAAGAGGCTCGAGTATTTTATTGTTACATAATTTCAAGGTTTCATGACGCTACAGTAAAAAGTTACAAGCATTTGTAAGTTGCAAACTTTGATAGGTGTAGGACGTACCGTATAGAAGTTAGGGCCATTTGAAGTTTTATAATTGTTCGATTTGGGACTCAAGAGTAGCATAGCTTTGAGCGATAGGTTAAATTGACAAGAGGCTCGAGGTCTTTATTGTTACAAAATTTCAAGGTTTTATAACGCTCCAGTAAAAAGTTACAAGCATTTGTATGTTGCAAACTTTGATAGCTGTAGAACGTACCGTATAGAAGTTAGGGCCATTTGAAATTTTATCAGTGTTTGATTTGGGACTCAAGGGTAGCATAGCTTTGAGCGATAGCTTAAATTGACAAGAGGCTCGAGTACTTTACTGTTACAAAATTTCAAGGTTTTATGACGCTCCAGTAAAAAGTTACAAGCATTTGTATGTTGCCAACTTTGATAGGTGTAGGACGTACCGTATAGAAGTTAGGGCCATTTGAAGTTTTATAAGTGTTTGATTTGGGACTCAAGGTTAGCATAGCTTTGAGCGATAGCTTAAATTGCCAAGAGGCTCGAGTACTTTATTGTTAAAAAATTTCAAGGTTTTATGACGCTCCAGTAAAAGTTACAAGCATTTGTATGTTGCAAACTTTGATAGGTGTAGGACGTACCGTATAGAAGTTGGGGCCATTTTAAATTTTATCAGTGTTTGATTTGGGACTCAAGGGTAGCACAGCTTTGAGCGATAGCTTAAATTGAGAAGAGGCTCGAGTACTTTATTTTTACAAAATTTCAAGGTTTTATGACGCTCCAGTAAAAAGATACAAGCATTTGTATGTTGCAAACTTTGATAGGTGTAGGACGTACCGTTTAGAAGTTAGGGCCATTTGAAATTTGAGCAGTGTTTGATTTGGGACTCAAGGGTAGCATAGCTTTGTGCGATAGCTTAAATTGACAAGAGGCTCGAGTACTTTATTGTTACAAAATTTCAAGGTTTTATGACGCTCGAGTACAAAGTGACAAGCATTTGTCTGTTGCAAACTTTGATAGGTGTAGGACGTACCGTATAGAAGTTAGGGCCTTTTTGAAGTTTTATCAGTGTTTGATTTGGGACGCAAGGTTAGCATAGCTTTGAGCGATAGGTTAAATTGACAAGAGGCTCGAGGTCTTTATTGTTACAAAATATCAAGGTTTTATAACGCTCCAGTAAAAAGTTACAAGCATTTGTATGTTGCAAACTTTGATAGCTGTAGGACGTACCGTATAGAAGTTACGGCCATTTGAAGTTTTATCAGTGTTTGATTTGGGACGCAAGGGTAGCATAGCTTTGAGCGATAGCTTACATTGACAAGAAGCTCGAGTACTTTATTGTTACAAAATTTCAAGGTTTTATGACGCTCGAGTAAAAAGTTACAAGCATTTGTATGTTGCAAACTTTGATAGGTGTAGGACGTACCGTATAGAAGTTAGGGCCATTTTAAGTTTTATCAGTGTTTGATTTGGGTCGCAAGGGTAGCATAGCTTTGAGCGATAAGTTAAATTGCCAAGAGGCTCGAGGTCTTTATTGTTACAAAATTTCAAGGTTTTATAACTCTCCAGTAAAAAGTTACAAGCATTTGTATGTTGCAAACTTTGATAGCTGTAGGACGTACCGTATAGAAGTTACGGCCATTTGAAGTTTTATTAGTGTTTGATTTGGGACGCAAGGGTAGCATAGCTTTGAGCGATAGCGTAAATTGACAAGAGGCTCGAGTACTTTATTGTTACAAAATTTCAAGATTTTATGACGCTCCAGTAAAAAGTTACTAGCATTTGTATGTTGCAAACTTTGATAGGTGTAGGACGTACCGTATAAACGTTAGGGCCATTTGAAGTTTTATCAGTGTTTGATTTGGGACTCAAGGGTAGCATAGCTTTGAGCGATAGCTTAAATTGACAAGAAGCTCGAGTACTTTATTGTTACAAAATCTCAAGGTTTTATGACGCTCCAGTAAAAAGATACAAGCATTTGGATGTTGCAAACTTTGATAGGTGTAGGACGTACTGTATAGAAGTTAGGGCCATTTGAAGTTTTATCAGTGTTTGATTTGGGACTCAAGGGTAGCATAGCTTTGAGCGATAGCTTAAATTGAGAAGAGGCTCGAGTACTTTATCGTTACAAAATTTCAAGGTTTTATGACGCTCCAGTAAAAAGTTACAAGCATTTGTAAGTTGCAAACTTTGATAGATGTAGGACGTACCGTATAGAAGTTAGGGCCATTTGAAGTTTTATCATTGTTCGATTTGGGACTCAAGGGTAGTATAGCTTTGAGCGATAGGTTAAATTGACAAGAGGCTCGAGGTCTTTATTATTACAAAATTTCAAGGTTTTATAACGCTCCAGTAAAAAGTAACAACCATTTGTATGTTGCAAACTTTGATAGCTGTAGGACGTACCGTATAGAAGTTAGGGCCATTTGAAATTTTATCAGTGTTTGATTTGGGACTCAAGAGTAGCATAGCTTTGAGCGATAGCTTAAATTGACAAGAGGCTCGAGTACTTTACTGTTACAAAATTTCAAGGTTTTATGACGCTCGAGTAAAAAGTTACAAGCATTTGTTTGTTGCAAACTTTGATAGGTGTAGGACGTACCGTATAGAAGTTAGGGCCTTTTTGAAGTTTTATCAGTGTTTGATTTGGGACGCAAGGTTAGCATAGCTTTGAGCGATAGGTTAAATTGACAAGAGGCTCGAGGTCTTTATTGTTACAAAATTTCAAGGTTTTATAACGCTCCAGTAAAAAGTTACAAGCATTTGTATGCTGCAAACTTTGATAGCTGTAGGACGTACCGTATAGAAGTTACGGCCATTTGAAGTTTTATCAGTGTTTGATTTGGGACGCAAGGGTAGCATAGCTTTGAGCGATAGCTTAAATTGACAAGAAGCTCGAGTACTTTATTGTTACAAAATCTCAAGGTTTTATGACGCTCCAGTAAAAAGATACAAGCATTTGTATGTTGCAAACTTTGATAGGTGTAGGACGTACTGTATAGAAGTTAGGGCCATTTGAAGTTTTATCAGTGTTTGATTTGGGACTCAAGGGTAGCATAGCTTTGAGCGATACCTTAAGTTGAGAAGAGGCTCGATTTTTTTATTGTTACAAAATTTCAAGGTTTTATGACGCTCCAGTAAAGAGTTACACGCATTTGTAAGTTGCAAACTTTGATAGGTGTAGGACGTACCATATAGAAGTTAGGACTATTTGAAGTTTTATCATTGTTCGATTTGGGACTCAAGGGTAGCATATCTTTGAGCGATAGGTTAAATTGACAAGAGGCTCGAGGTCTTTATTGTTACAAAATTTCAAGGTTTTATAACGCAGCAGTAAAAAGTTACAAGCATTTGTATGTTGCAAACGTTGATAGCTGTAGGACGTACCGTATAGAAGTTAGGGTCATTTGAAATTTTATCAGTGTTTGATTTGGGACTCAAGGGTAGCATAGCTTTGAGCGATAGCTTAAATTGACAAGAGGCTCGAGTACTTTTTTGTTACAAAATTTCAAGGTTTTATGACGCTCCAGTAAAAAGTTACAAGCATTTGTATGTTGCCAACTTTGATAGGTGTAGGACGTACCGTATAGAAGTTAGGGCCATTTGAAGTTTTATAAGTGTTTGATTTGGGACTCAAGGTTAGCATAGCTTTGAGCGATAGCTAAAATTGCCAAGAGGCTCGAGTACTTTATTGTTACAAAATTTCAAGGTTTTATGACGCTCCAGTAAAAAGTTACAAGCATTTGTATGTTACATACTTTGATAGGTGTAGGACGTACCGTATAGAAATTAGGGCCATTTGAAGTTTTATCAGTGTTTGATTTGGAACTCAAGGGTAGCATAGCTTTGAGCGATACCTTAAATAGAGAAGAGGCTCGAGTACTTTATTGTTACAAAATTTCAAGGTTTTTTGACGCTCCAGTAAAAAGTAACAAGCATTTGTATGTTCCAAACTTTGATAGGTGTAGGACGTACCATATAGAAGTAAGGGCCATTTGAAGTTTTATCCATGTTGGATCTGGGACTCAAGGGTAGCATAGCTTTCAGCGATAGCTTAAATTGACAAGAAGCTCGAGTACTTTATTGTTACAAAATTTCAAGGTTTTATGACGCTCCAGTAAAAGTTACAAGCATTTGTCTGTTGCAAACTTTGATAGGTGTAGGACGTACCGTATAGAAGGTATGGCCATTTTAAATTTTATCAGTGTTTGATTTGGGACCCAAGGGTAGCATAGCTTTGAGCGATAGCTTAAATTGAGAAGAGGCTCGAGTACTTTATTGTTACAAAATTTCAAGGTTTTATGACGCTCGAGTAAAAAGTTACAAGCATTTGTATGTTGCAACCTTTGATAAGTGTAGGACGTACCGTATAGAAGTTAGGGCCATTTGAAGTTTTATCAGTGTTTGATTTGGGACGCAAGGGTAGCATAGCTTTGAGCGATAGCTTAAATTGACAAGAGGCTCGAGTACTTTATTGTTACAAAATTTCAAGATTTTATGACGCTCCAGTAAAAAGTTACTAGCATTTGTATGTTGCAAACTTTGATAGGTGTAGGACGTACCGTATAAACGTTAGGGCCATTTGAAGTTTTATCAGTGTTTGATTTGGGACTCAAGGGTAGCATAGCTTTGAGCGATAGCTTAAATTGACAAGAAGCTCGAGTACTTTATTGTTACAAAATCTCAAGGTTTTATGACGCTCCAGTAAAAAGATACAAGCATTTGTATGTTGCAAACTTTGATAGGTGTAGGACGTACTGTATAGAAGTTAGGGCCATTTGAAGTTTTATCAGTGTTTGATTTGGGACTCAAGGGTAGCATGGCTTTGAGCGATAGCTTAAATTGAGAAGAGGCTCGAGTACTTTATCGTTACAAAATTTCAAGGTTTTATGACGCTCCAGTAAAAAGTTACAAGCATTTGTAAGTTGCAAACTTTGATAGGTGTAGGACGTACCGTATAGAAGTTAGGGCCATTTGAAGTTTTATCATTGTTCGATTTGGGACTCAAGGGTAGCATAGCTTTGAGCGATAGGTTAAATTGACAAGAGGCGCGAGGTCTTTATTGTTACAAAATTTCAAGGTTTTATAACGCTCCAGTAAAAAGTTACAACCATCTGTATGTTGCAAACTTTGATAGCTGTAGGACGTACCGTATAGAAGTTAGGGCCATTTGAAATTTTATCAGTGTTTGATTTGGGACTCAAGGGTAGCATAGCTTTGAGCGATAGCTTAAATTGACAAGAGGCTCGAGTACTTTATTGTTACAAAATTTCAGGGTTTTATGACGCTCCAGTAAAAAGTTACAAGCATTTGCATGTTGCCAACTTTGATAGGTGTAGGACGTACCGTAGAGAAGTAAGGCCATTTGAAGTTTTATAAGTCTTTGCTTTGGGACTCAAGGTTAGCATAGCTTTGAGCGATAGCTTAAATTGACAAGAGGCTCGAGTACTTTATTGTTACAAAATTTCAAGGTTTTATGACGCTCCAGTAAAAAGTTACAAGCATTTGTATGCTACATACTTTGATAGGTGTAGGACGTACCGTATAGAAATTAGGGCCATTTGAAGTTTTATCAGTGTTTGATTTGGGACTCAAGGGTAGCATAGCTTTGAGCGATAGCTTAAATTGAGAAGAGGCTCGAGTACTTTATTGTTACAAAATTTCAAGGTTTTTTGACGCTCCAGTAAAAAGTAACAAGCATTTGTATGTTCCAAACTTTGATAGGTGTAGGACGTACCGTATAGAAGTAAGGGCCATTTGAAGTTTTATCCATGTTGGATCTGGGACTAAAGGGTAGCATAGCTTTCAGCGATAGCTTAAATTGACAAGAAGCTCGAGTACTTTATTGTTACAAAATTTCAAGGTTTTATGACGCTCCAGTAAAACTTACAATCATTTGTATGTTGCAAACTTTGATAGGTGTAGGACGTACCGTATAGTAGTTAGGGCCATTTTAAATTTTATCAGTGTTTGAATTGGGACTCAAGGGTAGCATAGCTTTGAGATATAGCTTAAATTGACAAGAGGCTCGAGTACTTTATTGTTACAAAATTTCAAGATTTTATGACGCTCCAGTAAAAAGTTACTAGCATTTGTATGTTGCAAATTTTGATAGGTGTAGGACGTACCGTATAGAAGTTAGGGCCATTTGAAATTTGAGCAGTGTTTGATTTGGGACTCAAGGGTAGCATAGCTTTGTGCGATAGCTTAAATTGACAAGAGGCTCGAGTACTTTATTGTTACAAAATTTCAAGGTTTTATGACGCTCGAGTAAAAAGTTACAAGCATTTATATGTTGCAAACTTTGAAAGGTGTAGGACGTACCGTATAGAAGTTACGGCCATTTGAAGTCTTATCAGTGTTTGATTTGGGACGCAAGGGTAGCATAGCTTTCAGCGATAGCTTAAATTGACAAGAAGCTCGAGTACTTTATTTTTAAAAAATTTCAAGGTTTTATGACGCTCCAGTAAAAAGTTACTAGCATTTGTATGTTGCAAACTTTGATAGGTGTAGGACGTACCGTATAGAAGTTAGGGCCATTTGAAGTTTTATCAGTGTTTGATTTGGGACGCAAGGGTAGCATAGCTTTGAGCTATAGCTTAAATTGACAAGAAGCTCGAGTACTTTGTTGTTACAAAATCTCAGGGTTTTATGACGCTCCAGTAAAAAGATACAAGCATTTGTATGTTGCAAACTTTGATAGGTGTAGGACGTACTGTATAGAAGTTAGGGCCATTTGAAGTTTTATCAGTGTTTGATTTGGGACTCAAGGGTAGCATGGCTGTGAGCGATAGCTTAAATTGACGAGAGGCTCGAGTACTTTTTTGTTACAAAATTTCAAGGTTTTATGACGCTCCAGTAAAAAGTTACAAGCATTTGTATGTTGCCAACTTTGATAGGTGTAGGACGTACCGTATAGAAGTTAGGGCCATTTGAAGTTTTATAAGTGTTTGATTTGGGACTCAAGGTTAGCATAGCTTTGAGCGATAGCTAAAATTGCCAAGAGGCTCGAGTACTTTATTGTTACAAAATTTCACGGTTTTATGACGCTCCAGTAAAAAGTTACAAGCATTTGTATGTTACATACTTTGATAGGTGTAGGACGTACCGTATAGAAATTAGGGCCATTTGAAGTTTTATCAGTGTTTGATTTGGAACTCAAGGGTAGCATAGCTTTGAGCGATAGCTTAAATAGAGAAGAGGCTCGAGTACTTTATTGTTACAAAATTTCAAGGTTTTTTGACGCTCCAGTAAAAAGTAACAAGCATTTGTATGTTCCAAACTTTGATAGGTGTAGGACGTACCGTATAGGAGTAAGGGCCATTTGAAGTTTTATCCATGTTGGATCTGGGACTCAAGGGTAGCATAGCTTTCAGCGATAGCTTAAATTGACAAGAAGCTCGAGTACTTTATTGTTACAAAATTTCAAGGTTTTATGACGCTCCAGTAAAAGTTACAAGCATTTGTCTGTTGCAAACTTTGATAGGTGTAGGACGTACCGTATAGAAGGTATGGCCATTTTAAATTTTATCAGTGTTTGATTTGGGACCCAAGGGTAGCATAGCTTTGAGCGATAGCTTAAATTGAGAAGAGGCTCGAGTACTTTATTGTTACAAAATTTCAAGGTTTTATGACGCTCGAGTAAAAAGTTACAAGCATTTGTATGTTGCAAACTTTGATAGGTGTAGGACGTACCGTATAGAAGTTAGGGCCATTTGAAATGATATCAGTGTTTGATTTGGGCCTCAAGGCTAGCATAGCTTTGAGCGATAGCTTAAATTGACAAGAGGCTCGAGTACTTTATTGTTACAAAATTTCAAGATTTATGACGCTCCAGTAAAAAGTTACTAGCATTTGTATGTTGCAAACTTTGATAGGTGTAGGACGTACCATATAGAAGTTAGGGCCATTTGAAGTTTTATCAGTGTTTGATTTGGGACGCAAGGGTAGCATAGCTTTGAGCTATAGCTTAAATTGACAAGAAGCTCGAGTACTTTATTTTTACAAAATTTCAAGGTTTTATGACGCTCCAGTAAAAAGTTACTAGCATTTGTATGTTGCAAACTTTGATAGGTGTAGGACGTACCGTATAGAAGTTAGGGCCATTTGAAGTTTTATCAGTGTTTGATTTGGAACGCAAGCGTAGCATAGCTTTCAGCGATAGCTTAAATTGACAAGAAGCTCGAGTACTTTATTTTTACAAAATTTCAAGGTTTTATGACGCTCCAGTAAAAAGTTACAAGCATTTGTATGTTGCAAACTTTGATAGGTGTAGGACGTATCGTAAAGAAGTTAGAGCCATTTTAAATTTTATCAGTGTTTGATTTGGGACTCAAGGGTAGCATAGCTTTGAGCGATAGCTTAAATTGACAAGAGGCTCGAGTACTTTATTGTTACAAAATTTCAAGATTTTATGACGCTCCAGTAAAAAGTTACTAGCATTTGTATGTTGCAAACTTTGATAGGTGTAGGACGTACCGTATAGAAGTTAGGGCCATTTGAAATTTGAGTAGTGTTTGATTTGGGACTCAAGGGTAGCATAGCTTTGTGCGATAGCTTAAATTGACAAGAGGCTCGAGTACTTTATTGTTACAAAATTTAAAGGTTTTATGACGCTCGAGTAAAAAGTTACAAGCATTTGTATGTTGCAAACTTTGATAGGTGTAGGACGTACCGTATAGAAGTTACGGCCATTTGAAGTTTTATCAGTGTTTGATTTGGGACGCAAGTGTAGCATAGCTTTCAGCGATAGCTTAAATTGACAAGAAGCTCGAGTACTTTATTTTTACAAAATTTCAAGGTTTTATGACGCTCCAGTAAAAAGTTACTAGCATTTGTATGTTGCAAACTTTGATAGGTGTAGGACGTACCGTATAGAAGTTACGGCCATTTGAAGTTTTATCAGTGTTTGATTTGGGACGCAAGGGTAGCATATCTTTGAGCGATAGCTTAAATTGACAAGAGGCTCGAGTACTTTATTGTTACAAAATTTCAAGATTTTATGACGCTCCAGTAAAAAGTTACTAGCATTTGTATGTTGCAAACTTTGATAGGTGTAGGACGTACCGTATAAACGTTAGGGCCATTTGAAGTTTTATCAGTGTTTGATTTGGGACTCAAGGGTAGCATAGCTTTGAGCGATAGCTTAAATTGACAAGAAGCTCGAGTACTTTATTGTTACAAAATCTCAAGGTTTTATGACGCTCCAGTAAAAAGATACAAGCATTTGTATGTTGCAAACTTTGATAGGTGTAGGACGTACTGTATAGAAGTTAGGGCCATTTGAAGTTTTATCAGTGTTTGATTTGGGACTCAAGGGTAGCATAGCTTTCAGCGATAGCTTAAATTGACAAGAAGCTCGAGTACTTTATTGTTACAAAATTTCAAGGTTTTATGACGCTCCAGTAAAAGTTACAAGCATTTGTATGTTGCAAACTTTGATAGGTGTAGGACGTACCGTATAGAAGTTAGGGCCATTTTAAATTTTATCAGTGTTTGATTTGGGACTCAAGGGTAGCATAGCTTTGAGCGATAGCTTAAATTGACAAGAGGCTCGAGTACTTTATTGTTATAAAATTTCAAGATTTTATGACGCTCCAGTAAAAAGTTACTAGCATTTGTATGTTGCAAACTTTGATAGGTGTAGGACGTACCGTATAGAAGTTAGGGCCATTTGAAATTTGAGCAGTGTTTGATTTGGGACTCAAGGGTAGCATAGCTTTGTGCGATAGCTTAAATTGACAAGAGGCACGAGTACTTTATTGTTACAAAATTTCAAGGTTTTATGACGCTCGAATAAAAAGTTACAAGCATTTGTATGTTGCAAACTTTGATAGGTGTAGGACGTACCGTATAGAAGTTACGCCCATTTGAAGTTTTATCAGTGTTTGATTTGGGACGCAAGGGTAGCATAGCATTCAGCGATAGCTTAAATTGACAAGAAGCTTGAGTACTTTATTTTTACAAAATTTCAAGGTTTTATGACGCTCCAGTAAAAAGTTACTAGCATTTGTATGTTGCAAACTTTGATAGGTGTAGGACGTACCGTATAGAAGCTAGGGCCATTTGAAGTTTTATCAGTGTTTGATTTGGGACGCAAGGGTAGCATAGCTTTGAGCGATAGGTTAAATTGACAAGAGGCTCGAAGTCTTTATTGTTACAAAATTTCAAGGTTTTATAACGCTCCAGTAAAAAGTTACAAGCATTTGTATGTTGCAAACTTTGATAGCTGTAGGACGTACCGTATAGAAGTTACGGCCATGTGAAGTTTTATCAGTTTTTGATTTGGGACGCAAGGGTAGCATAGCTTTGAGCGATAGCTTAAATTGACAAGAGGCTCGAGTACTTTATTGTTACAAAATTTCAAGGTTTTATGACGCTCCAGTAAAAAGTTACTAGCATTTGTATGTTGCAAACTTTGATAGGTGTAGGACGTACCGTATAGAAGTTACGGCCATTTGAAGTTTTATCAGTGTTTGATTTGGGACGCAAGGGTAGCATAGCTTTGAGCGATAGCTTAAATTGACAAGAGGCTCGAGTACTTTATTGTTACAAAATTTCAAGATTTTATGACGCTCCAGTAAAAAGTTACTAGCATTTGTATGTTGCAAACTTTGATAGGTGTAGGACGTACCGTATAAACGTTAGGGCCATTTGAAGTTTTATCAGTGTTTGATTTGGGACTCAAGGGTAGCATAGCTTTGAGCGATAGCTTAAATTGACAAGAAGCTCGAGTACTTTATTGTTACAAAATCTCAAGGTTTTATGACGCTCCAGTAAAAAGATACAAGCATTTGTATGTTGCAAACTTTGATAGGTGTAGGACGTACTGTATAGAAGTTAGGGCCATTTGAAGTTTTATCAGTGTTTGATTTGGGACTCAAGGGTAGCATAGCTTTCAGCGATAGCTTAAATTGACAAGAAGCTCGAGTACTTTATTGTTACAAAATTTCAAGGTTTTATGACGCTCCAGTAAAAGTTACAAGCATTTGTATGTTGCAAACTTTGATAGGTGTAGGACGTACCGTATAGAAGTTAGGGCCATTTTAAATTTTATCAGTGTTTGATTTGGGACTCAAGGGTAGCATAGCTTTGAGCGATAGCTTAAATTGACAAGAGGCTCGAGTACTTTATTGTTATAAAATTTCAAGATTTTATGACGCTCCAGTAAAAAGTTACTAGCATTTGTATGTTGCAAACTTTGATAGGTGTAGGACGTACCGTATAGAAGTTAGGGCCATTTGAAATTTGAGCAGTGTTTGATTTGGGACTCAAGGGTAGCATAGCTTTGTGCGATAGCTTAAATTGACAAGAGGCACGAGTACTTTATTGTTACAAAATATCAAGGTTTTATGACGCTCGAATAAAAAGTTACAAGCATTTGTATGTTGCAAACTTTGATAGGTGTAGGACGTACCGTATAGAAGTTACGCCCATTTGAAGTTTTATCAGTGTTTGATTTGGGACGCAAGGGTAGCATAGCATTCAGCGATAGCTTAAATTGACAAGAAGCTTGAGTACTTTATTTTTACAAAATTTCAAGGTTTTATGACGCTCCAGTAAAAAGTTACTAGCATTTGTATGTTGCAAACTTTGATAGGTGTAGGACGTACCGTATAGAAGCTAGGGCCATTTGAAGTTTTATCAGTGTTTGATTTGGGACGCAAGGGTAGCATAGCTTTGAGCGATAGGTTAAATTGACAAGAGGCTCGAAGTCTTTATTGTTACAAAATTTCAAGGTTTTATAACGCTCCAGTAAAAAGTTACAAGCATTTGTATGTTGCAAACTTTGATAGCTGTAGGACGTACCGTATAGAAGTTACGGCCATGTGAAGTTTTATCAGTTTTTGATTTGGGACGCAAGGGTAGCATAGCTTTGAGCGATAGCTTAAATTGACAAGAGGCTCGAGTACTTTATTGTTACAAAATTTCAAGATTTTATGACGCTCCAGTAAAAAGTTACTAGCATTTGTATGTTGCAAACTTTGATAGGTGTAGGACGTACCGTATAAACGTTAGGGCCGTTTGAACTTTTATCAGTGTTTGATTTGGGACTCAAGGGTAGCATAGCTTTGAGCGATAGCTTAAATTGACAAGAAGCTCGAGTACTTTATTGTTACAAAATCTCAAGGTTTTATGACGCTCCAGTAAAAAGATATAAGCATTTGTATGTTGCAAACTTTGATAGGTGTAGGACGTACTGTATAGAAGTTAGGGCCATTTGAAGTTTTATCAGTGTTTGATTTGGGACTCAAGGGTAGCATAGCTTTGAGCGATAGCTTAAATTGAGAAGAGGCTCGAGTACTTTATCGTTACAAAATTTCAAGGTTTTATGACGCTCCAGTAAAAAGTTACAAGCATTTGTAAGTTGCAAACTTTGATAGGTGTAGGACGTACCGTATAGAAGTTAGGGCCATTTGAAGTTTTATCATTGTTCGATTTGGGACTCAAGGGTAGCATAGCTTTGAGCGATAGGTTAAATTGACAAGAGGCTCGAGGTCTTTATTGTTACAAAATTTCAAGGTTTTATAACGCTCCAGTAAAAAGTTACAACCATTTGTATGTTGCAAACTTTGATAGCTGTAGGACGTACCGTATAGAAGTTAGGGCCATTTGAAATTTTATCAGTGTTTGATTTGGGACTCAAGGGTAGCATAGCTTTGAGCGATAGCTTAAATTGACAAGAGGCTCGAGTACTTTATTGTTACAAAATTTCAAGGTTTTATGACACTTCAGTAAAAAGTTTCAAGCATTTGTATGTTGCCAACTTTGTTAGGTGTAGGACGTACCGTATAGAAGTTAGGGCCATTTGAATTTTATAAGTGTTTGATTTGGGACTCAAGGTTAGCATAGCTTTGAGCGATAGCTTAAATTGACAAGAGGCTCGAGTATTTTATTGTTACAAAATTTCAAGGTTTTATGACGCTCCAGGAAAAAGTTACAAGCATTTGTATGTTACATACTTTGATAGGTGTAGGACGTACCGTATAGAAATTAGGGCCATGTGAAGTTTTATCCATGTTGGATCTGGGACTCAAGGGTAGCATAGCTTTCAGCGATAGCTTAAATTGACAAGAAGCTCGAGTACTTTATTGTTACAAAATTTCAAGGTTTTATGACGCTCCAGTAAAAGTTACAAGCATTTGTATGTTGCAAACTTTGATAGGTGTAGGACGTACCGTATAGAAGTTAGGGCCATTTTAAATTTTATCAGTGGTTGATTTGGGACTCAAGGATAGAATAGCTTTGAGCGATAGCTTAAATTGACAAGAGGCTCGAGTACTTTATTGTTACAAAATTTCAAGATTTTATGACGCTCCAGTAAAAAGTTACTAGCATTTGTATGTTGCAAACTTTGATAGGTGTAGGACGTACCGTAGAGAAGTTAGGGCCATTTGAAGTTTTATCAGTGTTTGATTTGGGACGCAAGGGTAGCATAGCTTTGAGCGATAGGTTAAATTGACAAGAGGCTCGAGGTCTTTACTGTTACAAAATTTCAAGGTTTCATGACGCTCGAGAAAAAGTTACAAGCATTTGTATGTTGCAAACTTTGATAGGTGTAGGACGTACCGTATAGAAGTTACGGCCATTTGAAGTTTTATCAGTGTTTGATTTGGGACGCAAGGGTAGCATAGCTTTCAGCGATAGCTTAAATTGACAAGGAGCTCGAGTACTTTATTTTTACAAAATTTCAAGGTTTTATGACGCTCCAGTAAAAGTTACAAGCATTTGTATGTTGCAAACTTTGATAGGTGTAGGACGTACCGTAGAGAAGTTAGGGCCATTTGAAGTTTTATCAGTGTTTGATTTGGGACGCAAGGGTAGCATAGCTTTGAGCGATAGGTTAAATTGACAAGAGGCTCGAGGTCTTTATTGTTACAAAATTTCAAGGTTTTATAACGCTCCAGTAAAAAGTTCCAAGCATTTGTATGTTGCAAACTTTGATAGCTGTAGGACGTACCGTATAGAAGTTACGGCCATTTGAAGTTTTATCAGGGTTTGATTTGGGATGCAAGGGTAGCATAGCGTTGAGCGATAGCTTAAATTGACAAGAGGCTCGAGGTCTGTATTGTTACAAAATTTCAAGGTTTTATAACGCTCCAGTAAAAATTTACAACCATTTGTATGTTGCAAACTTTGATAGCTGTAGGACGTACCGTATAAACGATAGGGCCATTTGAAGTTTTATCAGTGTTTGATTTGGGACTCAAGGGTCGCATAGCTTTGAGCGATAGCTTAAATTGACAAGAAGCTCGAGTACTTTATTGTTACAAAATCTCAAGGTTTTATGACGCCCCAGTAAAAAGTTACAAGCATTTGTATGTTACATACTTTGATAGGTGTAGGACGTACCGTATAGAAATTAGGGCCATTTGAAGTTTTATCCATGTTGGATCTGGGACTAAAGGGTAGCATAGCTTCAGCGATAGCTTAAATTGACAAGAAACTCGAATACTTTATTGTTACAAAATTTCAAGGTTTTATGACGCTCCAGTAAAAGTTACAAGCATTTGTATGTTGCAAACTTTGATAGGTGTAGGACGTACCATATAGAAGTTAGGTCCATTTTAAATTTTATCAGTGGTTGATTTGGGACTCAAGGGTAGCATAGCTTTGAGCGATAGCTTAAATTGACAAGAGGCTCGAGTACTTTATTGTTACAAAATTTCAAGATTTTATGACGCTCCAGTAAAAAAGTTACTAGCATTTGTATGTTGCAAACTTCGATAGGTGTAGGACGTACCGTATAGAAGTTAGGGCCATTTGAAATTTGAGCAGTGTTTGATTTGGGACTCAAGGGTAGCATAGCTTTGTGCGATAGCTTAAATTGACAAGAGGCTCGAGTACTTTATTGTTACAAAATTTCAAGGTTTTATGATGCTCGAGTAAAAAGTTACAAGCATTTGTATGTTGCAAACTTTGATAGGTGTAGGACGTACCGTATAAACGTTAGGGCCATTTGAAGTTTTATCAGTGTTTGATTTGGGACTCAAGGGTAGCATAGCTTTGAGCGATAGCTTAAATTGACAAGAAGCTCGATGTCTTTATTGTTACAAAATTTCAAGGTTTTATAACGCTCCAGTAAAAAGTTACAAGCATTTGTATGTTGCAAACTTTGATAGGTGTAGGACGTACCGTAGAGAAGTTAGGGCCATTTGAAGTTTTATCAGTGTTTGATCTGGGACGCAAGGGTAGCATAGCTTTGAGCGATAGGTTAAATTGACATGAGGCTCGAGGTCTTTATTGTTACAAAATTTCAAGGTTTTATAACGCTCCAGTAAAAAGTTACAAGCATTTGTATGTTGCAAACTGTGATAGCTGTAGGACGTACCGTATAGAAGTTACGGCCATTTGAAGTTTTATCAGTGTTTGATTTGGGACGCAAGGGTAGCATAGCTTTGAGCGATAGCTTAAATTGACAAGAGGCTCGAGTACTTTATTGTTACAAAATTTCAAGATTTTATGACGCTCCAGTAAAAAGTTACTAGCATTTGTATGTTGCAAACTTTGATAGGTGTAGGACGTATCGTATAAACGTTAGGGCCATTTGAAGTTTTATCAGTGTTTGATTTGGGACGCAAGGGTAGCATAGCTTTGAGCGATGGCTTAAATTGATAAGAGGCTCGAGTACTTTATCGTTACAAAATTTCAAGGTTTTATGACTCTCCAGTAAAAAGTTACAAGCATTTGTAAGTTGCAAACTTTGATAGGTGTAGGACGGACCGTATAGAAGTTAGGGCCATTTGAAGTTTTATCATTCTTCGATTTGGGACTCAAGGGTAGCATAGCTTTGAGCGATAGGTTAAATTGACAAGAGGCTCGAGGTCTTTATTGTTACAAAATTTCAAGGTTTTATAACGCTCCAGTAAAAGGTTACAACCATTTGTATGTTGCAAACTTTGATAGCTGTAGGACGTACCGTATAGAAGTTAGCGCCATTTGACATTTTATCAGTGTTTGATTTGGGACTCAAGGGTAGCATAGCTTTGAGCGATAGGTTAAATTGACAAGAGGCTCGAGGTCTTTATTGTTACAAAATTTCAAAGTTTTATAACGCTCCAGTAAAAAGTTAAAACCATTTGTATGTTGCAAACTTTGATAGCTGTAGGACGTACCGTATAGAAGTTAGGGCCATTTGAAATTTTATCAGTGTTTGATTTGGGACGCAAGGGTAGCATAGCTTTAAGCGATAGCTTAAATTGACAAGAAGCTCGAGTACTTTATTGTTACAAAATCTCAAGGTTTTATGACGCTCCAGTAAAAAGATACAAGCATTTGTATGTTGCAAACTTTGATAGGTGTAGGACGTACCGTATAGAAGTTACGTCCATTTGAAGTTTTATCAGTGTTTGATTTGGGACGCAAGGGTAGCATAGCTTTCAGCGATAGCTTAAATTGACAAGAAGCTCGAGTACTTTATTTTTACAAAATTTCAAGGTTTTATGACGCTCCAGTAAAAGTTACAAGCATTTGTATGTTGCAAACTTTGATAGGTGTAGGACGTACCGTAGAGAAGTTAGGGCGATTTGAAGTTTTATCAGTGTTTGATTTGGGACGCAAGGGTAGCATAGCTTTGAGCGATAGGTTAAATTGACAAGAGGCTCGAGGTCTTTATTGTTACAAAATTTCAAGGTTTTATAACGCGCCAGTAAAAAGTTACAAGCATTTGTATGTTGCAAACTTTGATAGCTGTAGGACGTACCGTATAGAAGTTACGGCCATTTGAAGTTTTATCAGTGTTTGATTTGGGACGCAAGGGTAGCATAGCTTTGAGCGATAGCTTAAATTGACAAGAGGCTTGAGTACTTTATTGTTACAAAATTTCAAGATTTTATGACGCTCCAGTAAAAAGTTACTAGCATTTGTATGTTGCAAACTTTGATAGGTGTAGGACGTACTGTATAGAAGTTAGGGCCATTTGAAGTTTTATCAGTGTTTGATTTGGGATTCAAGGGTAGCATAGCTTTGAGCGATAGCTTAAATTGAGAAGAGGCTCGAGTACTTTTTCGTTACAAAATTTCAAGGTTTTATGACGCTCCAGTAAAAAGTTACAAGCATTTGTAAGTTGCAAACTTTGATAGGTGTAGGACGGACCGTATAGAAGTTAGGGCCATTTGAAGTTTTATCATTGTTCGATTTGGGACTCAAGGGTAGCATAGCTTTGTGCGATAGCTTAAATTGACAAGAAACTCGAGTACTTTATTGTTACAAAATTTCAAGGTTTTATGACGCTCCAGTAAAAGTTACAAGAATTTGTATGTTGCAAACTTTGATAGGTGTAGGACGTACCGTATAGAAGTTAGGGCCATTTTAAATTTTATCAGTGGTTGATTTGGGACTCAAGGGTAGCATAGCTTTGAGCGATAGCTTAAATTGACAAGAGGCTCGAGTACTTTATTGTTACAAAATTTCAAGATTTTATGACGCTCCAGTAAAAAGTTACTAGCATTTGTATGTTGCAAACTTTGATAGGTGTAGGACGTACCGTATAGAAGTTATGGCCATTTGAAATTTGAGCAGTGTTTGATTTGGGACTCAAGGGTAGCATAGCTGTTTGCGATAGCTTAAATTGACAAGAGGCTCGAGTACTTTATTGTTACAAAATTTCAAGGTTTTATGACGCTCGAGTAAAAAGTTACAAGCATTTGTATGTTGCAAACTTTGATAGGTGTAGGACGTACCGTATAGAAGTTACGGCCATTTGAAGTTTTATCAGTGTTTGATTTGGGACGCAAGGGTAGCATAGCTTTGAGCGATAGCTTAAATTGACAAGAAGCTCGAGTACTTTATTGTTACAAAATCTCAAGGTTTTATGACGCTCCAGTAAAAAGATACAAGCATTTGGATGTTGCAAACTTTGATAGGTGTAGGACGTACTGTATAGAAGTTAGGGCCATTTGAAGTTTTATCAGTGTTTGATTTGGGACTCAAGGGTAGCATAGCTTTGAGCGATAGCTTAAATTGAGAAGAGGCTCGAGTACTTTATCGTTACAAAATTTCAAGGTTTTATGACGCTCCAGTAAAAAGTTACAAGCATTTGTAAGTTGCAAACTTTGATAGGTGTAGGACATACCGTATAGAAGTTAGGGCCATTTGAAGTTTTATCATTGTTCGATTTGGGACTCAAGGGTAGTATAGCTTTGAGCGATAGGTTAAATTGACAAGAGGCTCGAGGTCTTTATTATTACAAAATTTCAAGGTTTTATAACGCTCCAGTAAAAAGTTACAACCATTTGTATGTTGCAAACTTTGATAGCTGTAGGACGTACCGTATAGAAGTTAGGGCCATTTGAAATTTTATCAGTGTTTGATTTGGGACTCAAGAGTAGCATAGCTTTGAGCGATAACTTAAATTGACAAGAGGCTCGAGTACTTTACTGTTACAAAATTTCAAGGTTTTATGACGCTCCAGTAAAAAGTTACAAGCATTTGTATGTTGCCAACTTTGATAGGTGTAGGACGTACCGTATAGAAGTTAGGGCCATTTGAAGTTTTATAAGTGTTTGATTTGGGACTCATTGTTAGCATAGCTTTGAGCGATAGCTTAAATTGAGAAGAGGCTCGAGTACTTTATTTTTACAAAATTTCAAGGTTTTATGACGCTCCAGTAAAAAGATACAAGCATTTGTATGTTGCAAACTTTGATAGGTGTAGGACGTACCGTTTAGAAGTTAGGGCCATTTGAAATTTGTGCAGTGTTTGATTTGGGACTCAAGGGTAGCATAGCTTTGTGCGATAGCTTAAATTGACAAGAGGCTCGAGTACTTTATTGTTACAAAATTTCAAGGTTTTATGACGCTCGAGTAAAAAGTTACAAGCATTTGTTTGTTGCAAACTTTGATAGGTGTAGGACGTACCGTATAGAAGTTAGGGCCTTTTTGAAGTTTTATCAGTGTTTGATTTGGGACGCAAGGTTAGCATAGCTTTTACGCGATAGGTTAAATTGACAAGAGGCTCGAGGTCTTTATTGTTACAAAATTTCAAGGTTTTATAACGCTCCATTAAAAAGGAACAAGCATTTGTATGTTGCAAACTTTGATAGCTGTAGGACGTACCGTATAGAAGTTACGGCCATTTGAAGTTTTATCAGTGTTTGATTTGGGACGCAAGGGTAGCATAGCTTTGAGCGATAGCTTAAATTGACAAGAAGCTCGAGTACTTTATTGTTACAAAATCTCAAGGTTTTATGACGCTCCAGTAAAAAGATACAAGCATTTGTATGTTGCAAACTTTGATAGGTGTAGGACGTACTGTATAGAAGTTAGGGCCATTTGAAGTTTTATCAGTGTTTGATTTGTTACTCAAGGGTAGCATAGCTTTGAGCGATACCTTAAGTTGAGAAGAGGCTCGATTTTTTTATTGTTACAAAATTTCAAGGTTTTATGACGCTCCAGTAAAGAGTTACACGCATTTGTAAGTTGCAAACTTTGATAGGTGTAGGACGTACCATATAGACGTTAGGACTATTTGAAGTTTTATCATTGTTCGATTTGGGACTCAAGGGTAGCATATCTTTGAGCGATAGGTTAAATTGACAAGAGGCTCGAGGTCTTTATTGTTACAAAATTTCAAGGTTTTATAACGCAGCAGTAAAAAGTTACAAGCATTTGTATGTTGCAAACGTTGATAGCTGTAGGACGTACCGTATAGAAAATAGGGTCATTTGAAATTTTATCAGTGTTTGATTTGGGACTCAAGGGTAGCATAGCTTTGAGCGATAGCTTAAATTGACGAGAGGCTCGAGTACTTTTTTGTTACAAAATTTCAAGGTTTTATGACGCTCCAGTAAAAAGTTACAAGCATTTGTATGTTGCCAACTTTGATAGGTGTAGGACGTACCGTATAGAAGTTAGGGCCATTTGAAGTTTTATAAGTGTTTGATTTGGGACTCAAGGTTAGCATAGCTTTGAGCGATAGCTAAAATTGCCAAGAGGCTCGAGTACTTTATTGTTACAAAATTTCACGGTTTTATGACGCTCCAGTAAAAAGTTACAAGCATTTGTATGTTACATACTTTGATAGGTGTAGGACGTACCGTATAGAAATTAGGGCCATTTGAAGTTTTATCAGTGTTTGATTTGGAACTCAAGGGTAGCATAGCTTTGAGCGATAGCTTAAATAGAGAAGAGGCTCGAGTACTTTATTGTTACAAAATTTCAAGGTTTTTTGACGCTCCAGTAAAAAGTAACAAGCATTTGTATGTTCCAAACTTTGATAGGTGTAGGACGTACCGTATAGGAGTAAGGGCCATTTGAAGTTTTATCCATGTTGGATCTGGGACTCAAGGGTAGCATAGCTTTCAGCGATAGCTTAAATTGACAAGAAGCTCGAGTACTTTATTGTTACAAAATTTCAAGGTTTTATGACGCTCCAGTAAAAGTTACAAGCATTTGTCTGTTGCAAACTTTGATAGGTGTAGGACGTACCGTATAGAAGGTATGGCCATTTTAAATTTTATCAGTGTTTGATTTGGGACCCAAGGGTAGCATAGCTTTGAGCGATAGCTTAAATTGAGAAGAGGCTCGAGTACTTTATTGTTACAAAATTTCAAGGTTTTATGACGCTCGAGTAAAAAGTTACAAGCATTTGTATGTTGCAAACTTTGATAGGTGTAGGACGTACCGTATAGAAGTTAGGGCCATTTGAAGTTTTATAAGTGTTTGATTTGGGACGCAAGGGTAGCATAGCTTTGAGCGATAGCTTAAATTGACAAGAGGCTCGAGTACTTTATTGTTACAAAATTTCAAGATTTTATGACGCTCCAGTAAAAAGTTACTAGCATTTGTATGTTGCAAAATTTGATAGGTGTAGGACGTACCGTATAAACGTTAGGGCCATTTGAAGTTTTATCAGTGTTTGATTTGGGACTCAAGGGTAGCATAGCTTTGAGCGATAGCTTAAATTGACAAGAAGCTCGAGTACTTTATTGTTACAAAATCTCAAGGTTTTATGACGCTCCAGTAAAAAGATACAAGCATTTGTATGTTGCAAACTTTGATAGGTGTAGGACGTACTGTATAGAAGTTAGGGCCATTTGAAGTTTTATCAGTGTTTGATTTGGGACTCAAGGGTAGCATGGCTTTGAGCGATAGCTTAAATTGAGAAGAGGCTCGAGTACTTTATCGTTACAAAATTTCAAGGTTTTATGACGCTCCAGTAAAAAGTTACAAGCATTTGTAAGTTGCAAACTTTGATAGGTGTATGACGTACCGTATAGAAGTTAGGGCCATTTGAAGTTTTATCATTGTTCGATTTGGGACTCAAGGGTAGCATAGCTTTGAGCGATAGGTTAAATTGACAAGGGGCTCGAGGTCTTTATTGTTACAAAATTTCAAGATTTTATAACGCTCCAGTAAAAAGTTACAACCATCTGTATGTTGCAAACTTTGATAGCTGTAGGACGTACCGTATAGAAGTTAGGGCCATTTGAAATTTTATCAGTGTTTGATTTGGGACTCAAGGGTAGCATAGCTTTGAGCCATAGCTTAAATTGACAAGAAGCTCGAGTACTTTGTTGTTACAAAATCTCAGGGTTTTATGACTCTCCAGTAAAAAGATACAAGCATTTGTATGTTGCAAACTTTGATAGGTGTAGGACGTACTGTATAGAAGTTAGGGCCATTTGAAGTTTTATCAGTGTTTGATTTGGGACTCAAGGGTAGCATAGCTTTGAGCGATAGCTTAAATTGAGAAGAGGCTCGAGTACTTTATCGTTACAAAATTTCAAGGTTTTATGACGCTCCAGTAAAAAGTTACAAGCATTTGTAAGTTGCAAACTTTGATAGGTGTAGGACGTACCGTATAGAAGTTAGGGCCATTTGAAGTTTTATCATTGTTCGATTTGGGACTCAAGGGTAGCATAGCTTTGAGCGATAGGTTAAATTGACAAGAGGCTCGAGGTCTTTATTGTTACAAAATTTCAAAGTTTTATAACGCTCCAGTAAAAAGTTACAACCATTTGTATGTTGCAAACTTTGATAGCTGTAGGACGTACCGTATGGAAGTTACGGCCATTTGAAATTTTATCAGTGTTTGATTTGGGACTCAAGGGTAGCATAGCTTTGAGCGATAGCTTAAATTGACAAGAGGCTCGAGTACTTTATTGTTACAAAATTTCTAGGTTTTATGACGCTCCAGTAAAAATTTACAAGCATTTGTATGTTGCCAACTTTGATAGATGTAGGACGTACCGTATAGAAGTTAGGGCCATTTGAAGTTTTATAAGAGTTTGATTTGGGACTCAAGGTTAGCATAGCTTTGAGCGATAGCTTAAATTGACAAGAGGCTCGAGTACTTTATTGTTACAAAATTTAAAGGTTTTATGACGCTCGAGTAAAAAGTTACAAGCATTTGTATGTTGCAAACTTTGATAGGTGTAGGACGTACCGTATAGAAGTTACGGCCATTTGAAGTTTTATCAGTGTTTGATTTGGGACGCAAGTGTAGCATAGCTTTCAGCGATAGCTTAAATTGACAAGAAGCTCGAGTACTTTATTTTTACAAAATTTCAAGGTTTTATGCCGCTCCAGTAAAAAGTTACTAGCATTTGTATGTTGCAAACTTTGATAGGTGTAGGACGTACCGTATAGAAGTTAGGGCCATTTGAAGTTTTATCAGTGTTTGATTTGGGACGCAAGCGTAGCATAGCTTTCAGCGATAGCTTAAATTGACAAGAAGCTCGAGTACTTTATTTTTACAAAATTTCAAGGCTTTATGACGCTCCAGTAAAAAGTTACAAGCATTTGTATGTTGCAAACTTTGATAGGTGTAGGACGTATCGTATAGAAGTTAGAGCCATTTTAAATTTTATCAGTGTTTGATTTGGGACTCAAGGGTAGCATAGCTTTGAGCGATAGCTTAAATTGACAAGAGGCTCGAGTACTTTATTGTTACAAAATTTCAAGATTTTATGACGCTCCAGTAAAAAGTTACTAGCATTTGTATGTTGCAAACTTTGATAGGTGTAGGACGTACCGTATAGAAGTTAGGGCCATTTGAAATTTGAGCAGTGTTTGAATTGGGACTCAAGGATAGCATAGCTTTGTGCGATAGCTTAAATTGACAAGAGGCTCTAGTACTTTATTGTTACAAAATTTAAAGGTTTTATGACGCTCGAGTAAAAAGTTACAAGCATTTGTATGTTGCAAACTTTGATAGGTGTAGGACGTACCGTATAGAAGTTACGGCCATTTGAAGTTTTATCAGTGTTTGATTTGGGACTCAAGGTTAGCATAGCTTTGAGCGATAGCTTAAATTGACAAGAGGCTCGAGTACTTTATTGTTACAAAATTTCAAGGTTTTATGACGCTCCAGTAAACAGTTACAAGCATTTGTATGTTACATACTTTGATAGGTGTAGGACGTACCGTATAGAAATTAGGGCCATTTGAAGTTTTATCAGTGTTTGATTTGGGACTCAAGGGTAGCATAGCTTTGAGCGATAGCTTAAATTGAGAAGAGGCTCGAGTACTTTATTGTTACAAAATTTCAAGGTTTTTTGACGCTCCAGTAAAGAGTAACAAGCATTTGTATGTTCCAAACTTTGATAGGTGTAGGACGTACCGTATAGAAGTAAGGGCCATTTGAAGTTTTATCCATGTTGGATCTGGGACTCAAGGGTAGCATAGCTTTCAGCGATAGCTTAAATTGACAAGAAGCTCGAGTACTTTATTGTTACAAAATTTCAAGGTTTTATGACGCTCCAGTAAAACTTACAATCATTTGTATGTTGCAAACTTTGATAGGTGTAGGACGTACCGTATAGTAGTTAGGGCCATTTTAAATTTTATCAGTGTTTGATTTGGGACTCAAGGGTAGCATAGCTTTGAGATATAGCTTAAATTGACAAGAGGCTCGAGTACTTTATTGTTACAAAATTTCAAGATTTTATGACGCTCCAGTAAAAAGTTACTAGCATTTGTATGTTGCAAATTTTGATAGGTGTAGGACGTACCGTATAGAAGTTAGGGCCATTTGAAATTTGAGCAGTGTTTGATTTGGGACTCAAGGGTAGCATAGCTTTGTGCGATAGCTTAAATTGACAAGAGGCTCGAGTACTTTATTGTTACAAAATTTCAAGGTTTTATGACGCTCGAGTAAAAAGTTACAAGCATTTATATGTTGCAAACTTTGATAGGTGTAGGACGTACCGTATAGAAGTTACGGCCATTTGAAGTCTTATCAGTGTTTGATTTGGGACGCAAGGGTAGCATAGCTTTCAGCGATAGCTTAAATTGACAAGAAGCTCGAGTACTTTATTTTTACAAAATTTCAAGGTTTTATGACGCTCCAGTAAAAAGTTACTAGCATTTGTATGTTGCAAACTTTGATAGGTGTAGGACGTACCGTATAGAAGTTAGGGCCATTTGAAGTTTTATCAGTGTTTGATTTCGGACGCAAGGGTAGCATAGCTTTGAGCCATAGCTTAAATTGACAAGAAGCTCGAGTACTTTGTTGTTACAAAATCTCAGGGTTTTATGACTCTCCAGTAAAAAGATACAAGCATTTGTATGTTGCAAACTTTGATAGGTGTAGGACGTACTGTATAGAAGTTAGGGCCATTTGAAGTTTTATCAGTGTTTGATTTGGGACTCAAGGGTAGCATAGCTTTGAGCGATAGCTTAAATTGAGAAGAGGCTCGAGTACTTTATCGTTACAAAATTTCAAGGTTTTATGACGCTCCAGTAAAAAGTTACAAGCATTTGTAAGTTGCAAACTTTGATAGGTGTAGGACGTACCGTATAGAAGTTAGGGCCATTTGAAGTTTTATCATTGTTCGATTTGGGACTCAAGGGTAGCATAGCTTTGAGCGATAGGTTAAATTGACAAGAGGCTCGAGGTCTTTATTGTTACAAAATTTCAAAGTTTTATAACGCTCCAGTAAAAAGTTACAACCATTTGTATGTTGCAAACTTTGATAGCTGTAGGACGTACCGTATGGAAGTTACGGCCATTTGAAATTTTATCAGTGTTTGATTTGGGACTCAAGGGTAGCATAGCTTTGAGCGATAGCTTAAATTGACAAGAGGCTCGAGTACTTTATTGTTACAAAATTTCTAGGTTTTATGACGCTCCAGTAAAAATTTACAAGCATTTGTATGTTGCCAACTTTGATAGATGTAGGACGTACCGTATAGAAGTTAGGGCCATTTGAAGTTTTATAAGAGTTTGATTTGGGACTCAAGGTTAGCATAGCTTTGAGCGATAGCTTAAATTGACAAGAGGCTCGAGTACTTTATTGTTACAAAATTTAAAGGTTTTATGACGCTCGAGTAAAAAGTTACAAGCATTTGTATGTTGCAAACTTTGATAGGTGTAGGACGTACCGTATAGAAGTTACGGCCATTTGAAGTTTTATCAGTGTTTGATTTGGGACGCAAGTGTAGCATAGCTTTCAGCGATAGCTTAAATTGACAAGAAGCTCGAGTACTTTATTTTTACCAAATTTCAAGGTTTTATGCCGCTCCAGTAAAAAGTTACTAGCATTTGTATGTTGCAAACTTTGATAGGTGTAGGACGTACCGTATAGAAGTTAGGGCCATTTGAAGTTTTATCAGTGTTTGATTTGGGACGCAAGCGTAGCATAGCTTTCAGCGATAGCTTAAATTGACAAGAAGCTCGAGTACTTTATTTTTACAAAATTTCAAGGCTTTATGACGCTCCAGTAAAAAGTTACAAGCATTTGTATGTTGCAAACTTTGATAGGTGTAGGACGTATCGTATAGAAGTTAGAGCCATTTTAAATTTTATCAGTGTTTGATTTGGGACTCAAGGGTAGCATAGCTTTGAGCGATAGCTTAAATTGACAAGAGGCTCGAGTACTTTATTGTTACAAAATTTCAAGATTTTATGACGCTCCAGTAAAAAGTTACTAGCATTTGTATGTTGCAAACTTTGATAGGTGTAGGACGTACCGTATAGAAGTTAGGGCCATTTGAAATTTGAGCAGTGTTTGAATTGGGACTCAAGGATAGCATAGCTTTGTGCGATAGCTTAAATTGACAAGAGGCTCTAGTACTTTATTGTTACAAAATTTAAAGGTTTTATGACGCTCGAGTAAAAAGTTACAAGCATTTGTATGTTGCAAACTTTGATAGGTGTAGGACGTACCGTATAGAAGTTACGGCCATTTGAAGTTTTATCAGTGTTTGATTTGGGACGCAAGTGTAGCATAGCTTTCAGCGATAGCTTAAATTGACAAGAAGCTCGAGTACTTTATTTTTACAAAATTTCAAGGTTTTATGACGCTCCAGTAAAAAGTTACTAGCATTTGTATGTTGCAAACTTTGATAGATGTAGGACGTACCGTATAGAAGTTACGGCCATTTGAAGTTTTATCAGTGTTTGATTTGGAACGCAAGGGTAGCATAGCTTTGAGCGATAGCTTAAATTGACAAGAGGCTCGAGTACTTTATTGTTACAAAATTTCAAGATTTTATGACGCTCCAGTAAAAAGTTACTAGCATTTGTATGTTGCAAACTTTGATAGGAGTAGGACGTACCGTATAAACGTTAGGGCCATTTGAAGTTTTATCAGTGTTTGATTTGGGACTCAAGGGTAGCATAGCTTTGAGCGATAGCTTAAATTGACAAGAAGCTCGAGTACTTTATTGTTACAAAATCTCAAGGTTTTATGACGCTCCAGTAAAAAGATACAAGCATTTGTATGTTGCAAACTTTGATAGGTGTAGGACGTACTGTATAGAAGTTAGGGCCATTTGAAGTTTTATCAGTGTTTGAATTGGGACTCAAGGGTAGCATAGCTTTCAGCGATAGCTTAAATTGACAAGAAGCTCGAGTACTTTATTGTTACAAAATTTCAAGGTTTTATGACGCTCCAGTAAAAGTTACAAGCATTTGTATGTTGCAAACTTTGATAGGTGTAGGACGTACCGTATAGAAGTTAGGGCCATTTTAAATTTTATCAGTGTTTGATTTGGGACTCAAGGGTAGCATAGCTTTGAGCGATAGCTTAAATTGACAAGAGGCTCGAGTACTTTATTGTTATAAAATTTCAAGATTTTATGACGCTCCAGTAAAAAGTTACTAGCATTTGTATGTTGCAAACTTTGATAGGTGTAGGACGTACCGTATAGAAGTTAGGGCCATTTGAAATTTGAGCAGTGTTTGATTTGGGACTCAAGGGTAGCATAGCTTTGTGCGATAGCTTAAATTGACAATAGGCACGAGTACTTTATTGTTACAAAATTTCAAGGTTTTATGACGCTCGAATAAAAAGTTACAAGCATTTGTATGTTGCAAACTTTGATAGGTGTAGGACGTACCGTATAGAAGTTAGGGCCATTTTAAATTTTATCAGTGGTTGATTGAGCTTAAATTGACAAGAGGCTCGAGTACTTTATTGTTACAAAATTTCAAGATTTTATGACGCTCCAGTAAAAAGTTACTAGCATTTGTATGTTGCAAACTTTGATAGGTGTAGGACGTACCGTAGAGAAGTTAGGGCCATTTGAAGTTTTATCAGTGTTTGATTTGGGACGCAAGGGTAGCATAGCTTTGAGCGATAGGTTAAATTGACAAGAGGCTCGAGGTCTTTATTGTTACAAAATTTCAAGGTTTCATGACGCTCGAGAAAAAGTTACAAGCATTTGTATGTTGCAAACTTTGATAGGTGTAGGACGTACCGTATAGAAGTTACGGCCATTTGAAGTTTTATCAGTGTTTGATTTGGGACGCAAGGGTAGCATAGCTTTTCAGCGATAGCTTAAATTGACAAGGAGCTCGAGTACTTTATTTTTACAAAATTTCAAGGTTTTATGACGCTCCAGTAAAAGTTACAAGCATTTGTATGTTGCAAACTTTGATAGGTGTATGACGTACCGTATAGAAGTTAGGGCCATTTGAAGTTTTATCATTGTTCGATTTGGGACTCAAGGGTAGCATAGCTTTGAGCGATAGGTTAAATTGACAAGGGGCTCGAGGTCTTTATTGTTACAAAATTTCAAGATTTTATAACGCTCCAGTAAAAAGTTACAACCATCTGTATGTTGCAAACTTTGATAGCTGTAGGACGTACCGTATAGAAGTTAGGGCCATTTGAAATTTTATCAGTGTTTGATTTGGGACTCAAGGGTAGCATAGCTTTGAGCCATAGCTTAAATTGACAAGAAGCTCGAGTACTTTGTTGTTACAAAATCTCAGGGTTTTATGACTCTCCAGTAAAAAGATACAAGCATTTGTATGTTGCAAACTTTGATAGGTGTAGGACGTACCGTATAGAAGTTAGGGCCATTTGAAGTTTTATCATTGTTCGATTTGGGACTCAAGGGTAGCATAGCTTTGAGCGATAGGTTAAATTGACAAGAGGCTCGAGGTCTTTATTGTTACAAAATTTCAAAGTTTTATAACGCTCCAGTAAAAAGTTACAACCATTTGTATGTTGCAAACTTTGATAGCTGTAGGACGTACCGTATGGAAGTTACGGCCATTTGAAATTTTATCAGTGTTTGATTTGGGACTCAAGGGTAGCATAGCTTTGAGCGATAGCTTAAATTGACAAGAGGCTCGAGTACTTTATTGTTACAAAATTTCTAGGTTTTATGACGCTCCAGTAAAAATTTACAAGCATTTGTATGTTGCAAACTTTGATAGATGTAGGACGTACCGTATAGAAGTTAGGGCCATTTGAAGTTTTATAAGAGTTTGATTTGGGACTCAAGGTTAGCATAGCTTTGAGCGATAGCTTAAATTGACAAGAGGCTCGAGTACTTTATTGTTACAAAATTTAAAGGTTTTATGACGCTCGAGTAAAAAGTTACAAGCATTTGTATGTTGCAAACTTTGATAGGTGTAGGACGTACCGTATAGAAGTTACGGCCATTTGAAGTTTTATCAGTGTTTGATTTGGGACGCAAGTGTAGCATAGCTTTCAGCGATAGCTTAAATTGACAAGAAGCTCGAGTACTTTATTTTTCCAAAATTTCAAGGTTTTATGCCGCTCCAGTAAAAAGTTACTAGCATTTGTATGTTGCAAACTTTGATAGGTGTAGGACGTACCGTATAGAAGTTAGGGCCATTTGAAGTTTTATCAGTGTTTGATTTGGGACGCAAGCGTAGCATAGCTTTCAGCGATAGCTTAAATTGACAAGAAGCTCGAGTACTTTATTTTTACAAAATTTCAAGGCTTTATGACGCTCCAGTAAAAAGTTACAAGCATTTGTATGTTGCAAACTTTGATAGGTGTAGGACGTATCGTATAGAAGTTAGAGCCATTTTAAATTTTATCAGTGTTTGATTTGGGACTCAAGGGTAGCATAGCTTTGAGCGATAGCTTAAATTGACAAGAGGCTCGAGTACTTTATTGTTACAAAATTTCAAGATTTTATGACGCTCCAGTAAAAAGTTACTAGCATTTGTATGTTGCAAACTTTGATAGGTGTAGGACGTACCGTATAGAAGTTAGGGCCATTTGAAATTTGAGCAGTGTTTGAATTGGGACTCAAGGATAGCATAGCTTTGTGCGATAGCTTAAATTGACAAGAGGCTCTAGTACTTTATTGTTACAAAATTTAAAGGTTTTATGACGCTCGAGTAAAAAGTTACAAGCATTTGTATGTTGCAAACTTTGATAGGTGTAGGACGTACCGTATAGAAGTTACGGCCATTTGAAGTTTTATCAGTGTTTGATTTGGGACTCAAGGTTAGCATAGCTTTGAGCGATAGCTTAAATTGACAAGAGGCTCGAGTACTTTATTGTTACAAAATTTCAAGGTTTTATGACGCTCCAGTAAACAGTTACAAGCATTTGTATGTTACATACTTTGATAGGTGTAGGACGTACCGTATAGAAATTAGGGCCATTTGAAGTTTTATCAGTGTTTGATTTGGGACTCAAGGGTAGCATAGCTTTGAGCGATAGCTTAAATTGAGAAGAGGCTCGAGTACTTTATTGTTACAAAATTTCAAGGTTTTTTGACGCTCCAGTAAAGAGTAACAAGCATTTGTATGTTCCAAACTTTGATAGGTGTAGGACGTACCGTATAGAAGTAAGGGCCATTTGAAGTTTTATCCATGTTGGATCTGGGACTCAAGGGTAGCATAGCTTTCAGCGATAGCTTAAATTGACAAGAAGCTCGAGTACTTTATTGTTACAAAATTTCAAGGTTTTATGACGCTCCAGTAAAACTTACAATCATTTGTATGTTGCAAACTTTGATAGGTGTAGGACGTACCGTATAGTAGTTAGGGCCATTTTAAATTTTATCAGTGTTTGATTTGGGACTCAAGGGTAGCATAGCTTTGAGATATAGCTTAAATTGACAAGAGGCTCGAGTACTTTATTGTTACAAAATTTCAAGATTTTATGACGCTCCAGTAAAAAGTTACTAGCATTTGTATGTTGCAAATTTTGATAGGTGTAGGACGTACCGTATAGAAGTTAGGGCCATTTGAAATTTGAGCAGTGTTTGATTTGGGACTCAAGGGTAGCATAGCTTTGTGCGATAGCTTAAATTGACAAGAGGCTCGAGTACTTTATTGTTACAAAATTTCAAGGTTTTATGACGCTCGAGTAAAAAGTTACAAGCATTTATATGTTGCAAACTTTGATAGGTGTAGGACGTACCGTATAGAAGTTACGGCCATTTGAAGTCTTATCAGTGTTTGATTTGGGACGCAAGGGTAGCATAGCTTTCAGCGATAGCTTAAATTGACAAGAAGCTCGAGTACTTTATTTTTACAAAATTTCAAGGTTTTATGACGCTCCAGTAAAAAGTTACTAGCATTTGTATGTTGCAAACTTTGATAGGTGTAGGACGTACCGTATAGAAGTTAGGGCCATTTGAAGTTTTATCAGTGTTTGATTTCGGACGCAAGGGTAGCATAGCTTTGAGCCATAGCTTAAATTGACAAGAAGCTCGAGTACTTTGTTGTTACAAAATCTCAGGGTTTTATGACTCTCCAGTAAAAAGATACAAGCATTTGTATGTTGCAAACTTTGATAGGTGTAGGACGTACTGTATAGAAGTTAGGGCCATTTGAAGTTTTATCAGTGTTTGATTTGGGACTCAAGGGTAGCATAGCTTTGAGCGATAGCTTAAATTGAGAAGAGGCTCGAGTACTTTATCGTTACAAAATTTCAAGGTTTTATGACGCTCCAGTAAAAAGTTACAAGCATTTGTAAGTTGCAAACTTTGATAGGTGTAGGACGTACCGTATAGAAGTTAGGGCCATTTGAAGTTTTATCATTGTTCGATTTGGGACTCAAGGGTAGCATAGCTTTGAGCGATAGGTTAAATTGACAAGAGGCTCGAGGTCTTTATTGTTACAAAATTTCAAAGTTTTATAACGCTCCAGTAAAAAGTTACAACCATTTGTATGTTGCAAACTTTGATAGCTGTAGGACGTACCGTATGGAAGTTACGGCCATTTGAAATTTTATCAGTGTTTGATTTGGGACTCAAGGGTAGCATAGCTTTGAGCGATAGCTTAAATTGACAAGAGGCTCGAGTACTTTATTGTTACAAAATTTCTAGGTTTTATGACGCTCCAGTAAAAATTTACAAGCATTTGTATGTTGCCAACTTTGATAGGTGTAGGACGTACCGTATAGAAGTTAGGGCCATTTGAAGTTTTATAAGAGTTTGATTTGGGACTCAAGGTTAGCATAGCTTTGAGCGATAGCTTAAATTGACAAGAGGCTCGAGTACTTTATTGTTACAAAATTTAAAGGTTTTATGACGCTCGAGTAAAAAGTTACAAGCATTTGTATGTTGCAAACTTTGATAGGTGTAGGACGTACCGTATAGAAGTTAGGGCCATTTGAAGTTTTATCAGTGTTTGATTTGGGACGCAAGTGTAGCATAGCTTTCAGCGATAGCTTAAATTGACAAGAAGCTCGAGTACTTTATTTTTACAAAATTTCAAGGTTTTATGCCGCTCCAGTAAAAAGTTACTAGCATTTGTATGTTGCAAACTTTGATAGGTGTAGGACGTACCGTATAGAAGTTAGGGCCATTTGAAGTTTTATCAGTGTTTGATTTGGGACGCAAGCGTAGCATAGCTTTCAGCGATAGCTTAAATTGACAAGAAGCTCGAGTACTTTATTTTTACAAAATTTCAAGGCTTTATGACGCTCCAGTAAAAAGTTACAAGCATTTGTATGTTGCAAACTTTGATAGGTGTAGGACGTATCGTATAGAAGTTAGAGCCATTTTAAATTTTATCAGTGTTTGATTTGGGACTCAAGGGTAGCATAGCTTTGAGCGATAGCTTAAATTGACAAGAGGCTCGAGTACTTTATTGTTACAAAATTTCAAGATTTTATGACGCTCCAGTAAAAAGTTACTAGCATTTGTATGTTGCAAACTTTGATAGGTGTAGGACGTACCGTATAGAAGTTAGGGCCATTTGAAATTTGAGCAGTGTTTGAATTGGGACTCAAGGATAGCATAGCTTTGTGCGATAGCTTAAATTGACAAGAGGCTCTAGTACTTTATTGTTACAAAATTTAAAGGTTTTATGACGCTCGAGTAAAAAGTTACAAGCATTTGTATGTTGCAAACTTTGATAGGTGTAGGACGTACCGTATAGAAGTTACGGCCATTTGAAGTTTTATCAGTGTTTGATTTGGGACGCAAGTGTAGCATAGCTTTCAGCGATAGCTTAAATTGACAAGAAGCTCGAGTACTTTATTTTTACAAAATTTCAAGGTTTTATGACGCTCCAGTAAAAAGTTACTAGCATTTGTATGTTGCAAACTTTGATAGGTGTAGGACGTACCGTATAGAAGTTACGGCCATTTGAAGTTTTATCAGTGTTTGATTTGGAACGCAAGGGTAGCATAGCTTTGAGCGATAGCTTAAATTGACAAGAGGCTCGAGTACTTTATTGTTACAAAATTTCAAGATTTTATGACGCTCCAGTAAACAGTTACTAGCATTTGTATGTTGCAAACTTTGATAGGTGTAGGACGTACCGTATAAACGTTACTGCCATTTGAAGTTTTATCAGTGTTTGATTTGGGACTCAAGGGTAGCATAGCTTTGAGCGATAGCTTAAATTGACAAGAAGCTCGAGTACTTTATTGTTACAAAATCTCAAGGTTTTATGACGCTCCAGTAAAAAGATACAAGCATTTGTATGTTGCAAACTTTGATAGGTGTAGGACGTACTGTATAGAAGTTAGGGCCATTTGAAGTTTTATCAGTGTTTGAATTGGGACTCAAGGGTAGCATAGCTTTCAGCGATAGCTTAAATTGACAAGAAGCTCGAGTACTTTATTGTTACAAAATTTCAAGGTTTTATGACGCTCCAGTAAAAGTTACAAGCATTTGTATGTTGCAAACTTTGATAGGTGTAGGACGTACCGTATAGAAGTTAGGGCCATTTTAAATTTTATCAGTGTTTGATTTGGGACTCAAGGGTAGCATAGCTTTGAGCGATAGCTTAAATTGACAAGAGGCTCGAGTACTTTATTGTTATAAAATTTCAAGATTTTATGACGCTCCAGTAAAAAGTTACTAGCATTTGTATGTTGCAAACTTTGATAGGTGTAGGACGTACCGTATAGAAGTTAGGGCCATTTGAAATTTGAGCAGTGTTTGATTTGGGACTCAAGGGTAGCATAGCTTTGTGCGATAGCTTAAATTGACAATAGGCACGAGTACTTTATTGTTACAAAATTTCAAGGTTTTATGACGCTCGAATAAAAAGTTACAAGCATTTGTATGTTGCAAACTTTGATAGGTGTAGGACGTACCGTATAGAAGTTAGGGCCATTTTAAATTTTATCAGTGGTTGATTGAGCTTAAATTGACAAGAGGCTCGAGTACTTTATTGTTACAAAATTTCAAGATTTTATGACGCTCCAGTAAAAAGTTACTAGCATTTGTATGTTGCAAACTTTGATAGGTGTAGGACGTACCGTAGAGAAGTTAGGGCCATTTGAAGTTTTATCAGTGTTTGATTTGGGACGCAAGGGTAGCATAGCTTTGAGCGATAGGTTAAATTGACAAGAGGCTCGAGGTCTTTATTGTTACAAAATTTCAAGGTTTCATGACGCTCGAGAAAAAGTTACAAGCATTTGTATGTTGCAAACTTTGATAGGTGTAGGACGTACCGTATAGAAGTTACGGCCATTTGAAGTTTTATCAGTGTTTGATTTGGGACGCAAGGGTAGCATAGCTTTTCAGCGATAGCTTAAATTGACAAGGAGCTCGAGTACTTTATTTTTACAAAATTTCAAGGTTTTATGACGCTCCAGTAAAAGTTACAAGCATTTGTATGTTGCAAACTTTGATAGGTGTAGGACGTACCGTAGAGAAGTTAGGGCCATTTGAAGTTTTATCAGTGTTTGATTTGGGACGCAAGGGTAGCATAGCTTTGAGCGATAGGTTAAATTGACAAGAGGCTCGAGGTCTTTATTGTTACAAAATTTCAAGGTTTTATAACGCTCCAGTAAAAAGTTACAAGCATTTGTATGTTGCAAACTTTGATAGCTGTAGGACGTACCGTATAGAAGTTACGGCCATTTGAAGTTTTATCAGGGTTTGATTTGGGATGCAAGGGTAGCATAGCTTTGAGCGATAGCTTAAATTGACAAGAGGCTGGAGTACTTTATTGTTACAAAATTTCAAGATTTTATGACGCTCCAGTAAAAAAAGTTGCTAGCATTTGTATGTTGCAAACTTTGATAGGTGTAGGACGTACCGTATAAACTTTAAGGCCATTTGAAGTTTTATCAGTGTTTGATTTGGGACTCAAGGGTAGCATAGCTTTGAGCGATAGCTTAAATTGACAAGAGGCTCGAGGTCTTTATTGTTACAAAATTTCAAGGTTTTATAACGCTCCAGTAAAAAGTTACAAGCATTTGTAAGTTGCAAACTTTGATAGGTGTAGGACGTACTGTATAGAAGTTAGGGCCATTTGAAGTTTTATCAGTGTTTGATTTGGGATTCAAGGGTAGCATAGCTTTGAGCGATAGCTTAAATTGAGAAGAGGCTCGAGTACTTTATCGTTACAAAATTTCAAGGTTTTATGACGCTCCAGTAAAAAGTTACAAGCATTTGTAAGTTGCAAACTTTGATAGGTGGAGGACGGACCGTATAGAAGTTAGGGCCATTTGAAGTTTTATCATTGTTCGATTTGGGACTCAAGGGTAGCATAGCTTTGAGCGATAGGTTAAATTGAAGAGGCTCGAGGTCTGTATTGTTACAAAATTTCAAGGTTTTATAACGCTCCAGTAAAAATTTACAACCATTTCTATGTTGCAAACTTTGATAGCTGTAGGACGTACCGTATAGAAGTTAGGGCCATTTGAAATTTTATCAGTGTTTGATTTGGGACTCAAGGGTAGCATAGCTTTGAGCGATAGCTTAAATTGACAAGAGGCTCGAGTACTTTATTGTTACAAAATTTCAAGGTTTTATGACACTCCAGTAAAAAGTTACAAGCATTTGTATGTTGCCAACTTTGATAGGTGTAGGACGTACCGTATAGAAGTTAGGACCATTTGAAGTTTTATAAGTGTTTCATTTGGGACTCAAGGTTAGCATAGCTTTGAGCGATGGCTTAAATTGACAAGAGGCTCGAGTACTTTATTGTTACAAAATTTCAAGATTTTATGACGCTCCAGTAAAAAGTTACTAGCATTTGTATGTTGCAAACTTTGATAGGTGTAGGACGTACCGTATAGAAGTTAGGGCCATTTGAAATTTGAGCAGTGTTTGATTTGGGACTCAAGGGTAGCATAGCTTTGTGCGATAGCTTAAATTGACAAGAGGCACGAGTACTTTATTGTTACAAAATTTCAAGGTTTTATGACGCTCGAATAAAAAGTTACAAGCATTTGTATGTTGCAAACTTTGATAGGTGTAGGACGTACCGTATAGAAGTTACGGCCATTTGAAGTTTTATCAGTGTTTGATTTAGGTCGCAAGGGTAGCATAGCATTCAGCGATAGCTTAAACTGACAAGAAGCTCGAGTACTTTATTTTTACAAAATTTCAAGGTTTTATGACGCTCCAGTAAAAAGTTACTAGCATTTGTATGTTGCAAACTTTGATAGGTGTAGGACGTACCGTATAGAAGCTAGGGCCATTTGAAGTTTTATTAGTGTTTGATTTGGGACGCAAGGGTAGCATAGCTTTGAGCGATAGGTTAAATTGACAAGAGGCTCGAGGTCTTTATTGTTACAAAATTTCAAGGTTTTATAACGCTCCAGTAAAAAGTTAGAAGCATTTGTATGTTGCAAACTTTGATAGCTGTAGGACGTACCGTATAGAAGTTACGGCCATTTGAAGTTTTATCAGTGTTTGATTTGGGACGCAAGGGTAGCATAGCGTTGAGCGATAGCTTAAATTGACAAGAGGCTCGAGTACTTTATTGTTACAAAATTTCAAGATTTTATGACGCTCCAGTAAAAAGTTACTAGCATTTGTATGTTGCAAACTTTGATAGGTGTAGGACGTACCGTATAAACGTTAGGGCCGTTTGAACTTTTATCAGTGTTTGATTTGGGACTCAAGGGTAGCATAGCTTTGAGCGATAGCTTAAATTGACAAGAAGCTCGAGTACTTTATTGTTACAAAATCTCAAGGTTTTATGACGCTCCAGTAAAAAGATATAAGCATTTGTATGTTGCAAACTTTGATAGGTGTAGGACGTACTGTATAGAAGTTAGGGCCATTTGAAGTTTTATCAGTGTTTGATTTGGGACTCAAGGGTAGCATAGCTTTGAGCGATAGCTTAAATTGAGAAGAGGCTCGAGTACTTTATCGTTACAAAATTTCAAGGTTTTATGACGCTCCAGTAAAAAGTTACAAGCATTTGTAAGTTGCAAACTTTGAAAGGTGTAGCACGTACCGTATAGAAGTTAGGGCCATTTGAAGTTTTATCATTGTTCGATTTGGGACTCAAGGGTAGCATAGCTTTGAGCGATAGGTTAAGTTGACAAGAGGCTCGAGGTCTTTATTGTTACAAAATTTCAAGGTTTTATAACGCTCCAGGAAAAAGTTACAAGCATTTGTATGTTACATACTTTGATAGGTGTAGGACGTACCGTATAGAAATGAGGGCCATTTGAAGTTTTATCCATGTTGGATCTGGGACTCAAGGGTAGCATAGCTTTCAGCGATAGCTTAAATTGACAAGAAGCTCGAGTACTTTATTGTTACAAAATTTCAAAGTTTTATGACGCTCCAGTAAAAGTTACAAGCATTTGTATGTTGCAAACTTTGATAGGTGTAGGACGTACCGTATAGAAGTTAGCGCCATTTTAAATTTTATCAGTGGTTGATTTGGGACTCAAGGGTAGCATACCTTTGAGCGATAGCTTAAATTGACAAGAGGCTCGAGTACTTTATTGTTACAAAATTTCAAGATTTTATGACGCTCCAGTAAAAAGTTACTAGCATTTGTATGTTGCAAACTTTGATAGGTGTAGGACGTACCGTAGAGAAGTTAAGGCCATTTGAAGTTTTATCAGTGTTTGATTTGGGACGCAAGGGTAGCATAGCTTTGAGCGATAGGTTAAATTGACAAGAGGCTCGAGGTCTTTATTGTTACAAAATTTCAAGGTTTTATGACGCTCGAGTAAAAAGTTACAAGCATTTGTATGTTGCAAACTTTGATAGGTGTAGGACGTACCGTATAGAAGTTACGGCCATTTGAAGTTTTATCAGTGTTTGATTTGGGACGCAAGGGTAGCATAGCTTTCAGCGATAGCTTAAATTGACAAGAAGCTCGAGTACTTTATCTTTACAAAATTTCAAGGTTTTATGACGCTCCAGTAAAAGTTACAAGCATTTGTATGTTGCAAACTTTGATAGGTGTAGGACGTACCGTAGAGAAGTTAGGTCCATTTGAAGTTTTATCAGTGTTTGATTTGGGACGCAAGGGTAGCATAGCTTTGAGCGATAGGTTAAATTGACAAGAGGCTCGAGGTCTTTATTGTTACAAAATTTCAAGGTTTTATAACGCTCCAGTAAAAAGTTACAAGCATTTGTAAGTTGCAAACTTTGATAGGTGGAGGACGGACCGTATAGAAGTTAGGGCCATTTGAAGCTTTATCATTGTTCGATTTGGGACTCAAGGGTAGCATAGCTTTGAGCGATAGGTTAAATTGAAGAGGCTCGAGGTCTTTATTGTTACAAAATTTCAAGGTTTTATAACGCTCCAGTAAAAATTTACAACCATTTGTATGTTGCAAACTTTGATAGCTGTAGGACGTACCGTATAGAAGTTAGGGCCATTTGAAATTTTATCAGTGTTTGATTTGGGACTCAAGGGTAGCATAGCTTTGAGCGATAGCTTAAATTGACAAGAGGCTCGAGTACTTTATTGTTACAAAATTTCAAGGTTTTATGACGCTCCAGTAAAAAGTTACAAGGATTTGTATGTTACATACTTTGATAGGTGTAGGACGTACCGTATAGAAATTAGGGCCATTTGAAGTTTTATCCATGTTGGATCTGGGACTCAAGGGTAGCATAGCTTTCAGCCATAAGCTAAATTGACAAGAAGCTCGAGTACTTTATTGTTACAAAATTTCAAGGTTTTATGCCGCTCCAGTAAAAGTTACAAGCATTTGTATGTTGCAAACTTTGATAGGTGTAGGACGTACCGTATAGAAGTTAGGGCCATTTTAAATTTTATCAGTGGTTGATTTGGGACTCAAGGGTAGCATAGCTTTGAGCGGTAGCTTAAATTGACAAGAGGCTCGAGTACTTTATTGTTACAAAATTTCAAGATTTTATGACGCTCCAGTAAAAAGATCCAAGCATTTGTATGTTGCAAACTTTGATAGGTGTAGGACGTACTGTATAGAAGTTAGGGCCATTTGAAGTTTTATTAGTGTTTGATTTGGTACTCAAGGGTAGCATAGCTTTGAGCGATAGCTTAAATTGACAAGAGGCTCGACTACTTTATTGTTACAAAATTTCAAGATTTTATGACGCTCCAGTAAAAAGTTACTAGCATTTGTATGTTGCAAACTTTGATAGGTGTAGGACGTACCGTAGAGAAGTTAGGGCCATTTGAAGTTTTATCAGTGTTTGATTAGGGACGCAAGGGTAGCATAGCTTTGAGCGATAGGTTAAATTGACAAGAGGCTCGAGGTCTTTATTGTTACAAAATTTCAAGGTTTTATGACGCTCGAGTAAAAAGTTACAAGCATTTGTATGTTGCAAACTTTGATAGGTGTAGGCCGTACCGTATAGAAGTTACGGCCATTTGAAGTTTTATCAGTGTTTGATTTGGGACGCAAGGGTAGCATAGCTTTCAGCGATAGCTTAAATTGACAAGAAGCTCGAGTACTTTATTTTTACAAAATTTCAAGGTTTTATGACGCTCCAGTAAAAGTTACAAGCATTTGTATGTTGCAAACTTTGATAGGTGTAGGACGTACCTTAGAGAAGTTAGGGCCATTTGAAGTTTTATCAGTGTTTGATTTGGGACGCAAGGGTAGCATAGCTTTGAGCGATAGGTTAAATTGACAAGAGGCTCGAGGTCTTTATTGTTACAAAATTTCAAGGTTTTATAACGCTCCAGTAAAAGGTTACAAGCATTTGTATGTTGCAAACTTTGATAGCTGTAGGACGTACCGTATAGAAGTTACGGCCATTTGAAGTTTTATCAGTGTTTGATTTGGGACGCAAGGGTAGCATAGCTTTGAGCGATAGCTTAAATTGACAAGAGGCTCGAGTACTTTATTGTTACAAAATTTCAAGATTTTATGACGCTCCAGTAAAAAAAGTTACTAGCATTTGTATGTTGCAAACTTTGATAGGTGTAGGACGTACCGTATAAACGTTAGGGCCATTTGAAGTTTTATCAGTGTTTGATTTGGGACTCAAGGGTAGCATAGCTTTGAGCGATAGCTTAAATTGACAAGAGGCTCGAGGTCTTTATTGTTACAAAATTTCAAGGTTTTATAACGCTCCAGTAAAAAGTTACAAGCATTTGTAAGTTGCAAACTTTGATAGGTGTAGGACGTACTGTAGAGAAGTTAGGGCCATTTGAAGTTTTATCAGTGTTTGATTTGGGATTCAAGGGTAGCATAGCTTTGAGCGATAGCTTAAATTGAGAAGAGGCTCGAGTACTTTATCGTTACAAAATTTCAAGGTTTTATGACGCTCCAGTAAAAAGTTACAAGCATTTGTAAGTTGCAAACTTTGATAGGTGGAGGACGGACCGTATAGAAGTTAGGGCCATGTGAAGTTTTATCATTGTTCGATTTGGGACTCAAGGGTAGCATAACTTTGAGCGATAGGTTAAATTGAAGAGGCTCGAGGTCTTTATTGTTACAAAATTTCAAGGTTTTATAACGCTCCAGTAAAAATTTACAACCATTTGTATGTTGCAAACTTTGATAGCTGTAGGACGTACCGTATAGAAGTTAGGGCCATTTGAAATTTTATCAGTGTTTGATTTGGGACTCAAGGGTAGCATAGCTTTGAGCGATAGCTTAAATTGACAAGAGGCTCGAGTACTTTATTGTTACAAAATTTCAAGGTTTTATGACACTCCAGTAAAAAGTTACAAGCATTTCTATGTTGCCAACTTTGATAGGTGTAGGACGTACCGTATAGAAGTTAGGACCATTTGAAGTTTTATAAGTGTTTGATTTGGGACTCAAGGTTAGCATAGCTTTGAGCGATAGCTTAAATTGACAAGAGGCTCGAGTACTTTATTGTTACAAAATTTCAAGGTTTTATGACGCTCCAGTAAAAAGTTACAAGCATTTGTATGTTACATACTTTGATAGGTGTAGGACGTACCGTATAGAAATTAGGGCCATTTGAAGTTTTATCCATGTTGGATCTGGGACTCAAGGGTAGCATAGCTTTCAGCGATAGCTTAAATTGACAAGAAGCTCGAGTACTTTATTGTTACAAAATTTCAAGGTTTTATGACGCTCCAGTAAAAGTTACAAGCATTTGTATGTTGCAAACTTTGATAGGTGTAGGACGTACCGTATATAAGTTAGGGCCATTTTAAATTTTATCAGTGGTTGATTTGGGACTCAAGGGTAGCATAGCTTTGAGCGGTAGCTTAAATTGACAAGAGGCTCGAGTACTTTATTGTTACAAAATTTCAAGATTTTATGACGCTCCAGTAAAAAGATCCAAGCATTTGTATGTTGCAAACTTTGATAGGTGTAGGACGTACTGTATAGAAGTTAGGGCCATTTGAAGTTTTATTAGTGTTTGATTTGGGACTCAAGGGTAGCATAGCTTTGAGCGATAGCTTAAATTGACAAGATGCTCGAGTACTTTATTGTTACAAAATTTCAAGATATTATGACGCTCCAGTAAAAAGTTACTAGCATTTGTATGTTGCAAACTTTGATAGGTGTAGGACGTACCGTATAGAAGTTAGGGCCATTTGAAATTTGAGCAGTGTTTGATTTGGGACTCAAGGGTAGCATAGCTTTTTGCGATAGCTTAAATTGACAAGAGGCTCGAGTACTTTATTGTTACAAAATTTCAAGGTTTTATGATGCTCGAGTAAAAAGTTACAAGCATTTGTATGTTGCAAACTTTGATAGGTGTAGGACGTACCGTATAGAAGTTACGGCCATTTGAAGTTTTATCAGTGTTTGATTTGGGACGCAAGGATAGCATAGCTTTGAGCGATAGGTTAAATTGACAAGAGGCTCCAGGTCTTTATTGTTACAAAATTTCAAGGTTTTATAACGCTCCAGTAAAAAGTTACAAGCATTTGTATGTTGCAAACTTTGATAGCTGTAGGACGTACTATATAGAAGTTAGGGCCATTTGAAATTTTATCAGTGTTTGATTTGGTACTCGAGGGTAGCATAGCTTTGAGCGATTGCTTAAATTGACAAGAGGCTCGAGTACTTTATTGTTACAAAATTTCAAGGTTTTATGACGCTCCAGTAAAAAGTTACAAGCATTTGTATGTTGCCAACTTTCATAGGTGTAGGACGTACCGTATAAACGTTAGGGCCATTTGAAGTTTTATCAGTGTTTGATTTGGGACTCAAGGGTAGCATAGCTTTGAGCGATAGCTTAAATTGACAAGAAGCTCGATGTCTTTATTGTTACAAAATTTCAAGGTTTTATAACGCTCCAGTAAAAAGTTACAAGCATTTGTTTGTTGCAAACTTTAATAGGTGTAGGACGTACCGTAGAGAAGTTAGGGCCATTTGAAGGTTTATCAGTGTTTGATTTGGGACGCAAGGGTAGCATAGCTTTGAGCGATAGGTTAAATTGACAAGAGGCTCGAGGTCTTTATTGTTACAAAATTTCAAGGTTTTATAACGCTCCAGTAAAAAGTTACAAGCATTTGTATGTGGCCAACTTTGATAGCTGTAGGACGTACCGTACAGAAGTTACGGCCATTTGAAGTTTTATCAGTGTTTGATTTGGGACGCAAGGGTAGCATAGCTTTCAGCGATAGCTTAAATTGACAAGAAGCTCGAGTACTTTATTTTTACAAAATTTCAAGGTTTTATGACGCTCCAGTAAAAAGATACAAGCATTTGTAGGTTGCAAACTTTGATAGGTGTAGGACGTACTGTATAGAAGTTAGGGCCATTTGAAGTTTTATTAGTGTTTGATTTGGGACTCAAGGGTAGCGTAGCTTTGAGCGATAGCTTAAATTGACAAGATGCTCGAGTACTTTATTGTTACAAAATTTCAAGATGTTATGACGCTCCAGTAAAAAGTTACTAGCATTTGTATGTTGCAAACTTTGATAGGTGTAGGAAGTTAGGGCCATTTGAAATTTGAGCAGCGTTTGATTTGGGACTCAAGGGTAGCATAGCTTTGAGCGATAGCTTAAATTGACAAGAGGCTCGAGTACTTTATTGTTACAAAATTTCAAGATTTTATGACGCTCCAGTAAAAAGTTACTAGCATTTGTATGTTGCAAACTTTGATAGGTGTAGGACGTACCGTATAGAAGTTAGGGCCATTTGAAATTTGAGCAGTGTTTGATTTGGGACTCAAGGGTAGCATAGCTTTGTGCGATAGCTTAAATTGACAAGAGGCTCGAGTACTTTATTGTTACAAAATTTAAAGGTTTTATGACGCTCGAGTAAAAAGTTACAAGCATTTGTATGTTGCAAACTTTGATAGATGTAGGACGTACCGTATAAACGTTAGGGCCATTTGAAGTTTTATCAGTGTTTGATTTGGGACTCAAGGGTAGCATAGCTTTTTGCGATAGCTTAAATTGACAAGAGGCTCGAGTACTTTATTGTTACAAAATTTCAAGGTTTTATGACGCTCGAGTAAAAAGTTACAAGCATTTGTATGTTGCAAACTTTGATAGGTGTAGGACGTACCGTATAGAAGTTACGGCCATTTGAAGTTTTATCAGTGTTTGATTTGGGACGCAAGGGTAGCATAGCTTTGAGCGATAGGTTAAATTGACAAGAGGCTCGACGTCTTTATTGTTAGAAAATTTCAAGGTTTTATAACGCTCCAGTAAAAAGTTACAAGCATTTGTATGTTGCAAACTTTGATAGCTGTAGCACGTACCGTATAGAAGTTAGGGCCATTTGAAATTTTATCAGTGTTTGATTTGGTACTCAAGGGTAGCATAGCTTTGAGCGATAGCTTAAATTGACAAGAGGCTCGAGTACTTTATTGTTACAAAATTTCAAGATTTTATGACGCTCCAGTAAAAAGTTACTAGCAGTTGTGTGTTGCAAACTTTGATAGGTGTAGGACGTACCGTATAAACGATAGGGCCATTTGAAGTTTTATCAGTTTTTGATTTGGGACTCAAGGGTAGCATAGCTTTGAGCGATAGCTTAAATTGACAAGAAGCTCGAGTACTTTATTGTTACAAAATCTCAAGGTTTTATGACGCTCCAGTAAAAAGTTACAAGAATTTGTATGTTACATACTTTGATAGGTGTAGGACGTACCGTATAGAAATTAGGGCCATTTGAAGTTTTATCCATGTTGGATTTGGGACTCAAGGGTAGCATAGCTTTCAGCGATAGCTTAAATTGACAAGAAGCTCGAATACTTTATTGTTACAAAATTTCAAGGTTTTATGACGCTCCAGTAAAAGTTACAAGCATTTGTATGTTGCAAACTTTGATAGGTGTAGGATGTACCATATAGAAGTTAGGTCCATTTTAAATTTTATCAGTGGTTGATTTGGGACTCAAGGGTAGCATAGCTTTGAGCGATAGCTTAAATTGACAAGAGGCTCGAGTACTTTATTGTTACAAAATTTCAAGATTTTATGACGCTCCAGTAAAAAGTTACTAGCATTTGTATGTTGCAAACTTTGATAGGTGTAGGACGTACCGTATAGAAGTTAGGGCCATTTGAAATTTGAGCAGTGTTTGATTTGGGACTCAAGGGTAGCATAGCTTTGTGCGATAGCTTAAATTGACAAGAGGCTCGAGTACTTTATTGTTACAAAATTTAAAGGTTTTATGACGCTCGAGTAAAAAGTTACAAGCATTTGTATGTTGCAAACTTTGATAGATGTAGGACGTACCGTATAAACGTTAGGGCCATTTGAAGTTTTATCAGTGTTTGATTTGGGACTCAAGGGTAGCATAGCTTTGAGCGATAGCTTAAATTGACAAGAAGCTCGATGTCTTTATTGTTACAAAATTTCAAGGTTTTATAACGCTCCAGTAAAAAGTTACAAGCATTTGTATGTTGCAAACTTTGATAGGTGTAGGACGTACCGTAGAGAAGTTAGGGCCATTTGAAGTTTTATCAGTTTTTGATTTGGGACGCAAGGGTAGCATAGCTTTGAGCGATAGGTTAAATTGACAAGAGGCTCGAGGTCTTTATTGTTACAAAATTTCAAGGTTTTATAACGCTCCAGTAAAAAGTTACAAGCATTTGTATGTTGCAAACTTTGATAGCTGTAGGACGTACCGTATAGAAGTTACGGCCATTTGAAGTTTTATCAGTGTTTGATTTGGGACGCAAGGGTAGCATAGCTTTGAGCGATAGCTTAAATTGACAAGAGGCTCGAGTACTTTATTGTTACAAAATTTCAAGATTTTATGACGCTCCAGTAAAAAGTTACTAGCATTTGTATGTTGCAAACTTTGATAGGTGTAGGATGTACCGTATAAACGTTAGGGCCATTTGAAGTTTTATCAGTGTTTGATTTGGGACGCAAGGGTAGCATAGCTTTGAGCGATGGTTTAAATTGAGAAGAGGCTCGAGTACTTTATCGTTACAAAATTACAAGGTTTTATGACTCTCCAGTAAAAAGTTACAATCATTTGTAAGTTGCAAACTTTGATAGGTGTAGGACGGACCGTATAGAAGTTAGGGCCATTTGAAGTTTTATCATTGTTCGATTTGGGACTCAAGGGTAGCATAGCTTTGAGCGATAGGTCAAATTGACAAGAGGCTCGAGGTCTTTATTGTTACAAAATTTCAAGGTTTTATAACGCTCCAGTAAAAGGCTACAACCATTTGTATGTTGCAAACTTTGATAGTTGTAGGACGTACCGTATAGAAGTTAGCGCCATTTGAAATTTTATCAGTGTTTGATTTGGGACTCAAGGGTAGCATAGCTTTGAGCGATAGGTTAAATTGACAAGAGGCTCGAGGTCTTTATTATTACAAAATTTCAAGGTTTTATAACGCTCCAATAAAAAGTTAAAACCATTTGTATGTTGCAAACTTTGATAGCTGTAGGACGTACCGTATAGAAGTTAGGGCCATTTGAAATTTTATCAGTGTTTGATTTGGGACGCAAGGGTAGCATAGCTTTAAGCGATAGCTTAAATTGACAAGAAGCTCGAGTACTTTATTGTTACAAAATCTCAAGGTTTTATGACGCTCCAGTAAAAAGATACAAGCATTTGTATGTTGCAAACTTTGATAGGTGTAGGACGTACCGTATAGAAGTTACGTCCATTTGAAGTTTTATCAGTGTTTGATTTGGGACGCAAGGGTAGCATAGCTTTCAGCGATAGCTTAAATTGACAAGAAGCTCGAGTACTTTATTTTTACAAAATTTCAAGGTTTTATGACGCTCCAGTAAAAGTTACAAGCATTTGTATGTTGCAAACTTTGATAGGTGTAGGACGTACCGTAGAGAAGTTAGGGCCATTTGAAGTTTTATCAGTGTTTGATTTGGGACGCAAGGGTAGCATAGCTTTGAGCGATAGGTTAAATTGACAAGAGGCTCGAGGTCTTTATTGTTACAAAATTTCAAGGTTTTATAACGCGCCAGTAAAAAGTTACAAGCATTTGTATGTTGCAAACTTTGATAGCTGTAGGACGTACCGTATAGAAGTTACGGCCATTTGAAGTTTTATCAGTGTTTGATTTGGTACTCAAGGGTAGCATAGCTTTGAGCGATAGCTTAAATTGACAAGAGGCTCGAGTACTTTATTGTTACAAAATTTCAAGATTTTATGACGCTCCAGTAAAAAGTTACTAGCATTTGTGTGTTGCAAACTTTGATAGGTGTAGGACGTACCGTATAAACGATAGGGCCATTTGAAGTTTTATCAGTGTTTGATTTGGGACTCAAGGGTCGCATAGCTTTGAGCGATAGCTTAAATTGACAAGAAGCTCGAGTACTTTATTGTTACAAAATCTCAAGGTTTTATGACGCTCCAGTAAAAAGTTACAAGCATTTGTATGTTACATACTTTGATAGGTGTAGGACGTACCGTATAGAAATTAGGGCCATTTGAAGTTTTATCCATGTTGGATCTGGGACTCAAGGGTAGCATAGCTTTCAGCGATAGCTTAAATTGACAAGAAGCTCGAATACTTTATTGTTACAAAATTTCAAGGTTTTATGACGCTCCAGTAAAAGTTACAAGCATTTGTATGTTGCAAACTTTGATAGGTGTAGGACGTACCATATAGAAGTTAGGTCCATTTTAAATTTTATCAGTGGTTGATTTGGGACTCAAGGGTAGCATAGCTTTGAGCGATAGCTTAAATTGACAAGAGGATCGAGTACTTTATTGTTACAAAATTTCAAGATTTTATGACGCTCCAGTAAAAAGTTACTAGCATTTGTATGTTGCAAACTTCGATAGGTGTAGGACGTACCGTATAGAAGTTAGGGCCATTTGAAATTTGAGCAGTGTTTGATTTGGGACTCAAGGGTAGCATAGCTTTGTGCGATAGCTTAAATTGACAAGAGGCTCGAGTACTTTATTGTTACAAAATTTCAAGGTTTTATGACGCTCGAGTAAAAAGTTACAAGCATTTGTATGTTGCAAACTTTGATAGGTGTAGGACGTACCGTATAAACGTTAGGGCCATTTGAAGTTTTATCAGTGTTTGATTTGGGACTCAAGGGTAGCATAGCTTTGAGCGATAGCTTAAATTGACAAGAAGCTCGATGTCTTTATTGTTACAAAATTTCAAGGTTTTATAACGCTCCAGTAAAAAGTTACAAGCATTTGTATGTTGCAAACTTTGATAGGTGTAGGACGTACCGTAAAGAAGTTAGGGCCATTTGAAGTTTTATCAGTGTTTGATTTGGGACGCAAGGGTAGCATAGCTTTGAGCGATAGGTTAAATTGACATGAGGCTCGAGGTCTTTATTGTTACAAAATTTCAAGGTTTTATAACGCTCCAGTAAAAAGTTACAAGCATTTGTATGTTGCAAACTGTGATAGCTGTAGGACGTACCGTATAGAAGTTACGGCCATTTGAAGTTTTATCAGTGTTTGATTTGGGACGCAAGGGTAGCATAGCTTTGAGCGATAGCTTAAATTGACAAGAGGCTCGAGTACTTTATTGTTACAAAATTTCAAGATTTTATGACGCTCCAGTAAAAAGTTACTAGCATTTGTATGTTGCAAACTTTGATAGGTGTAGGACGTATCGTATAAACGTTAGGGCCATTTGAAGTTTTATCAGTGTTTGATTTGGGACGCAAGGGTAGCATAGCTTTGAGCGATGGCTTAAATTGATAAGAGGCTCGAGTACTTTATCGTTACAAAATTTCAAGGTTTTATGACTCTCCAGTAAAAAGTTACAAGCATTTGTAAGTTGCAAACTTTGATAGGTGTAGGACGGACCGTATAGAAGTTAGGGCCATTTGAAGTTTTATCATTGTTCGATTTGGGACTCAAGGGTAGCATAGCTTTGAGCGATAGGTGAAATTGACAAGAGGCTCGAGGTCTTGATTGTTACAAAATTTCAAGGTTTTATAACGCTCCAGTAAAAGGTTACAACCATTTGTATGTTGCAAACTTTGATAGCTGTAGGACGTACCGTATAGAAGTTAGCGCCATTTGAAATTTTATCAGTGTTTGATTTGGGACTCAAGGGTAGCATAGCTTTGAGCGATAGGTTAAATTGACAAGAGGCTCGAGGTCTTTATTGTTACAAAATTTCAAAGTTTTATAACGCTCCAGTAAAAAGTTAAAACCATTTGTATGTTGCAAACTTTGATAGCTGTTGGACGTACCGTATAGAAGTTAGGGCCATTTGAAATTTTATCAGTGTTTGATTTGGGACGCAAGGGTAGCATAGCTTTAAGCGATAGCTTAAATTGACAAGAAGCTCGAGTACTTTATTGTTACAAAATCTCAAGGTTTTATGACGCTCCAGTAAAAAGATACAAGCATTTGTATGTTGCAAACTTTGATAGGTGTAGGACGTACCGTATAGAAGTTACGTCCATTTGAAGTTTTATCAGTGTTTGATTTGGGACGCAAGGGTAGCATAGCTTTCAGCGATAGCTTAAATTGACAAGAAGCTCGAGTACTTTATTTTTACAAAATTTCAAGGTTTTATGACGCTCCAGTAAAAGTTACAAGCATTTGTATGTTGCAAACTTTGATAGGTGTAGGACGTACCGTAGAGAAGTTAGGGCCATTTGAAGTTTTATCAGTGTTTGATTTGGTACTCAAGGGTAGCATAGCTTTGAGCGATAGCTTAAATTGACAAGAGGCTCGAGGTCTTTATTGTTACAAAATTTCAAGGTTTTATAACGCGCCAGTAAAAAGGTACAAGCATTTGTATGTTGCAAACTTTGATAGCTGTAGGACGTACCGTATAGAAGTTACGGCCATTTGAAGTTTTATCAGTGTTTGATTTGGTACTCAAGGGTAGCATAGCTTTGAGCGATAGCTTAAATTGACAAGAGGCTCGAGTACTTTATTGTTACAAAATTTCAAGATTTTATGACGCTCCAGTAAAAAGTTACTAGCATTTGTGTGTTGCAAACTTTGATAGGTGTAGGACGTACCGTATAAACGATAGGGCCATTTGAAGTTTTATCAGTGTTTGATTTGGGACTCAAGGGTCGCATAGCTTTGAGCGATAGCTTAAATTGACAAGAAGCTCGAGTACTTTATTGTTACAAAATCTCAAGGTTTTATGACGCTCCAGTAAAAAGTTACAAGCATTTGTATGTTACATACTTTGATAGGTGTAGGACGTACCGTATAGAAATTAGGGCCATTTGAAGTTTTATCCATGTTGGATCTGGGACTCAAGGGTAGCATAGCTTTCAGCGATAGCTTAAATTGACAAGAAGCTCGAATACTTTATTGTTACAAAATTTCAAGGTTTTATGACGCTCCAGTAAAAGTTACAAGCATTTGTATGTTGCAAACTTTGATAGGTGTAGGACGTACCATATAGAAGTTAGGTCCATTTTAAATTTTATCAGTGGTTGATTTGGGACTCAAGGGTAGCATAGCTTTGAGCGATAGCTTAAATTGACAAGAGGATCGAGTACTTTATTGTTACAAAATTTCAAGATTTTATGACGCTCCAGTAAAAAGTTACTAGCATTTGTATGTTGCAAACTTCGATAGGTGTAGGACGTACCGTATAGAAGTTAGGGCCATTTGAAATTTGAGCAGTGTTTGATTTGGGACTCAAGGGTAGCATAGCTTTGTGCGATAGCTTAAATTGACAAGAGGCTCGAGTACTTTATTGTTACAAAATTTCAAGGTTTTATGACGCTCGAGTAAAAAGTTACAAGCATTTGTATGTTGCAAACTTTGATAGGTGTAGGACGTACCGTATCAACGTTAGGGCCATTTGAAGTTTTATCAGTGTTTGATTTGGGACTCAAGGGTAGCATAGCTTTGAGCGATAGCTTAAATTGACAAGAAGCTCGATGTCTTTATTGTTACAAAATTTCAAGGTTTTATAACGCTCCAGTAAAAAGTTACAAGCATTTGTATGTTGCAAACTTTGATAGGTGTAGGACGTACCGTAAAGAAGTTAGGGCCATTTGAAGTTTTATCAGTGTTTGATTTGGGACGCAAGGGTAGCATAGCTTTGAGCGATAGGTTAAATTGACAAGAGGCTCGAGTACTTTATTGTTACAAAATTTCAAGATTTTATGACGCTCCAGTAAAAAGTTACTAGCATTTGTGTGTTGCAAACTTTGATAGGTGTAGGACGTACCGTATAAACGATAGGGCCATTTGAAGTTTTATCAGTGTTTGATTTGGGACTCAAGGGTCGCATAGCTTTGAGCGATAGCTTAAATTGACAAGAAGCTCGAGTACTTTATTGTTACAAAATCTCAAGGTTTTATGACGCTCCAGTAAAAAGTTACAAGCATTTGTATGTTACATACTTTGATAGGTGTAGGACGTACCGTATAGAAATTAGGGCCATTTGAAGTTTTATCCATGTTGGATCTGGGACTCAAGGGTAGCATAGCTTTCAGCGATAGCTTAAATTGACAAGAAGCTCGAATACTTTATTGTTACAAAATTTCAAGGTTTTATGACGCTCCAGTAAAAGTTACAAGCATTTGTATGTTGCAAACTTTGATAGGTGTAGGACGTACCATATAGAAGTTAGGTCCATTTTAAATTTTATCAGTGGTTGATTTGGGACTCAAGGGTAGCATAGCTTTGAGCGATAGCTTAAATTGACAAGAGGATCGAGTACTTTATTGTTACAAAATTTCAAGATTTTATGACGCTCCAGTAAAAAGTTACTAGCATTTGTATGTTGCAAACTTCGATAGGTGTAGGACGTACCGTATAGAAGTTAGGGCCATTTGAAATTTGAGCAGTGTTTGATTTGGGACTCAAGGGTAGCATAGCTTTGTGCGATAGCTTAAATTGACAAGAGGCTCGAGTACTTTATTGTTACAAAATTTCAAGGTTTTATGACGCTCGAGTAAAAAGTTACAAGCATTTGTATGTTGCAAACTTTGATAGGTGTAGGACGTACCGTATAAACGTTAGGGCCATTTGAAGTTTTATCAGTGTTTGATTTGGGACTCAAGGGTAGCATAGCTTTCAGCGATAGCTTAAATTGACAAGAAGCTCGATGTCTTTATTGTTACAAAATTTCAAGGTTTTATAACGCTCCAGTAAAAAGTTACAAGCATTTGTATGTTGCAAACTTTGATAGGTGTAGGACGTACCGTAGAGAAGTTAGGGCCATTTGAAGTTTTATCAGTGTTTGATTTGGGACGCAAGGGTAGCATAGCTTTGAGCGATAGGTTAAATTGACATGAGGCTCGAGGTCTTTATTGTTACAAAATTTCAAGGTTTTATAACGCTCCAGTAAAAAGTTACAAGCATTTGTATGTTGCAAACTGTGATAGCTGTAGGACGTACCGTATAGAAGTTACGGCCATTTGAAGTTTTATCAGTGTTTGATTTGGGACGCAAGGGTAGCATAGCTTTGAGCGATAGCTTAAATTGACAAGAGGCTCGAGTACTTTATTGTTACAAAATTTCAAGATTTTATGACGCTCCAGTAAAAAGTTACTAGCATTTGTATGTTGCAAACTTTGATAGGTGTAGGACGTATCGTATAAACGTTAGGGCCATTTGAAGTTTTATCAGTGTTTGATTTGGGACGCAAGAGTAGCATAGCTTTGAGCTATGGCTTAAATTGATAAGAGGCTCGAGTACTTTATCGTTACAAAATTTCAAGGTTTTATGACTCTCCAGTAAAAAGTTACAAGCATTTGTAAGTTGCAAACTTTGATAGGTGTAGGACGGACCGTATAGAAGTTAGGGCCATTTGAAGTTTTATCATTGTTCGATTTGGGACTCAAGGGTAGCATAGCTTTGAGCGATAGGTTAAATTGACAAGAGGCTCGAGGTCTTGATTGTTACAAAATTTCAAGGTTTTATAACGCTCCAGTAAAAGGTTACAACCATTTGTATGTTGCAAACTTTGATAGCTGTAGGACGTACCGTATAGAAGTTAGCGCCATTTGAAATTTTATCAGTGTTTGATTTGGGACTCAAGGGTAGCATAGCTTTGAGCGATAGGTTAAATTGACAAGAGGCTCGAGGTCTTTATTGTTACAAAATTTCAAAGTTTTATAACGCTCCAGTAAAAAGTTAAAACCATTTGTATGTTGCAAACTTTGATAGCTGTTGGACGTACCGTATAGAAGTTAGGGCCATTTGAAATTTTATCAGTGTTTGATTTGGGACGCAAGGGTAGCATAGCTTTAAGCGATAGCTTAAATTGACAAGAAGCTCGAGTACTTTATTGTTACAAAATCTCAAGGTTTTATGACGCTCCAGTAAAAAGATACAAGCATTTGTATGTTGCAAACTTTGATAGGTGTAGGATGTACCGTATAGAAGTTACGTCCATTTGAAGTTTTATCAGTGTTTGATTTGGGACGCAAGGGTAGCATAGCTTTCAGCGATAGCTTAAATTGACAAGAAGCTCGAGTACTTTATTTTTACAAAATTTCAAGGTTTTATGACGCTCCAGTAAAAGTTACAAGCATTTGTATGTTGCAAACTTTGATAGGTGTAGGACGTACCGTAGAGAAGTTAGGGCCATTTGAAGTTTTATCAGTGTTTGATTTGGGACGCAAGGGTAGCATAGCTTTGAGCGATAGGTTAAATTGACAAGAGGCTCGAGGTCTTTATTGTTACAAAATTTCAAGGTTTTATAACGCGCCAGTAAAAAGTTACAAGCATTTGTATGTTGCAAACTTTGATAGCTGTAGGACGTACCGTATAGAAGTTACGGCCATTTGAAGTTTTATCAGTGTTTGATTTGGGACGCAAGGGTAGCATAGCTTTGAGCGATAGCCTAAATTGACAAGAGGCTTGAGTACTTTATTGTTACAAAATTTCAAGATTTTATGACGCTCCAGTAAAAAGTTACTAGCATTTGTATGTTGCAAACTTTGATAGGTGTAGGACGTACCGTATAAACGTTAGGGCCATTTGAAGTTTTATCAGTGTTTGATTTGGGACTCAAGGGTAGCATAGCTTTCAGCGATAGCTTAAATTGACAAGAAGCTCGAATACTTTATTGTTACAAAATTTCAAGGTTTTATGACGCTCCAGTAAAAGTTACAAGCATTTGTATGTTGCAAACTTTGATAGGTGTAGGACGTACCATATAGAAGTTAGGTCCATTTTAAATTTTATCAGTGGTTGATTTGGGACTCAAGGGTAGCATAGCTTTGAGCGATAGCTTAAATTGACAAGAGGATCGAGTACTTTATTGTTACAAAATTTCAAGATTTTATGACGCTCCAGTAAAAAGTTACTAGCATTTGTATGTTGCAAACTTCGATAGGTGTAGGACGTACCGTATAGAAGTTAGGGCCATTTGAAATTTGAGCAGTGTTTGATTTGGGACTCAAGGGTAGCATAGCTTTGTGCGATAGCTTAAATTGACAAGAGGCTCGAGTACTTTATTGTTACAAAATTTCAAGGTTTTATGACGCTCGAGTAAAAAGTTACAAGCATTTGTATGTTGCAAACTTTGATAGGTGTAGGACGTACCGTATAAACGTTAGGGCCATTTGAAGTTTTATCAGTGTTTGATTTGGGACTCAAGGGTAGCAAAGCTTTGAGCGATAGCTTAAATTGACAAGAAGCTCGATGTCTTTATTGTTACAAAATTTCAAGGTTTTATAACGCTCCAGTAAAAAGTTACAAGCATTTGTATGTTGCAAACTGTGATAGCTGTAGGACGTACCGTATAGAAGTTACGGCCATTTGAAGTTTTATCAGTGTTTGATTTGGGACGCAAGGGTAGCATAGCTTTGTGCTATGGCTTAAATTGATAAGAGGCTCGAGTACTTTATCGTTACAAAATTTCAAGGTTTTATGACTCTCCAATAAAAAGTTACAAGCATTTGTAAGTTGCAAACTTTGATAGGTGTAGGACGGACCGTATAGAAGTTAGGGCCATTTGAAGTTTTATCATTGTTCGATTTGGGACTCAAGGGTAGCATAGCTTTGAGCGATAGGTTAAATTGACAAGAGGCTCGAGGTCTTGATTGTTACAAAATTTCAAGGTTTTATAACGCTCCAGTAAAAGGTTACAACCATTTGTATGTTGCAAACTTTGATAGCTGTAGGACGTACCGTATAGAAGTTAGCGCCATTTGAAATTTTATCAGTGTTTGATTTGGGACTCAAGGGTAGCATAGCTTTGAGCGATAGGTTAAATTGACAAGAGGCTCGAGGTCTTTATTGTTACAAAATTTCAAAGTTTTATAACGCTCCAGTAAAAAGTTAAAACCATTTGTATGTTGCAAACTTTGATAGCTGTTGGACGTACCGTATAGAAGTTAGGGCCATTTGAAATTTTATCAGTGTTTGATTTGGGACGCAAGGGTAGCATAGCTTTAAGCGATAGCTTAAATTGACAAGAAGCTCGAGTACTTTATTGTTACAAAATCTCAAGGTTTTATGACGCTCCAGTAAAAAGATACAAGCATTTGTATGTTGCAAACTTTGATAGGTGTAGGATGTACCGTATAGAAGTTACGTCCATTTGAAGTTTTATCAGTGTTTGATTTGGGACGCAAGGGTAGCATAGCTTTCAGCGATAGCTTAAATTGACAAGAAGCTCGAGTACTTTATTTTTACAAAATTTCAAGGTTTTATGACGCTCCAGTAAAAGTTACAAGCATTTGTATGTTGCAAACTTTGATAGGTGTAGGACGTACCGTAGAGAAGTTAGGGCCATTTGAAGTTTTATCAGTGTTTGATTTGGGACGCAAGGGTAGCATAGCTTTGAGCGATAGGTTAAATTGACAAGAGGCTCGAGGTCTTTATTGTTACAAAATTTCAAGGTTTTATAACGCGCCAGTAAAAAGTTACAAGCATTTGTATGTTGCAAACTTTGATAGCTGTAGGACGTACCGTATAGAGGTTACGGCCATTTGAAGTTTTATCAGTGTTTGATTTGGGACGCAAGGGTAGCATAGCTTTGAGCGATAGCCTAAATTGACAAGAGGCTTGAGTACTTTATTGTTACAAAATTTCAAGATTTTATGACGCTCCAGTAAAAAGTTACTAGCATTTGTATGTTGCAAACTTTGATAGGTGTAGGACGTACCGTATAAACGTTAGGGCCATTTGAAGTTTTATCAGTGTTTGATTTGGGACTCAAGGGTAGCATAGCTTTCAGCGATAGCTTAAATTGACAAGAAGCTCGAGTACTTTATTGTTACAAAATTTCAAGGTTTTATGACGCTCCAGTAAAAGTTACAAGCATTTGTATGTTGCAAACTTTGATAGGTGTAGGACGTACCATATAGAAGTTAGGTCCATTTTAAATTTTATCAGTGGTTGATTTGGGACTCAAGGGTAGCATAGCTTTGAGCGATAGCTTAAATTGACTAGAGGATCGAGTACTTTATTGTTACAAAATTTCAAGATTTTATGACGCTCCAGTAAAAAGTTACTAGCATTTGTATGTTGCAAACTTCGATAGGTGTAGGACGTACCGTATAGAAGTTAGGGCCATTTGAAATTTGAGCAGTGTTTGATTTGGGACTCAAGGGTAGCATAGCTTTGTGCGATAGCTTAAATTGACAAGAGGCTCGAGTACTTTATTGTTACAAAATTTCAAGGTTTTAAGACGCTCGAGTAAAAAGTTACAAGCATTTGTATGTTGCAAACTTTGATAGGTGTAGGACGTACCGTATAAACGTTAGGGCCATTTGAAGTTTTATCAGTGTTTGATTTGGGACTCAAGGGTAGCATAGCTTTGAGCGATAGCTTAAATTGACAAGAAGCTCGATGTCTTTATTGTTACAAAATTTCAAGGTTTTATAACGCTCCAGTAAAAAGTTACAAGCATTTGTATGTTGCAAACTTTGATAGGTGTAGGACGTACCGTAGAGAAGTTAGGGCCATTTGAAGTTTTATCAGTGTTTGATTTGGGACGCAAGGGTAGCATAGCTTTGAGCGATAGGTTAAATTGACATGAGGCTCGAGGTCTTTATTGTTACAAAATTTCAAGGTTTTATAACGCTCCAGTAAAAAGTTACAAGCATTTGTATGTTGCAAACTGTGATAGCTGTAGGACGTACCGTATAGAAGTTACGGCCATTTGAAGTTTTATCAGTGTTTGATTTGGGACGCAAGGGTAGCATAGCTTTGAGCGATAGCTTAAATTGACAAGAGGCTCGAGTACTTTATTGTTACAAAATTTCAAGATTTTATGACGCTCCAGTAAAAAGTTACTAGCATTTGTATGTTGCAAACTTTGATAGGTGTAGGACGTATCGTATAAACGTTAGGGCCATTTGAAGTTTTATCAGTGTTTGATTTGGGACGCAAGGGTAGCATAGCTTTGAGCGATGGCTTAAATTGATAAGAGGCTCGAGTACTTTATCGTTACAAAATTTCAAGGTTTTATGACTCTCCAGTAAAAAGTTACAAGCATTTGTAAGTTGCAAACTTTGATAGGTGTAGGACGGACCGTATAGAAGTTAGGGCCATTTGAAGTTTTATCATTGTTCGATTTGGGACTCAAGGGTAGCATAGCTTTGAGCGATAGGTTAAATTGACAAGAGGCTCGAGGTCTTGATTGTTACAAAATTTCAAGGTTTTATAACGCTCCAGTAAAAGGTTACAACCATTTGTATGTTGCAAACTTTGATAGCTGTAGGACGTACCGTATAGAAGTTAGCGCCATTTGAAATTTTATCAGTGTTTGATTTGGGACTCAAGGGTAGCATAGCTTTGAGCGATAGGTTAAATTGACAAGAGGCTCGAGGTCTTTATTGTTACAAAATTTCAAAGTTTTATAACGCTCCAGTAAAAAGTTAAAACCATTTGTATGTTGCAAACTTTGATAGCTGTTGGACGTACCGTATAGAAGTTAGGGCCATTTGAAATTTTATCAGTGTTTGATTTGGGACGCAAGGGTAGCATAGCTTTAAGCGATAGCTTAAATTGACAAGAAGCTCGAGTACTTTATTGTTACAAAATCTCAAGGTTTTATGACGCTCCAGTAAAAAGATACAAGCATTTGTATGTTGCAAACTTTGATAGGTGTAGGACGTACCGTATAGAAGTTACGTCCATTTGAAGTTTTATCAGTGTTTGATTTGGGACGCAAGGGTAGCATAGCTTTCAGCGATAGCTTAAATTGACAAGAAGCTCGAGTACTTTATTTTTACAAAATTTCAAGGTTTTATGACGCTCCAGTAAAAGTTACAAGCATTTGTATGTTGCAAACTTTGATAGGTGTAGGACGTACCGTAGAGAAGTTAGGGCCATTTGAAGTTTTATCAGTGTTTGATTTGGGACGCAAGGGTAGCATAGCTTTGAGCTATAGGTTAAATTGACAAGAGGCTCGAGGTCTTTATTGTTACAAAATTTCAAGGTTTTATAACGCGCCAGTAAAAAGTTACAAGCATTTGTATGTTGCAAACTTTGATAGCTGTAGGACGTACCGTATAGAAGTTACGGCCATTTGAAGTTTTATCAGTGTTTGATTTGGTACTCAAGGGTAGCATAGCTTTGAGCGATAGCTTAAATTGACAAGAGGCTCGAGTACTTTATTGTTACAAAATTTCAAGATTTTATGACGCTCCAGTAAAAAGTTACTAGCATTTGTGTGTTGCAAACTTTGATAGGTGTAGGACGTACCGTATAAACGATAGGGCCATTTGAAGTTTTATCAGTGTTTGATTTGGGACTCAAGGGTCGCATAGCTTTGAGCGATAGCTTAAATTGACAAGAAGCTCGAGTACTTTATTGTTACAAAATCTCAAGGTTTTATGACGCTCCAGTAAAAAGTTACAAGCATTTGTATGTTACATACTTTGATAGGTGTAGGACGTACCGTATAGAAATTAGGGCCATTTGAAGTTTTATCCATGTTGGATCTGGGACTCAAGGGTAGCATAGCTTTCAGCGATAGCTTAAATTGACAAGAAGCTCGAATACTTTATTGTTACAAAATTTCAAGGTTTTATGACGCTCCAGTAAAAGCTACAAGCATTTGTATGTTGCAAACTTTGATAGGTGTAGGACGTACCATATAGAAGTTAGGTCCATTTTAAATTTTATCAGTGGTTGATTTGGGACTCAAGGGTAGCATAGCTTTGAGCGATAGCTTAAATTGACAAGAGGATCGAGTACTTTATTGTTACAAAATTTCAAGATTTTATGACGCTCCAGTAAAAAGTTACTAGCATTTGTATGTTGCAAACTTCGATAGGTGTAGGACGTACCGTATAGAAGTTAGGGCCATTTGAAATTTGAGCAGTGTTTGATTTGGGACTCAAGAGTAGCATAGCTTTGTGCGATAGCTTAAATTGACAAGAGGCTCGAGTACTTTATTGTTACAAAATTTCAAGGTTTTATGACGCTCGAGTAAAAAGTTACAAGCATTTGTATGTTGCAAACTTTGATAGGTGTAGGACGTACCGTATAAACGTTAGGGCCATTTGAAGTTTTATCAGTGTTTGATTTGGGACTCAAGGGTAGCATAGCTTTGAGCGATAGCTTAAATTGACAAGAAGCTCGATGTCTTTATTGTTACAAAATTTCAAGGTTTTATAACGCTCCAGTAAAAAGTTACAAGCATTTGTATGTTGCAAACTTTGATAGGTGTAGGACGTACCGTAGAGAAGTTAGGGCCATTTGAAGTTTTATCAGTGTTTGATTTGGGACGCAAGGGTAGCATAGCTTTGAGCGATAGGTTAAATTGACATGAGGCTCGAGGTCTTTATTGTTACAAAATTTCAAGGTTTTATAACGCTCCAGTAAAAAGTTACAAGCATTTGTATGTTGCAAACTGTGATAGCTGTAGGACGTACCGTATAGAAGTTACGGCCATTTGAAGTTTTATCAGTGTTTGATTTGGGACGCAAGGGTAGCATAGCTTTGAGCGATAGCTTAAATTGACAAGAGGCTCGAGTACTTTATTGTTACAAAATTTCAAGATTTTATGACGCTCCAGTAAAAAGTTACTAGCATTTGTATGTTGCAAACTTTGATAGGTGTAGGACGTATCGTATAAACGTTAGGGCCATTTGAAGTTTTATCAGTGTTTGATTTGGGACGCAAGGGTAGCATAGCTTTGAGCGATGGCTTAAATTGATAAGAGGCTCGAGTACTTTATCGTTACACAATTTCAAGGTTTTATGACTCTCCAGTAAAAAGTTACAAGCATTTGTAAGTTGCAAACTTTGATAGGTGTAGGACGGACCGTATAGAAGTTAGGGCCATTTGAAGTTTTATCATTGTTCGATTTGGGACTCAAGGGTAGCATAGCTTTGAGCGATAGGTTAAATTGACAAGAGGCTCGAGGTCTTGATTGTTACAAAATTTCAAGGTTTTATAACGCTCCAGTAAAAGGTTACAACCATTTGTATGTTGCAAACTTTGATAGCTGTAGGACGTACCGTATAGAAGTTAGCGCCATTTGAAATTTTATCAGTGTTTGATTTGGGACTCAAGGGTAGCATAGCTTTGAGCGATAGGTTAAATTGACAAGAGGCTCGAGGTCTTTATTGTTACAAAATTTCAAAGTTTTATAACGCTCCAGTAAAAAGTTAAAACCATTTGTATGTTGCAAACTTTGATAGCTGTTGGACGTACCGTATAGAAGTTAGGGCCATTTGAAATTTTATCAGTGTTTGATTTGGGACGCAAGGGTAGCATAGCTTTAAGCGATAGCTTAAATTGACAAGAAGCTCGAGTACTTTATTGTTACAAAATCTCAAGGTTTTATGACGCTCCAGTAAAAAGATACAAGCATTTGTATGTTGCAAACTTTGATAGGTGTAGGACGTACCGTATAGAAGTTACGGCCATTTGAAGTTTTATCAGTGTTTGATTTGGGACGCAAGGGTAGCATAGCTTTCAGCGATAGCTTAAATTGACAAGAAGCTCGAGTACTTTATTTTTACAAAATTTCAAGGTTTTATGACGCTCCAGTAAAAGTTACAAGCATTTGTATGTTGCAAACTTTGATAGGTGTAGGACGTACCGTAGAGAAGTTAGGGCCATTTGAAGTTTTATCAGTGTTTGATTTGGGACGCAAGGGTAGCATAGCTTTGAGCGATAGGTTAAATTGACAAGAGGCTCGAGGTCTTTATTGTTACAAAATTTCAAGGTTTTATAACGCGCCAGTAAAAAGTTACAAGCATTTGTATGTTGCAAACTTTGATAGCTGTAGGACGTACCGTATAGAAGTTACGGCCATTTGAAGTTTTATCAGTGTTTGATTTGGGACGCAAGGGTAGCATAGCTTTGAGCGATAGCCTAAATTGACAAGAGGCTTGAGTACTTTATTGTTACAAAATTTCAAGATTTTATGACGCTCCAGTAAAAAGTTACTAGCATTTGTATGTTGCAAACTTTGATAGGTGTAGGACGTACCGTATAAACGTTAGGGCCATTTGAAGTTTTATCAGTGTTTGATTTGGGACTCAAGGGTAGGGTAGCTTTAAACGATAGCTTAAATTGACAAGAAGCTCGAGAACTTTATTGTTACAAAATCTCAAGGTTTTATGACGCTCCAGTAAAAAGATACAAGCATTTGTATGTTGCAAACTTTGATAGGTGTAGGACGTACTGTATAGAAGTTAGGGCCATTTGAAGTTTTATCAGTGTTTGATTTGGGATTCAAGGGTAGCATAGCTTTGAGCGATAGCTTAAATTGAGAAGAGGCTCGAGTACTTTTTCGTTACAAAATTTCAAGGTTTTATGACGCTCCAGTAAAAAGTTACAAGCATTTGTAAGTTGCAAACTTTGATAGGTGTAGGACGGACCGTATAGAAGTTAGGGCCATTTGAAGTTTTATCATTGTTCGATTTGGGACTCAAGGGTAGCATAGCTTTGTGCGATAGCTTAAATTGACAAGAAACTCGAGTACTTTATTGTTACAAAATTTCAAGGTTTTATGACGCTCCAGTAAAAGTTACAAGAATTTGTATGTTGCAAACTTTGATAGGTGTAGGACGTACCGTATAGAAGTTAGGGCCATTTTAAATTTTATCAGTGGTTGATTTGGGACTCAAGGGTAGCATAGCTTTTTAGCGATAGCTTAAATTGACAAGAGGCTCGAGTACTTTATTGTTACAAAATTTCAAGGTTTTATGACGCTCCAGTAAAAAGTTACTAGCATTTGTATGTTGCAAACTTTGATAGGTGTAGGACGTACCGTATAGAAGTTAGGGCCATTTGAAGTTTTATCAGTGTTTGATTTGGGACGCAAGGGTAGCATAGCTTTCAGCGATAGCTTAAATTGACAAGAAGCACGAGTACTTTATTTCTACAAAATTTCAAGGTTTTATGACGCTCCAGTAAAAAGATACAAGCATTTGTATGTTGCAAACTTTGATAGGTGTAGGACGTACTGTATAGAAGTTAGGGCCATTTGAAGTTTTATTAGTGTTTGATTTGGGACTCAAGGGTAGCATAGCTTTGAGCGATAGCTTAAATTGACAAGATGCTCGAGTACTTTATTGTTACAAAATTTCAAGATGTTATGACGCTCCAGTAAAAAGTTACTAGCATTTGTATGTTGCAAACTTTGATAGGTGTAGGACGTACCGTATAAACGTTAGGGCCATTTGAAGTTTTATCAGTGTTTGATTTGGGACTCAAGGGTAGCATAACTTTAAACGATAGCTTAAATTGACAAGAAGCTCGAGTACTTTATTGTTACAAAATCTCAAGGTTTTATGACGCTCCAGTAAAAAGATACAAGCATTTGTATGTTGCAAACTTTGATAGGTGTAGGACGTACTGTATAGAAGTTAGGGCCATTTGAAGTTTTATCAGTGTTTGATTTGGGATTCAAGGGTAGCATAGCTTTGAGCGATAGCTTAAATTGAGAAGAGGCTTGAGTACTTTATCGTTACAAAATTTCAAGGTTTTATGACGCTCCAGTAAAAAGTTACAAGCATTTGTAAGTTGCAAACTTTGATAGGTGTAGGACGGACCGTATAGAAGTTAGGGCCATTTGAAAATTTATCATTGTTCGATTTGGGACTCAAGGGTAGCATAGCTTTGTGCGATAGCTTAAATTGACAAGAAACTCGAGTACTTTATTGTTACAAAATTTCAAGGTTTTATGACGCTCGAGTAAAAAGTTACAAGCATTTGTATGTTGCAAACTTTGATAGGTGTAGGACGTACCGTATAGAAGTTACGGCCATTTGAAGTTTTATCAGTGTTTGATTTGGGACGCAAGGGTAGCATAGCTTTAGCGATAGCTTAAATTGACAAGAGGTTCGAGTACTTTATTGTTACAAAATTTCAAGATTTTATGACGCTCCAGTAAAAAGTTACTAGCATTTGTATGTTGCAAACTTTGATAGGTGTAGGACGTACCGTATAGAAGTTACGGCCATTTGAAATTTGAGCAGTGTTTGATTTGGGACTCAAGGGTAGCATAGCTTTTTGCGATAGCTTAAATTGACAAGAGGCTCGAGTACTTTATTGTTACAAAATTTCAAGGTTTTATGACGCTCGAGTAAAAAGTTACAAGCATTTGTATGTTGCAAACTTTGATAGGTGTAGGACGTACCGTATAGAAGTTACGGCCATTTGAAGTTTTATCAGTGTTTGATTTGGGACTCAAGGGTAGCATAGCTGTTTGCGATAGCTTAAATTGACAAGAGGCTCGAGTACTTTATTGTTACAAAATTTCAAGGTTTTATGACGCTCGAGTAAAAAGTTACAAGCATTTGAATGTTGCAAACTTTGATAGGTGTAGGACGTACCGTATAGAAGTTACGGCCATTTGAAGTTTTATCAGTGTTTGATTTGGGACGCAAGGGTAGCATAGCTTTCAGCGATAGCTTAAATTGACAAGAAGCACGAGTACTTTATTTCTACAAAATTTCAAGGTTTTATGACGCTCCAGTAAAAAGATACAAGCATTTGTATGTTGCAAACTTTGATAGGTGTAGGACGTACTGTATAGAAGTTAGGGCCATTTGAAGTTTTATTAGTGTTTGATTTGGGACTCAAGGGTAGCATAGCTTTGAGCGATAGCTTAAATTGACAAGATGCTCGAGTACTTTATTGTTACAAAATTTCAAGATGTTATGACGCTCCAGTAAAAAGTTACTAGCATTTGTATGTTGCAAACTTTGATAGGTGTAGGACGTACCGTATAAACGTTAGGGCCATTTGAAGTTTTATCAGTGTTTGATTTGGGACTCAAGGGTAGCATAACTTTAAACGATAGCTTAAATTGACAAGAAGCTCGAGTACTTTATTGTTACAAAATCTCAAGGTTTTATGACGCTCCAGTAAAAAGATACAAGCATTTGTATGTTGCAAACTTTGATAGGTGTAGGACGTACTGTATAGAAGTTAGGGCCATTTGAAGTTTTATCAGTGTTTGATTTGGGATTCAAGGGTAGCATAGCTTTGAGCGATAGCTTAAATTGAGAAGAGGCTTGAGTACTTTATCGTTACAAAATTTCAAGGTTTTATGACGCTCCAGTAAAAAGTTACAAGCATTTGTAAGTTGCAAACTTTGATAGGTGTAGGACGGACCGTATAGAAGTTAGGGCCATTTGAAGTTTTATCATTGTTCGATTTGGGACTCAAGGGTAGCATAGCTTTGTGCGATAGCTTAAATTGACAAGAAACTCGAGTACTTTATTGTTACAAAATTTCAAGGTTTTATGACGCTCCAGTAAAAGTTACAAGAATTTGTATGTTGCAAACTTTGATAGGTGTAGGACGTACCGTATAGAAGTTAGGGCCATTTTAAATTTTATCAGTGGTTGATTTGGGACCCAAGGGTAGCATAGCTTTGAGCGATAGCTTAAATTGACAAGAGGTTCGAGTACTTTATTGTTACAAAATTTCAAGATTTTATGACGCTCCAGTAAAAAGTTACTAGCATTTGTATGTTGCAAACTTTGATAGGTGTAGGACGTACCGTATAGAAGTTACGGCCATTTGAAATTTGAGCAGTGTTTGATTTGGGACTCAAGGGTAGCATAGCTTTTTGCGATAGCTTAAATTGACAAGAGGCTCGAGTACTTTATTGTTACAAAATTTCAAGGTTTTATGACGCTCGAGTAAAAAGTTACAAGCATTTGTATGTTGCAAACTTTGATAGGTGTAGGACGTACCGTATAGAAGTTACGGCCATTTGAAGTTTTATCAGTGTTTGATTTGGAACGCAAGGGTAGCATAGCTTTCAGCGATAGCTTAAATTGACAAGAAGCACGAGTACTTTATTTCTACAAAATTTCAAGGTTTTATGACGCTCCAGTAAAAAGATACAAGCATTTGTATGTTGCACACTTTGATAGGTGTAGGACGTACCGTATAGAAGTTACGGCCATTTGAAGTTTTATCAGTGTTTGATTTGGAACGCAAGGGTAGCATAGCTTTCAGCGATAGCTTAAATTGACAAGAAGCACGAGTACTTTATTGTTACAAAATTTCAAGATTTTATGACGCTCCAGTAAAAAGTTACTAGCATTTGTATGTTGCAAACTATGATAGGTGTAGGACGTACCGTATAGAAGTTACGGCCATTTGAAATTTGAGCAGTGTTTGATTTGGGACTCAAGGGTAGCATAGCTTTTTGCGATAGCTTAAATTGACAAGAGGCTCGAGTACTTTATTGTTACAAAATTTCAAGGTTTTATGACGCTCGAGTAAAAAGTTACAAGCATTTGTATGTTGCAAACTTTGATAGGTGTAGGACGTACCGTATAGAAGTTACGGCCATTTGAAGTTTTCTCAGTGTTTGATTTGGGACGCAAGGGTAGCATAGCTTTGAGCGATAGCTTAAATTGACAAGATGCTCGAGTACTTTATTGTTACAAAATTTCAAGATGTTATGACGCTCCAGTAAAAAGTTACTAGCATTTGTATGTCGCAAACTTTAATAGGTGTAGGACGTACCGTATAGAAGTTAGGGCCATTTGAAATTTGAGCAGTGTTTGATTTGGGACTCAAGGGTAGCATAGCTTTTTGCGATAGCTTAAATTGACAAGAGGCTCGAGTACTTTATTGTTACAAAATTTCAAGGTTTTATGACGCTCGAGTAAAAAGTTACAAGCATTTGTATGCTGCAAACTTTGATAGGTGTAGGACGTACCGTATAGAAGTTACGGCCATTTGAAGTTTTATCAGTGTTTGATTTGGGACGCAAGGGTAGCATAGCTTTGAGCGATAGGTTAAATTGACAAGAGGCTCGAGGTCTTTGTTGTTACAAAATTTCAAGGTTTTATAACGCTCCAGTAAAAAGTTACAAGCATTTGTTTGTTACATACTTTGATAGCTGTAGGACGTACCGTATAGAAGTTAGGGCCATTTGAAATTTTATCAGTGTTTGATTTGGTACTCAAGGGTCGCATAGCTTTGAGCGATAGCTTAAATTGACAAGAGGCTCGAGTACGTTATTGTTACAAAATTTCAAGATTTTATGACGCTCCAGTAAAAAGTTACTACCATTTGTATGTTGCAAACTATGATAAGTGTAGGACGTACCGTATAAACGATAGGGCCATTTGAAGTTTTATCAGTGTTTGATTTGGGACTCAAGGGTAGCATAGCTTTGAGTGATAGCTTAAATTGACAAGAAGCTCGAGTACTTTATTGTTACAAAATCTCAAGGTTTTATGACGCTCCAGTAAAAAGATACAAGCATTTGTATGTTGCAAACTTTGATAGGTGTAGGACGGACCGTATAGAAGTTAGGGCCATTTGAAGTTTTATCATTTTTCGATTTGGGACTCAAGGGTAGCATAGCTTTGAGCGATAGGTTAAATTGACAAGAGGCTCGAGGTCTTTATTGTTACAAAATTTCAAGGTTTTATAACGCTCCAGTAAAAAGTTACAACCATTTGTATGTTGCAAACTTTGATAGCTGTATGACGTACCGTATAGAAGTAAGGGCCATTTGAAGTTTTATCAGTGTTTGATTTGGGACTCAGGGGTAGCATAGCTTTGAGCGATAGCTTAAATTGACAAGAGGCTCGAGTACTTTATTGTTACAAAATTTCAAGGTTTTATGACACTCCAGTAAAAAGTTACAAGCATTTGTATGTTTCCAACTTTGATAGGTGTAGGACGTACCGTATAGAAGTTAGGGCCATTTGAAGTTTTATAAGTGTTTGATTTGAGACTCAAGGTTAGCATAGCTTTGAGCGATAGGTTAAATTGACAAGAGGCTCGAGGTCTTTATTGTTACAAAATTTCAAGGTTTTATAACGCTCCAGTAAAAAGTTACAAGCATTTGTATGTTGCAAACTTTGATAGCTGTAGGACGTACCGTATAGAAGTTAGGGCCATTTGAAATTTTATCAGTGTTTGAATTGGGACTCAAGGGTAGCATAGCTTTGAGCGATAGCTTAAATTGGCAAGAGGCTCGAGTACTTTATTGTTACAAAATTTCAAGGTTTTATGACGCTCCAATAAAAAGTTACAAGCATTTGTATGTTGCAAACTTTGATAGGTTTAGGACGTACCGTATAGAAGTGAGGACCATTTGAAGTTTTATCAGTGTTTGATTTGGGACTCAAGGGTAGCAAAGCTTTGATCGATAGCTTAAATTGACAAGAGGCTCGAGTACTTTATTGTTACAAAATTTCAAGGTTTGATGACGCTTCAGTAAAAAGTTACAAGCATTTGTATGTTACAAACTTTGATAGGTGTAGGACGTACCGTATAGAAGTTAGGGCCATTTGAAGTTTTATCAGTGTTTGATTTGGGACTCAAAGCTGAGCTTTGAGCGATAGCTTAAATTGACAAGAGGCTCGAGTACTTTATTGTTACAAAATTTCAAGGTTTTATGACGCTTCAGTAAAAAGTTACAAGCATTTGTATGCTGCAAACTTTGATATTAGTAGGACTTACTGTATGGAAGTTAGGGCCATTTGAACTTTTATCAGTGTTTGATTTGGGACTCAACGGTAGCATAGCTTTGAGCGATAGCTTAAATTGACAAGAGGCTCGAGTACTTTATTGTTACAAAATTTCAAGGTTTTATGACGCTCCAGTAAACAGTTACAAGCATTTGTATGTTGCCAACTTTGATATGTGTAGGACGTACCGTATAGAAGTTAAGGCCATTTGAAGTTTTATCATTGTTCGATTTGGGACTCAAGGGTAGCATAGCTTTGAGCGATAGCTTAAATTGACAAGAGGCTCGAGTACTTTATTGTTACAAAATTTCAAGGTTTTCTGACGCTCCAGTAAAAAGTTACAAGCATTTGTATGTTACATACTTTGATAGGTGTAGGACGTACCGTATAGAAATTAGGGCCATTTGAAGTTTTATCAGTGTTTGATTTGGGACTCAAGGGTAGCATAGCTTTGAGCGATAGCTTAAATTGAGAAGAGGCTCGAGTACTTTATTTTTACAAAATTTCAAGGTTTTATGACGATCCAGTAAAAACATACAAGCATTTGTATGTTGCAAACTTTGATAGGTGTAGGACGTACTGTATAGAAGTTAGGGCCATTTATCAGTGTTTGATTTGGGACTCAACGGTAGCATAGCTTTGAGCGATAGCTTAAATTGACAAGAGGCTCGAGTACTTTATTGTTACAAAATTTCAAGGTTTTATGACGCTCCAGTAAAAAGTTACAAGCATTTGTATGTTACATACTTTGATAGGTGTAGGACGTACCGTATAGAAATTAGGGCCATTTGAAGTTTTATCAGTGTTTGATTTGGGACTCAAGGGTAGCATAGCTTTGAGCGATAGCTTAAATTGAGAAGAGGCTCGAGTATTTTATTGTTACAAAATTTCAAGGTTTTATGACGCTCCAGTAAAAAGTTACAAGCATTTGTATGTTGCAAACTTTGATAGGTGTAGGACGTACCGTATAGAAGTTAGGGCCATTTGAAGTTTTATCAGAGTTTGATTTGGCACGCAAGGGTAGCATAGCTTTGAGCGATAGGTTAAATTGACAAGAGGCTCGAGGTCTTTATTGTTACAAAATTTCAAGGTTTTATAACACTCCAGTAAAAAGTTACAAGCATTTGTATGTTGCAAACTTTGATAGCTGTAGGACGTACCGCATAGAAGTTACGGCCATTTGAAGTATTAGCAGTGTTTGATTTGGGACGCAAGGGTAGCATAGCTTTGAGCGATAGCTTAAATTGACAAGAGGCTCGAGTACTTTATTGTTACAAAATTTCAAGATTTTATGACGCTCCAGTAAAAAGTTACTAGCATTTGTATGTTGCAAACTTTGATAGGTGTAGGACGTACCGTATAAACGTTAGGGCCATTTGAAGTTTTATCAGTGTTTGATTTGGGACTCAAGGGTAGCATAGCTTTGAGCGATAGCTTAAATTGAGAAGAGGCTCGAGTACTTTATCGTTACAAAATTTCAAGGTTTTATGACGCTCCAGTAAAAAGTTACAAGCATTTGTAAGTTGCAAACTTTGATAGGTATAGGACGTACCGTATAGAAGTTAGGGCCGTTTGAAGTTTTAGCATTGTTCGATTTGGGACTCAAGGGTAGCATAGCTTTGAGCGATAGGTTAAATTGACAAGAGGCTCGAGGTCTTTATTGTTACAAAATTTCAAGGTTTTATAACGCTCCAGTAAAAAGTTACAACCATTTGTATGTTGCAAACTTTGATAGCTGTAGGACGTACCGTATAGAAGTTAGGGCCATTTGAAATTTTATCAGTGTTTGATTGGGGACTCAAGGGTAGCATAGCTTTGAGCGATAGCTTAAACTGACAAGAGGCTCGAGTACTTTATTGTTACAAAATTGCAAGGTTTTATGATGCTCCAGTAAAAAGTTACAAGCATTTGTATGTTGCCAACTTTGATAGGTGTAGGACGTACCGTATAGAAGTTAGGGCTATTTGAAGTTTTATAAGTGTTTGATTTGGGACTCAAGGTTAGCATAGCTTTGAGCGATAGCTTAAATTGACAAGAGGCTCGAGTACTTTATTGTTACAAAATTTCAAGGTTTTATGACGCTCCAGTAAAAAGTTACAAGCATTTGTATGTTACATACTTTGATAGGTGTAGGACGTACCGTATAGAAATTAGGGCCATTTGAAGTTTTATCAGTGTTTGATTTGGGACTCAAGGGTAGCATAGCTTTGAGCGATAGCTTAAATTGAGAAGAGGCTCGAGTACTTTATTGTTACAAAATTTCAAGGTTTTTTGACGCTCCAGTAAAAAGTAACAAGCATTTGTATGTTCCAAACTTTGATAGGTGTAGGACGTACCGTATAGAAGTAAGGGCCATGTGAAGTTTTATCCATGTTGGATCTGGGACTCAAGGGTAGCATAGCTTTCAGCGATAGCATAAATTGACAAGAAGCTCGAGTACTTTATTGTTACAAAATTTCAAGGTTTTATGACGCTCCAGTAAAAGTTACAAGCATTTGTATGTTGCAAACTTTGATAGGTGTGGGACGTACCGTATAGAAGTTAGGGGCATTTTAAATTTTATCAGTGTTTGATTTGGGACACAAGGGTAGCATAGCTTTGAGCGATAGCTTAAATTGACAAGAGGCTCGAGTACTTTATTGTTACAAAATTTCAAGATTTTATGACGGTCCAGTAAAAAGTTACTAGCATTTGTATGTTGCAAACTTTGATAGGTGTAGGACATACCGTATAGAAATTAGGGCCATTTGAAATTTGAGCAGTGTTTGATTTGGGACTCAAGGGTAGCATAGCTTTGTGCGATAGCTTAAATTAACAAGAGGCTCGAGTACTTTATTGTTACAAAATTGCAAGGTTTTATGACGCTCGAGTAAAAAGTTACAAGCATTTGTATGTTGCAAACTTTGATAGGTGTAGGACGTACCGTATAGAAGTGACGGCCATTTGAAGTTTTATCAGTGTTTGATTTGGGACGCAAGGGTAGCATAGCTTTCAGTGATAGCTTAAATTGACAAGAAGCTCGAGTACTTTATTTTTACAAAATTTTAAGGTTTTATGACGCTCCAGTAAAAAGATACAAGCATTTGTATGTTGCAAACTTTGATAGGTGTAGGACGTACTGTATAGAAGTTAGGGCCATTTGAAGTTTTATTAGTGTTTGATTTGGGACTCAAGGGTAGCATAGCTTTGAGCGATAGCTTAAATTGACAAGAGGCTCGAGTACTTTATTGTTACAAAATTTCAAGATTTTATGACGCTCCAGTAAAAAGTTACTAGCATTTGTATGTTGCAAACTTTGATAGGTGTAGGACGTACCGTATAGAAGTTAGGGCCATTTGAAATTTGAGCAGTGTTTGATTTGGGACTCAAGGGTAGCATAGCTTTGTGCGATTGCTTAAATTGACAAGAGGCTTGAGTACTTTATTGTTACAAAATTTCAAGGTTTTATGACGCTCGAGTAAAAAGTTACAAGCATTTGTATGTTGCAAACTTTGATAGGTGTAGGACGTACCGTATAGAAGTTACGGCCATTTGAAGTTTTATCAGTGTTTGATTTGGGACGCAAGGGTAGCATAGCTTTGAGCGATAGGTTAAATTGACAAGAGGCTCGAGGTCTTTATTGTTACAAAATTTCAAGGTTTTATAACGCTCCAGTAAAAAGTTACAAGCATTTGTATGTTGCAAACTTTGATAGGTGTAGGACGAACCGTATAAAAGTTACGGCCATTTGAAGTTTTATCAGTGTTTGATTTGGGACTCAAGGGTAGCATAGCTTTGAGCGATAGCTTAAATTGGCAAGAGGCTCGAGTACTTTATTGTTACAAAATTTCAAGGTTTTATGACGCTCCAATAAAAAGTTACAAGCATTTGTATGTTGCAAACTTTGATAGGTTTAGGACGTACCGTATAGAAGTGAGGGCCATTTGAAGTTTCATCAGTGTTTGATTTGGGACTCAAGGGTAGCAAAGCTTTGAGCGATAGCTTAAATTGACAAGAGGCTCGAGTACTTTATTGTTACAAAATTTCAAGGTTTGATGACGCTTCAGTAAAAAGTTACAAGCATTTGTATGTTGCAAACTTTGATAGGTGTAGGACGTACCGTATAGAAGTTAGGGCCATTTGAAGTTTTATCAGTGTTTGATTTGGGACTCAAAGCTGAGCTTTGAGCGATAGCTTAAATTGACAAGAGGCTCGAGTACTTTCTTGTTACAAAATTTCAAGGTTTTATAACGCTCGAGTAAAAAGTTACAAGCATTTGTATGTTGCAAACTTTGATAGGTGTAGGACGTACCGTATAGAAGTTAGGGCCATTTGAAGTTTTATCAGTGTTTGATTTGGCACGCAAGGGTAGCATAGCTTTGAGCGATAGGTTAAATTGACAAGAGGCTCGAGGTCTTTATTGTTACAAAATTTCAAGGTTTTATAACGCTCCAGTAAAAAGTTACAAGCATTTGTATGTTGCAAACTTTGATAGCTGTAGGACGTATCGTATAGAAGTTACGGCCGCTTGAAGTATTATCAGTGTTTGATTTGGGACGCAAGGGTAGCATAGCTTTGAGCGATAGCTTAAATTGACAAGAGGCTCGAGTACTTTATTGTTACAAAATTTCAAGATTTTATGACGCTCCAGTAAAAAGTTACTAGCATTTGTATGTTGCAAACTTTGATAGGTGTAGGACGTACTGTATAAACGTTAGGGCCATTTGAAGTTTTATCAGTGTTTGATTTGGGACTCAAGGGCAGCATAGCTTTGAGCGATAGCTTAAATTGAGAAGAGGCTCGAGTACTTTATCGTTACAAAATTTCAAGGTTTTATGACGCTCCAGTAAAAAGTTACAAGCATTTGTAAGTTGCAAACTTTGATAGGTGTAGGACGTACCGTATAGAAGTTAGGGCCGTTTGAAATTTTATCAGTGTTTGATTGGGGACTCAAGGGTAGCATAGCTTTGAGCGATAGCTTAAATTGACAAGAGGCTCGAGTACTTTATTGTTACAAAATTGCCAGGTTTTATGATGCTCCAGTAAAAAGTTACAAGCATTTGTATGTTGCCAACTTTGATAGGTGTAGGACGTACCGTATAGAAGTTAGGGCTATTTGAAGTTTTATAAGTGTTTGATTTGGGACTCAAAGTTAGGATAGCTTTTTTTTTTTTAGCTTAAATTGACAAGAGGCTCGAGTACTTTATTGTTACAAAATTTTAAGGTTTTATGACGCTCCAGTAAAAAGTTACAAGCATTTGTATGTTACATACTTTGATAGGTGTAGGACGTACCGTATAGAAATTAGGGCCATTTGAAGTTTTATCAGTGTTTGATTTGGGACTCAAGGGTAGCATAGCTTTGAGCGATAGCTTAAATTGAGAAGAGGCTCGAGTACTTTATTGTTACAAAATTTCAAGGGTTTTTGACGCTCCAGTAAAAAGTAACAAGCATTTGTATGTTCCAAACTTTGATAGGTGTAGGACGTACCGTATAGAAGTAAGGGCCATGTGAAGTTTTATCCATGTTGGATCTGGGACTCAAGGGTAGCATAGCTTTCAGCGATAGCATAAATTGACAAGAAGCTCGAGTACTTTACTGTTACAAAATTTCAAGGTTTTATGACGCTCCAGTAAAAGTTACAAGCATTTGTATGTTGCAAACTTTGATAGGTGTGGGACGTACCGTATAGAAGTTAGGGGCATTTTAAATTTTATCAGTGTTTGATTTGGGACTCAAGGGTAGCATAGCTTTGAGCGATAGCTTAAATTAACAAGAGGCTCGAGTACTTTATTGTTACAAAATTTCAAGATTTTATGACGCTCCAGTAAAAAGTTACTAGCATTTGTATGTTGCAAACTTTGATAGGTGTAGGACATACCGTATAGAAATTAGGGCCATTTGAAATTTGAGCAGTGTTTGATTTGGGACTCAAGGGTAGCATAGCTTTGTGCGATAGCTTAAATTGACAAGAGGCTCGAGTACTTTATTGTTACAAAATTGCAAGGTTTTATGACGCTCGAGTAAAAAGTTACAAGCATTTGTATGTTGCAAACTTTGATAGGTGTAGGACGTACCGTATAGAAGTTACGGCCATTTGAAGTTTTATCAGTGTTTGATTTGGGACGCAAGGGTAGCATAGCTTTCAGCGATAGCTTAAATTGACAAGAAGCTCGAGTACTTTATTTTTACAAAATTGCAAGGTTTTATGACGCTCCAGTAAAAAGATACAAGCATTTGTATGTTGCAAACTTTGATAGGTGTAGGACGTACTTTATAGAAGTTAGGGCCATTTGAAGTTTTATTAGTGTTTGATTTGGGACTCAAGGGTAGCATAGCTTTGAGCGATAGCTTAAATTGACAAGAGGCTCGGGTACTTTATTGTTACAAAATTTCAAGATTTTATGACGCTCCAGTAAAAAGTTACTAGCATTTGTATGTTGCAAACTTTGATAGGTGTAGGACGTACCGTATAGAAGTTACGGCCATTTGAAGTTTTATCAGTGTTTGATTTGGGACTCAAGGGTAGCATAGCTTTGAGCGATAGCTTAAATTGGCAAGAGGCTCGAGTACTTTATTGTTACAAAATTTCAAGGTTTTATGACGCTCCAATAAAAAGTTACAAGCATTTGTATGTTGCAAACTTTGATAGGTTTAGGACGTACCGTATAGAAGTGAGGGCCATTTGAAGTTTTATCAGTGTTTGATTTGGGACTCAAGGGTAGCAAAGCTTTGAGCGATAGCTTAAATTGACAAGAGGCTCGAGTACTTTATTGTTACAAAATTTCAAGGTTTGATGACGCTTCAGTAAAAAGTTACAAGCATTTGTATGTTGCAAACTTTGATAGGTGTAGGACGTACCGTATAGAAGTTAGGGCCATTTGAAGTTTTATCAGTGTTTGATTTGGGACTCAAAGCTGAGCTTTGAGCGATAGCTTAAATTGACAAGAGGCTCGAGTACTTACTTGTTACAAAATTTCAAGGTTTTATGAAGCTCCAGTAAAAAGTTACTAGCATTTGTATGTTGCAAACTTTGATAGGTGTAGGACGTACCGTATAAACGTTAGGGCCATTTGAAGTTTTATCAGTGTTTGATTTGCGACTCAAGGGTAGTATAGCTTTGAGCGATAGCTTAAATTGACAAGAGGCTCGAGTACTTTCTTGTTACAAAATTTCAAGGTTTTATGACGCTCCAGTAAAAGTTACAAGCATTTGTATGTTGCAAACTTTGATAGGTGTGGGACGTACCGTATAGAAGTTAGGGGCATTTTAAATTTTATCAGTGTTTCATTTGGGACTCAAGGGTAGCATAGCTTTGAGCGATAGCTTAAATTGACAAGAGGCTCGAGTACTTTATTGTTACAAAATTTCAAGATTTTATGACGCTCCAGTAAAAAGTTACTAGCATTTGTATGTTGCAAACTTTGATAGGTGTAGGACATAGCGTATAGAAATTAGGGCCATTTGAAATTTGAGCAGTGTTTGATTTGGGACTCAAGGGTAGCATAGTTTTGTGCGATAGCTTAAATTGACAAGAGGCTCGAGTACTTTATTGTTACAAAATTGCAAGGTTTTATGACGCTCGAGTAAAAAGTTACAAGCATTTGTATGTTGCAAACTTTGATAGCTGTAGGACGTACCGTATAAAAGTTACGGCCATTTGAAGTTTTATCAGTGTTTGATTTGGGACGCAAGGGTAGCATAGCTTTCAGCGATAGCTTAAATTGACAAGAAGCTCGAGTACTTTATTTTTACAAAATTTCAAGGTTTTATGACGCTCCAGTAAAAAGATACAAGCATTTGTATGTTGCAAACTTTGATAGGTGTAGGACGTACTTTATAGAAGTTAGGGCCATTTGAAGTTTTATTTGTGTTTGATTTGGGACTCAAGGGTAGCATAGCTTTGAGCGATAGCTTAAATTGACAAGAGGCTCGAGTACTTTATTGTTACAAAATTTCAAGATTTTATGACGCTCCAGTAAAAAGTTACTAGCATTTGTATGTTGCAAACTTTGATAGGTGTAGGACGTACCGTATAGAAGTAAGGGCCATGTGAAGTTTTATCCATGTTGGATCTGGGACTCAAGGGTAGCATAGCTTTCAGCGATAGCATAAATTGACAAGAAGCTCGAGTACTTTATTGTTACAAAATTTCAAGGTTTTATGACGCTCCAGTAAAAGTTACAAGCATTTGTATGTTGCAAACTTTGATAGGTGTGGGACGTACCGTATAGAAGTTAGGGGCATTTTAAATTTTATCAGTGTGATTTGGGACTCAAGGGTAGCATAGCTTTGAGCGATAGCTTAAATTGACAAGAGGCTCGAGTACTTTATTGTTACAAAATTTCAAGATTTTATGACGCTCCAGTAAAAAGTTACTAGCATTTGTATGTTGCAAACTTTGATAGGTGTAGGACATAGCGTATAGAAATTAGGGCCATTTGAAATTTGAGCAGTGTTTGATTTGGGACTCAAGGGTAGCATAGCTTTGTGCGATAGCTTAAATTGACAAGAGGCTCGAGTACTTTATTGTTACAAAATTGCAAGGTTTTATGACGCTCGAGTAAAAAGTTACAAGCATTTGTATGTTGCAAACTTTGATAGGTGTAGGACGTACCGTATAGAAGTTACGGCCATTTGAAGTTTTATCAGTGTTTGATTTGGGACGCAAGGGTAGCATAGCTTTCAGCGATAGCTTAAATTGACAAGAAGCTCGAGTACTTTATTTTTACAAAATTTCAAGGTTTTATGACGCTCCAGTAAAAAGATACAAGCATTTGTATGTTGCAAACTTTGATAGGTGTAGGACGTACTTTATAGAAGTTAGGGCCATTTGAAGTTTTATTAGTGTTTGATTTGGGACTCAAGGGTAGCATAGCTTTGAGCGATAGCTTAAATTGACAAGAGGCTCGAGTACTTTATTGTTACAAAATTTCAAGATTTTATGACGCTCCAGTAAAAAGTTACTAGCATTTGTATGTTGCAAACTTTGATAGGTGTAGGACGTACCGTATAGAAGTTACGGCCATTTGAAGTTTTATCAGTGTTTGATTTGGGACTCAAGGGTAGCATAGCTTTGAGCGATAGCTTAAATTGGCAAGAGGCTCGAGTACTTTATTGTTACAAAATTTCAAGGTTTTATGACGCTCCAATAAAAAGTTACAAGCATTTGTATGTTGCAAACTTTGATAGGTTTAGGACGTACCGTATAGAAGTGAGGGCCATTTGAAGTTTTATCAGTGTTTGATTTGGGACTCAAGGGTAGCAAAGCTTTGAGCGATAGCTTAAATTGACAAGAGGCTCGAGTACTTTATTGTTACAAAATTTCAAGGTTTGATGACGCTTCAGTAAAAAGTTACAAGCATTTGTATGTTGCAAACTTTGATAGGTGTAGGACGTACCGTATAGAAGTTAGGGCCATTTGAAATTTTATCAGTGTTTGATTGGGACTCAAAGCTGAGCTTTGAGCGATAGCTTAAATTGACAAGAGGCTCGAGTACTTTCTTGTTACAAAATTTCAAGGTTTTATGAAGCTCCAGTAAAAAGTTACTAGCATTTGTATGTTGCAAACTTTGATAGGTGTAGGACGTACCGTATAAACGTTAGGGCCATTTGAAGTTTTATCAGTGTTTGATTTGGGACTCAAGGGTAGTATAGCTTTGAGCGATAGCTTAAATTGACAAGAGGCTCGAGTACTTTCTTGTTACAAAATTTCAAGGTTTTATGACGCTCGAGTAAAAAGTTACAAGCATTTGTATGTTGCAAACTTTGATAGGTGTAGGACGTACCGTATAGAAGTTAGGGCCATTTGAAGTTTTATCAGTGTTTGATTTGGGACTCAAGGTTAGCATAGCTTTGAGCTATAGCTTAAATTGAGAAGAGGCTCGAGTACTTTATTGTTACAAAATTTCAATGTTTTATGACGATCCAGTAAAAAGTTACAAGCATTTGTATGTTGCAAAATTTGATAGGTGTAGGACGTACTGTATAGAAGTTAGGGCCATTTGAAGTTTTATCAGTGTTTGATTTGGGACTCAACGGTAGCATAGCTTTGAGCGACAACTTAAATTGCGAAGAGGCTCGAGAACTTTATTGTTACAGAATTTCAAGGTTTTATGACGCTCCAGTAAAAAGTTACAAGCATTTGTATGTTGGGAACTTTGATAGGTGTAGGACGTACCGTATAGAAGTTAGGGTCATTTGAAGTTTTATCAGTGTTTGATTTGGGACTCAAGGGTAGCATAGCTTTGAGCGATAGCTTAAATTGACAAGAGGCTCTTGTACTTTATTGTTACAAAATTTCAAGATTTTATGACGCTCCAATTAAAAGTTACAAACATTTGTATGTTGCAAACTTTGATAAGTGCAGGACGTACCGTATAGAAGGTATGGCCGTTTGAAGTTTTATCTGTGTTTGATTTGGGACTCAAGGGTAGCATGGCTTTGAGCGATAGCTTAAATTGACAAGAGGCTCTTGTACTTTATTGTTACAAAATTCAAGATTTTATGACGCTCCAGTTAAAAGTTACAAACATTTGTATGTTGCAAACTTTGATAAGTGCAGGACGTACCGTATAGAAGGTATGGCCGTTTGAAGTTTTATCTGTGTTTGATTTGGGACTCAAGGGTAGCATAGCTTTGAGCGATAGCTTAAATTGAGAAGAGGCTCGAGTACTTTATTGTTACAAAATTTCAAGGTTTTATGACGCTCCAGTAAAAAGTTACAAGCATTTGTATGTTGCAAACTTTGATAGCTGTAGGACGTATCGTATAGAAGTTACGGCCATTTGAAGTATTATCAGTGTTTGATTTGGGACGCAAGGGTAGCATAGCTTTGAGCGATAGCTTAAATTGACAAGAGGCTCGAGTACTTTATTGTTACAAAATTTCAAGATTTTATGACGCTCCAGTAAAAAGTTACTAGCATTTGTATGTTGCAAACTTTGATAGGTGTAGGACGTACCGTATAAACGTTAGGGCCATTTGAAGTTTTATCAGTGTTTGATTTGGGACTCAAGGGTAGCATAGCTTTGAGCGATAGCTTAAATTGACAAGAAGCTCGAGTACTTTATTGTTAGAAAATCTCAAGGTTTTATGACGCTCCAGTAAAAAGATACAAGCATTTTTATGTTGCAAACTTTGATGGGTGTAGGACGTACTGTATAGAAGTTAGGGCCATTTGAAGTTTTTTCAGTGTTTGATTTGGGACTCAAGGGTAGCATAGCTTTGAGCGATAGCTTAAATTGAGAAGAGGCTCGAGTACTTTATCGTTACAAAATTTCAAGGTTTTATGACGCTCCAGTAAAAAGTTACAAGCATTTGTAAGTTGCAAACTTTGATAGGTGTAGGACGTACCGTATAGAAGTTAGGGCCGTTTGAAGTTTTATCATTGTTCGATTTGGGACTCAAGGGAAGCATAGCTTTGAGCGATAGGTTAAATTGACAAGAGGCTCGAGGTCTTTATTGTTACAAAATTTCAAGGTTTTATAACGCTCCAGTAAAAAGTTACAACCATTTGTATGTTGCAAACTTTGATAGCTGTAGGACGTACCGTATAGAAGTTAGGGCCATTTGAAATTTTATCAGTGTTTGATTGGGGACTCAAGGGTAGCATAGCTTTGAGCGATAGCTTAAATTGACAAGAGGCTCGAGTACTTTATTGTTACAAAATTGCAAGGTTTTATGATGCTCCAGTAAAAAGTTACAAGCATTTGTATGTTGCCAACTTTGATAGGTGTAGGACGTACCGCATAGAAGTTAGGGCTATTTGAAGTTTTATAAGTGTTTGATTTGGGACTCAAGGTTAGCATAGCTTTGAGCGATAGCTTAAATTGACAAGAGGCTCGAGTACTTTATTGTTACAAAATTTCAAGGTTTTATGACGCTCCAGTAAAAAGTTACAAGCATTTGTATGTTACATACTTTGATAGGTGTAGAACGTACCGTATAGAAATTAGGGCCATTTGAAGTTTTATCAGTGTTTGATTTGGGACTCAAGGGTAGCATAGCTTTGAGCGATAGCTTAAATTGAGAAGAGGCTCGAGTACTTTATTGTTACAAAATTTCAAGGTTTTTTGACGCTCCAGTAAAAAGTAACAAGCATTTGTATGTTCCAAACTTTGATAGGTGTAGGACGTACCGTATAGAAGTAAGGGCCATTTTAAATTTTATCAGTGTTTGATTTGGGACTCAAGGGTAGCATAGCTTTGAGCGATAGATTAAATTGACAAGAGGCTCGAGTACTTTATTGTTAAAAAATTTCAAGATTTTATGACGCTCCAGTAAAAAGTTACTAGCATTTGTATGTTGCAAATTTTGATAGGTGTAGGACGTACCGTATAGAAGTTAGGGCCATTTGAAATTTGAGCAGTGTTTGATGTGGGACTCAAGGGTAGCATAGCTTTGAGCGATAGGTTAAATTGACAAGAGGCTCGAGGTCTTTATTGTTACAAAATTTCAAGGTTTTATAACGCTCAAGTAAAAAGTTACAACCATTTGTATGTTGTAAACTTTGATAGCTGTAGGACGTACCGTATAGAAGTTAGGGCCATTTGAAATTTTATCAGTGTTTGATTGGGGACTCAAGGGTAGCATAGCTTTGAGCGATAGCTTAAATTGACAAGAGGCTCGAGTACTTTACTGTTACAAAATTGCAAGGTTTTATGATGCTCCAGTAAAAAGTTACAAGCATTTGTATGTTGCCAACTTTGATAGGTGTAGGACGTACCGTATATAAGTTAGGGCTATTTGAAGTTTTATAAGTGTTTGATTTGGGACTCAAGGTTAGCATAGCTTTGAGCGATAGCTTAAATTGACAAGAGGCTCGAGTACTTTATTGTTACAAAATTTCAAGGTTTTATGACGCTCCAGTAAAAAGTTACAAGCATTTGTATGTTACATACTTTGATAGGTGTAGGACGTACCGTATAGAAATTAGGGCCATTTGAAGTTTTATCAGTGTTTGATTTGGGACTCAAGGGTAGCATAGCTTTGAGCGATAGCTTAAATTGAGAAGAGGCTCGAGTACTTTATTGTTACAAAATTTCAAGGTTTTTTGACGCTCCAGTAAAAAGTAACAAGCATTTGTATGTTCCAAACTTTGATAGGTGTAGGACGTACCGTATAGAAGTAAGGGCCATTTGAAGTTTTATCCATGTTGGATCTGGGACTCAAGGGTAGCATAGCTTTCAGCGATAGCTTAAATTGACAAGAAGCTCGAGTACTTTATTGTTACAAAATTTCAAGGTTTTATGACGCTCCAGTAAAAGTTGCAAGCATTTGTATGTTGCAAACTTTAATAGGTGTAGGACGTACCGTATAGAAGTTAGGGCCATTTTAAATTTTATCAGTGTTTGATTTGGGACTCAAGGGTAGCATAGCTTTGAGCGATAGATTAAATTGACAAGAGGCTCGAGTACTTTATTGTTAAAAAATTTCAAGATTTTATGACGCTCCAGTAAAAAGTTACTAGCATTTGTATGTTGCAAATTTTGATAGGTGTAGGACGTACCGTATAGAAGTTAGGGCCATTTGAAATTTGAGCAGTGTTTGATGTGGGACTCAAGGGTAGCAGAGCTTTGAGCGATAGGTTAAATTGACAAGAGGCTCGAGGTCTTTATTGTTACAAAATTTCAAGGTTTTATAACGCTCCAGTAAAAAGTTACAACCATTTGTATGTTGCAAACTTTGATAGCTGTAGGACGTACCGTATAGAAGTTAGGGCCATTTGAAATTTTATCAGTGTTTCATTGGGGACTCGAGGGTAGCATAGCTTTGAGCGATAGCTTAAATTGACAAGAGGCTCGAGTACTTTATTGTTACAAAATTGCAAGGTTTTATGATGCTACGGTAAAAAGTTACAAGCATTTGTATGTTGCCAACTTTGATAGGTGTAGGACGTACCGTATATAAGTTAGGGCTATTTGAAGTTTTATAAGTGTTTGCTTTGGGACTCAAGGTTAGCATAGCTTTGAGCGATAGCTTAAATTGACAAGAGGCTCGAGTACTTTATTGTTACAAAATTTCAAGGTTTTATGACGCTCCAGTAAAAAGTTACAAGCATTTGTATGTTACATACTTTGATAGGTGTAGGACGTACCGTATAGAAATAAGGGCCATTTGAAGATTTATCAGTGTTTGATTTGGGACTCAAGGGTAGCATAGCTTTGAGCGATAGCTTAAATTGAGAAGAGGCTCGAGTACTTTATTGTTACAAAATTTCAAGGTTTTATGACGCTCCAGTAAAAAGTTACAAGCATTTGTAAGTTGCAAACTTTGAGAGGTGTAGGACGTACCGTATAGAAGTTAGGGCCATTTGAAGTTTTATCATTGTTCGATTTGGGACTCAAGGGTAGCATAGCTTTGAGCGATAGGTTAAATTGACAAGAGGCTCGAGGTCTTTATTATTTACAAAATTTCAAGGTTTTATAACGCTCCAGTAAAAAGTCACAAGCATTTGTATGCTGCAAACTTTGATAGGTGTAGGACGTACCGTATAGAAGTTAGGGCCATTTGAAATTTGAGCAGTGTTTGATTTGGGACTCAAGGGTAGCATAGCTTTGTGCGATTGCTTAAATTGACAAGAGGCTCGAGTACTTTATTGTTACAAAATTTCAAGGTTTTATGACGCTCGAGTAAAAAGTTACAAGCATTTGTATGTTGCAAACTTTGATAGGTGTACGACGTACCGTATAGAAGTTAGGGCCATTTGAAGTTTTATCAGTGTTTGATTTCGGACGCAAGGGTAGCATAGCTTTCAGCGATAGCTTAAATTGACAAGAAGCTCGAGTACTTTATTTTTACAAAATTTCAAGGTTTTATGACGCTCCAGTAAAAAGATACAAGCATTTGTATGTTGCAAACTTTGATAGGTGTAGGACGTACTGTATAGAAGTTAGGGCCATTTGAAGTTTTATTAGTGTTTGATTTGGGACTCAAGGGTAGCATAGCTTTGAGCGATAGCTTAAATTGACAAGAGGCTCGAGTACTTTATTGTTACAAAATTTCAAGATTTTATGACGCTCCAGTAAAAAGTTACTAGCATTTGTATGTTGCAAACTTTGATAGGTGTAGGACGTACCGTATAGAAGTTAGGGTCATTTGAAATTTGAGCAGTGTTTGATTTGGGACTCAAGGGTAGCATAGCTTTGTGCGATTGCTTAAATTGACAAGAGGCTCGAGTACTTTATTGTTACAAAATTTCAAGGTTTTATGACGCTCGAGTAAAAAGTTACAAGCATTTGTATGTTGCAAACTTTGATAGGTGTAGGACGTACCGTATAGAAGTTACGGCCATTTGAAGTTTTATCAGTGTTTGATTTGGGACGCAAGGGTAGCATAGCTTTGAGCGATAGGTTAAATTGACAAGAGGCTCGAGGTCTTTATTGTTACAAAATTTCAAGGTTTTATAACGCTCCAGTAAAAAGTTACAAGCATTTGTATGTTGCAAACTTTGATAGCTGTAGGACGTACCGTATAGAAGTTAGGGCCATTTGAAATTTTATCAGTGTTTGATTTGGGACTCAAGGGTAGCATAGCTTTGAGCGATAGCTTAAATTGGCAAGAGGCTCGAGTACTTTATTGTTACAAAATTTCAAGGTTTTATGACGCTCCAATAAAAAGTTACAAGCATTTGTATGTTGCAAACTTTGATAGGTTTAGGACGTACCGTATAGAAGTGAGGGCCATTTGAAGTTTTATCAGTGTTTGATTTGGGACTCAAGGGTAGCAAAGCTTTGAGCGATAGCTTAAATTGACAAGAGGCTCGAGTACTTTATTGTTACAAAATTTCAAGGTTTGATGACGCTTCAGTAAAAAGTTACAAGCATTTGTATGTTGCAAACTTTGATAGGTGTAGGACGTACCGTATAGAAGTTAGGGCCATTTGAAGTTTTATCAGTGTTTGATTTGGGACTCAAAGCTGAGCCTTGAGCGATAGCTTAAATTGACAAGAGGCTCGAGTACTTTATTGTTACAAAATTTCAAGGTTTTATGACGCTTCAGTAAAAAGTTACAAGCATTTGTATGCTGCAAACTTTCATAGGAGTAGGACTTACTGTATGGAAGTTAGGGCCATTTGAACTTTTATCAGTGTTTGATTTGGGACTCAACGGTAGCATAGCTTTGAGCGATAGCTTAAATTGACAAGAATCTCGAGTACTTTATTGTTACAAAATTTCAAGGTTTTATGACGCTTCAGTAAAAAGTTACAAGCATTTGTATGCTGCAAACTTTGATAGGAGTAGGACTTACTGTATGGAAGTTAGGGCCATTTGAACTTTTATCAGTGTTTGATTTGGGACTCAACGGTAGCATAGCTTTGAGCGATAGCTTAAATTGACAAGAGGCTCGAGTACTTTATTGTTACAAAATTTCAAGGTTTTATGACGCTCCAGTAAACAGTTACAAGCATTTGTATGTTGCCAACTTTGATATGTGTAGGACGTACCGTATAGAAGTTAGGCCCATTTGAAGTTTTATAAATGTTTGATTTGGGACTCAAGGTTAGCATAGCTTTGAGCGATAGCTTAAATTGCCAAGAGGCTCGAGTACTTTATTGTTACAAAATTTCAAGGTTTTATGACGCTCCAGTAAAAAGTTACAAGCATTTGTATGTTACATACTTTGATATGTGTAGGACGTACCGTATAGAAATTAGGGCCATTTGAAGTTTTATCAGTGTTTGATTTGGGACTCAAGGGTAGCATAGCTTTGAGCGATAGCTTAAATTGAGAAGAGGCTCGAGTCCTTTATTTTTACAAAATTTCAAGGTTTTATGACGCTCCAGTAAAAAGATACAAGCATTTGTATGTTGCAAACTTTGATAGGTGTAGGACGTACTGTATAGAAGTTAGGGCCATTTGAAGTTTTATCAGTGTTTGATTTGGGACCCAAGGGTAGCATAGCTTTGAGCGATAGCTTAAATTGACAAGAGGCTCGAGTACTTTATTGTTACAAAATTTCAAGATTTTATGACGCTCCAGTAAAAATTTACTAGCATTTGTATGTTGCAAACATTGATAGGTGTAGGACGTACCGTATAGAAGTTAGGGCCATTTGAAATTTGAACAGTGTTTGATGTGGGACTCAAGGGTAGCATAGCTTTGTGCGATAGCTTAAATTGACAAGAGGCTCGAGTACTTTATTGTTACAAAATTTCAAGGTTTTATGACGCTCGAGTAAAAAGTTACAAGCATTTGTATGTTGCAAACTTTGATAGGTGTAGGACGTACCGTATAGAAGTTAGGGCCATTTGAAGTTTTATCAGAGTTTGATTTGGCACGCAAGGGTAGCATAGCTTTGAGCGATAGGTTAAATTGACAAGAGGCTCGAGGTCTTTATTGTTACAAAATTTCAAGGTCCCAAATCAAACACTGATAAAACTTGAAATGGGCCTAACTTCTATACGGTACGTTCTACATCTATCAAAGTTTGCAACATACAAATGCTTGTAAGTTTTTACTGGAGCTTCACAAAACCTTGAAATTTTGTAACAATAAAGTACTCGAGCCTCTTGTCAATTTAAGCTATCGCTCAAAGCTATGCTACCCTTGAGTCACAAATCAAACACTGATAAAACTTCAAATGGCCCTAACTTCTATACGGTACGTCCTACACCTATCAAAGTTTGCAACATACAAATGCTTGTAACTTTTTACTGGAGCGTCATAAAACCTTGAAATTTTGTAACAATAAAGTACTCGAGTCTCTTGTCAATTTAAGCTATCGCTCAAAGCTAGGCTACCGTTGATACCCAAATCAAGCTCTGATAAAACTTCAAATGGCCCTAACTTCTATACGGTACGTCCTACACCTATCAAAGTATGCAACATACAAATGCTTGTAACTTTTTACTAGAGCGTCATAAAACCTTGAAATTTTGTAATAATACAGTACTCGAGCCTCTTGTCAATTTAAGCTATGGCTCGATGCTAGGCTACCCTTGAGTCCCAAATCAAACACTGATAAAACTTCAAATGGCCTTAACTTCTATACGGTACGTCTACACCTATCAAAGTTTGCAACATACAAATGCTTGTAACTTTTTACTGGAGCGTCCTAAAACCTTGAAATTTTGTAACAATAAAGTTCTCGAGCCTCTTGTCAATTTAAGCTATCGCTCAAAGCTATGCTACCCTTGAGTCCTAAATCAAACACTGATAAAACAAAACCATTAAAAAGTTACAAGCATTTGTATGTTGCAAACTTTGATAGCTGTAGGACGTACCGTATAGAAGTTACGGCCATTTGAAGTATTATCAGTGTTTGATTTGGGACGCAAGGGTAGCATAGCTTTGAGCGATAGCTTAAATTGACAAGAGGCTCGAGTACTTTATTGTTACAAAATTTCAAGATTTTATGACGCTCCAGTAAAAAGTTACTAGCATTTGTATGTTGCAAACTTTGATAGGTGTAGTACGTACCGTATAAACGTTAGGGCCATTTGAAGTTTTATCAGTGTTTGATTTGGGACTCAAGGGTAGCATAGCTTTGAGCGATAGCTTAAACTGACAAGAGGCTCGAGTACTTTATTGTTACAAAATTGCAAGGTTTTATGATGCTCCAGTAAAAAGTTACAAGCATTTGTATGTTGCCAACTTTGATAGGTGTAGGACGTACCGTATAGAAGTTAGGGCTATTTGAAGTTTTATAAGTGTTTGATTTGGGACTCAAGGTTAGCATAGCTTTGAGCGATAGCTTAAATTGACAAGAGGCTCGAGTACTTTATTGTTACAAAATTTCAAGGTTTTATGACGCTCCAGTAAAAAGTTACAAGCATTTGTATGTTACATACTTTGATAGGTGTAGGACGTACCGTATAGAAATTAGGGCCATTTTAAATTTTATCAGTGTTTGATTTGGGACTCAAGGGTAGCATAGCTTTGAGCGATAGCTTAAATTGACAAGAGGCTCGAGTACTTTATTGTTACAAAATTTCAAGATTTTATGACGCTTCAGAAAAAAGTTACTAGCATTTGTATGTTGCAAACTTTGATAGGTGTAGGACATACCGTATAGAAGTTAGGGCCATTTGAAATTTGAGCAGTGTTTGATTTGGGACTCAAGGGTAGCATAGCTTTGTGCGATAGCTTCAATTGACATGAGGCTAGAGTACTTTATTGTTACAAAATTGCAAGGTTTTATGACGCTCGAGTAAAAAGTTACAAGCATTTATATGTTGCAAACTTTGATAGGTGTAGGACGTACCGTATAGAAGTTACGGCCATTTGAAGTTTTATCAGTGTTTGATTTGGGACGCAAGGGTAGCATAGCTTTCAGCGATAGCTTAAATTGACAAGAAGCTCGAGTACTTTATTTTTACAAAATTTCAAGGTTTTATGACGCTCCAGTAAAAAAAGATACAAGCATTTGTATGTTGCAAACTTTGATAGGTGTAGGACGTACTGTATAGAAGTTAGGGCCATTTGAAGTTTTATTAGTGTTTGATTTGGGACTCAAGGGTAGCATAGCTTTGAGCGATAGCTTAAATTGACAAGAGGCTCGAGTACTTTATTGTTACAAAATTTCAAGATTTTATGACGCTCCAGTAAAAAGTTACTAGCATTTGTATGTTGCAAACTTTGATAGGTGTAGGACGTACTGTGTAGAAGTTAGGGCCATTTGAAGTTTTATTAGTGTTTGATTTGGGACGCAAGGGCAGCATAGCTTTGAGCGATAGCTTAAATTGACAAGAGGCTCGAGTACTTTATTGTTACAAAATTTCAAGGTTTTATGACGCTCGAGTAAAAAGTTACAAGCATTTGTATGTTGCAAACTTTGATAGGTGTAGGACGTACCGTCTAGAAGTTACGGCCATTTGAAGTTTTATCAGTGTTTGATTTGGGACGCAAGGGTAGCATAGCTTTGAGCGATAGGTTAAATTGACAAGAGGCTCGAGGTCTTTATTGTTACAAAATTTCAAGGTTTTATAACGCTCCAGTAAAAAGTTACAAGCATTTGTATGTTGCAAACTTTAATAGCTGTAGGACGTACCGTATAGAAGTTAGGGCCATTTGAAATTTTATCAGTGTTTGATTTGGGACTCAAAGCTGAGCTTTGAGCGATAGCTTAAATTGACAAGAGGCTCGAGTACTTTATTGTTACAAAATTTCAAGGTTTTATGACGCTTCAGTAAAAAGTTACAAGCATTTGTATGCTGCAAACTTTGATAGGAGTAGGACTTACTGTATGGAAGTTAGGGCCATTTGAAGTTTTATCAGTGTTTGATTTGGGACTCAACGGTAGCATAGCTTTGAGCGGTAGCTTAAATTGACAAGAGGCTCGAGTACTTTATTGTTACAAAATTTCAAGGTTTTATGACGCTCCAGTAAACAGTTACAAGCATTTGTATGTTGCCAACTTTGATAGGTGTAGGACGTACCGTATAGAAGTTAGGGCCATTTGAAGTTTTATAAATGTTTGATTTGGGACTCAAGGTTAGCATAGCTTTGAGCGATAGCTTAAATTGCCAAGAGGCTCGAGTACTTTATTGTTACAAAATTTCAAGGTTTTATGACGCTCCAGTAAAAAGTTACAAGCATTTGTATGTTACATACTTTGATAGGTGTATTACGTACCGTATAGAAATTAGGGCCATTTGAAGTTTTATCAGTGTTTGATTTGGGACTCAAGGGTAGCATAGCTTTGAGCGATAGCTTAAATTGAGAAGAGGCTCGAGTACCTTATGGTTACAAAATTTCAAGATTTTATGACGCACCAGTAAGAAGTTACAAGCATTTGTATGTTGCAAACTTTGATAGGTGTAGGACGTACCATATAGAAGTTAGGGCCATTTGAAGTTTTATCAATGTTTGATTTGGGACTCAAGGGTAGCATAGCTTTGAGCGATAGCTTAAATTGACAAGAGACTCGAGTATCTTATTGTTACAAAATCTCAAGGTTTTATGACGCTCCAGTAAAAAGTTACAAGCATTTGGATGTTGCAAACTTTGATAGGTGAAGGACGTGCCGTATAGAAGTTAGGGCCATTTGAAATTTTATTAGTGTTTGATTCGGGACTCAAGGGTAGCATAGCTTTGAGCGATAGTTTAAATTGACAAGAGGCTCGAGTACTTTATTGTTACAAAATGTCAAGGTTTTATGACGCTCCAGTAAAAAGTTACAAGCATTTATATGTTGCAAACTTTGATAGGTGTAACACGTACCGTATAGAAGTTAGGGCCATTTGAAGTTTTATCAGTGTTTGATTTGGGACTCAAGGGTAGCATAGCTTTGAGCGATAGCTTAAATTGAGAAGAGGCTCGAATACTTTATTGTTACAAAATTTCAAGGTTTTATGACGTTCCAGTAAAAAGTTACAAGCATTTGTATGTTGCAAAGTTTGATAGGTGTAGGACGTACCGCATAGAAGTTAGGCCCATTTGAAGTTTTATAATTGTTTGATTCGGGACTCAAGGGTAGCATAGCTTTGAGCGATATCTTAAATTGACAAGAGGCTCGAGGTCTTTATTGTTACAAAATTTCAAGGTTTTATGACGCTCCAGTAAGAAGTTACAAGCATTTGTATGTTGCAAACTTTGATAGGTGTAGGACGTACCGTATAGAAGTTAGGGCCATTTGAAATTTTATCAGTGTTTGATTTGGGACTCAAGGGTAGCATAGCTTTGAGCGATAACTTAAATTGACAAGAGGCTCGAGTACTTTATTGTTACAAAATTTCAAGGTTTTATGACGCTCCAGTAAAAAGTGACAAGCATTTGTATTTTGCAAACTTTGATAGGTGTAGGAGGTACCGTATAGAAGTTAGGGCCATTTGAAGTTTTATCAGTGTTTGATTTGGGAATCAAGGGTAGCATAGCTTTGAGCGATAGCTTAAATTGACAAGAGCCTCGAGTACCTTATTGTTACAAAATTTCAAGGTTTTATACCGCTCCAGTAAAAAGTTACAAGCATTTGTATGTTGCAAACTTTGATAGGTGTAGGACGTACCGTATAGAAGTCAGAGCCATTTGAATTTTTATCAGTGTTTGATTTGGGACTCAAGGGTAGCATAGCTTTGAGCGATAGCTTAAATTGACAAGAGGCTCGAGTAATTTATTGTTACAAAATTTCAAGGTTTTATGACGCTCCAGTAAAAAGTTACAAGCATTTGTATGTTGCAAACTTTGATAGGTGTAGGACGTACCGTATAGAAGTTAAGTCTGAAGTTTCATCAGTGTTTGATTTGGGACTCAAGGGTATCATAGCTTTGAGCGATAGCTTAAATTGACAAAAGGCTCGAGTACTTTATTGTTACAAAATTTCAAGGTTTTATGACGCTCCAGTAAAAAGTTACAAGCATTTGCATCTTGCAAATTTTGATAGGTGTAGGACGTACAGTATAGAAGTTAGTGCCATTTAAAGTTTTATCAGTGTTTGATTTGGGACTCAGGGGTAGCATAGCTTTGAGCGTTAGCTTAAATTGAGAAGAGGCTCGAGTACTTTATTGTTACAAAATTTCAAGGTTTTAGTACGCTCCAGTAAAAAGTTACAAGCATTTGTATGTTGCGAACTTTGATAGGTGTAGGACGTACCGTATAGAAGTTAGGGCCATTTGAAGTTTTATCATTGTTTGATTTGGGACTCAAGGGTAGCATAGCTTTGAGCGATAGCTTAAATTGACAAGAGGCTCGAGGTCTTTATTGTTTCAAAATATCAAGGTTTTATGACGCTCCAGTAAAATGTTACCAGCATTTGTATGTTGCTTTGAGCGACGTACTGTATAGAAGTTAGGGCCATTTGAAGTCTTATCAGTTATCGATTTGGGACTCAAGGGTAGCATAGCTTTGATCGATAGCTTAAATTGACAAGAGGCTCTAGTAATTTATTGTTACAAAATTTCAAGATTTTATGACGGTCCAGTAAAAAGTTACAAGCATATGCATGTTGCAAACTTTGATAGGTGTAGGACGTACCGTATAGAAGTTAGTGCCTTTTGAAATTTTATCAGTGTTTCATTTGGTGCTCAAGGGTAGCATAGCTTACAGCGATAGCTTAAATTGACAAGAGGCTCGAGTACTTTATTGTTACAAAATTTCAAGGTTTTATGACGCTCCAGTAAAAAGTTAGTTACAAGCATGTGTATGTTGCAAACTTTGATAGTTGTAGGACGTACCATATAGAAGTTAGGGCCATTTGAAGTTTTTCCAACGGTTGATTTGGGACTCAAGGGTAGCATAGCTTTGAGCGATAGGTTAAATTTACAAGAGGCTCGAGTACTTTACAGTTACAAAATTTCAAAGTTTTATGACGGTCCAGTAGAAAGTTACAAGCATTTGTATGTTGCAAACTTTGATAGGTGTAGGACGTACCGTATAGAAGTTAGGGCCATTTGAAGTTTTATCAGTGTTTGATTTGGGACTCAAGGGTGGCATAGCTTTGAGCGATAGCTTAAATTGACAAGAATCTCGGGTACTTTATTGTTACAAAATTTCAAGGTTTTATGACGCTCCAGTAAAAAGTTACAAGCATTTGTATGTTGCAAACTTTGATAGGTGTAAGACGTACTGTATAGAAGTTAGGGCCATTTGAAGTCTTATCAGTTATCGATTTGGGACTCAAGGGTAGCATAGCTTTGATCGATAGCTTAAATTGACAAGAGGCTCTAGTAATTTATTGTTACAAAATTTCACGATTTTATGACGGTCCAGTAAAAAGTTACAAGCATATGCATGTTGCAAACTTTGATAGGTGTAGGACGTACCGTATAGAAGTTAGGGCCATTTGAAATTTTATCAGTGTTTGATTTGGAACTCAAGGGTAGCATAGCTTTGCGCGATAGCTTAAATTGACAAGAGGCTCGAGTAATTTTTTGTTACAAAATTTCAAGATTTTATGCCGCTCCAGTAAGAAGTTACAAGCATTTGTATGTTGCAAACTTTGATAGGTGTAGGACGTACCGCATAGAAGTTAGGGCCATTTGAAGTTTTATAGTTGTTTGCTTTGGGACTCAAGGGTAGCATAGCTTTGAGCGATAGCTTAAATTGACAAGAGGCTCGAAGTCTTTATTGTTACAAAATTTCAAGGTTTGATGACGCTTCAGTAAAAAGTTACAAGCATTTGTATGTTGCAAACTTTGATAGGTGTAGGACGTACCGTATAGACGTTAGGGCCATTTGAAGTTTTATCAGTGTTTGATTTGGGACTCAAAGCTGAGCTTTGAGCGATAGCTTAAATTGACAAGAGGCTCGAGTACTTTATTGTTACAAAATTTCAAGGTTTTATGACGCTTCAGTAAAAAGTTACAAGCATTTGTATGCTGCAAACTTTGATAGGAGTAGGACTTACTGTATGGAAGTTAGGGCCATTTGAAGTTTTATCAGTGTTTGATTTGGGACTCAACGGTAGCATAGCTTTGAGCGGTAGCTTAAATTGACAAGAGGCTCGAGTACTTTATTGTTACAAAATTTCAAGGTTTTATGACGCTCCAGTAAACAGTTACAAGCATTTGTATGTTGCCAACTTTGATAGGTGTAGCACGTACCGTATAGAAGTTAGGGCCATTTGAAGTTTTATAAATGTTTGATTTGGGACTCAAGGTTAGCATAGCTTTGAGCGATAGCTTAAATTGCCAAGAGGCTCGAGTACTTTATTGTTACAAAATTTCAAGGTTTTATGACGCTCCAGTAAAAAGTTACAAGCATTTGTATGTTACATACTTTGATAGGTGTAGGACGTACCGTATAGAAATTAGGGCCATTTGAAGTTTTATCAGTGTTTGATTTGGGACTCAAGGGTAGCATAGCTTTGAGCGATAGCTTAAATTGAGAAGTGGCTCGAGTACCTTATGGTTACAAAATTTCAAGATTTTATGACGCACCAGTAAGAAGTTACAAGCATTTGTATGTTGCAAACTTTGATAGGTGTAGGACGTACCATATAGAAGTTAGGGCCATTTGAAGTTTTATCAATGTTTGATTTGGGACTCAAGGGTAGCATAGCTTTGAGCGATAGCTTAAATTGACAAGAGACTCGAGTACCTTATTGTTACAAAATCTCAAGGTTTTATGACGCTCCAGTAAAAAGTTACAAGCATTTGGATGTTGCAAACTTTGATAGGTGAAGGACGTGCCGTATAGAAGTTAGGGCCATTTGAAATTTTATTAGTGTTTGATTCGGGACTCAAGGGTAGCATAGCTTTGAGCGATAGCTTAAATTGACAAGAGGCTCGAGTACTTTATTGTTACAAAATGTCAAGGTTTTATGACGCTCCAGTAAAAAGTTACAAGCATTTATATGTTGCAAACTTTGATAGGTGTAAGACGTACCGTATAGAAGTTAGGGCCATTTGAAGTTTTATCAGTGTTTGATTTGGGACTCAAGGGTAGCATAGCTTTGAGCGATAGCTTAAATTGAGAAGAGGCTCGAGTACTGTATTGTTACAAAATTTCAAGGTTTTATGACGTTCCAGTAAAAAGTTACAAGCATTTGTATGTTGCAAAGTTTGATAGGTGTAGGACGTACCGCATAGAAGTTAGGCCCATTTGAAGTTTTATAATTGTTTGATTCGGGACTCAAGGGTAGCATAGCTTTGAGCGATATCTTAAATTGACAAGAGGCTCGAGGTCTTTATTGTTACAAAATTTCAAGGTTTTATGACGCTCCAGTAAGAAGTTACAAGCATTTGTATGTTGCAAACTTTGATAGGTGTAGGACGTACCGTATAGAAGTTAGGGCCATTTGAAATTTTATCAGTGTTTGATTTGGGACTCAAGGGTAGCATAGCTTTGAGCGATAACTTAAATTGACAAGAGGCTCGAGTACTTTATTGTTACAAAATTTCAAGGTTTTATGACGCTCCAGTAAAAAGTGACAAGCATTTCTATTTTGCAAACTTTGATAGGTGTAGGACGTACCGCATAGAAGTTAGGCCCATTTGAAGTTTTATAATTGTTTGATTCGGGACTCAAGGGTAGCATAGCTTTGAGCGATATCTTAAATTGACAAGAGACTCGAGGTCTTTATTGTTACAAAATTTCAAGGTTTTATGACGCTCCAGTAAGAAGTTACAAGCATTTCTATTTTGCAAACTTTGATAGGTGTAAGACGTACTGTATAGAAGTTAGGGCCATTTGAAGTCTTATCAGTTATCGATTTGGGACTCAAGGGTAGCATAGCTTTGATCGATAGCTTAAATTGACAAGAGGCTCTAGTAATTTATTGTTACAAAATTTCAAGATTTTATGACGGTCCAGTAAAAAGTTACAAGCATATGCATGTTGCAAACTTTGATAGGTGTAGGACGTACCGTATAGAAGTTAGGGCCATTTGAAATTTTATCAGTGTTTGATTTGGAACTCAAGGGTAGCATAGCTTTGCGCGATAGCTTAAATTGACAAGAGGCTCGAGTAATTTTTTGTTACAAAATTTCAAGATTTTATGCCGCTCCAGTAAGAAGTTACAAGCATTTGTATGTTGCAAACTTTGATAGGTGTAGGACGTACCGCATAGAAGTTAGGGCCATTTGAAGTTTTATAGTTGTTTGCTTTGGGACTCAAGGGTAGCATAGCTTTGAGCGATAGCTTAAATTGACAAGTGGCTCGAAGTCTTTATTGTTACAAAATTTCAAGGTTTGATGACGCTTCAGTAAAAAGTTACAAGCATTTGTATGTTGCAAACTTTGATAGGTGTAGGACGTACCGTATAGACGTCAGGGCCATTTGAAGTTTTATCAGTGTTTGATTTGGGACTCAAAGCTGAGCTTTGAGCGATAGCTTAAATTGACAAGAGGCTCGAGTACTTTATTGTTACAAAATTTCAAGGTTTTATGACGCTTCAGTAAAAAGTTACAAGCATTTGTATGCTGCAAACTTTGATAGGAGTAGGACTTACTGTATGGAAGTTAGGGCCATTTGAAGTTTTATCAGTGTTTGATTTGGGACTCAACGGTAGCATAGCTTTGAGCGGTAGCTTAAATTGACAAGAGGCTCGAGTACTTTATTGTTACAAAATTTCAAGGTTTTATGACGCTCCAGTAAACAGTTACAAGCATTTGTATGTTGCCAACTTTGATAGGTGTAGGACGTACCGTATAGAAGTTAGGGCCATTTGAAGTTTTATAAATGTTTGATTTGGGACTCAAGGTTAGCATAGCTTTGAGCGATAGCTTAAATTGCCAAGAGGCTCGAGTACTTTATTGTTACAAAATTTCAAGGTTTTATGACGCTCCAGTAAAAAGTTACAAGCATTTGTATGTTACATACTTTGATAGGTGTAGGACGTACCGTATAGAAATTAGGGCCATTTGAAGTTTTATCAGTGTTTGATTTGGGACTCAAGGGTAGCATAGCTTTGAGCGATAGCTTAAATTGAGAAGAGGCTCGAGTACCTTATGGTTACAAAATTTCAAGATTTTATGACGCACCAGTAAGAAGTTACAAGCATTTGTATGTTGCAAACTTTGATAGGTGTAGGACGTACCATATAGAAGTTAGGGCCATTTGAAGTTTTATCAATGTTTGATTTGGGACTCAAGGGTAGCATAGCTTTGAGCGATAGCTTAAATTGACAAGAGACTCGAGTACCTTATTGTTACAAAATCTCAAGGTTTTATGACGCTCCAGTAAAAAGTTACAAGCATTTGGATGTTGCAAACTTTGATAGGTGAAGGACGTGCCGTATAGAAGTTAGGGCCATTTGAAATTTTATTAGTGTTTGATTCGGGACTCAAGGGTAGCATAGCTTTGAGCGATAGCTTAAATTGACAAGAGGCTCGAGTACTTTATTGTTACAAAATTTCAAGGTTTTATGACGCTCCAGTAAAAAGTTACAAGCATTTATATGTTGCAAACATTGATAGGTGTAAGACGTACCGTATAGAAGTTAGGGCCATTTGAAGTTTTATCAGTGTTTGATTTGGGACTCAAGGGTAGCATAGCTTTGAGCGATAGCTTAAATTGAGAAGAGGCTCGAGTACTTTATTGTTACAAAATTTCAAGGTTTTATGACGTTCCAGTAAAAAGTTACAAGCATTTGTATGTTGCAAAGTTTGATAGGTGTAGGACGTACCGCATAGAAGTTAGGCCCATTTGAAGTTTTATAATTGTTTGATTCGGGACTCAAGGGTAGCATAGCTTTGAGCGATATCTTAAATTGACAAGAGGCTCGAGGTCTTTATTGTTACAAAATTTCAAGGTTTTATGACGCTCCAGTAAGAAGTTACAAGCATTTGTATGTTGCAAACTTTGATAGGTGTAGGACGTACCGTATAGAAGTTAGGGCCATTTGAAATTTTATCAGTGTTTGATTTGGGACTCAAGGGTAGCATAGCTTTGAGCGATAACTTAAATTGACAAGAGGCTCGAGTACTTTATTGTTACAAAATTTCAAGGTTTTATGACGCTCCAGTAAAAAGTGACAAGCATTTCTATTTTGCAAACTTTGATAGGTGTAGGACGTACCGTATAGAAGTTAGGGCCATTTGAAGTTTTATCAGTGTTTGATTTGGGAATCAAGGGTAGCATAGCTTTGAGCGATAGCTTAAATTGACAAGAGCCTCGAGTACCTTATTGTTACAAAATTTCAAGGTTTTATACCGCTCCAGTAAAAAGTTACAAGCATTTGTATGTTGCAAACTTTGATAGGTGTAGGACGTACCGTATAGAAGTCAGAGCCATTTGAATTTTTATCAGTGTTTGATTTGGGACTCAAGGGTAGCATAGCTTTGAGCGATAGCTTAAATTGACAAGAGGCTCGAGTAATTTATTGTTACAAAATTTCAAGGTTTTATGACGCTCCAGTAAAAAGTTACAAGCATTTGTATGTTGCAAACTTTGATAGGTGTAGGAAGTACCGTATAGAAGTTAAGTCTGAAGTTTCATCAGTGTTTGATTTGGGACTCAAGGGTATCATAGCTTTGAGCGATAGCTTAAATTGACAAAAGGCTCGAGTACTTTATTGTTACAAAATTTCAAGGTTTTATGACGCTCCAGTAAAAAGTTACAAGCATTTGCATGTTGCAAACTTTGATAGGTGTAGGACGTACAGTATAGAAGTTAGTGCCATTTAAAGTTTTATCAGTGTTTGATTTGGGACTCAGGGGTAGCATAGCTTTGAGCGTTAGCTTAAATTGAGAAGAGGCTCGAGTACTTTATTGTTACAAAATTTCAAGGTTTTAGTACGCTCCAGTAAAAAGTTACAAGCATTTGCATGTTGCGAACTTTGATAGGTGTAGGACGTACCGTATAGAAGTTAGGGCCATTTGAAGTTTTATCATTGTTTGATTTGGGACTCAAGGGTAGCATAGCTTTGAGCGATAGCTTAAATTGACAAGAGGCTCGAGGTCTTTATTGTTTCAAAATATCAAGGTTTTATGACGCTCCAGTAAAATGTTACCAGCATTTGTATGTTGCAAACTTTGATAGGTGTAGGACGTACCGTATAGAAGTTAGGGCCTTTTTAAATTTTATCAGTGTTTCATTTGGTACTCAAGGGTAGCATAGCTTACAGCGATAGCTTAAATTGACAAGAGGCTCGAGTACTTTATTGTTACAAAATTTCAAGGTTTTATGACGTTCCAGTAAAAAGTTACAAGCATTTGTATGTTGCAAAGTTTGATAGGTGTAGGACGTACCGCATAGAAGTTAGGCCCATTTGAAGTTTTATAATTGTTTGATTCGGGACTCAAGGGTAGCATAGCTTTGAGCGATATCTTAAAATGACAAGAGGCTCGAGGTCTTTATTGTTACAAAATTTCAAGGTTTTATGACGCTCCAGTAAGAAGTTACAAGCATTTGTATGTTGCAAACTTTGATAGGTGTAGGACGTACCGTATAGAAGTTAGGGCCATTTGAAATTTTATCAGTGTTTGATTTGGGACTCAAGGGTAGCATAGCTTTGAGCGATAACTTAAATTGACAAGAGGCTCGAGTACTTTATTGTTACAAAATTTCAAGGTTTTATGACGCTCCAGTAAAAAGTGACAAGCATTTCTATTTTGCAAACTTTGATAGGTGTAGGACGTACCGTATAGAAGTTAGGGCCATTTGAAGTTTTATCAGTGTTTGATTTGGGAATCAAGGGTAGCATAGCTTTGAGCGATAGCTTAAATTGACAAGAGCCTCGAGTACCTTATTGTTACAAAATTTCAAGGTTTTATACCGCTCCAGTAAAAAGTTACAAGCATTTGTATGTTGCAAACTTTGATAGGTGTAGGACGTACCGTATAGAAGTCAGAGCCATTTGAATTTTTATCAGTGTTTGATTTGGGACTCAAGGGTAGCATAGCTTTGAGCGATAGCTTAAATTGACAAGAGGCTCGAGTAATTTATTGTTACAAAATTTCAAGGTTTTATGACGCTCCAGTAAAAAGTTACAAGCATTTGTATGTTGCAAACTTTGATAGGTGTAGGACGTACCGTATAGAAGTTAAGTCTGAAGTTTCATCAGTGTTTGATTTGGGACTCAAGGGTATCATAGCTTTGAGCGATAGCTTAAATTGACAAAAGGCTCGACTACTTTATTGTTACAAAATTTCAAGATTTTATGACGCTCCAGTAAAAAGTTACAAGCATTTGCATGTTGCAAACTTTGATAGGTGTAGGACGTACAGTATAGAAGTTAGTGCCATTTAAAGTTTTATCAGTGTTTGATTTGGGACTCAGGGGTAGCATAGCTTTGAGCGTTAGCTTAAATTGAGAAGAGGCTCGACTACTTTATTGTTACAAAATTTCAAGGTTTTAGTACGCTCCAGTAAAAAGTTACAAGCATTTGTATGTTGCGAACTTTGATAGGTGTAGGACGTACCGTATAGAAGTTAGGGCCATTTGAAGTTTTATCATTGTTTGATTTGGGACTCAAGGGTAGCATAGCTTTGAGCGATACCTTAAATTGACAAGAGGCTCGAGGTCTTTATTGTTTCAAAATATCAAGGTTTTATGACGCTCCAGTAAAATGTTACCAGCATTTGTATGTTGCAAACTTTGATAGGTGTAGGACGTACCGTATAGAAGTTAGGGCCTTTTGAAATTTTATCAGTGTTTCATTTGGTACTCAAGGGTAGCATAGCTTACAGCGATAGCTTAAATTGACAAGAGGCTCGAGTACTTTATTGTTACAAAATTTCAAGGTTTTATGACGCTCCAGTAAAAAGTTAGTTACAAGCATGTGTATGTTGCAAACTTTGATAGTTGTAGGACGTACCATATAGAAGTTAGGACCATTTGAAGTTTTTCCAACGGTTGATTTGGGTAGCATAGCTTTGAGCGATAGCTTAAATTTACAAGAGGCTCGAGTACTTTACAGTTACAAAATTTCAAAGTTTTATGACGGTCCAGTAGAAAGTTACAAGCATTTGTATGTTGCAAACTTTGATAGGTGTAGGACGTACCGTATAGAAGTTAGGGCCATTTGAAGTTGTATCAGTGTTTGATTTGGGACTCAAGGGTGGCATAGCTTTGAGCGATAGCTTAAATTGACAAGAAGCTCGGGTACTTTATTGTTACAAAATTTCAAGGTTTTATGACGCTCCAGTAAAAAGTTACAAGCATTTGTATGTTGCAAACTTTGATAGGTGTAAGACGTACTGTATAGAAGTTAGGGCCATTTGAAGTCTTATCAGTTATCGATTTGGGACTCAAGGGTAGCATAGCTTTGATCGATAGCTTAAATTGACAAGAGGCTCTAGTAATTTATTGTTACAAAATTTCAAGATTTTATGACGGTCCAGTAAAAAGTTACAAGCATATGCATGTTGCAAACTTTGATAGGTGTAGGACGTACCGTATAGAAGTTAGGGCCATTTGATATTTTATCAGTGTGTGATTTGGAACTCAAGGGTAGCATAGCTTTGCGCGATAGCTTAAATTGACAAGAGGCTCGAGTAATTTTTTGTTACAAAATTTCAAGATTTTATGCCGCTCCAGTAAGAAGTTACAAGCATTTGTATGTTGCAAACTTTGATAGGTGTAGGACGTACCGCATAGAAGTTAGGGCCATTTGAAGTTTTATAGTTGTTTGCTTTGGGACTCAAGGGTAGCATAGCTTTGAGCGATAGCTTAAATTGACAAGAGGCTCGAAGTCTTTATTGTTACAAAATTTCAAGGTTTTATGACGCTCCAGTAAGAAGTTACAAGCATTTGTATGTTGCAAACTTTGATAAGTGTAGGACGTACTGTATAGAAGTTATGGCCATTTGAAGTTTAATCAGAGTTCGATTTGGGACTCAATGGTAGCATAGCTTTGATCAATAGCTTAAATTGACAAGAGGCTCTAGTACTTTATTGTTACAAAATTTCAAGATTTTATGACGGTCCAGTAAAAAGTTACAAGCATTTGTATGTTGAAAACTTTGATAGGTGTAGGACGTACCGTATAGAAGTTAGAGCCATTTGAAATTTTATCAGTGTTTGATGTGGGACTCAAGGGTAGCATAGCTTTGAGCGATACCTTAAATTTACAAGAGGCTCGAGTACTTTATTGTTACAAAATTTCAAGGTTTTATGACGCTCCAGTAGAAAGTTACAAGCATTTGTATGTTGCAAACTTTGATAGGTGTAGGACGTACCGTATAGAAGTTAGGGGCATTTGAAGTTTTATCAGTGTTTGATTTGGGACTCAAGGGTAGCATAGCTTTGAGCGATAGCTTAAATTGACAAGAAGCTCGGGTACTTTATTGTTACAAAATTTCAAGGTTTTATGACGCTCCAGTAAAAAGTTACAAGCATTTGTATGTTGCAAACTTTGATAGGTGTAGGACGTGCTGTATAGAAGTTACGGCCATTTGAAGTTTTATCCGTGTTTGATTTGGGACTAAAGGGTAGCATAGCTTTGAGCGATAGCTTAATTTGACAAGAGGCTCGAGAACTTTATTGTTACAAAATTTCAAAGTTTTATGACGCCCCAGTAAAAAGTTACAAGCATTTGCATGTTGCAAACTTTAATAGGTGTAGGACGTACCGTATAGAAGTTAGGGCCATTTGAAGTTTTATCAGTGTTTGATTTGGAACTCAAGGGTTGATTTGGAACTCAAGGGTTTGAGCGATAGCTTAAATTGAGAAGAGGCTCGACTACTTTATTGTTACAAAATTTCAAGGTTTTAGTACGCTCCAGTAAAAAGTTACAAGCATTTGTATGTTGCGAACTTTGATAGGTGTAGGACGTACCGTATAGAAGTTAGGGCCATTTGAAGTTTTATCATTGTTTGATTTGGGACTCAAGGGTAGCATAGCTTTGAGCGATAGCTTAAATTGACAAGAGGCTCGAGGTCTTTATTGTTTCAAAATATCAAGGTTTTATGACGCTCCAGTAAAATGTTACCAGCATTTGTATGTTGCAAACTTTGATAGGTGTAGGACGTACCGTATAGAAGTTAGGGCCTTTTGAAATTTTATCAGTGTTTCATTTGGTACTCAAGGGTAGCATAGCTTACAGCGATAGCTTAAATTGACAAGAGGCTCGAGTACTTTATTGTTACAAAATTTCAAGGTTTTATGACGCTCCAGTAAAAAGTTAGTTACAAGCATGTGTATGTTGCAAACTTTGATAGTTGTAGGACGTACCATATAGAAGTTAGGACCATTTGAAGTTTTTCCAACGGTTGATTTGGGTAGCATAGCTTTGAGCGATAGCTTAAATTTACAAGAGGCTCGAGTACTTTACAGTTACAAAATTTCAAAGTTTTATGACGGTCCAGTAGAAAGTTACAAGCATTTGTATGTTGCAAACTTTGATAGGTGTAGGACGTACCGTATAGAAGTTAGGGCCATTTGAAGTTGTATCAGTGTTTGATTTGGGACTCAAGGGTGGCATAGCTTTGAGCGATAGCTTAAATTGACAAGAAGCTCGGGTACTTTATTGTTACAAAATTTCAAGGTTTTATGACGCTCCAGTAGAAAGTTACAAGCATTTGTATGTTGCAAACTTTGATAGGTGTAAGACGTACTGTATAGAAGTTAGGGCCATTTGAAGTCTTATCAGTTATCGATTTGGGACTCAAGGGTAGCATAGCTTTGATCGATAGCTTAAATTGACAAGAGGCTCTAGTAATTTATTGTTACAAAATTTCAAGATTTTATGACGGTCCAGTAAAAAGTTACAAGCATATGCATGTTGCAAACTTTGATAGGTGTAGGACGTACCGTATAGAAGTTAGGGCCATTTGATATTTTATCAGTGTGTGATTTGGAACTCAAGGGTAGCATAGCTTTGCGCGATAGCTTAAATTGACAAGAGGCTCGAGTAATTTTTTGTTACAAAATTTCAAGATTTTATGCCGCTCCAGTAAGAAGTTACAAGCATTTGTATGTTGCAAACTTTGATAGGTGTAGGACGTACCGCATAGAAGTTAGGGCCATTTGAAGTTTTATAGTTGTTTGCTTTGGGACTCAAGGGTAGCATAGCTTTGAGCGATAGCTTAAATTGACAAGAGGCTCGAAGTCTTTATTGTTACAAAATTTCAAGGTTTTATGACGCTCCAGTAAGAAGTTACAAGCATTTGTATGTTGCAAACTTTGATAAGTGTAGGACGTACTGTATAGAAGTTATGGCCATTTGAAGTTTAATCAGAGTTCGATTTGGGACTCAATGGTAGCATAGCTTTGATCAATAGCTTAAATTGACAAGAGGCTCTAGTACTTTATTGTTACAAAATTTCAAGATTTTATGACGGTCCAGTAAAAAGTTACAAGCATTTGTATGTTGAAAACTTTGATAGGTGTAGGACGTACCGTATAGAAGTTAGAGCCATTTGAAATTTTATCAGTGTTTGATGTGGGACTCAAGGGTAGCATAGCTTTGAGCGATACCTTAAATTTACAAGAGGCTCGAGTACTTTATTGTTACAAAATTTCAAGGTTTTATGACGCTCCAGTAGAAAGTTACAAGCATTTGTATGTTGCAAACTTTGATAGGTGTAGGACGTACCGTATAGAAGTTAGGGGCATTTGAAGTTTTATCAGTGTTTGATTTGGGACTCAAGGGTAGCATAGCTTTGAGCGATAGCTTAAATTGACAAGAAGCTCGGGTACTTTATTGTTACAAAATTTCAAGTTTTTATGACGCTCCAGTAAAAAGTTACAAGCATTTGTATGTTGCAAACTTTGATAGGTGTAGGACGTGCTGTATAGAAGTTACGGCCATTTGAAGTTTTATCCGTGTTTGATTTGGGACTAAAGGGTAGCATAGCTTTGAGCGATAGCTTAATTTGACAAGAGGCTCGAGAACTTTATTGTTACAAAATTTCAAAGTTTTATGACGCCCCAGTAAAAAGTTACAAGCATTTGCATGTTGCAAACTTTAATAGGTGTAGGACGTACCGTATAGAAGTTAGGGCCATTTGAAGTTTTATCAGTGTTTGATTTGGAACTCAAGGGTTGATTTGGAACTCAAGGGTTTGAGCGATAGCTTAAATTGAGAAGAGGCTCGAGTACTTTATTGTTACAAAATTTCAAGGTTTTATGACGCTCCAGTAAAAAATTACAAGCATTTGTATGTTGCAAACTTTGATAGGTGTAGGACATACTGTATAGAAGTTAGTGCCATTTGAAGTCTTATCAGTGTTCGATTTGGGACTCAAGGGTAGCATAGCTTTGATCGATAGCTTAAATTGACAAGAGGCTCTAGTAATTTATTGTTACAAAATTTCAAGATTTTATGACGGTACAGTAAAAAGTTACAAGCATATGCATGTTGCAAACTTTGATAGGTGTAGGACGTACCGTATAGAAGTTAGGACCATTTGAAATATAATCAGTGTTTGATTTGGGACTCAAGGGTAGCATAGCTTTGCGCGATAGCTTAAATTGACAAGAGGCTCGAGTAATTTTTTGTTACAAAATTTCAATATTTTATGCCGCTCCAGTAAGAATTTACAAGCATTTGTATGTTGAAAACTTTGATAGGTGTAGGACGTACCGCATAGAAGTTAGGGCCATTTGAAGTTTTATAATTGTTTGATTTGGGACTCAAGGGTAGCATAGCTTTGAGCGATAGCTTAAATTGACAAGAGGCTCGAGGTCTTTATTGTTACAAAATTTCAAGGTTTTATGACGCTCCAGTAAGAAGTTACAAGCATTTGTATGTTTCAAACTTTGATAGGTGTAGGACGTACTGTATAGAAGTTAGGGCCATTTGAAGTTTAATCAGAGTTCGATTTGGGACTCAATGGTAGCATAGCTTTGATCGATAGCTTAAATTGACAAGAGGCTCTAGTACTTTATTGTTACAAAATTTCAAAATTTTATGACGGTCCAGTAAAAAGTTACAAGCATTTGTATGTTACAAGCATTTGTATGCTACAAGCATTTGTATGTTTGATAGGTGTGGGACGTACCGTATAGAAGTTAGGGCCATTTGAAATTTTATCAGTGTTTGAATTGGGACTCAAGGGTAGCATAGCTTTGAGCGATAGCTTAAATTGACAAGAGGCTCGAGTACTTTATTGTTACAAAATTTCAAGGTTTTATGACGCTCCAGTAAAAAGTTACAAGCATTTGTATGTTGCAAACTTTGATAGGTGTAGGACGTACCGTATAGAAGTTAGGGCCATTTGAAGTTTTATCAGTGTTTGATTTGGGACTCAAGGTTAGCATAGCTTTGAGCGATAGCTTAAATTCAAAAGATGCTCGAGGTCTTTATTGTTACAAAATTTGAAGGATTTATGACGCTCCAGTAAGAAGTTACAAGCATTTATACGTTGCAAACTTTCATAGGTGTAGGACGTACCGTATAGAAGTTAGGGCCATTTGAAGCTTTATCAGTGTTTGATTTGGGACTCAAGGGTAGCATAGCTTTGAGCGATAGCTTAAATTGACAAGAGGCTCGAGTACTTTATTGTTACAAAATTTCAAGGTTTTATGACGCTCCAGTAAAAAGTTACAAGCATTTGTATGTTACAAGCATTTGTATGTTTGATAGGTGTGGGACGTACCGTATAGAAGTTAGGGCCATTTGAAGTTTTATCAGTGTTTGATTTGGGACTCAAGGGTAGCGTAGCTTTGAGCTATAGCTTAAATAGAAAAGAGGCTCGAGTACTTTATTGTTACAAAATTTCAATGTTTTATGACGCTCCAGTAAAAAGTTACAAGCATTTGTATGTTGCAAAATTTGATAGGTGTAGGACGTACTGTATAGAAGTTAGGGCCATTTGAAGTTTTATCAGTGTTTGATTTGGGACTCAACGGTAGCATAGCTTTGAGCGACAACTTAAATTGCGAAGAGGCTCGAGAACTTTATTGTTACAGAATTTCAAGGTTTTATGACGCTCCAGTAAAAAGTTACAAGCATTTGTATGTTGGAAACTTTGATAGGTGTAGGACGGTACCGTATAGAAGTTAGGGCCATTTGAAGTTTTATCAGTGTTTGATTTGGGACTCAAGGGTAGCATAGCTTTGAGCGAAAGCTTAAATTGACAAGAGGCTCTTGTACTTTATTGTTACAAAATTTCAAGATTTTATGACGCTCCAGTTAAAAGTTACAAACATTTGTATGTTGCAAACTTTGATAAGTGCAGGACGTACCGTATAGAAGGTATGGCCGTTTGAAGTTTTATCTGTGTTTGATTTGGGACTCAAGGGTAGCATGGCTTTGAGCGATAGCTTAAATTGACAAGAGGCTCTTGTACTTTATTGTTACAAAATTCAAGATTTTATGACGCTCCAGTTAAAAGTTACAAACATTTGTATGTTGCAAACTTTGATAAGTGCAGGACGTACCGTATAGAAATTAGGGCCATTTGAAATTTTATCAGTGTTTGATTTGGGACTCAACGGTAGCATAGCTTTGAGCGATAGCTTAAATTGAGAAGAGGCTCGAGTACTTTATTGTTACAAAATTTCAAGGTTTTATGACGCTCCAGTAAAAAGTTACAAGCATTTGTATGTTGCCAACTTTGGTAGATGTAGGACGTACCGTAAAGAAGGTATGGCCATTTGAAGTTTTATCTGTGTTTGATTTGGGACTCAAGGGTAGCATGGCTTTGAGCGATAGCTTTAATTGACAAGAGGCTCGAGTACTTAATTGTTACAAAATTTCAATGTTTTATGACGCTCCAGTAAAAAGTTACAAGCATTTGTATGTTGCAAACTTTGATAGGTGTAGGACGTACTGTATAGAAGTTAGGGCCATTTGAAGTCTTATCAGTGTTCGATTTGGGACTCAACGGTAGCATAACTTTGAGCGATAGCTTAAATTGAGAAGAGGCTCGAGTACTTTATTGTTACAAAATTTCAAGGTTTTATGACGCTCCAGTAAAAAGTTACACGCATTTGTATGTTGCCAACTTTGGTAGGTGTAGGACGTACCGTAGAGAAGGTATGGCCATTTGAAGTTTTATCTGTGTTTGATTTGGGACTCAAGGGTAGCATGGCTTTGAGCGATAGCTTTAATTGACAAGAGGCTCGAGTACTTTATTGTTACAAAATTTCAAGGTTTTATGACGCTCCAGTAAAAAGTTACAAGCATTTGTATGTTGCCAACTTTGGTAGGTGTAGGACGTACCGTAAAGAAGGTATGGCCATTTGAAGTTTTATCTGTGTTTGATTTGGGACGCAAGGGTAGCATGGCTTTGAGCGATAGCTTTAATTGACAAGAGGCTCGAGTACTTAATTGTTACAAAATTTCAAGGTTTTATGACGCCCCAGTAAAAAGTTACAAGCATTTGCATGTTGCAAACTTTGATAGGTGTAGGACGTACCGTATAGAAGTTAGGGCCATTTGAAGTTTTATCAGTGTTTGATTTGGAACTCAAGGGTAGCATAGCTTTGAGCGATAGCTTAAATTGAGAAGAGGCTCGAGTACTTTATTGTTACAAAATTTCAAGGTTTTATGACGCTCCAGTAAAAAATTACAAGCATTTGTATGTTGCAAACTTTGATAGGTGTAGGACGTACTGTATAGAAGTTAGGGCCATTTGAAGTCTTATCAGTGTTCGATTTGGGACTCAAGGGTAGCATAGCTTTGATCGATAGCTTAAATTGACAAGAGGCTCTAGTAATTTATTGTTACAAAATTTCAAGATTTTATGACGGTCCAGTAAAAAGTTACAAGCATATGCATGTTGCAAAGTTTGATAGGTGTAGGACGTACCGTATAGAAGTTAGGGCCATTTGAAATATAATCAGTGTTTGATTTGGGACTCAAGGGTAGCATAGCTTTGCGCGAAAGCTTAAATTGACAAGAGGCTCGAGTAATTTTTTGTTACAAAATTTCAAGATTTTATGCCGCTCCAGTAAGAATTTACAAGCATTTGTATGTTGAAAACTTTGATAGGTGTAGGACGTACCGCATAGAAGTTAGGGCCATTTGAAGCTTTATAATTGTTTGATTTGGGACTCAAGGGTAGCATAGCTTTGAGCGATTGCTTAAATTGACAAGAGGCTCGAGGTCTTTATTGTTACAAAATTTCAAGGTTTTATGACGCTCCAGTAAAAAGTTACAAGCATTTGTATGTTGCCAACTTTGGTAGGTGTAGGACGTACCGTAAAGAAGGTATGGCCATTTGAAGTTTTATCTGTGTTTGATTTGGGACGCAAGGGTAGCATGGCTTTGAGCGATAGCTTTAATTGACAAGAGGCTCGAGTACTTAATTGTTACAAAATTTCAAGGTTTTATGACGCCCCAGTAAAAAGTTACAAGCATTTGCATGTTGCAAACTTTGATAGGTGTAGGACGTACCGCATAGAAGTTAGGGCCATTTGAAGCTTTATAATTGTTTGATTTGGGACTCAAGGATAGCATAGCTTTGAGCGATTGCTTAAATTGACAAGAGGCTCGAGGTCTTGATTGTTACAAAATTTCAAGGTTTTATGACGCTCCAGTAAAAAGTTACAAGCATTTGTATGTTGCCATCTTTGGTAGGTGTAGGACGTACCGTAAAGAAGGTATGGCCATTTGAAGTTTTATCTGTGTTTGATTTGGGACGCAAGGGTAGCATGGCTTTGAGCGATAGCTTTAAATGACAAGAGGCTCGAGTACTTAATTGTTACAAAATTTCAAGGTTTTATGACGCCCCAGTAAAAAGTTACAAGCATTTGCATGTTGCAAACTTTGATAGGTGTAGGACGTACCGTATAGAAGTTAGGGCCATTTGAAGTTTTATCAGTGTTTGATTTGGAACTCAAGGGTAGCATAGCTTTGAGCGATAGCTTAAATTGAGAAGAGGCTCGAGTACTTTATTGTTACAAAATTTCAAGGTTTTATGACGCTCCAGTAAAAAATTACAAGCATTTGTATGTTGCAAACTTTGATAGGTGTAGGACGTACTGTATAGAAGTTAGGGCCATTTGAAGTCTTATCAGTGTTCGATTTGGGACTCAAGGGTAGCATAGCTTTGATCGATAGCTTAAATTGACAAGAGGCTCTAGTAATTTATTGTTACAAAATTTCAAGATTTTATGACGGTCCAGTAAAAAGTTACAAGCATATGCATGTTGCAAACTTTGATAGGTGTAGGACGTACCGTATAGAAGTTAGGGCCATTTGAAATATAATCAGTGTTTGATTTGGGACTCAAGGGTAGCATAGCTTTGCGCGATAGCTTAAATTGACAAGAGGCTCGAGTAATTTTTTGTTACAAAATTTCAAGATTTTATGCCGCTCCAGTAAGAATTTACAAGCATTTGTATGTTGAAAACTTTGATAGGTGTAGGACGTACCGCATAGAAGTTAGGGCCATTTGAAGCTTTATAATTGTTTGATTTGGGACTCAAGGGTAGCATAGCTTTGAGCGATTGCTTAAATTGACAAGAGGCTCGAGGTCTTTATTGTTACAAAATTTCAAGGTTTTATGACGCTCCAGTAAGAAGTTACAAGCATTTGTATGTTTCAAACTTTGATAGGTGTAGGACGTACTGTATAGAAGTTAGGGCCATTTGAAGTTTAATCAGAGTTCGATTTGGGACTCAATGGTAGCATAGCTTTGATCGATAGCTTAAATTGACAAGAGGCTCTAGTACTTTATTGTTACAAAATTTCAAAATTTTATGACGGTCCAGTAAAAAGTTACAAGCATTTGTATGTTACAAGCATTTGTATGTTTGATAGGTGTGGGACGTACCGTATAGATGTTAGGGCCATTTGAAATTTTATCAGTGTTTGATTTGGGACTCAAGGGTAGCATAGCTTTGAGCGATAGCTTAAATTGACAAGAGGCTCGAGTACTTTATTGTTACAAAATTTCAAGGTTTTATGACGCTCCAGTAAAAAGTTACAAGCATTTGTATGTTGCAAACTTTGATAGGTGTAGGACGTACCGTATAGAAGTTAGGGCCATTTGAAGCTTTATCAGTGTTTGATTTGGGACTCAAGGGTAGCATAGCTTTGAGCGATAGCTTAAATTGACAAGAGGCTCGAGTACTTTATTGTTACAAAATTTCAAGGTTTTATGACGCTCCAGTAAAAAGTTACAAGCATTTGTATGTTACAAGCATTTGTATGTTACAAGCATTTGTATGTTTGATAGGTGTGGGACGTACCGTATAGAAGTTAGGGCCATTTGAAGTTTTATCAGTGTTTGATTTGGGACTCAAGGTTAGCATAGCTTTGAGCTATAGCTTAAATTGAGAAGAGGCTCGAGTACTTTATTGTTACAAAATTTCAATGTTTTATGACGATCCAGTAAAAAGTTACAAGCATTTGTATGTTGCAAAATTTGATAGGTGTAGGACGTACAGTATAGAAGTTAGGGCCATTTGAAGTTTTATCAGTGTTTGATTTGGGACTCAACGGTAGCATAGCTTTGAGCGACAACTTAAATTGCGAAGAGGCTCGAGAACTTTATTGTTACAGAATTTCAAGGTTTTATGACGCTCCAGTAAAAAGTTACAAGCATTTGTATGTTGGGAACTTTGATAGGTGTAGGACGTACCGTATAGAAGTTAGGGCCATTTGAAGTTTTATCAGTGTTTGATTTGGGACTCAAGGGTAGCATAGCTTTGAGCGATAGCTTAAATTGACAAGAGGCTCTTGTACTTTATTGTTACAAAATTTCAAGATTTTATGACGCTCCAATTAAAAGTTACAAACATTTGTATGTTGCAAACTTTGATAAGTGCAGGACGTACCGTATAGAAGGTATGGCCGTTTGAAGTTTTATCTGTGTTTGATTTGGGACTCAAGGGTAGCATGGCTTTGAGCGATAGCTTAAATTGACAAGAGGCTCTTGTACTTTATTGTTACAAAATTCAAGATTTTATGACGCTCCAGTTAAAAGTTACAAACATTTGTATGTTGCAAACTTTGATAAGTGCAGGACGTACCGTATAGAAGGTATGGCCGTTTGAAGTTTTATCTGTGTTTGATTTGGGACTCAAGGGTAGCATAGCTTTGAGCGATAGCTTAAATTGAGAAGAGGCTCGAGAACTTTATTGTTACAGAATTTCAAGGTTTTATGACGCTCCAGTAAAAAGTTACAAGCATTTGTATGTTGGAAACTTTGATAGGTGTAGGACGTACCGTATAGAAGTTAGGGACATTTGAAATTTTATCAGTGTTTGATTTGGGATTCAACGGTAGCACAGCTTTGAGCGATAGCTTAAATTGAGAAGAGGCTCGAGTACTTTATTGTTACAAAATTTCAAGGTTTTATGACGCTCCAGTAAAAAGTTACAAGCATTTGTATGTTGCCAACTTTGGTAGGTGTAGGACGTACCGTAAAGACGGAATGGCCATTTGAAGTTTTATCTGTGTTTGATTTGGGACTCAAGGGTAGCATGGCTTTGAGCGATAGCTTTAATTGACAAGAGGCTCGAGTACTTAATTGTTACAAAATTTCAAGGTTTTATGACGCTCCAGTAAAAAGTTACAAGCATTTGTATGTTGCAAACTTTGATAGGTGTAGGACGTACTGTATAGATGTTAGGGCCATTTGAAGTCTTATCAGTGTTCGATTTGGGACTCAAGGGTAGCATAGCTTTGATCGATAGCTTAAATTGACAAGAGGCTCTAGTAATTTATTGTTACAAAATTCAAGATTTTATGACGCTCCAGTTAAAAGTTACAAACATTTGTATGTTGCAAACTTTGATAAGTGCAGGACGTACCGTATAGAAATTAGGGCCATTTGAAATTTTATCAGTGTTTGATTTGGGACTCAAGGGTAGCATAGCTTTGAGCGATAGCTTAAATTGACAAGAGGCTCGAGTACTTTATTGTTACAAAATTTCAAGGTTTTATGACGCTCCAGTAAAAAGTTACAAGCATTTGTATGTTGGGAACTTTGATAGGTGTAGGACGTACCGTATAGAAGTTAGGGCCATTTGAAGTTTTATCAGTGTTTGATTTGGGACTCAAGGGTAGCATAGCTTTGAGCGATAGCTTAAATTGACAAGAGGCTCTTGTACTTTATTGTTACAAAATTTCAAGATTTTATGACGCTCCAATTAAAAGTTACAAACATTTGTATGTTGCAAACTTTGATAAGTGCAGGACGTACCGTATAGAAGGTATGGCCGTTTGAAGTTTTATCTGTGTTTGATTTGGGACTCAAGGGTAGCATGGCTTTGAGCGATAGCTTAAATTGACAAGAGGCTCTTGTACTTTATTGTTACAAAATTCAAGATTTTATGACGCTCCAGTTAAAAGTTACAAACATTTGTATGTTGCAAACTTTGATAAGTGCAGGACGTACCGTATAGAAGGTATGGCCGTTTGAAGTTTTATCTGTGTTTGATTTGGGACTCAAGGGTAGCATAGCTTTGAGCGATAGCTTAAATTGAGAAGAGGCTCGAGTACTTTATTGTTACAAAATTTCAAGGTTTTATGACGCTCCAGTAAAAAGTTACAAGCATTTGTATGTTGCCAACTTTGGTAGGTGTAGGACGTACCGTAAAGAAGGTATGGCCATTTGAAGTTTTATCTGTGATTGATTTGGGACTCAAGGGTAGCATAGCTTTGAGCGACAACTTAAATTGCGAAGAGGCTCGAGAACTTTATTGTTACAGAATTTCAAGGTTTTATGACGCTCCAGTAAAAAGTTACAAGCATTTGTATGTTGGAAACTTTGATAGGTGTAGGACGTACCGTATAGAAGTTAGGGACATTTGAAATTTTATCAGTGTTTGATTTGGGATTCAACGGTAGCACAGCTTTGAGCGATAGCTTAAATTGAGAAGAGGCTCGAGTACTTTATTGTTACAAAATTTCAAGGTTTTATGACGCTCCAGTAAAAAGTTACAAGCATTTGTATGTTGCCAACTTTGGTAGGTGTAGGACGTACCGTAAAGACGGAATGGCCATTTGAAGTTTTATCTGTGTTTGATTTGGGACTCAAGGGTAGCATGGCTTTGAGCGATAGCTTTAATTGACAAGAGGCTCGAGTACTTAATTGTTACAAAATTTCAAGGTTTTATGACGCTCCAGTAAAAAGTTACAAGCATTTGTATGTTGCAAACTTTGATAGGTGTAGGACGTACTGTATAGATGTTAGGGCCATTTGAAGTCTTATCAGTGTTCGATTTGGGACTCAAGGGTAGCATAGCTTTGATCGATAGCTTAAATTGACAAGAGGCTCTAGTAATTTATTGTTACAAAATTCAAGATTTTATGACGCTCCAGTTAAAAGTTACAAACATTTGTATGTTGCAAACTTTGATAAGTGCAGGACGTACCGTATAGAAATTAGGGCCATTTGAAATTTTATCAGTGTTTGATTTGGGACTCAAGGGTAGCATAGCTTTGAGCGATAGCTTAAATTGACAAGAGGCTCGAGTACTTTATTGTTACAAAATTTCAAGGTTTTATGACGCTCCAGTAAAAAGTTACAAGCATTTGTATGTTGCAAACTTTGATAGGTGTAGGACGTACCGTATAGAAGTTAGGGCCATTTGAAGCTTTATCAGTGTTTGATTTGGGACTCAAGGGTAGCATAGCTTTGAGCGATAGCTTAAATTGACAAGAGGCTCGAGTACTTTATTGTTACAAAATTTCAAGGTTTTATGACGCTCCAGTAAAAAGTTACAAGCATTTGTATGTTACAAGCATTTGTATGTTACAAGCATTTGTATGTTTGATAGATGTGGGACGTACCGTATAGAAGTGAGGGCCATTTGAAGTTTTATCAGTGTTTGATTTGGGACTCAAGGTTAGCATAGCTTTGAGCTATAGCTTAAATTGAGAAGAGGCTCGAGTACTTTATTGTTACAAAATTTCAATGTTTTATGACGATCCAGTAAAAAGTTACAAGCATTTGTATGTTGCAAAATTTGATAGGTGTAGGACGTACTGTATAGAAGTTAGGGCCATTTGAAGTTTTATCAGTGTTTGATTTGGGACTCAACGGTAGCATAGCTTTGAGCGACAACTTAAATTGCGAAGAGGCTCGAGAACTTTATTGTTACAGAATTTCAAGGTATTATGACGCTCCAGTAAAAAGTTACAAGCATTTGTATGTTGGGAACTTTGATAGGTGTAGGACGTACCGTATAGAAGTTAGGGCCATTTGAAGTTTTATCAGTGTTTGATTTGGGACTCAAGGGTAGCATAGCTTTGAGCGATAGCTTAAATTGACAAGAGGCTCTTGTACTTTATTGTTACAAAATTTCAAGTTTTTATGACGCCCCAGTTAAAAGTTACAAACATTTGTATGTTGCAAACTTTGATAAGTGCAGGACGTACCGTATAGACGGTATGGCCGTTTGAAGTTTTATCTGTGTTTGATTTGGGACTCAAGGGTAGCATGGCTTTGAGCGATAGCTTAAATTGACAAGAGGCTCTTGTACTTTATTGTTACAAAATTCAAGATTTTATGACGCTCCAGTTAAAAGTTACAAACATTTGGATGTTGCAAACTTTGATAAGTGCAGGACGTACCGTATAGAAGGTATGGCCGTTTGAAGTTTTATCTGTGTTTGATTTGGGACTCAAGGGTAGCATAGCTTTGAGCGATAGCTTAAATTGAGAAGAGGCTCGAGTACTTTATTGTTACAAAATTTCAAGGTTTTATGACGCTCCAGTAAAAAGTTACAAGCATTTGTATGTTGCCAACTTTGGTAGGTGTAGGACGTACCGTAAAGAAGGTATGGCCATTTGAAGTTTTATCTGTGATTGATTTGGGACTCAAGGGTAGCATAGCTTTGAGCGACAACTTAAATTGCGAAGAGGCTCGAGAACTTTATTGTTACAGAATTTCAAGGTTTTATGACGCTCCAGTAAAAAGTTACAAGCATTTGTATGTTGGAAACTTTGATAGGTGTAGGACGTACCGTATAGAAGTTAGGGCCATTTGAAATTTTATCAGTGTTTGATTTGGGACTCAACGGTAGCACAGCTTTGAGCGATAGCTTAAATTGAGAAGAGGCTCGAGTACTTTATTGTTACAAAATTTCAAGGTTTTATGACGCTCCAGTAAAAAGTTACAAGCATTTGTATGTTGCCAACTTTGGTAGGTGTAGGACGTACCGTAAAGAAGGAATGGCCATTTGAAGTTTTATCTGTGTTTGATTTGGGACTCAAGGGTAGCATGGCTTTGAGCGATAGCTTTAATTGACAAGAGGCTCGAGTACTTAATTGTTACAAAATTTCAAGGTTTTATGACGCTCCAGTAAAAAGTTACAAGCATTTGTATGTTGCAAACTTTGATAGGTGTAGGACGTACTGTATAGAAGTTAGGGCCATTTGAAGTCTTATCAGTGTTCGATTTGGGACTCAAGGGTAGCATAGCTTTGATCGATAGCTTAAATTGACAAGAGGCTCTAGTAATTTATTGTTACAAAATTCAAGATTTTATGACGCTCCAGTTAAAAGTTTCAAACATTTGTATGTTGCAAACTTTGATAAGTGCAGGACGTACCGTATAGAAATTAGGGCCATTTGAAATTTTATCAGTGTTTGATTTGGGACTCAACGGTAGCATAGGTTTGAGCGATAGCTTAAATTGAGAAGAGGCTCGAGTACTTTATTGGTACAAAATTACAAGGTTTTATGACGCTCCAGTAAAAAGTTACAAGCATTTGTATGTTGCAAAAGTTGATAGGTGTAGGACGTACTGTATAGAAGTTAGGGCCATTTGAAGTTTTATCAGTGTTTGATTTGGGACTCAACGGTAGTATAGCTTTGAGCGACAACTTAAATTGCGAAGAGGCTCGAGAACTTTATTGTTACAGAATTTCAAGGTTTTATGACGCTCCAGTAAAAAGTTACAAGCATTTGTATGTTGGAAACTTTGATAGGTGTAGGACGTACCGTATAGAAGTTAGGGCCATTTGCAGTTTTATCAGTGTTTGATTTGGGACTCAAGGGTAGCATAGCTTTGAGCGATAGCTTAAATTGACAAGAGGCTCTTGTACTTTATTGTTTCAAAATTTCAAGATTTTATGACGCTCCAGTTAAAAGTTACAAACATTTGTATGTTGCAAACTTTGATAAGTGCAGGACGTACCGTATAGAAGGTATGGGCGTTTGTAGTTTTATCTGTGTTTGATTTGGGACTCAAGGGTAGCATGACTTTGAGCGATAGCTTAAATTGACAAGAGGCTCTTGTACTTTATTGTTACAAAATTCAAGATTTTATGACACTCCAGTTAAAAGTTACAAGCATTTGTATGTTGCAAACTTTGATAGGTGTAGGACGTACTGTATAGAAGTTAGGGCCATTTGAAGTCTTATCAGTGTTCGATTTGGGACTCAACGGTAGCACAGCTTTGAGCGATAGCTTAAATTGAGAAGAGGCTCGAGTACTTTATTGTTACAAAATTTCAAGGTTTTATGACGCTCCAGTAAAAAGTTACAAGCATTTGTATGTTGCCAACTTTGGTAGGTGTAGGACGTACCGTAAAGAAGGTATGGCCATTTGAAGTTTTATCTGTGTTTGATTTGGGACTCAAGGGTAGCATGGCTTTGAGCGATAGCTTTAATTGACAAGAGGCTCGAGTACTTAATTGTTACAAAATTTCAAGGTTTTATGACGCTCCAGTAAAAAGTTACAAGCATTTGTATGTTGCAAACTTTGATAGGTGTAGGACGTACTGTATAGAAGTTAGGGCCATTTGAAGTCTTATCAGTGTTCGATTTGGGACTCAAGGGTAGCATAGCTTTGATCGATAGCTTAAATTGACAAGAGGCTCTAGTAATTTATTGTTACAAAATTTCAAGATTTTATGACGGTCCAGTAAAAAGTTACAAGCATATGCATGTTGCAAACTTTGATAGGTGTAGGACGTACCGTATAGAAGTTAGGGCCATTTGAAATTTTATCAGTGATTGATTTGGGACTCAAGAGTAGCATAGCTTTGCGCGATAGCTTAAATTGACAAGAAGCTCGAGTACTTTATTGTTACAAAATTTCAAGGTTTTAAGACGCTCCAGTAAAAAGTTACAAGCATTTGTATGTTGCAAACTTTGATAGGTGTAGGACGTACTGTATAGAAGTTAGGGCCATTTGAAGTTTAATCAGAGTTCGATTTGGGACTCAATGGTAGCATAGCTTTGATCGATAGCTTAAATTGACAAGAGGCTCTAGTACTTTATTGTTACAAAATTTCAAGGTTTTATGACGCTCCAGTAAAAAGTTACAAGCATTTGTATGTTGCAAAATTTGATAGGTGTAGGACGTACTGTATAGAAGTTAGGGCCATTTGAAGTTTTATCAGTGTTTGATTTGGGACTCAAGGGTAGCATAGCTTTCAGCGACAACTTAAATTGCGTAGAGGCTCGAGAACTTTAATGTTACAGAATTTCAAGGTTTTATGACGCTCCAGTAAAAAGTTAAAAGCATTTGTATGTTGGAAACTTTGATAGGTGTAGGACGTACCGTATAGAAGTTAGGGCCATTTGAAGTTTTATCAGTGTTTGAGTTGGGACTCAAGGTTAGCATAGCTTTGAGCTATAGCTTAAATTGATAAGAGGCTCGAGTACTTTATTGTTACAAAATTTCAATGTTTTATGACGCTCCAGTAAAAAGTTACAAGCATTTGTATGTTGCAAAATTTGATAGGTGTAGGACGTACTGTATAGAAGTTAGGGCCATTTGAAGTTTTATCAGTGTTTGATTTGGGACTCAAGGGTAGCATAGCTTTGAACGATAGCTTAAATTGACAAGAGGCTCTTGTACTTTAGTGTTACAAAATTTCAAGATTTTATGACGCTCCAGTTAAAAGTAACAAACATTTGTATGGTGCAAACTTTGATAAGTGCAGGACGTACCGTATAGAAGGTATGGCCGTTTGAAGTTTTATCTGTGTTTGATTTGGGACTCAAGGGTAGCATGGCTTTGAGCGATAGCTTAAATTGACAAGAGGCTCTTGTACTTTATTGTTACAAAATTCAAGATTTTATGACGCTCCAGTTAAAAGTTACAAACATTTGTATGTTGCAAACTTTGATAAGTGCAGGACGTACCGTATAGAAATTAGGGCCATTTGAAATTTTATCAGTGTTTGATTTGGGAATTTAAATTGAGAAGAGGCTCGAGTACTTTATTGTTACAAAATTACAAGGTTTTATGACGCTCCAGTAAAAAGTTACAAGTATTTGTATGTTGCCAACTTTGGTAGGTGTAGGACGTACCGTAAAGAAGGTATGGCCATTTGAAGTTTTATCTGTGTTTGATTTGGGACTCAAGGGTAGCATGGCTTTGAGCGATAGCTTTAATTGACAAGAGGCTCGAGTACTTAATTGTTACAAAATTTCAAGGTTTTATGACGCTCCAGTAAAAAGTTACAAACATTTGTATGTTGCAAACTTTGATAAGTGCAGGACGTACCGTATAGAAGGTATGGCCGTTTGAAGTTTTATCTGTGTTTGATTTGGGACTTAAGGGTAGCATGGCTTTGAGCGATAGCTTAAATTGACAAGAGGCTCTTGTACTTTATTGTTACAAAATTCAAGATTTTATGTCGCTCCAGTTAAAAGTTACAAACATTTGTATGTTGCAAACTTTGATAAGTGCAGGACGTACCGTATTGAAATTAGGGCCATTTGAAATTTTATCAGTGTTTGATTTGGGACTCAACGGTAGCACAGCTTTGAGCGATAGCTTAAATTGAGAAGAGGCTCGAGTACTTTATTGTTACAAAATTTCAAGGTTTTATGACGCTCCAGTAAAAAGTTACAAGCATTTGTATGTTGCCAACTTTGGTAGGTGTAGGACGTACCGTAAAGAAGGTATGGCCATTTGAAGTTTTATCTGTGTTTGATTTGGGACTCAAGGGTAGCATGGCTTTGAGCGATAGCTTTAATTGACAAGAGGCTCGAGTACTTAATTGTTACAAAATTTCAAGGTTTTATGACGCTCCAGTAAAAAGTTACAAGCATTTGTATGTTGCAAACTTTGATAGGTGTAGGACGTACTGTATAAAGTTAGGGCCATTTGAAGTCTTATCAGTGTTCGATTTGGGACTCAAGGGTAGCATAGCTTTGATCGATAGCTTAAATTGACAAGAGGCTCTAGTAATTTATTGTTACAAAACTTCAAGATTTTATGACGGTCCAGTAAAAAGTTACAAGCATATGCATGTTGCAAACTTTGATAGGTGTAGGACGTACCGTATAGAAGTTAGGGCCATTTGAAATTTTATCAGTGATTGATTTGGGACTCAAGGGTAGCATAGCTTTGCGCGATAGCTTAAATTGACAAGAAGCTCGAGTACTTTATTGTTACAAAATTTCAAGGTTTTAAGACGCTCCAGTAAAAAGTTACAAGCATTTGTATGTTGCAAACTTTGATAGGTGTAGGACGTACTGTATAGAAGTTAGGGCCATTTGAAGTTTAATCAGAGTTCGATTTGGGACTCAATGATAGCATAGCTTTGATCGATAGCTTAAATTGACAAGAGGCTCTAGTACTTTATTGTTACAAAATTTCAAGGTTTTATGACGCTCCAGTAAAAAGTTACAAGCATTTGTATGTTGCAAAATTTGATAGGTGTAGGACGTACTGTATAGAAGTTACGGCCATTTGAAGTTTTATCAGTGTTTGATTTGGGACTCAAGGGTAGCATAGCTTTGAGCGACAACTTAAATTGCGTAGAGGCTCGAGAACTTTATTGTTACAGAATTTCAAGGTTTTATGACGCTCCAGTAAAAAGTTAAAAGCATTTGTATGTTGGAAACTTTGATAGGTGTAGGACGTACCGTATAGAAGTTAGGGCCATTTGAAGTTTTATCAGTGTTTGAGTTGGGACTCAAGGTTAGCATAGCTTTGAGCTATAGCTTAAATTGATAAGAGGCTCGAGTACTTTATTGTTACAAAATTTCAATGTTTTATGACGCTCCAGTAAAAAGTTACAAGCATTTGTATGTTGCAAAATTTGATAGGTGTAGGACGTACTGTATAGAAGTTAGGGCCATTTGAAGTTTTATCAGTGTTTGATTTGGGACTCAAGGGTAGCATAGCTTTGAACGATAGCTTAAATTGACAAGAGGCTCTTGTACTTTATTGTTACAAAATTTCAAGATTTTATGACGCTCCAGTTAAAAGTAACAAACATTTGTATGGTGCAAACTTTGATAAGTGCAGGACGTACCGTATAGAAGGTATGGCCGTTTGAAGTTTTATCTGTGTTTGATTTGGGACTCAAGGGTAGCATGGCTTTGAGCGATAGCTTAAATTGACAAGAGGCTCTAGTAATTTATTGTTACAAAATTTCAAGATTTTATGACGGTCCAGTAAAAAGTTACAAGCATATGCATGTTGCAAACTTTGATAAGTGTAGGACGTACCGTATAGAAGTTAGGGCCATTTGAAATTTTATCAGTGTTTGATTTGGGACTCAAGGGTAGCATAGCTTTGCGCGATAGCTTAAATTGACAAGAAGCTCGAGTACTTTATTGTTACAAAATTTCAAGGTTTTAAGACGCTCCAGTAAAAAGTTAAAAGCATTTGTATGTTGCAAACTTTGATAGGTGTAGGACGTACTGTATAGAAGTTAGGGCCATTTGAAGTTTAATCAGAGTTTGATTTGGGACTCAAGGGTAGCATAGCTTTGAGCGACAACTTAAATTGCGTAGAGGCTCGAGAACTTTATTGTTACAGAATTTCAAGGTTTTATGACGCTCCAGTAAAAAGTTACAAGCATTTGTATGTTTAAAACTTTGATAGGTGTAGGACGTACCGTATAGAAGTTAGGGCCATTTGAAGTTTTATCAGTGTTTGATTTGGGACTCAAGGTTAGCATAGCTTTGAGCTATAGCGTAAATTGATAAGAGGCTCGAGTACTTTATTGTTACAAAATTTCAATGTTTTATGACGCTCCAGTAAAAAGTTACAAGCATTTGTATGTTGCAAAATTTGATAGGTGTAGGACGTACTGTATAGAAGTTAGGGACATTTGAAATTTTATCAGTGTTTGATTTGGGACTCCAGGGTAGCATAGCTTTGAACGATAGCTTAAATTGACAAGAGGCTCTTGTACTTTATTGTTACAAAATTTCAAGATTTTATGACGCTCCAGTTAAAAGTAACAAACATTTGTATGTTGCAAACTTTGATAAGTGCAGGACGTACCGTATAGAAGGTATGGCCGTTTGAAGTTTTATCTGTGTTTGATTTGGGACTCAAGGGTAGCATGGCTATGAGCGATAGATTAAATTGACAAGAGGCTCTTGTACTTTATTGTTACAAAATTCAAGATTTTATGACGCTCCAGTTAAAAGTTACAAACATTTGTATGTTGCAAACTTTGATAAGTGCAGGACGTACCGTATAGAAATTAGGGCCATTTGAAATTTTATCAGTGTTTGATTTGGGACTCAACGGTAGCATAGGTTTGAGAGATAGCTTAAATTGAGAAGAGGCTCGAGTACTTTATTGTTACAAAATTACAAGGTTTTATGACGCTCCAGTAAAAAGTTACAAGCATTTGTATGTTGCCAACTTTGGTAGGTGTAGGACGTACCGTAAAGAAGGTATGGCCTTTTGAAGTTTTATCTGTGTTTGATTTGGGACTCAAGGGTAGCATGGCTTTGAGCGATAGCTTTAATTGACAAGAGGCTCGAGTACTTAATTGTTACAAAATTTCAAGGTTTTATGACGATCCAGTAAAAAGTTACAAGCATATGCATGTTGCAAACTTTGATAGGTGTAGGACGTACCGTATAGAAGTTAGGGCCATTTGAAATTTTATCAGTGATTGATTTGGGACTCAAGGGGAGCATAGCTTTGCGCGATAGCTTAAATTGACAAGAGGGTCGAGTACTTTATTGTTACAAAATTTCAAGGTTTTATGACGCTCCAGTAAAAAGTTACAAGCATTTGTATGTTGCAAACTTTGCTAGGTGTAGGACGTACTGTATAGAAGTTAGGGCCATTTGAAGTTTTATCAGTGTTTGATTTGGGACTCAAGGGTAGCATAGCTATGAGCGATAGCTTAAATGGACAAGAGGCTCGAGTAATTTTTTCTTACAAAATTTCAAGATTTTATGCCGCTCCAGTAAGAAGTTACAAGCATATGTATGTTGCAAACTTTGATAGGTGTAGGACGTACCGCATAGAAGTTAGGGCCATTTGAAGTTTTATAATTGTTTGATTTGGGACTCAAGGGTAGCATAGCTTTGAGCGATAGCTTAAATTGACAAGAGGCTCGAGGTCTTTATTGTTACAAAATTTCAAGGTTTTATGACGCTCCAGTAAGAAGTTACAAGCATATGTATGTTGCAAACTTTGATAGGTGTAGGATGTACCGCATAGAAGTTAGGGCCATTTGAAGTTTTATAATTGTTTGATTTGGGACTCAAGGGTAGCATAGCTTTGAGCGATAGCTTAAATGGACAAGAGGCTCGAGTAATTTTTTCTTACAAAAGTTCAAGATTTTATGCCGCTCCAGTAAGAAGTTACAAGCATATGTATGTTGCAAACTTTGATAGGTGTAGGACGTACCGCATAGAAGTTAGGGCCATTTGAAGTTTTATAATTGTTTGATTTGGGACTCAAGGGTAGCATTGCTTTGAGCGATAGCTTAAATTGACAAGAGGCTCGAGGTCTTTATTGTTACAAAATTTCAAGGTTTTATGACGCTCCAGTAAGAAGTTACAAGCATTTGTATGTTGCAAACTTTGATAGGTGTAGGACGTACTGTATAAAAGTTAGGGCCATTTGAAGTTTAATCAGAGTTCGATTTGGGACTCAATGGTAGCATAGCTTTGATCGATAGCTTAAATTGACAAGAGGCTCTAGTACTTTATTGTTACAAAATTTCAAGATTTTATGACGCTCCAGTAAAAAGTTACAAGCATTTGTATGTTGAAAACTTTGATAGGTGTAGGACGTACCGTATAGAAGTTAGGGCCATTTGAAGTTTTATCAGTGTTTGATTTGGGACTCAAGGGTAGCATAGCTATGAGCGATAGCTTAAATGGACAAGAGGCTCGAGTAATTTTTTCTTACAAAATTTCAAGATTTTATGCCGCTCCAGTAAGAAGTTACAAGCATATGTATGTTGCAAACTTTGATAGGTGTAGGACGTACCGCATAGAAGTTAGGGCCATTTGAAGTTTTATAATTGTTTGATTTGGGACTCAAGGGTAGCATAGGTTTGAGCGATAGCTTTAATTGACAAGAGGCTCGAGTACTTAATTGTTACAAAATTTCAAGGTTTTATGACGCTCCAGTAAAAAGTTACAAGCATTTGTATGTTGCCAACTTTGGTAGGTGTAGGACGTACCGTAAAGAAGGTATGGCCATTTGAAGTTTTATCTGTGTTTGATTTGGGACTCAAGGGTAGCATGGCTTTGAGCGATAGCTTTAATTGACAAGAGGCTCGAGTACTTAATTGTTACAAAATTTCAAGGTTTTATGACGCTCCAGTAAAAAGTTACAAGCATTTGTATGTTGCAAACTTTGATAGGTGTAGGACGTACTGTATAGAAGTTAGGGCCATTTGAAGTCTTATCAGTGTTCGATTTGGGACTCAAGGGTAGCATAGCTTTGATCGATAGCTTAAATTGACAAGAGGCTCTAGTAATTTATTGTTACAAAATTTCAAGATTTTATGACGATCCAGTAAAAAGTTACAAGCATATGCATGTTGCAAACTTTGATAGGTGTAGGACGTACCGTATAGAAGTTAGGGCCATTTGAAATTTTATCAGTGATTGATTTGGGACTCAAGGGGAGCATAGCTTTGCGCGATAGCTTAAATTGACAAGAGGGTCGAGTACTTTATTGTTACAAAATTTCAAGGTTTTATGACGCTCCAGTAAAAAGTTACAAGCATTTGTATGTTGCAAACTTTGCTAGGTGTAGGACGTACTGTATAGAAGTTAGGGCCATTTGAAGTTTTATCAGTGTTTGATTTGGGACTCAAGGGTAGCATAGCTATGAGCGATAGCTTAAATGGACAAGAGGCTCGAGTAATTTTTTCTTACAAAATTTCAAGATTTTATGCCGCTCCAGTAAGAAGTTACAAGCATATGTATGTTGCAAACTTTGATAGGTGTAGGACGTACCCCATAGAAGTTAGGGCCATTTGAAGTTTTGTAATTGTTTGATTTGGGGCTCAAGGGTAGCATAGCTTTGAGCGATAGCTTAAATTGACAAGAGGCTCGAGGTCTTTATTGTTACAAAATTTCAAGGTTTTATGACGCTCCAGTAAGAAGTTACAAGCATATGTATGTTGCAAACTTTGATAGGTGTATGATGTACCGCATAGAAGTTAGGGCCATTTGAAGTTTTATAATTGTTTGATTTGGGACTCAAGGGTAGCATAGCTTTGAGCGATAGCTTAAATGGACAAGAGGCTCGAGTAATTTTTTCTTACAAAATTTCAAGATTTTATGCCGCTCCAGTAAGAAGTTACAAGCATATGTATGTTGCAAACTTTGATAGGTGTAGGACGTACCGCATAGAAGTTAGGGCCATTTGAAGTTTTATAATTGTTTGATTTGGGACTCAAGGGTAGCATAGCTTTGAGCGATAGCTTAAATTGACAAGAGGCTCGAGGTCTTTATTGTTACAAAATTTCAAGGTTTTATGACGCTCCAGTAAGAAGTTACAAGCATTTGTATGTTGCAAACTTTGATAGGTGTAGGACGTACTGTATAAAAGTTAGGGCCATTTGAAGTTTAATCAGAGTTCGATTTGGGACTCAATGGTAGCATAGCTTTGATCGATAGCTTAAATTGACAAGAGGCTCTAGTACTTTATTGTTACAAAATTTCAAGATTTTATGACGCTCCAGTAAAAAGTTACAAGCATTTGTATGTTGAAAACTTTGATAGGTGTAGGACGTACCGTATAGAAGTTAGGGCCATTTGAAGTTTTATCAGTGTTTGATTTGGGACTCAAGGGTAGCATAGCTATGAGCGATAGCTTAAATGGACAAGAGGCTCGAGTAATTTTTTCTTACAAAATTTCAAGATTTTATGCCGCTCCAGTAAGAAGTTACAAGCATATGTATGTTGCAAACTTTGATAGGTGTAGGACGTACCGCATAGAAGTTAGGGCCATTTGAAGTTTTATAATTGTTTGATTTGGGACTCAAGGGTAGCATAGGTTTGAGCGATAGCTTAAATTGACAAGAGGCTCGAGGTCTTTATTGTTACAAAATTTCAAGGTTTTATGACGCTCCAGTAAGAAGTTACAAGCATTTGTATGTTGCAAACTTTGATAGGTGTAAGACGTACTGTATAAAAGTTAGGGCCATTTGAAGTTTAATCAGAGTTCGATTTGGGACTCAATGGTAGCATAGCTTTGATCGATAGCTTAAATTGACAAGAGGCTCTAGTATTTTATTGTTACAAAATTTCAAGATTTTATGACGCTCCAGTAAAAAGTTACAAGCATTTGTATGTTGAAAACTTTGATAGGTGTAGGACGTACCGTATAAAAGTTAGGGCCATAGGCCAAGGGGAGCATAGCTTTGCGCGATAGCTTAAATTGACAAGAGGGTCGAGTACTTTGTTGTTACAAAATTTCAAGGTTTTATGACGCTCCAGTAAAAAGTTACAAGCATTTGTATGTTGCAAACTTTGCTAGGTGTAGGACGTACTGTATAGAAATTAGGGCCACTTGAAGTTTTATCAGTGTTTGATTTGGGACTCAAGGGTAGCATAGCTATGAGCGATAGCTTAAATGGACAAGAGGCTCGAGTAATTTTTTCTTACAAAATTTCAAGATTTTATGCCGCTCCAGTAAGAAGTTACAAGCATATGTATGTTGCAAACTTTGATAGGTGTAGGACGTACCCCATAGAAGTTAGGGCCATTTGAAGTTTTATAATTGTTTGATTTGGGACTCAAGGGTAGCATAGCTTTGAGCGATAGCTTAAATTGACAAGAGGCTCGAGGTCTTTATTGTTACAAAATTTCAAGGTTTTATGACGCTCCAGTAAGAAGTTACAAGCATATGTATGTTGCAAACTTTGATAGGTGTAGGATGTACCGCATAGAAGTTAGGGCCATTTGAAGTTTTATAATTGTTTGATTTGGGACTCAAGGGTAGCATAGCTTTGAGCGATAGCTTAAATGGACAAGAGGCTCGAGTAATTTTTTCTTACAAAATTTCAAGATTTTATGCCGCTCCAGTAAGAAGTTACAAGCATATGTATGTTGCAAACTTTGATAGGTGTAGGACGTACCGCATAGAAGTTAGGGCCATTTGAAGTTTTATAATTGTTTGATTTGGGACTCAAGGGTAGCATAGCTTTGAGCGATAGCTTAAATTGACAAGAGGCTCGAGGTCTTTATTGTTACAAAATTTCAAGGTTTTATGACGCTCCAGTAAGAAGTTACAAGCATTTGTATGTTGCAAACTTTGATAGGTGTAGGACGTACTGTATAAAAGTTAGGGCCATTTGAAGTTTAATCAGAGTTCGATTTGGGACTCAATGGTAGCATAGCTTTGATCGATAGCTTAAATTGACAAGAGGCTCTAGTACTTTATTGTTACAAAATTTCAAGATTTTATGACGCTCCAGTAAAAAGTTACAAGCATTTGTATGTTGAAAACTTTGATAGGTGTAGGACGTACCGTATAGAAGTTAGGGCCATTTGAAGTTTTATCAGTGTTTGATTTGGGACTCAAGGGTAGCATAGCTATGAGCGATAGCTTAAATGGACAAGAGGCTCGAGTAATTTTTTCTTACAAAATTTCAAGATTTTATGCCGCTCCAGTAAGAAGTTACAAGCATATGTATGTTGCAAACTTTGATAGGTGTAGGACGTACCGCATAGAAGTTAGGGCCATTTGAAGTTTTATAATTGTTTGATTTGGGACTCAAGGGTAGCATAGGTTTGAGCGATAGCTTAAATTGACAAGAGGCTCGAGGTCTTTATTGTTACAAAATTTCAAGGTTTTATGACGCTCCAGTAAGAAGTTACAAGCATTTGTATGTTGCAAACTTTGATAGGTGTAAGACGTACTGTATAAAAGTTAGGGCCATTTGAAGTTTAATCAGAGTTCGATTTGGGACTCAATGGTAGCATAGCTTTGATCGATAGCTTAAATTGACAAGAGGCTCTAGTATTTTATTGTTACAAAATTTCAAGATTTTATGACGCTCCAGTAAAAAGTTACAAGCATTTGTATGTTGAAAACTTTGATAGGTGTAGGACGTACCGTATAAAAGTTAGGGCCATTTGAAATTTTATCAGTGTTTGATTTGGGACTCAAGGGTAGCATAGCTTTGAGCGATAGCTTAAATTGACAAGAGGCTCGAGTACTTTATTGTTACAAAATTTCAAGGTTTTATGACGCTCCAGTAAAAAGTTACAAGCATTTGTATGTTGCAAACTTTGAGAGGTGTAGGACGTACCGTATAGAAGTTAGGGCCATTTGAAGTTTTATCAGTGTTTGATTTGGGACTCAAGGGTAGCATAGCTTTGAGCTATAGCTTAAATTGATAAGAGGCTCGAGTACTTTATTGTTACAAAATTTCAATGTTTTATGACGCTCCAGTAAAAAGTTACAAGCATTTGTATGTTGCAAAATTTGATAGGTGTAGGACGTACCGTATAGAAGGTATGGCCGTTTGAAGTTTTATCTGTGTTTGATTTGGGACTCAAAGGTAGCATGACTTGAGCGATAGCTTAAATTGACAAGAGGCTTGAGTACTTTATTGTTACAAAATTTCAAGGTTTTATGACGCTCCAGTAAAAAGTTACAAGCATTTGTATGTTGCAAACATTGATAGGTGTAGGACGTACTGTATAGAAGTTAGGGCCATTTGAAGTTTTATCAGTGTTTGATTTGGGACTCAAGGGAAGTATAGCTATGAGCGATAGCTTAAATTGACAAGAGGCTCGAGTAATTTTTTGATACAAAATTTCAAGATTTTATGCCGCTCCAGTAAGAACTTACAACCATTTGTATGTTGCAAACTTTGATAGATGTAGGACGTACCGCATAGAAGTTAGGGCCATTTGAAGTTTTATAATTGTTTGATTTGGGACTCAAGGGTAGCATAGCTTTGAGCGATAGCTTAAATTGACAAGAGGCTCGAGGTCTTTATTGTTACAAAATTTCAAGGTTTTATGACGCTCCAGTAAGAAGTTACAAGCATTTGTATGTTGCAAACTTTGATAAGTGTAGGACGTACTGTATAGAAGTTAGGGCCATTTGAAGTTTAATCAGAGTTCGATTTGGGACTCAATGGTAGCATAGCTTTGATCGATAGCTTAAATTGACAAGAGGCTCTAGTACTTTATTGTTACAAAATTTCAAGATTTTATGACGGTCCAGTAAAAAGTTACAAGCATTTGTATGTTGAAAACTTTGATAGGTGTAGGACGTACCGTATAGAAGTTAGGGCCATTTGAAATTTTATCAGTGTTTGATTTGGGACTCAAGGGTAGCATAGCTTTGAGCGATAGCTTAAATTGACAAGAGGCTCGAGTACTTTATTGTTACAAAATTTCAAGGTTTTATGATGCTCCAGTAAAAAGTTACAAGCATTTGTATTTTGCAAACTTTGATAGGTGTAGGACGTACCGTATAGAAGTTGGGGCCATTTGAAATTTTATCAGTGTTACAAAATTTCAAGGTTTTATGACGCTCCAGTAAAAAGTTACAAGCATTTGTATGTTGCAAACTTTGATAGGTGTAGGACGTACCGTATAGAAGTTAGGGCCATTTGAAGTTTAATCAGAGTTCGATTTGGGACTCAATGGTAGCATAGCTTTGATCGATAGCTTAAATTGACAAGAGGCTCTAGTACTTTATTGTTACAAAATTTCAAGATTTTATGACGCTCCAGTAAGAAGTTACAACCATTTGTATGTTGCAAACTTTGATAGGTGTAGGACGTACCGCATAGAAGTTAGGGCCATTTGAAGTTTTATAATTGTTTGATTTGGGACTCAAGGGTAGCATAGCTTTGAGCGATAGCTTAAATTGACAACAGGCTCGAGGTCTTTATTGTTACAAAATTTCAAGGTTTTATGACGCTCCAGTAAGAAGTTACAAGCATTTGTATGTTGCAAACTTTGATAAGTGTAGGACGTACTGTATAGAAGTTAGGGCCATTTGAAGTTTAATCAGAGTTCGATTTGGGACTCAATGGTAGCATAGGTTTGATCGATAGCTTAAATTGACAAGAGGCTCTAGTACTTTATTGTTACAAAATTTCAAGATTTTATGACGGTCCAGTAAAAAGTTATAAGCATTTGTATGTTGCAAACTTTGAAAGGTGTAGGACGTACCGTATAGATGTTAGGGCCATTTGAAGTTTTATCAGTGTTTGATTTGGGACTCAAGGTTAGCATTGCTTTGAGCGATAGCTTAAATTCACAAGAGGCTCGAGTACTTTATTGTTACAAAATTTCAAGGTTTTATGATGCTCCAGTAACAAGTTACAAGCATTTGTATTTTGCAAACTTTGATAGGTGTAGGACGTACCGTATAGAAGTTAGGGACATTTGAAGTTTTATCAGTGTTTGATTTGGGACTCAAGGTTAGCATAGCTTTGAGCGATAGCTTAAATTCACAAGAGGCTCGAGGTCTTTATTGTTACAAAATTTGAAGGATTTATGACGCTCCAGTAAGAAGTTACAAGCATTTGTATGTTGCAAACTTTGATAGGTGTAGGACGTACCGTATAGAAGTTAGGGCCATTTGAAATTTTATCAGTGTTACAAAATTTCAAGGTTTTATGACGCTCCAGTAAAAAGTTACAAGCATTTGTATGTTGCAAACTTTGATAGGTGTAGGACGTACCGTATAGAAGTTAGGGCCATTTGAAGTTTAATCAGAGTTCGATTTGGGACTCAATGGTAGCATAGCTTTGATCGATAGCTTAAATTGACAAGAGGCTCTAGTACTTTATTGTTACAAAATTTCAAGATTTTATGACGCTCCAGTAAAAAGTTACAAGCATTTGTATGTTGAAAACTTTGACAGGTGTAGGACGTACCGCATAGAAGTTAGGGCAAATTGAAGTTTTATAATTGTTTGATTTGGGACTCAAGGGTAGCATAGCTTTGAGCGATAGCTTAAATTGACAAGAGGCTCGAGTTCTTTATTGTTACAAAATTTCAAGGTTTTATGACGCTCCAGTAAGAAGTTACAAGCATTTGTATGTTGCAAACTTTGATAAGTGTAGGACGTACTGTATAGAAGTTAGGGCCATTTGAAGTTTAATCAGAGTTCGATTTGGGACTCAATGGTAGCATAGGTTTGATCGATAGCTTAAATTGACAAGAGGCTCTAGTACTTTATTGTTACAAAATTTCAAGATTTTATGACGGTCCAGTAAAAAGTTATAAGCATTTGTATGTTGCAAACTTTGAAAGGTGTAGGACGTACCGTATAGATGTTAGGGCCATTTGAAGTTTTATCAGTGTTTGATTTGGGACTCAAGGTTAGCATTGCTTTGAGCGATAGCTTAAATTCACAAGAGGCTCGAGTACTTTATTGTTACAAAATTTCAAGGTTTTATGATGCTCCAGTAACAAGTTACAAGCATTTGTATTTTGCAAACTTTGATAGGTGTAGGACGTACCGTATAGAAGTTAGGGACATTTGAAGTTTTATCAGTGTTTGATTTGGGACTCAAGGTTAGCATAGCTTTGAGCGATAGCTTAAATTCACAAGAGGCTCGAGGTCTTTATTGTTACAAAATTTGAAGGATTTATGACGCTCCAGTAAGAAGTTACAAGCATTTGTATGTTGCAAACTTTGATAGGTGTAGGACGTACCGTATAGAAGTTAGGGCCATTTGAAATTTTATCAGTGTTACAAAATTTCAAGGTTTTATGACGCTCCAGTAAAAAGTTACAAGCATTTGTATGTTGCAAACTTTGATAGGTGTAGGACGTACCGTATAGAAGTTAGGGCCATTTGAAGTTTAATCAGAGTTCGATTTGGGACTCAATGGTAGCATAGCTTTGATCGATAGCTTAAATTGACAAGAGGCTCTAGTACTTTATTGTTACAAAATTTCAAGATTTTATGACGCTCCAGTAAAAAGTTACAAGCATTTGTATGTTGAAAACTTTGACAGGTGTAGGACGTACCGCATAGAAGTTAGGGCAAATTGAAGTTTTATAATTGTTTGATTTGGGACTCAAGGGTAGCATAGCTTTGAGCGATAGCTTAAATTGACAAGAGGCTCGAGTTCTTTATTGTTACAAAATTTCAAGGTTTTATGACGCTCCAGTAAGAAGTTACAAGCATTTGTATGTTGCAAACTTTGATAAGTGTAGGACGTACTGTATAAAAGTTAGGGCCATTTGAAGTTTAATCAGAGTTCGATTTGGGACTCAATGGTAGCATAGCTTTGATCGATAGCTTAAATTGACAAGAGGCTCTAGTACTTTATTGTTACAAAATTTCAAGATTTTATGACGCTCCAGTAAAAAGTTACAAGCATTTGTATGTTGAAAACTTTGATAGGTGTAGGACGTACCGTATAGAAGTTAGGGCCATTTGAAGTTTTATCAGTGTTTGATTTGGGACTCAAGGGTAGCATAGCTATGAGCGATAGCTTAAATGGACAAGAGGCTCGAGTAATTTTTTCTTACAAAATTTCAAGATTTTATGCCGCTCCAGTAAGAAGTTACAAGCATATGTATGTTGCAAACTTTGATAGGTGTAGGACGTACCGCATAGAAGTTAGGGCCATTTGAAGTTTTATAATTGTTTCATTTGGGACTCAGGTTTGAGCGATAGCTTAAATTGACAAGAGGCTCGAGGTCTTTATTGTTACAAAATTTCAAGGTTTTATGACGCTCCAGTAACAAGTTACAAGCATTTGTATGTTGCAAACTTTGATAGGTGTAAGACGTACTGTATAAAAGTTAGGGCCATTTGAAGTTTAATCAGAGTTCGATTTGGGACTCAATGGTAGCATAGCTTTCATCGATACCTTAAATTGACAAGAGGCTCTAGTACTTTATTGTTACAAAATTTCAAGATTTTATGACGCTCCAGTAAAAAGTTACAAGCATTTGTATGTTGAAAACTTTGATAGGTGTAGGACGTACCGTATAAAAGTTAGGGCCATTTGAAATTTTATCAGTGTTTGATTTGGGACTCAAGGGTAGCATAGCTTTGAGCGATAGCTTAAATTGACAAGAGGCTCGAGTACTTTATTGTTACAAAATTTCAAGGTTTTATGACGCTCCAGTAAAAAGTTACAAGCATTTGTATGTTGCAAACTTTGATAGGTGTAGGACGTACCGTATAGAAGTTAGGGCCATTTGAAGTTTTATCAGTGTTTGATTTGGGACTCAAGGGTAGCATAGCTTTGAGCTATAGCTTAAATTGATAAGAGGCTCGAGTACTTTATTGTTACAAAATTTCAATGTTTTTGACGCTCCAGTAAAAAGTTACAAGCATTTGTATGTTGCAAAATTTGATAGGTTTAGGACGTACTGTATAGAAGTTAGGGCCATTTGAAGTTTTATCAGTGTTTGATTTTTGACTCAAGGGTAGCATAGCTTTGAGCGATAGCTTAAATTGACAAGAGGCTCTTGTACTTTATTGTTACAAAATTTCAAGATTTTATGACGCTCCAGTTAAAAGTTACAAACATTTGTATGTTGCAAACTTTGATAAGTGCAGGACGTACCGTATAGAAGGTATGGCCGTTTGAAGTTTTATCTGTGTTTGATTTGGGACTCAAAGGTAGCATGACTTGAGCGATAGCTTAAATTGACAAGAGGCTCGAGTACTTTATTGTTACAAAATTTCAAGGTTTTATGACGCTCCATTAAAAAGTTACAAGCATTTGAATGTTGCAAACTTTGATAGGTGTAGGACGTACTGTATAGAAGTTAGGGCCATTTGAAGTTTTATCAGTGTTTGATTTGAGACTCAAGGGTAGCATAGCTATGAGCGATAGCTTAAATTGACAAGAGGCTCGAGTAATTTTTTGTTACAAAATTTCAAGATTTTATGCCTCTCCAGTAAGGAGTTACAAGCATTTGTATGTTGCAAACTTTGATAGGTGTAGGACGTACTGTATAGAAATTAGGGCCATTTGAAGTTTAATCAGAGTTCGATTTGGGACTCAATGGTAGCATAGCTTTGATCGATAGCTTAAATTGACAAGAGGCTCTAGTACTTTATTGTTACAAAATTTCAAGATTTTCTGACGGTCCAGTAAAAAGTTTCAAGCATTTGTATGTTGAAAACTTTGATAGGTGTAGGACGTACCGTATAGAAGTTAGGGCCATTTAAAATTTTATCAGTGTTTGATTTGGGACTCAAGGGTAGCATAGCTTTGAGCGATAGCTTAAATTCACAAGAGGCTCGAGGTCTTTATTGTTACAAAATTTGAAGGATTTATGACGCTCCAGTAAGAAGTTACAAGCATTTGTATGTTGCAAACTTTGATAGGTGTAGGATGTACCGTGTAGAAGTTAGGGCCATTTGAAATGTTATCAATGTTACAAAATTTCAAGGTTTTATGACGCTCCAGTAAAAAGTTACAAGCATTTGTATGTTGCAAACATTGATAGGTGTAGGACGTACTGTATAGAAGTTAGGGCCATTTGAAGTTTTATCAGTGTTTGATTTGGGACTCAAGGGTAGTATAGCTATGAGCGATAGCTTAAATTGACAAGAGGCTCGAGTAATTTTTTGTTACAAAATTTCAAGATTTTATGCCGCTGCAGTAAGAAGTTACAACCATTTGTATGTTGCAAACTTTGATAGGTGTAGGACGTACCGCATAGAAGTTAGGGCCATTTGAAGTTTTATAATTGTTTGATTTGGGACTCAAGGGTAGCATAGCTTTGAGCGATAGCTTAAATTGACAAGAGGCTCGAGGTCTTTATTGTTACAAAATTTCAAGGTTTTATGACGCTCCAGTAAGAAGTTACAAGCATTTGTATGTTGCAAACTTTGATAAGTGTAGGACGTACTGTATAGAAGTTAGGGCCATTTGAAGTTTAATCAGAGTTCGATTTGGGACTCAATGGTAGCATAGGTTTGATCGATAGCTTAAATTGACAAGAGGCTCTAGTACTTTATTGTTACAAAATTTCAAGATTTTATGACGGTCCAGTAAAAAGTTATAAGCATTTGTATGTTGCAAACTTTGAAAGGTGTAGGACGTACCGTATAGATGTTAGGGCCATTTGAAGTTTTATCAGTGTTTGATTTGGGACTCAAGGTTAGCATTGCTTTGAGCGATAGCTTAAATTCACAAGAGGCTCGAGTACTTTATTGTTACAAAATTTCAAGGTTTTATGATGCTCCAGTAAAAAGTTACAAGCATTTGTATTTTGCAAACTTTGATAGGTGTAGGACGTACCGTATAGAAGTTAGGGCCATTTGAAGTTTTATCAGTGTTTGATTTGGGACTCAAGGTTAGCATAGCTTTGAGCGATAGCTTAAATTCACAAGAGGCTCGAGGTCTTTATTGTTACAAAATTTGAAGGATTTATGACGCTCCAGTAAGAAGTTACAAGCATTTGTATGTTGCAAACTTTGATAGGTGTAGGACGTACCGTATAGAAGTTAGGGCCATTTGAAATTTTATCAGTGTTACAAAATTTCAAGGTTTTATGACGCTCCAGTAAAAAGTTACAAGCATTTGTATGTTGCAAACTTTGATAGGTGTAGGACGTACCGTATAGAAGTTAGGGCCATTTGAAGTTTAATCAGAGTTCGATTTGGGACTCAATGGTAGCATAGCTTTGATCGATAGCTTAAATTGACAAGAGGCTCTAGTACTTTATTGTTACAAAATTTCAAGATTTTATGACGCTCCAGTAAAAAGTTACAAGCATTTGTATGTTGAAAACTTTGATAGGTGTAGGACGTACCGTATAGAAGTTAGGGCCATTTGAAATTTTATCAGTGTTTGATTTGGGACCCAAGGGTAGCATAGCTTTGAGCGATAGCTTAAATTGACAAGAGGCTCGAGTACTTTATTGTTACAAAATTTCAAGGTTTTATGACGCTACAGTAAAAAGTTACAAGCATTTGTATGTTGCAAACTTTGATAGGTGTAGGACGTACCGTATAGAAGTTACGGCCATTTGAAGTTTTATCAGTGTTTGATTTGGGACTCAAGGGTAGCATAGCTTTGAGCGATAGCTTAAATTGACAAGAGGCTCTTGTACTTTATTGTTACAAAATTTCAAGGTTTTATGACGCTCCAGTAAGAAGTTACAAGCATTTGTATGTTGCAAACTTTGATGGGTGTAGGACGTACTGTATAGAAGTTAGGGCCATTTGAAGTTTAATCAGAGTTCGATTTGGGACTCAATGGTAGCATAGCTTTGATCGATAGCTTAAATTGACAAGAGGCTCTAGTACTTTATTGTTACAAAATTTCAAGATTTTATGACGGTCCAGTAAAAAGTTACAAGCATTTGTATGTTGAAAACTTTGATAGGTGTGGCACGTACCGTATAGAAGTTAGGGCCATTTGAAATTTTATCAGTGTTTGATTTGGGACTCAAGGGTAGCATAGCTTTGAGCGATAGCTTAAATTGACAAGAGGCTCGAGTACTTTATTGTTACAAAATTTCAAGGTTTTATGATGCTCCAGTAAAAAATTATAAGCATTTGTATGTTGCAAACTTTGATAGGTGTAGGACGTACCGTATAGACGTTAGGGCCATTTGAAGTTTTATCAGTGTTTGATTTGGGACTCAAGGTTAGCATTGCTTTGAGCGATAGCTTAAATTCACAAGAGGCTCGAGGTCTTTATTGTTACAAAATTTGGAGGATTTATGACGCTCCAGTAAGAAGTTACAAGCATTTGTATGTTGCAAACTTTGATAGGTGTAGGACGTACCGTATAGAAGTTAGGGCCATTTGAAGTTTTATCAGTGTTTGATTTGGGACTCACGGGTAGCATAGCTTTGAGCGATAGCTTAAGTTGACAAGAGACTCGAGGTCTTTATTGTTACAAAATTTCAAGGTTTTATGACGCTCCAGTAAAAAGTTACAAGCATTTGTATGTTGCAAACTTTGATTGGTGTAGGACGTACTGTATAGAAGTTAGGGCCATTTGAAGTTTTATCAGTGTTTGATTTGGGACTCAAGGGTAGCATAGCTATGAGCGATAGCTTAAATTGACAAGAGGCTCCAGTAATTTTTTGTTACAAAATTTCAAGATTTTATGCCGCTCCAGTAAGAAGTTACAAGCATTTGTATGTTGCAAACTTTGATAGGTGTAGGACATACCGCATAGAAGTTAGGGCCATTTGAAGTTTTATAATTGTTTGATTTGTGGACTCAAGGGTAGCATAGCTTTGAGCGATAGCTTAAATTGACAAGAGGCTCGAGGTCTTTATTCTTACAAAATTTCAAGGTTTTATGACGCTCCAGTAAAAAGTTACAAGCATTTGTATGTTTGAGCGACAACTTAAATTGAGAAGAGGCTCGCAACTTTATTGTTACAAAATTTCAAGGTTTTATGACGCTCCAGTAAAAAGTTACATGCATTTGTATGTTGCAAACTTTGATAGGTGTACTACGTACTGTATAGAAATTAGGGTCATTTGAAGTTTTATCAGTGTTTGATTTGGGACTCAAGGGTAGCATAGCTTTGACCGATAGCTTAAATTGACAAGAGGCTCGAGTACTTTATTGTTACAAAATTTCAAGGTTTTATGACGCTCCAGTAAAAAGTTACAAGCATTTGTATGTTGCAAACTTTGATAGGTGTAGGCCGTACCGTATAAACGTTAGGACCATTTGAAGTTTTATCAGTGTTTGATTTGGGACTCAAGGGTAGCATAGCTTTGAGCGATAGCTTAAATTGACAAGAAGCTCGATTACTTTATTGTTACAAAATCTCAAGGTTTTATGACGCTCCAGTAAAAAGTTACAAGCATTTGTATGTTGCAAACTTTGATAGGTGTAGGACGTACTGTATAGAAGTTAGGGCCATTTGGAGTTTTATCCATGTTAGATCTGGGACTCAAGGGCAGCATAGCTTTCAGCGATAGCTTTAATTGACAAGAAGCTCGAGTACTTTATTGTTACAAAATTTCAAGGTTTTATGACGCTCCAGTAAAAGTTACCAGCATTTGTATGTTGCAAACTTTGATAGGTGTAGGACATACCGTATAGAAGTTAGAGCCATTTTAAATTTTATCAGTGTTTGATTTGGGACTCAAGGGTAGCATAGCTTTGAGCGATAGCTTAAATTGAGAAGAGGCTCGAGTACTTTATTTTTACAAAATTTCAAGGTTTTATGACGCTCCAGTAAAAAGATACAAGCATTTGTATGTTGCAAACATTGATAGGTGTAGGACGTACCGTTTAGAAGTTAGGGCCATTTGAAATTTGAGCAGTGTTTGATTTGGGACTCAAGGGTAGCATAGCTTTGTGCGATAGCTTAAATTGATAAGAGGCTCGAGTACTTTATTGTTACAAAATTTCAAGGTTTTATGACGCTCGAGTAAAAAGTTACAAGCATTTGTATGTTGCAAACTTTGATAGGTGTAGGATGTACCGTATAGAAGTTAGGGCCATTTGAAGTTTTATCAGTGTTTGATTTGGGACGCAAGGGTAGCATAGCTTTGAGCGATAGGTTAAATTGACAAGAGGCTCGAGGTCTTTATTGTTACAAAATTTCAAGGTTTTATGACGCTCCAGTAAAAAGTTACAAGCATTTGTATGTTGCAAACTTTGATAGGTGTAGGACGTACCGTATAGAAGTAAGGGCCACTTGAAGTTTTATCAATGTTTGATTCGGGACTCAAGGGTAGCATAGCTTTGAGCGATAGCTTAAATTGACAAGAGGCTGGAGTAATTTATTGTTATAAAATTTCAAGGCTTTATGACGCTCCAGTAAAAAGTTACAAGCATTTGTATGCTGCAAACTTTGATAGGTGTAGGACGTACCGTATAGAAGTAAGGGCCACTTGAAGTTTTATCAATGTTTGATTTGGGACTCAAGGGTAGCAATGTATGTTTGAGCGACAACTTAAATTGAGAAGAGGCTCGCAACTTTATTGTTACAAAATTTCAAGGTTCTATGACGCTCCAGTAAAAAGTTACATGTATTTGTATGTTGCCAAATTTGATAGGTGTATGACGTACCGTATAGAAGTTATGACCATTTGAAGTTTTATCAGTGTTTGATTTGGTACTCAAGGGTAGCATAGCTTTGGGCGATAGGTTAAATTGACAAGAGGCTCGAGTACTTTATTGTTACAAAATCTCAAGGTTTTATGACGCTCCAGTAAAAAGATACAAGCATTTGTATGTTGCAAACTTTGATAGGTGTAGGACGTACTGTATAGAAGTTAGGGCCATTTGAAGTTTTATCAGTGTTTGATTTGGGACTCAAGGGTAGCATAGCTATGAGCGATAGCTTAAATTGACAAGAGGCTCGAGTAATTTTTTGTTACAAAATTTCAAGATTTTATGCCGCTCCAGTAAGAAGTTACAAGCATTTGTATGTTGCAAACTTTGATAGGTGTAGGACATACCGCATAGAAGTTAGGGCCATTTGAAGTTTTATAATTGTTTGATTTGTGGACTCAAGGGTAGCATAGCTTTGAGCGATAGCTTAAATTGACAAGAGGCTCGAGGTCTTTATTGTTACAAAATTTCAAGGTTTTATGACGCTCCAGTAAAAAGTTACAAGCATTTGTATGTTTGAGCGACAACTTGAATTGAGAAGAGGCTCGCAACTTTATTGTTACAAAATTTCAAGGTTTTATGACGCTCCAGCAAAAAGTTACATGCATTTGTATGTTGCCAACTTTGATAGGTGTACGACGTACTGTATAGAAATTAGGGCCATTTGAAGTTTTATCAGTGTTTGATTTGGGACTCAAGGGTAGCATAGCTTTGAGCGATAGCTTAAATTGACAAGAAGCTCGATTACTTTATTGTTACAAAATCTCAAGGTTTTATGACGCTCCAGGAAGAAGTTACAAGCATTTGTATGTTGCAAACTTTGATAGGTGTAGGACGTGCCGTATAGAAGTTAGGGCCATTTGAAATTTTATCAGTGTTACAAAATTTCAAGGCTTTATGACGCTCCAGTAAAAAGTTACAAGCATTTGTATGTTGCAAACTTTGATAGGTGTAGGACGTACCGTATAGAAGTTAGGGCCATTTGAAGTTTTATCAGTGTTTGATTTGGTACTCACGGGTAGCATAGCTTTGAGCGATAGCTTAAGTTGACAAGAGACTCGAGGTCTTTATTGTTACAAAATTTCAAGGTTTTATGACGCTCCAGTAAAAAGTTACAAGCATTTGTATGTTGCAAACTTTGATAGGTGTAGGACGTACCGTATAGAAGTAAGGGCCACTTGAAGTTTTATCAATGTTTGATTCGGGACTCAAGGGTAGCATAGCTTTGAGCGATAGCTTAAATTGACAAGAGGCTGGAGTAATTTATTGTTATAAAATTTCAAGGCTTTATGACGCTCCAGTAAAAAGTGACAAGCATTTGTATGCTGCAAACTTTGATAGGTGTAGGACGTACCGTATAAACGTTAGGACCATTTGAAGTTTTATCAGTGTTTGATTTGGGACTCAAGGGTAGCATAGCTTTGAGCGATAGCTTAAATTGACAAGAAGCTCGATTACTTTATTGTTACAAAATCTCAAGGTTTTATGACGCTCCAGTAAAAAGATACAAGCATTTGTATGTTGCAAACTTTGATAGGTGTAGGACGTACTGTATAGAAGTTAGGGCCATTTGGAGTTTTATCCATGTTAGATCTGGGACTCAAGGGCAGCATAGCTTTCAGCGATAGCTTTAATTGACAAGAAGCTCGAGTACTTTATTGTTACAAAATTTCAAGGTTTTATGACGCTCCAGTAAAAGTTACCAGCATTTGTATGTTGCAAACTTTGATAGGTGTAGGACATACCGTATAGAAGTTAGGGCCATTTGAAATTTGAGCAGTGTTTGATTTGGGACTCAAGGGTAGCATAGCTTTGTGCGATAGCTTAAATTGATAAGAGGCTCGAGTACTTTATTGTTACAAAATTTCAAGGTTTTATGACGCTCGAGTAAAAAGTTACAAGCATTTGTATGTTGCAAACTTTGATAGGTGTAGGATGTACCGTATAGAAGTTAGGGCCATTTGAAGTTTTATCAGTGTTTGATTTGGGACGCAAGGGTAGCATAGCTTTGAGCGATAGGTTAAATTGACAAGAGGCTCGAGGTCTTTATTGTTACAAAATTTCAAGGTTTTATGACGCTCCAGTAAAAAGTTACAAGCATTTGTATGTTGCAAACTTTGATAGGTGTAGGACGTACCGTATAGAAGTAAGGGCCACTTGAAGTTTTATCAATGTTTGATTCGGGACTCAAGGGTAGCATAGCTTTGAGCGATAGCTTAAATTGACAAGAGGCTGGAGTAATTTATTGTTATAAAATTTCAAGGCTTTATGACGCTCCAGTAAAAAGTTACAAGCATTTGTATGTTGCAAACTTTGATAGGTGTAGGACGTACCGTATAGAAGTAAGGGCCACTTGAAGTTTTATCAATGTTTGATTTGGGACTCAAGGGTAGCAATGTATGTTTGAGCGACAACTTAAATTGAGAAGAGGCTCGCAACTTTATTGTTACAAAATTTCAAGGTTCTATGACGCTCCAGTAAAAAGTTACATGTATTTGTATGTTGCCAAATTTGATAGGTGTATGACGTACCGTATAGAAGTTATGACCATTTGAAGTTTTATCAGTGTTTGATTTGGTACTCAAGGGTAGCATAGCTTTGGGCGATAGGTTAAATTGACAAGAGGCTCGAGTACTTTATTGTTACAAAATCTCAAGGTTTTATGACGCTCCAGTAAAAAGATACAAGCATTTGTATGTTGCAAACTTTGATAGGTGTAGGACGTACTGTATAGAAGTTAGGGCCATTTGAAGTTTTATCAGTGTTTGATTTGGGACTCAAGGGTAGCATAGCTATGAGCGATAGCTTAAATTGACAAGAGGCTCGAGTAATTTTTTGTTACAAAATTTCAAGATTTTATGCCGCTCCAGTAAGAAGTTACAAGCATTTGTATGTTGCAAACTTTGATAGGTGTAGGACATACCGCATAGAAGTTAGGGCCATTTGAAGTTTTATAATTGTTTGATTTGTGGACTCAAGGGTAGCATAGCTTTGAGCGATAGCTTAAATTGACAAGAGGCTCGAGGTCTTTATTGTTACAAAATTTCAAGGTTTTATGACGCTCCAGTAAAAAGTTACAAGCATTTGTATGTTTGAGCGACAACTTGAATTGAGAAGAGGCTCGCAACTTTATTGTTACAAAATTTCAAGGTTTTATGACGCTCCAGCAAAAAGTTACATGCATTTGTATGTTGCCAACTTTGATAGGTGTACGACGTACTGTATAGAAATTAGGGCCATTTGAAGTTTTATCAGTGTTTGATTTGGGACTCAAGGGTAGCATAGCTTTGAGCGATAGCTTAAATTGACAAGAAGCTCGAGGTCTTTATTGTTACAAAATCTCAAGGTTTTATGACGCTCCAGGAAGAAGTTACAAGCATTTGTATGTTGCAAACTTTGATAGGTGTAGGACGTACCGTATAGAAGTTAGGGCCATTTGAAATTTTATCAGTGTTACAAAATTTCAAGGCTTTATGACGCTCCAGTAAAAAGTTACAAGCATTTGTATGTTGCAAACTTTGATAGGTGTAGGACGTACCGTATAGAAGTTAGGGCCATTTGAAGTTTTATCAGTGTTTGATTTGGTACTCACGGGTAGCATAGCTTTGAGCGATAGCTTAAGTTGACAAGAGACCCGAGGTCTTTATTGTTACAAAATTTCAAGGTTTTATGACGCTCCAGTAAAAAGTTACAAGCATTTGTATGTTGCAAACTTTGATAGGTGTAGGACGTACCGTATAGAAGTAAGGGCCACTTGAAGTTTTATCAATGTTTGATTCGGGACTCAAGGGTAGCATAGCTTTGAGCGATAGCTTAAATTGACAAGAGGCTGGAGTAATTTATTGTTATAAAATTTCAAGGCTTTATGACGCTCCAGTAAAAAGTGACAAGCATTTGTATGCTGCAAACTTTGATAGGTGTAGGACGTACCGTATAGAAGTAAGGGCCACTTGAAGTTTTATCAATGTTTGATTTGGGACTCAAGGGTAGCATAGCTTTGAGCGATAGCTTAAATTGACAAGAGGCTCGAGTACTTTATTGTTACAAAATTTCAAGGTTTTATGACGCTCCAGTAAAAAGTTACAAGCATTTGTATGTTTGAGCGACAACTTAAATTGAGAAGAGGCTCGCAACTTTATTGTTACAAAATTTCAAGGTTCTATGACGCTCCAGTAAAAAGTTACATGTATTTGTATGTTGCTAAATTTGATAGGTGTATGACGTACCGTATAGAAGTTATGGCCATTTGAAGTTTTATCAGTGTTTGATTTGGTACTCAAGGGTAGCATAGCTTTGGGCGATAGCTTAAATTGACAAGAGGCTCGAGTACTTTATTGTTACAAAATCTCAAGGTTTTATGACGCTCCAGTAAAAAGATACAAGCATATGCATGTTGCAAACTTTGATAGGTGTAGGACGTATCGTATAGAAGTTAGGGTCATTAGAAATTTTATTAGTGTTTGATTTGGGACTCAAGGGTAGCATAGCTTTGCGCGATAGCTAAAATTGACAAGAGGCTCGAGTACTTTATTGTTACAAAATTTCAAGGTTTTATGACGCTCCAGTAAAAAGTTACAAGCATTTGTATGTTGCAAACTTTGATAGGTGTAGGACGTACTGTATAGAAGTTAGGGCCATTTGAAGTTTTATCAGTGTTTGATTTGGGACTCAAGGGTAGCATAGCTATGAGCGATAGCTTAAATTGACAAGAGGCTCGAATAATTTTTTGTAACAAAATTTCAAGATTTTTTGCCGCTCCAGTAAGAAATTACAAGCATTTGTATGTTGCAAACTTTGATAGGTGTAGGACATACCGCATAGAAGTTAGGGCCATTTGAAGTTTTATAATTGTTTGATTTGTGGACTCAAGGGTAGCATAGCTTTGAGCGATAGCTTAAATTGACAAGAGGCTCGAGGTCTTTATTATTACAAAATTTCAAGGTTTTATGACGCTCCAGTAAAAAGTTACAAGCATTTGTATGTTTGAGCGACAACTGAAATTGAGAAGAGGCTCGCAACTTTATTGTTACAAAATTTCAAGGTTTTAGGACGCTCCAGTAAAAAGTTACATGCATTTGTATGTTGCAAACTTTGATAGGTGTACGACGTACTGTATAGAAATTAGGGCCATTTGAAGTTTTATCAGTGTTTGATTTGGGACTCAAGGGTAGCATAGCTTTGACCGATAGCCTAAATTGACAAGAGGCTCGAGTACTTTATTGTTACAAAATTTCAAGGTTTTATGACGCTCCAGTAAAAAGTTACAAGCATTTGTATGTTGCAAACTTTGATAGGTGTAGGCCGTACCGTATAAACGTTAGGACCATTTGAAGTTTTATCAGTGTTTGATTTGGGACTCAAGGGTAGCATAGCTTTGAGCGATAGCTTAAATTGACAAGAAGCTCGATTACTTTATTGTTACAAAATCTCAAGGTTTTATGACGCTCCAGTAAAAAGATACAAGCATTTGTATGTTGCAAACTTTGATAGGTGTAGGACGTACTGTATAGAAGTTAGGGCCTTTTGGAGTTTTATCCATGTTAGATCTGGGACTCAAGGGCAGCATAGCTTTCAGCGATAGCTTTAATTGACAAGAAGCTCGAGTACTTTATTGTTACAAAATTTCAAGGTTTTATGACGCTCAAGTAAAAGTTACCAGCATTTGTATGTTGCAAACTTTGATAGGTGTAGGACATACCGTATAGAAGTTAGAGCCATTTTAAATTTTATCAGTGTTTGATTTGGGACTCAAGGGTAGAATAGCTTTGAGCGATAGCTTAAATTGAGAAGAGGCTCGAGTACTTTATTTTTACAAAATCTCAAGGTTTTATGACGCTCCAGTAAGAAGTTACAAGCATTTGTATGTTGCAAACTTTGATAGGTGTAGGACGTACCGTATAGAAGTTAGGGCCATTTGAAATTTTATCAGTGTTACAAAATTTCAAGGCTTTATGACGCTCCAGTAAAAAGTTACAAGCATTTGTATGTTGCAAACTTTGATAGGTGTAGGACGTACCGTATAGAAGTTAGGGCCATTTGAAGTTTTATCAGTGTTTAATTTGGGACTCACGGGTAGCATAGCTTTGAGCGATAGCTTAAGTTGACAAGAGACTCGAGGTCTTTATTGTTACAAAATTTCAAGGTTTTATGACGCTCCAGTAAAAAGTTACAAGCATTTGTATGTTGCAAACTTTGATAGGTGTAGGACGTACCGTATAGAAGTAAGGGCCACTTGAAGTTTTATCAATGTTTGATTCGGGACTCAAGGGTAGCATAGCTTTGAGCGATAGCTTAAATTGACAAGAGGCTGGAGTAATTTATTGTTATAAAATTTCAAGGCTTTATGACGCTCCAGTAAAAAGTGACAAGCATTTGTATGCTGCAAACTTTGATAGGTGTAGGACGTACCGTATAGAAGTAAGGGCCACTTGAAGTTTTATCAATGTTTGATTTGGGACTCAAGGGTAGCATAGCTTTGAGCGATAGCTTAAATTGACAAGAGGCTCGAGTACTTTATTGTTACAAAATTTCAAGGTTTTATGACGCTCCAGTAAAAAGTTACAAGCATTTGTATGTTTGAGCGACAACTTAAATTGAGAAGAGGCTCGCAACTTTATTGTTACAAAATTTCAAGGTTCTATGACGCTCCAGTAAAAAGTTACATGTATTTGTATGTTGCCAAATTTGATAGGTGTATGACGTACCGTATAGAAGTTATGGCCATTTGAAGTTTTATCAGTGTTTGACTTGGTACTAAAGGGTAGCATAGCTTTGGGCGATAGCTTAAATTGACAAGAGGATCGAGTACTTTATTGTTACAAAATCTCAAGGTTTTATGACGCTCCAGTAAAAAGATACAAGCATTTGTATGTTGCAAACTTTGATAGGTGTAGGACGTACTGTATAGAAGTTAGGGCCATTTGAAGTCTTATCAGTGTTCGATTTGGGACTCAAGGGTAGCATAGCTTTGATCGATAGCTTAAATTGACAAGAGGCTCTAGTAATTTATTGTTACAAAATTTCAAGATTTTTTGACGGTCCAGTAAAAAGTTACAAGCATATGCATGTTGCAAACTTTGATAGGTGTAGGACGTATCGTATAGAAGTTAGGGTCATTAGAAATTTTATTAGTGTTTGATTTGGGACTCAAGGGTAGCATAGCTTTGCGCGATAGCTAAAATTGACAAGAGGCTCGAGTACTTTATTGTTACAAAATTTCAAGGTTTTATGACGCTCCAGTAAAAAGTTACAAGCATTTGTATGTTGCAAACTTTGATAGGTGTAGGACGTACTGTATAGAAGTTAGGGCCATTTGAAGTTTTATCAGTGTTTGATTTGGGACTCAAGGGTAGCATAGCTATGAGCGATAGCTTAAATTGACAAGAGGCTCGAGTAATTTTTTGTAACAAAATTTCAAGATTTTTTGCCGCTCCAGTAAGAAATTACAAGCATTTGTATGTTGCAAACTTTGATAGGTGTAGGACATACCGCATAGAAGTTAGGGCCATTTGAAGTTTTATAATTGTTTGATTTGTGGACTCAAGGGTAGCATAGCTTTGAGCGATAGCTTAAATTGACAAGAGGCTCGAGGTCTTTATTGTTATAAAATTTCAAGGTTTTATGACGCTCCAGTAAAAAGTTACAAGCATTTGTATGTTTGAGCGACAACTGAAATTGAGAAGAGGCTCGCAACTTTATTGTTACAAAATTTCAAGGTTTTATGACGCTCCAGTAAAAAGTTAGATGCATTTGTATGTTGCAAACTTTGATAGGTGTACGACGTACTGTATAGAAATTAGGGCCATTTGAAGTTTTATCAGTGTTTGATTTGGGACTCAAGGGTAGCATAGCTTTGACCGATAGCCTAAATTGACAAGAGGCTCGAGTACTTTATTGTTACAAAATTTCAAGGTTTTATGACGCTCCAGTAAAAAGTTACAAGCATTTGTATGTTGCAAACTTTGATAGGTGTAGGCCGTACCGTATAAACGTTAGGACCATTTGAAGTTTTATCAGTGTTTGATTTTGTAGCATAGCTTTGAGCGATAGCTTAAATTGACAAGAAGCTCGATTACTTTATTGTTACAAAATCTCAAGGTTTTATGACGCTCCAGTAAAAAGATACAAGCATTTGTATGTTGCAAACTTTGATAGGTGTAGGACGTACTGTAGAGAAGTTAGGGCCTTTTGGAGTTTTATCCATGTTAGATCTGGGGCTCAAGGGCAGCATAGCTTTCAGCGATAGCTTTAATTGACAAGAAGCTCGAGTACTTTATTGTTACAAAATTTCAAGCTTTTATGACGCTCCAGTAAAAGTTACCAGCATTTGTATGTTGCAAACTTTGATAGGTGTAGGACATACCGTATAGAAGTTAGAGCCATTTTAAATTTTATCAGTGTTTGATTTGGGACTCAAGGGTAGAATAGCTTTGAGCGATAGCTTAAATTGAGAAGAGGCTCGAGTACTTTATTTTTACAAAATTTCAAGGTTTTATGACGCTCCAGTAAAAAGATACAAGCATTTGTATGTTGTAAACATTGATAGGTGTAGGACGTACCGTTTAGAAGTTAGGGCCATTTGAAATTTGAGCAGTGTTTGATTTGGGACTCAAGGGTAGCATAGCTTTGTGCGATAGCTTAAATTGACAAGAGGCTCGAGTACTTTATTGTTACAAAATTTCAAGGTTTTATGACGCTCGAGTAAAAAGTTACAAGCATTTGTATGTTGCAAACTTTGATAGGTGTAGGATGTACCGTATAGAAGTTAGGGCCATTTGAAGTTTTATCAGTGTTTGATTTGGGACGCAAGGGTAGCATAGCTTTGAGCGATAGGTTAAATTGACAAGAGGCTCGAGGTCTTTATTGTTACAAAATTTCAAGGTTTTATGACGCTCCAGTAAAAAGTTACAAGCATTTGTATGTTGCAAACTTTGATAGGTGTAGGACGTATCGTATAGAAGTAAGGGCCACTTGAAGTTTTATCAATGTTTGATTCGGGACTCAAGGGTAGCATAGCTTTGAGCGATAGCTTAAATTGACAAGAGGCTGGAGTAATTTATTGTTATAAAATTTCAAGGCTTTATAACGCTCCAGTAAAAAGTTACAAGCATTTGTATGCTGCAAACTTTGATAGGTGTAGGACGTACCGTATAGAAGTAAGGGCCACTTGAAGTTTTATCAATGTTTGATTTGGGACTCAAGGGTAGCATAGCTTTGAGCGATAGCTTAAATTGACAAGAGGCTCGAGTACTTTATTGTTACAAAATTTCAAGGTTTTATGACGCTCCAGTAAAAAGTTACAGCATTTGTATGTTTGAGCGACAACTTAAATTGAGAAGAGGCTCGCAACTTTATTGTTACAAAATTTCAAGGTTCTATGACGCTCCAGTAAAAAGTTACATGTATTTGTATGTTGCCAAATTTGATAGGTGTATGACGTACCGTATAGAAGTTATGGCCATTTGAAGTTTTATCAGTGTTTGATTTGGTACTCAAGGGTAGCATAGCTTTGGGCGATAGCTTAAATTGACAAGAGGCTCGAGTACTTTATTGTTACAAAATCTCAAGGTTTTATGACGCTCCAGTAAAAAGATACAAGCATTTGTATGTTGCAAACTTTGATAGGTGTAGGACGTACTGTATAGAAGTTAGGGCCATTTGAAGTTTTATCAGTGTTTGATTTGGGACTCAAGGGTAGCATAGCTATGAGCGATAGCTTAAATTGACAAGAGGCTCGAGTAATTTTTTGTTACAAAATTTCAAGATTTTATGCCGCTCCAGTAAGAAGTTACAAGCATTTGTATGTTGCAAACTTTGATAGGTGTAGGACATACCGCATAGAAGTTAGGGCCATTTGAAGTTTTATAATTGTTTGATTTGTGGACTCAAGGGTAGCATAGCTTTGAGCGATAGCTTAAATTGACAAGAGGCTCGAGGTCTTTATTGTTACAAAATTTCAAGGTTTTATGACGCTCCAGTAAAAAGTTACAAGCATTTGTATGTTTGAGCGACAACTTGAATTGAGAAGAGGCTCGCAACTTTATTGTTACAAAATTTCAAGGTTTTATGACGCTCCAGCAAAAAGTTACATGCATTTGTATGTTGCAAACTTTGATAGGTGTACGACGTACTGTATAGAAATTAGGGCCATTTGAAGTTTTATCAGTGTTTGATTTGGGACTCAAGGGTAGCATAGCTTTGACCGATAGCTTAAATTGACAAGAGGCTCGGGTACTTTATTGTTACAAAATTTCAAGGTTTTATGACGCTCCAGTAAAAAGTCACAAGCATTTGTATGTTGCAAACTTTGATAGGTGTAGGCCGTACCGTATAAACGTTAGGACCATTTGAAGTTTTATCAGTGTTTGATTTGGGACTCAAGGGTAGCATAGCTTTGAGCGATAGCTTAAATTGACAAGAAGCTCGAGTACTTTATTGTTACAAAATCTCAAGGTTTTATGACGCTCCAGTAAAAAGATACAAGCATTTGTATGTTGCAAACATTGATAGATGTAGGACGTACCATATAGAAGTTAGGGCCATTTGGAGTTTTATCCATGTTGGATCTGGGACTCAAGGGCAGCATAGCTTTCAGCGATAGCTTTAATTGACAAGAAGCTCGAGTACTTTATTGTTACAAAATTTCAAGGTTTTATGACGCTCCAGTAAAAGTTACAAGCATTTGTATGTTGCAAACTTTGATAGGTGTAGGACATACCGTATAGAAGTTAGAGCCATTTTAAATTTTATCAGTGTTTGATTTGGGACTCAAGGGTAGCATAGCTTTGAGCGATAGCTTAAATTGAGAAGAGGCTCGAGTACTTTATTTTTACAAAATTTCAAGGTTTTATGACGCGCCAGTAAAAAGATACAAGCATTTGTATGTTGCAAACATTGATAGGTGTAGGACGTACCGTTTAGAAGTTAGGGCCATTTGAAATTTGAGCAGTGTTTGATTTGGGACTCAAGGGTAGCATAGCTTTGTGCGATAGCTTAGATTGACAAGAGGCTCGAGTACTTTATTGTTACAAAATTTCAAGGTTTTATGACGCTCGAGTAAAAAGTTACAAGCATTTGTATGTTGCAAACTTTGATAGGTGTAGGATGTACCGTATAGAAGTTAGGGCCATTTGAAGTTTTATCAGTGTTTGATTTGGGACGCAAGGGTAGCATAGCTTTGAGCGATAGGTTAAATTGACAAGAGGCTCGAGGTCTTTATTGTTACAAAATTTCAAGGTTTTATGACGCTCCAGTAAAAAGTTACAAGCATTTGTATGTTGCAAACTTTGATAGGTGTAGGACGTACCGTATAGAAGTAAGGGCCACTTGAAGTTTTATCAATGTTTGATTCGGGACTCAAGGGTAGCATAGCTTTGAGCGATAGCTTAAATTGACAAGAGGCTGGAGTAATTTATTGTTATAAAATTTCAACGCTTTATGACGCTCCAGTAAAAAGTTACAAGCATTTGTATGCTGCAAACTTTGATAGGTGTAGGACGTACCGTATAGAAGTAAGGGCCACTTGAAGTTTTATCAATGTTTGATTTGGGACTCAAGGGTAGCATAGCTTTGAGCGACAACTTAAATTGAGAAGAGGCTCGCAACTTTATTGTTACAAAATTTCAAGGTTCTATGACGCTCCAGTAAAAAGTTACATGTATTTGTATGTTGCCAAATTTGATAGGTGTATGACGTACCGTATAGAAGTTATGGCCATTTGAAGTTTTATCAGTGTTTGATTTGGTACTCAAGGGTAGCATAGCTTTGGGCGATAGCTTAAATTGACAAGAGGCTCGAGTACTTTATTGTTACAAAATCTCAAGGTTTTATGACGCTCCAGTAAAAAGATACAAGCATTTGTATGTTGCAAACTTTGATAGGTGTAGGACGTACTGTATAGAAGTTAGGGCCATTTGAAGTTTTATCAGTGTTTGATTTGGGACTCAAGGGTAGCATAGCTATGAGCGATAGCTTAAATTGACAAGAGGCTCGAGTAATTTTTTGTTACAAAATTTCAAGATTTTATGCCGCTCCAGTAAGAAGTTACAAGCATTTGTATGTTGCAAACTTTGATAGGTGTAGGACATACCGCATAGAAGTTAGGGCCATTTGAAGTTTTATAATTGTTTGATTTGTGGACTCAAGGGTAGCATAGGTTTGAGCGATAGCTTAAATTGACAAGAGGCTCGAGCTCTTTATTGTTACAAAATTTCAAGGTTTTATGACGCTCCAGTAAAAAGTTACAAGCATTTGTATGTTTGAGCGACAACTTGAATTGAGAAGAGGCTCGCAACTTTATTGTTACAAAATTTCAAGGTTTTATGACGCTCCAGCAAAAAGTTACATGCATTTGTATGTTGCAAACTTTGATAGGTGTACGACGTACTGTATAGAAATTAGGGCCATTTGAAGTTTTATCAGTGTTTGATTTGGGACTCAAGGGTAGCATAGCTTTGACCGATAGCTTAAATTGACAAGAGGCTCGGGTACTTTATTGTTACAAAATTTCAAGGTTTTATGACGCTCCAGTAAAAAGTCACAAGCATTTGTATGTTGCAAACTTTGATAGGTGTAGGCCGTACCGTATAAACGTTAGGACCATTTGAAGTTTTATCAGTGTTTGATTTGGGACTCAAGGGTAGCATAGCTATGAGCGATAGCTTAAATTGACAAGAGGCTCGAGTAATTTTTTTTTACAAAATTTCAAGATTTTATGCCGCTCCAGTAAGAAGTTACAAGCATTTGTATGTTGCAAACTTTGATAGGTGTAGGACATACCGCATAGAAGTTAGGGCCATTTGAAGTTTTATAATTGTTTGATTTGTGGACTCAAGGGTAGCATAGCTTTGAGCGATAGCTTAAATTGACAAGAGGCTCGAGGTCTTTATTGTTACAAAATTTCAAGGTTTTATGACGCTCCAGTAAAAAGTTACAAGAATTTGTATGTTTGAGCGACAACTTGAATTGAGAAGAGGCTCGCAACTTTATTGTTACAAAATTTCAAGGTTTTATGACGCTCCAGCAAAAAGTTACATGCATTTGTATGTTGCAAACTTTGACAGGTGTACGACGTACTGTATAGAAATTAGGGCCATTTGAAGTTTTATCAGTGTTTGATTTGGGACTCAAGGGTAGCATAGCTTTGACCGATAGCTTAAATTGACAAGAGGCTCGGGTACTTTATTGTTACAAAATTTCAAGGTTTTATGACGCTCCAGTAAAAAGTCACAAGCATTTGTATGTTGCAAACTTTGATAGGTGTAGGCCGTACCGTATAAACGTTAGGACCATTTGAAGTTTTATCAGTGTTTGATTTGGGACTCAAGGGTAGCATAGCTTTGAGCGATAGCTTAAATTGACAAGAGGCTCGAGGTCTTTATTGTTACAAAATCTCAAGGTTTTATGACGCTCCAGTAAAAAGATACAAGCATTTGTATGTTGCAAACATTGATAGATGTAGGACGTACCATATAGAAGTTAGGGCCATTTGGAGTTTTATCCATGTTGGATCTGGGACTCAAGGGCAGCATAGCTTTCAGCGATAGCTTTAATTGACAAGAAGCTCGAGTACTTTATTGTTACAAAATTTCAAGGTTTTATGACGCTCCAGTAAAAGTTACAAGCATTTGTATGTTGCAAACTTTGATAGGTGTAGGACATACCGTATAGAAGTTAGAGCCATTTTAAATTTTATCAGTGTTTGATTTGGGACTCAAGGGTAGCATAGCTTTGAGCGATAGCTTAAATTGAGAAGAGGCTCGAGTACTTTATTTTTACAAAATTTCAAGGTTTTATGACGCTCCAGTAAAAAGATACAAGCATTTGTATGTTGCAAACATTGATAGGTGTAGGACGTACCGTTTAGAAGTTAGGGCCATTTGAAATTTGAGCAGTGTTTGATTTGGGACGCAAGGGTAGCATAGCTTTGAGCGATAGGTTAAATTGACAAGAGGCTCGAGGTCTTTATTGTTACAAAATTTCAAGGTTTTATGACGCTCCAGTAAAAAGTTACAAGCATTTGTATGTTGCAAACTTTGATAGGTGTAGGACGTACCGTATAGAAGTAAGGGCCACTTGAAGTTTTATCAATGTTTGATTCGGGACTCAAGGGTAGCATAGCTTTGAGCGATAGCTTAAATTGACAAGAGGCTGGAGTAATTTATTGTTATAAAATTTCAAGGCTTTATGACGCTCCAGTAAAAAGTTACAAGCATTTGTATGCTGCAAACTTTGATAGGTGTAGGACGTACCGTATAGAAGTAAGGGCCACTTGAAGTTTTATCAATGTTTGATTTGGGACTCAAGGGTAGCATAGCTTTGAGCGATAGCTTAAATTGACAAGAGGCTCGAGTACTTTATTGTTACAAAATTTGAAGGTTTTATGACGCTCCAGTAAAAAGTTACAGCATTTGTATGTTTGAGCGACAACTTAAATTGAGAAGAGGCTCGCAACTTTATTGTTACAAAATTTCAAGGTTCTATGACGCTCCAGTAAAAAGTTACATGTATTTGTATGTTGCCAAATTTGATAGGTGTATGACGTACCGTATAGAAGTTATGGCCATTTGAAGTTTTATCAGTGTTTGATTTGGTACTCAAGGGTAGCATAGCTTTGGGCGATAGCTTAAATTGACAAGAGGCTCGAGTACTTTATTGTTACAAAATCTCAAGGTTTTATGACGCTCCAGTAAAAAGATACAAACATTTGTATGTTGCAAACTTTGATAGGTGTAGGACGTACTGTATAGAAGTTAGGGCCATTTGAAGTTTTATCAGTGTTTGATTTGGGACTCAAGGGTAGCATAGCTATGAGCGATAGCTTAAATTGACAAGAGGCTCGAGTAATTTTTTGGTTTTATGACGCTCCAGTAAAAAGTCACAAGCATTTGTATGTTGCAAACTTTGATAGGTGTAGGCCGTACCGTATAAACGTTAGGACCATTTGAAGTTTTATCAGTGTTTGATTTGGGACTCAAGGGTAGCATAGCTTTGAGCGATAGCTTAAATTGACAAGAAGCTCGATTACTTTATTGTTACAAAATCTCAAGGTTTTATGACGCTCCAGTAAAAAGATACAAGCATTTGTATGTTGCAAACATTGATAGATGTAGGACGTACCATATAGAAGTTAGGGCCATTTGGAGTTTTATCCATGTTAGATCTGGGACTCAAGGGCAGCATAGCTTTCAGCGATAGCTTTAATTGACAAGAAGCTCGAGTACTTTATTGTTACAAAATTTCAAGGTTTTATGACGCTCCAGTAAAAGTTACAAGCATTTGTATGTTGCAAACTTTGATAGGTGTAGGACATACCGTATAGAAGTTAGAGCCATTTTAAATTTTATCAGTGTTTGATTTGGGACTCAAGGGTAGCATAGCTTTGAGCGATAGCTTAAATTGAGAAGAGGCTCGAGTACTTTATTTTTACAAAATTTCAAGGTTTTATGACGCTCCAGTAAAAAGATACAAGCATTTGTATGTTGCAAACATTGATAGGTGTAGGACGTACCGTTTAGAAGTTAGGGCCATTTGAAATTTGAGCAGTGTTTGATTTGGGACTCAAGGGTAGCATAGCTTTGTGCGATAGCTTAAATTGACAAGAGGCTCGAGTACTTTATTGTTACAAAATTTCAAGGTTTTATGACGCTCGAGTAAAAAGTTACAAGCATTTGTATGTTGCAAACTTTGATAGGTGTAGGATGTACCGTATAGAAGTTAGGGCCATTTGAAGTTTTATCAGTGTTTGATTTGGGACGCAAGGGTAGCATAGCTGTGAGCGATAGGTTAAATTGACAAGAGGCTCGAGGTCTTTATTGTTACAAAATTTCAAGGTTTTATGACGCTCCAGTAAAAAGATACAAGCATTTGTATGTTGCAAACTTTGATAGGTGTAGGACGTACTATATAGAAGTTAGGGCCATTTGAAGTCTTATCAGTGTTCGATTTGGGACTCAAGGGTAGCATAGCTTTGATCGATAGCTTAAATTGACAAAAGGCTCTAATAATTTATTGTTACAAAATTTCAAGATTTTATGACGGTCCAGTAAAAAGTTACAAGCATATGCATGTTGCAAGCTTTGATAGGTGTAGGACGTATCGTATAGAAGTTAGGGCCATTAGAAATTTTATTAGTGTTTGATTTGGGACTCAAGGGTAGCATAGCTTTGCGCGATAGCTAAAATTGACAAGAGGCTCGAGTACTTTATTGTTACAAAATTTCAAAGTTTTATGACGCTCCAGTGAAAAGTTACAAGCATTTGTATGTTGCAAACTTTGATAGGTGTAGGACGTACTGTATAGAAGTTAGGGCCATTTGAAGTTTTATCCATGTTAGATCTGGGACTCAAGGGCAGCATAGCTTTCAGCGATAGCTTTAATTGACAAGAAGCTCGAGTACTTTATTGTTACAAAATTTCAAGATTTTATGCCGCTCCAGTAAGAAGTTACAAGCATTTGTATGTTGCAAACTTTGATAGGTGTAGGACATACCGCATAGAAGTTAGGGCCATTTGAAGTTTTATAATTGTTTGATTTGTGGACTCAAGGGTAGCATAGCTTTGAGCGATAGCTTAAATTGACAAGAGGCTCGAGGTCTTTATTGTTACAAAATTTCAAAGTTTTATGACGCTCCAGTGAAAAGTTACAAGCATTTGTATGTTGCAAACTTTGATAGGTGTAGGACGTACTGTATAGAAGTTAGGGCCATTTGAAGTTTTATCCATGTTAGATCTGGGACTCAAGGGCAGCATAGCTTTCAGCGATAGCTTTAATTGACAAGAAGCTCGAGTACTTTATTGTTACAAAATTTCAAGGTTTTATGACGCTCCAGTAAAAAGTTACAAGCATTTGTATGTTTGAGCGACAACTTAAATTGCGAAGAGGCTCGCAACTTTATTGTTACAAAATTTCAAGGTTTTATGACGCTCCAGTAAAAAGTTACATGCATTTGTATGTTGCAAACTTTGATAGGTGTACGACGTACTGTATAGAAATTAGGGCCATTTGAAGTTTTATCAGTGTTTGATTTGGGTCTCAAGGGTAGCATAGCTTTGAGCGATAGCTTAAATTGACAAGAAGCTCGATTACTTTATTGTTACAAAATCTCAAGGTTTTATGACGCTCCAGTAAAAAGATACAAGCATTTGTATGTTGCAAACTTTGATAGGTGTAGGACGTACTGTATAGAAGTTAGGGCCATTTGGAGTTTTATCCATGTTAGATCTGGGACTCAAGGGCAGCATAGCTTTCAGCGATAGCTTTAATTGACAAGAAGCTCGAGTACTTTATTGTTACAAAATTTCAAGGTTTTATGACGCTCCAGTAAAAGTTACAAGCATTTGTATGTTGCAAACTTTGATAGGTGTAGGACATACCGTATAGAAGTTAGAGCCATTTTAAATTTTATCAGTGTTTGATTTGGGACTCAAGGGTAGCATAGCTTTGAGCGATAGCTTAAATTGAGAAGAGGCTCGAGTACTTTATTTTTACAAAATTTCAAGGTTTTATGACGCTCCAGTAAAAAGATACAAGCATTTGTATGTTGCAAACATTGATAGGTGTAGGACGTACCGTTTAGAAGTTAGGGCCATTTGAAATTTGAGCAGTGTTTGATTTGGGACTCAAGGGTAGCATAGCTTTGTGCGATAGCTTAAATTGACAGGAGGCTCGAGTACTTTATTGTTACAAAATTTCAAGGTTTTATGACGCTCGAGTAAAAAGTTACAAGCATTTGTATGTTGCAAACTTTGATAGGTGTAGGATGTACCGTATAGAAGTTAGGGCCATTTGAAGTTTTATCAGTGTTTGATTTGGGACGCAAGGGTAGCATAGCTTTGAGCGATAGGTTAAATTGACAAGAGGCTCGAGGTCTTTATTGTTACAAAATTTCAAGGTTTTATAACGCTCCAGTAAAAAGTTACAAGCATTTGTATGTTGCAAACTTTGATAGCTGTAGGACGTATCGTATAGAAGTTACGGCCATTTGAAGTTTTATCAGTGTTTGATTTGGGACGAAAGGGTAGCATAGCTTTGAGCGATAGCTTAAATTGACAAGAGGCTCGAGTACTTTACTGTAATAAAATTTCAAGGTTTTATGACGCTCCAGTAAAAAGTTACAAGCATTTGTATGTTACCAACTTTGATAGGTGTAGGACGTACCGTATAGAAGTTAGGGCCATTTGAAGTTTTATAAGTGTTTGGTTTGGGACTCAAGGTTAGCATAGCTTTGAGCGATAGCTGAAATTGCCAAGAGGCTCGAGTACTTTATTGTTACAAAATTTCAAGGTTTTATGACGCTCCAGTAAAAGTTACAAGCATATGTATGTTGCAAACTTTGATAGGAGTAGGACGTACCGTATAGAAGTTAGGGCCATTATAAATTTTATCAGTGTTTGATTTGGGACTCAAGGGTAGCATAGCTTTGAGCGATAGCTTAAATTGAGAAGAGGCTCGAGTACTTTATTTTTACAAAATTTCAAGGTTTTATGACGCTCCAGTAAAAAGATACAAGCATTTGTATGTTGCAAACTTTGATAGGTGTAGGACGTACCGTTTAGAAGTTAGGGCCATTTGAAATTTGAGCAGTGTTTGATTTGGGACTCAAGGGTAGCATAGCTTTGTGCGATAGCTTAAATTGACAAGAGGCTCGAATACTTTATTGTTACAAAATTTCAAGGTTTTATGACGCTCGAGTAAAAAGTTACAAGCATTTGTATGTTGCAAACTTTTATAGGTGTAGGACGTACTGTAGAGAAGTTAGGGCCATTTGAAGTTTTATCAGTGTTTGATTTGGGACTCAAGGGTAGCATAGCTTTTGAGCGATAGGTTAAATTGACAAGAGGCTCGAGGTCTTTATTGTTACAAAATTTCAAGGTTTTATAACGCTCCAGTAAAAAGTTACAAGCATTTGTATGTTGCAAACTTTTATAGCTGTAGGACGTACCGTATAGAAGTTACGGCCATTTGTAGTTTTATCAGTGTTTGATTTGGGACGCAAGGGTAGCATAGCTTTGAGCGATAGCATAAATTGACAAGAAGCTCGAGTACTTTATTGTTACAAAATCTCAAGGTTTTATGACGCTCCAGTAAAACGATACAAGCATTTGTATGTTGCAAACTTTTATATGTGTAGGACGTACTGTATAGAAGTTAGGGCCATTTGGAGTTTTATCCATGTTCAATCTGGGACTCAAGGGCAGCATAACTTTCAGCGATAGCTTTAATTGACAAGAAGCTCGAGTACTTTATTGTTACAAAATTTCAAGGTTTTATGACGCTCCAGTAAAAGTTACAAGCATTTGTATGTTGCAAACTTTGATAGGTGTAGGACATACCGTATAGAAGTTAGAGCCATTTTAAATTTTATCAGTGTTTGATTTGGGACTCAAGGGTAGCATAGCTTTGAGCGATAGCTTAAATTGAGAAGAGGCTCGAGTACTTTATTTTTACAAAATTTCAAGGTTTTATGACGCTCCAGTAAAAAGATACAAGCATTTGTATGTTGCAAACTTTGATAGGTGTAGGATGTACCGTATAGAAGTTAGGGCCATTTGAAGTTTTATCAGTGTTTGATTTGGGACGCAAGGGTAGCATAGCTTTGAGCGATAGGTTAAATTGACAAGAGGCTCGAGGTCTTTATTGTTACAAAATTTCAAGGTTTTATAACGCTCCAGTAAAAAGTTACAAGCATTTGTATGCTGCAAACTTTGATAGCTGTAGGACGTACCGTATAGAAGTTACGGCCATTTGAAGTTTTATCAGTGTTTGATTTGGGACGCAAGGGTAGCATAGCTTTGAGCGATAGCTTAAATTGACAAGAAGCTCGAGTACTTTATTGTTACAAAATCTCAAGGTTTTATAACGCTCCAGTAAAAAGATACAAGCATTTGTATGTTGCAAACTTTTATAGGTGTAGGACGTACTGTATAGAAGTTAGGGCCATTTGAAGTTTTATCAGTGTTTGATTTGGGACTCAAGGGTAGCATAGCTTTGAGCGATAGCTTAAATTGAGAAGAGGCTCGAGAATTTTATTGTTACAAAATTTCAAGGTTTTATGACGCTCCAGTAAAAAGTTACAAGCATTTGTAAGTTGCAAACTTTGATAGGTGTAGGACGTACCATATATAAGTTAGGGCCATTTGAAGTTTTATCATTGTTCGATTTGGGACTCAAGAGTAGCATAGCTTTGAGCGATAGGTTAAATTGACAAGCGGCTCGAGGTCTTTATTGTTACATAATTTCAAGGTTTTATAACGCTCCAGTAAAAAGTTACAAGCATTTGTATGTTGCAAACTTTGATAGCTGTAGAACGTACCGTATAGAAGTTAGGGCCATTTGAAATTTGAGCAGTGTTTGATTTGGGACTCAAGGGTAGCATAGCTTTGTGCGATAGCTTAAATTGACAGGAGGCTCGAGTACTTTATTGTTACAAAATTTCAAGGTTTTATGACGCTCGAGTAAAAAGTTACAAGCATTTGTATGTTGCAAACTTTGATAGGTGTAGGATGTACCGTATAGAAGTTAGGGCCATTTGAAGTTTTATCAGTGTTTGATTTGGGACGCAAGGGTAGCATAGCTTTGAGCGATAGGTTAAATTGACAAGAGGCTCGAGGTCTTTATTGTTACAAAATTTCAAGGTTTTTAAACGCTCCAGTAAAAAGTTACAAGCATTTGTATGTTGCAAACTTTGATAGCTGTAGGACGTACCGTATAGAAGTTACGGCCATTTGAAGTTTTATCAGTGTTTGATTTGGGACGCAAGGGTAGCATAGCTTTGAGCGATAGCTTAAATTGACAAGAAGTTCGAGTACTTTATTGTTACAAAATCTCAAGGTTTTATGACGCTCCAGTAAAAAGATACAAGCATTTGTATGTTGCAAACTTTTATAGGTGTAGGACGTACTGTAGAGAAGTTAGGGCCATTTGAAGTTTTATCAGTGTTTGATTTGGGACTCAAGGGTAGCATAGCTTTGAGCGATAGCTTAAATTGAGAAGAGGCTCGAGTATTTTATTGTTACAAAATTTCAAGGTTTTATGACGCTCTAGTAAAAAGTTACAAGCATTTGTAAGTTGCAAACTTTGATAGGTGTAGGACGTACCGTATATAAGTTAGGGCCATTTGAAGTTTTATCATTGTTCGATTTGGGACTCAAGAGTAGCATAGCTTTGAGCGATAGGTTAAATTGACAAGAGGCTAGAGGTCTTTATTGTTACATAATTTCAAGGTTTTATAACGCTCCAGTAAAAAGTTACAAGCATTTGTATGTTGCAAACTTTGATAGCTGTAGAACGTACCGTATAGAAGTTAGGGCCATTTGAAATTTTATCAGTGTTTGGTTTGGGACTCAAGGTTAGCATAGCTTTGAGCGATAGCTGAAATTGCCAAGAGGCTCGAGTACTTTATTGTTACAAAATTTCAAGGTTTTATGACGCTCCAGTAAAACTTGACAAGCATTTGTATGTTGCAAACTTTTATAGGTGTAGGACGTACTGTATAGAAGTTAGGGCCATTTGGAGTTTTATCTATGTTAGATCTGGGAATCAAGGGCAGCATAGCTTTCAGCGATAGCTTTAATTGACAAGAAGCTCGAGTACTTTATTGTTACAAAATTTCAAGGTTTTATGACGCTCCAGTAAAAGTTACAAGCATTTGTATGTTGCAAACTTTGATAGGTGTAGGACATACCGTATAGAAGTTAGAGCCATTTTAAATTTTATCAGTGTTTGATTTGGGACTCAAGGGTAGCATAGCTTTGAGCGATAGCTTAAATTGAGAAGAGGCTCGAGTACTTTATTTTTACAAAATTTCAAGGTTTTATGACGCTCCAGTAAAAAGATACAAGCATTTGTATGTTGCAAACTTTGATAGGTGTAGGACGTACCGTTTAGAAGTTAGGGCCATTTGAAATTTGAGCAGTGTTTAATTTGGGACTCAAGGGTAGCATAGCTTTGAGCGATAGGTTAAATTGACAAGAGGCTCGAGGTCTTTATTGTTACAAAATTTCAAGGTTTTATAACGCTCCAGTAAAAAGTTACAAGCATTTGTATGTTGCAAACTTTTATAGCTGTAGGACGTACCGTATAGAAGTTACGGCCATTTGAAGTTTTATCAGTGTTTGATTTGGGACGCAAGGGTAGCATAGCTTTGAGCGATAGCATAAATTGACAAGAAGCTCGAGTACTTTATTGTTACAAAATCTCAAGGTTTTATGACGCTCCAGTAAAACGATACAAGCATTTGTATGTTGCAAACTTTTATAGGTGTAGGACGTACTGTATAGAAGTTAGGGCCATTTGGAGTTTTATCCATGTTAGATCTGGGAATCAAGGGCAGCATAGCTTTCAGCGATAGCTTTAATTGACAAGAAGCTCGAGTACTTTATTGTTACAAAATTTCAAGGTTTTATGACGCTCCAGTAAAAGTTACAAGCATTTGTATGTTGCAAACTTTGATAGGTGTAGGACATACCGTATAGAAGTTAGAGCCATTTTAAATTTTATCAGTGTTTGATTTGGGACTCAAGGGTAGCATAGCTTTGAGCGATAGCTTAAATTGAGAAGAGGCTCGAGTACTTTATTTTTACAAAATTTCAAGGTTTTATGACGCTCCAGTAAAAAGATACAAGCATTTGTATGTTGCAAACATTGATAGGTGTAGGACGTACCGTTTAGAAGTTAGGGCCATTTGAAGTTTTATCATTGTTCGATTTGGGACTCAAGAGTAGCATAGCTTTGAGCGATAGGTTAAATTGACAAGAGGCTAGAGGTCTTTATTGTTACATAATTTCAAGGTTTTATAACGCTCCAGTAAAAAGTTACAAGCATTTGTATGTTGCAAACTTTGATAGCTGTAGAACGTACCGTATAGAAGTTAGGGCCATTTGAAATTTTATCAGTGTTTGATTTGGGACTCAAGGGTAGCATAGCTTTGAGCGATAGCTTAAATTGACAAGAGGCTCGAGTACTTTACTGTAATAAAATTTCAATGTTTTATGACGCTCCAGTAAAAAGTTACAAGCATTTGTATGTTACCAACTTTGATAGGTGTAGGACGTACCGTATAGAAGTTAGGGCCATTTGAAGTTTTATAAGTGTTTGGTTTGGGACTCAAGGTTAGCATAGCTTTGAGCGATAGCTGAAATTGCCAAGAGGCTCGAGTACTTTATTGTTACAAAATTTCAAGGTTTTATGACGCTCCAGTAAAAGTTACAAGCATTTGTATGTTGCAAACTTTGATAGGAGTAGGACGAACCGTATAGAAGTTAGGGCCATTTTAAATTTTATCAGTGTTTGATTTGGGACTCAAGGGTAGCATAGCTTTGAGCGATAGCTTAAATTGAGAAGAGGCTCGAGTACTTTATTTTTACAAAATTTCAAGGTTTTATGACGCTCCAGTAAAAAGATACAAGCATTTGTATGTTGCAAACTTTGATAGGTGTAGGACGTACCGTTTAGAAGTTAGGGCCATTTGAAATTTGAGCAGTGTTTGATTTGGGACTCAAGGGTAGCATAGCTTTGTGCGATAGCTTAAATTGACAAGAGGCTCGAGTACTTTATTGTTACAAAATCTCAAGGTTTTATGACGCTCCAGTAAAAAGATACAAGCATTTGTATGTTGCAAACTTTTATAGGTGTAGGACGTACTGTAGAGAAGTTAGGGCCATTTGAAGTTTTATCAGTGTTTGATTTGGGACTCAAGGGTAGCATAGCTTTGAGCGATAGCTTAAATTGAGAAGAGGCTCGAGTATTTTATTGTTACAAAATTTCAAGGTTTTATGACGCTCTAGTAAAAAGTTACAAGCATTTGTAAGTTGCAAACTTTGATAGGTGTAGGACGTACCGTATATAAGTTAGGGCCATTTGAAGTTTTATCATTGTTCGATTTGGGACTCAAGAGTAGCATAGCTTTGAGCGATAGGTTAAATTGACAAGAGGCTAGAGGTCTTTATTGTTACATAATTTCAAGGTTTTATAACGCTCCAGTAAAAAGTTACAAGCATTTGTATGTTGCAAACTTTGATAGCTGTAGAACGTACCGTATAGAAGTTAGGGCCATTTGAAATTTTATCAGTGTTTGGTTTGGGACTCAAGGTTAGCATAGCTTTGAGCGATAGCTGAAATTGCCAAGAGGCTCGAGTACTTTATTGTTACAAAATTTCAAGGTTTTATGACGCTCCAGTAAAACTTGACAAGCATTTGTATGTTGCAAACTTTTATAGGTGTAGGACGTACTGTATAGAAGTTAGGGCCATTTGGAGTTTTATCTATGTTAGATCTGGGAATCAAGGGCAGCATAGCTTTCAGCGATAGCTTTAATTGACAAGAAGCTCGAGTACTTTATTGTTACAAAATTTCAAGGTTTTATGACGCTCCAGTAAAAGTTACAAGCATTTGTATGTTGCAAACTTTGATAGGTGTAGGACATACCGTATAGAAGTTAGAGCCATTTTAAATTTTATCAGTGTTTGATTTGGGACTCAAGGGTAGCATAGCTTTGAGCGATAGCTTAAATTGAGAAGAGGCTCGAGTACTTTATTTTTACAAAATTTCAAGGTTTTATGACGCTCCAGTAAAAAGATACAAGCATTTGTATGTTGCAAACTTTGATAGGTGTAGGACGTACCGTTTAGAAGTTAGGGCCATTTGAAATTTGAGCAGTGTTTAATTTGGGACTCAAGGGTAGCATAGCTTTGAGCGATAGGTTAAATTGACAAGAGGCTCGAGGTCTTTATTGTTACAAAATTTCAAGGTTTTATAACGCTCCAGTAAAAAGTTACAAGCATTTGTATGTTGCAAACTTTTATAGCTGTAGGACGTACCGTATAGAAGTTACGGCCATTTGAAGTTTTATCAGTGTTTGATTTGGGACGCAAGGGTAGCATAGCTTTGAGCGATAGCATAAATTGACAAGAAGCTCGAGTACTTTATTGTTACAAAATCTCAAGGTTTTATGACGCTCCAGTAAAACGATACAAGCATTTGTATGTTGCAAACTTTTATAGGTGTAGGACGTACTGTATAGAAGTTAGGGCCATTTGGAGTTTTATCCATGTTAGATCTGGGAATCAAGGGCAGCATAGCTTTCAGCGATAGCTTTAATTGACAAGAAGCTCGAGTACTTTATTGTTACAAAATTTCAAGGTTTTATGACGCTCCAGTAAAAGTTACAAGCATTTGTATGTTGCAAACTTTGATAGGTGTAGGACATACCGTATAGAAGTTAGAGCCATTTTAAATTTTATCAGTGTTTGATTTGGGACTCAAGGGTAGCATAGCTTTGAGCGATAGCTTAAATTGAGAAGAGGCTCGAGTACTTTATTTTTACAAAATTTCAAGGTTTTATGACGCTCCAGTAAAAAGATACAAGCATTTGTATGTTGCAAACATTGATAGGTGTAGGACGTACCGTTTAGAAGTTAGGGCCATTTGAAGTTTTATCATTGTTCGATTTGGGACTCAAGAGTAGCATAGCTTTGAGCGATAGGTTAAATTGACAAGAGGCTAGAGGTCTTTATTGTTACATAATTTCAAGGTTTTATAACGCTCCAGTAAAAAGTTACAAGCATTTGTATGTTGCAAACTTTGATAGCTGTAGAACGTACCGTATAGAAGTTAGGGCCATTTGAAATTTTATCAGTGTTTGATTTGGGACTCAAGGGTAGCATAGCTTTGAGCGATAGCTTAAATTGACAAGAGGCTCGAGTACTTTACTGTAATAAAATTTCAATGTTTTATGACGCTCCAGTAAAAAGTTACAAGCATTTGTATGTTACCAACTTTGATAGGTGTAGGACGTACCGTATAGAAGTTAGGGCCATTTGAAGTTTTATAAGTGTTTGGTTTGGGACTCAAGGTTAGCATAGCTTTGAGCGATAGCTGAAATTGCCAAGAGGCTCGAGTACTTTATTGTTACAAAATTTCAAGGTTTTATGACGCTCCAGTAAAAGTTACAAGCATTTGTATGTTGCAAACTTTGATAGGAGTAGGACGAACCGTATAGAAGTTAGGGCCATTTTAAATTTTATCAGTGTTTGATTTGGGACTCAAGGGTAGCATAGCTTTGAGCGATAGCTTAAATTGAGAAGAGGCTCGAGTACTTTATTTTTACAAAATTTCAAGGTTTTATGACGCTCCAGTAAAAAGATACAAGCATTTGTATGTTGCAAACTTTGATAGGTGTAGGACGTACCGTTTAGAAGTTAGGGCCATTTGAAATTTGAGCAGTGTTTGATTTGGGACTCAAGGGTAGCATAGCTTTGTGCGATAGCTTAAATTGACAAGAGGCTCGAGTACTTTATTGTTACAAAATTTCAAGGTTTTATGACGCTCGAGTAAAAAGTTACAAGCATTTGTATGTTGCAAACTTTTATAGGTGTAGGACGTACTGTAGAGAAGTTAGGGCCATTTGAAGTTTTATCAGTGTTTGATTTGGGACTCAAGGGTAGCATAGCTTTGAGCGATAGGTTAAATTGACAAGAGGCTCGAGGTCTTTATTGTTACAAAATTTCAAGGTTTTATAACGCTCCAGTAAAAAGTTACAAGCATTTGTATGTTGCAAACTTTTATAGCTGTAGGACGTACCGTATAGAAGTTACGGCCATTTGAAGTTTTATCAGTGTTCGATTTGGGACGCAAGGGTAGCATAGCTTTGAGCGATAGCATAAATTGAGAAGAAGCTCGAGTACTTTATTGTTACAAAATCTCAAGGTTTTATGACGCTCCAGTAAAAAGATACAAGCATTTGTATGTTGCAAACTTTTATAGGTGTAGGACGTACCGTATATAAGTTAGGGCCATTTGAAGTTTTATCATTGTTCGATTTGGGACTCAAGAGTAGCATAGCTTTGAGCGATAGCTTAAATTGAGAAGAGGCTCGAGTATTTTATTGTTACAACATTTCAAGGTTTTATGACGCTCTAGTAAAAAGTTACAAGCATTTGTAAGTTGCAAACTTTGATAGGTGTAGGACGTACCGTATATAAGTTAGGGCCATTTGAAGTTTTATCATTGTTCGATTTGGGACTCAAGAGTAGCATAGCTTTGAGCGATAGGTTAAATTGACAAGAGGCTAGAGGTCTTTATTGTTACATAATTTCAAGGTTTTATAACGCTCCAGTAAAAAGTTACAAGCATTTGTATGTTGCAAACTTTGATAGCTGTAGAACGTACCGTATAGAAGTTAGGGCCATTTGAAATTTTATCAGTGTTTGATTTGGGACTCAAGGGTAGCATAGCTTTGAGCGATAGCTTAAATTGAAAAGAGGCTCGAGTACTTTACTGTAATAAAATTTCAAGGTTTTATGACGCTCCAGTAAAAAGTTACAAGCATTTGTATGTTACCAACTTTGATAGGTGTAGGACGTACCGTATAGAAGTTAGGGCCATTTGAAGTTTTATAAGTGTTTGGTTTGGGACTCAAGGTTAGCATAGCTTTGAGCGATAGCTGAAATTGCCAAGAGGCTCGAGTACTTTATTGTTACAAAATTTCAAGGTTTTATGACGCTCCAGTAAAAGTTACAAGCATTTGTATGTTGCAAACTTTGATAGTAGTAGGACGTACCGTATAGAAGTTAGGGCCATTTTAAATTTTATCAGTGTTTGATTTGGGACTCAAGGGTAGCATAGCTTTGAGCGATAGCTTAAATTGAGAAGAGGCTCGAGTACTTTATTTTTACAAAATTTCAAGGTTTTATGACGCTCCAGTAAAAAGATACAAGCATTTGTATGTTGCAAACTTTGATAGGTGTAGGACGTACCGTTTAGAAGTTAGGGCCATTTGAAATTTGAGCAGTGTTTGATTTGGGACTCAAGGGTAGCATAGCTTTGTGCGATAGCTTAAATTGACAAGAGGCTCGAGTACTTTATTGTTACAAAATTTCAAGGTTTTATGACGCTCGAGTAAAAAGTTACAAGCATTTGTATGTTGCAAACTTTTATAGGTGTAGGACGTACTGTAGAGAAGTTAGGGCCATTTGAAGTTTTATCCATGTTAAATCTGGGACTCAAGGGCAGCATAGCTTTCAGCGATAGCTTTAATTGACAAGAAGCTCGAGTACTTTATTGTTACAAAATTTCAAGGTTTTATGACGCTCCAGTAAAAGTTACAAGCATTTGTATGTTGCAAACATTGATAGGTGTAGGACGTACCGTTTAGAAGTTAGGGCCATTTGAAATTTGAGTAGTGTTTGATTTGGGACTCAAGGGTAGCATAGCTTTGTGCGATAGCTTAAATTGACAAGAGGCTCGAGTACTTTATTGTTACAAAATTTCAAGGTTTTATGACGCTCGAGTAAAAAGTTACAAGCATTTGTATGTTGCAAACTTTGATAGGTGTAGGATGTACCGTATAGAAGTTAGGGCCATTTGAAGTTTTATCAGTGTTTGATTTGGGACGCAAGGGTAGCATAGCTTTGAGCGATAGGTTAAATTGACAAGAGGCTCGAGGTCTTTATTGTTACAAAATTTCAAGGTTTTATAACGCTCCAGTAAAAAGTTACAAGCATTTGTATGTTGCAAACTTTGATAGCTGTAGGACGTACCGTATAGAAGTTACGGCCATTTGAAGTTTTATCAGTGTTTGATTTGGGACGCAAGGGTAGCATAGCTTTGAGCGATAGCTTAAATTGACAAGAAGCTCGAGTACTTTATTGTTACAAAATCTCAAGGTTTTATGACGCTCCAGTAAAAAGATACAAGCATTTGTATGTTGCAAACTTTTATAGGTGTAGGACGTACTGTATAGAAGTTAGGGCCATTTGAAGTTTTATCAGGGTTTGATTTGGGACTCAAGGGTAGCATAGCTTTGAGCGATAGCTTAAATTGAGAAGAGGCTCGAGAATTTTATTGTTACAAAATTTCAAGGTTTTATGACGCTCCAGTAAAAAGTTACAAGCATTTGTAAGTTGCAAACTTTGATAGGTGTAGGACGTACCATATATAAGTTAGGGCCATTTGAAGTTTTATCATTGTTCGATTTGGGACTCAAGAGTAGCATAGCTTTGAGCGATAGGTTAAATTGACAAGCGGCTCGAGGTCTTTATTGTTACATAATTTCAAGGTTTTATAACGCTCCAGTAAAAAGTTACAAGCATTTGTATGTTGCAAACTTTGATAGCTGTAGAACGTACCGTATAGAAGTTAGGGCCATTTGAAATTTGAGCAGTGTTTGATTTGGGACTCAAGGGTAGCATAGCTTTGTGCGATAGCTTAAATTGACAGGAGGCTCGAGTACTTTATTGTTACAAAATTTCAAGGTTTTATGACGCTCGAATAAAAAGTTACAAGCATTTGTATGTTGCAAACTTTGATAGGTGTAGGATGTACCGTATAGAAGTTAGGGCCATTTGAAGTTTTATCAGTGTTTGATTTGGGACGCAAGGGTAGCATAGCTTTGAGCGATAGGTTAAATTGACAAGAGGCTCGAGGTCTTTATTGTTACAAAATTTCAAGGTTTTATAACGCTCCAGTAAAAAGTTACAAGCATTTGTATGTTGCAAACTTTGATAGCTGTAGGACGTACCGTATAGAAGTTACGGCCATTTGAAGTTTTATCAGTGTTTGATTTGGGACGCAAGGGTAGCATAGCTTTGAGCGATAGCTTAAATTGACAAGAAGCTCGAGTACTTTATTGTTACAAAATCTCAAGGTTTTATGACGCTCCAGTAAAAAGATACAAGCATTTGTATGTTGCAAACTTTTATAGGTGTAGGACGTACTGTAGAGAAGTTAGGGCCATTTGAAGTTTTATCAGTGTTTGATTTGGGACTCAAGGGTAGCATAGCTTTGAGCGATAGCTTAAATTGAGAAGAGGCTCGAGTATTTTATTGTTACAAAATTTCAAGGTTTTATGACGCTCTAGTAAAAAGTTACAAGCATTTGTAAGTTGCAAACTTTGATAGGTGTAGGACGTACCGTATATAAGTTAGGGCCATTTGAAGTTTTATCATTGTTCGATTTGGGACTCAAGAGTAGCATAGCTTTGAGCGATAGGTTAAATTGACAAGAGGCTAGAGGTCTTTATTGTTACATAATTTCAAGGTTTTATAACGCTCCAGTAAAAAGTTACAAGCATTTGTATATTGCAAACTTTGATAGCTGTAGAACGTACCGTATAGAAGTTAGGGCCATTTGAAATTTTATCAGTGTTTGATTTGGGACTCAAGGGTAGCATAGCTTTGAGCGATAGCTTAAATTGACAAGAGGCTCGAGTACTTTACTGTTACAAAATTTCAAGGTTTTATGACGCTCCAGTAAAAAGTTACAAGCATTTGTATGTTACCAACTTTGATAGGTGTAGGACGTACCGTATAGAAGTTAGGGCCATTTGAAGTTTTATAAGTGTTTGGTTTGGGACTCAAGGTTAGCATAGCTTTGAGCGATAGCTGAAATTGCCAAGAGGCTCGAGTACTTTATTGTTACAAAATTTCAAGGTTTTATGACGCTCCAGTAAAAGTTACAAGCATTTGTATGTTGCAAACTTTGATAGGTGTAGGACGTACCGTATAGAAGTTAGGGCCATTTTAAATTTTATCAGTGTTTGATTTGGGACTCAAGGGTAGCATAGCTTTGAGCGATAGCTTAAATTGAGAAGAGGCTCGAGTACTTTATTTTTACAAAATTTCAAGGTTTTATGACGCTCCAGTAAAAAGATACAAGCATTTGTATGTTGCAAACTTTGATAGGTGTAGGACGTACCGTTTAGAAGTTAGGGCCATTTGAAATTTGAGCAGTGTTTAATTTGGGACTCAAGGGTAGCATAGCTTTGAGCGATAGGTTAAATTGACAAGAGGCTCGAGGTCTTTATTGTTACAAAATTTCAAGGTTTTATAACGCTCCAGTAAAAAGTTACAAGCATTTGTATGTTGCAAACTTTTATAGCTGTAGGACGTACCGTATAGAAGTTACGGCCATTTGAAGTTTTATCAGTGTTTGATTTGGGACGCAAGGGTAGCATAGCTTTGAGCGATAGCATAAATTGACAAGAAGCTCGAGTACTTTATTGTTACAAAATCTCAAGGTTTTATGACGCTCCAGTAAAACTTGACAAGCATTTGTATGTTGCAAACTTTTATACGTGTAGGACGTACTGTATAGAAGTTAGGGCCATTTGGAGTTTTATCCATGTTAGATCTGGGAATCAAGGGCAGCATAGCTTTCAGCGATAGCTTTAATTGACAAGAAGCTCGAGTACTTTATTGTTACAAAATTTCAAGGTTTTATGACGCTCCAGTAAAAGTTACAAGCATTTGTATGTTGCAAACTTTGATAGGTGTAGGACATACCGTATAGAAGTTAGAGCCATTTTAAATTTTATCAGTGTTTGATTTGGGACTCAAGGGTAGCATAGCTTTGAGCGATAGCTTAAATTGAGAAGAGGCTCGAGTACTTTATTTTTACAAAATTTCAAGGTTTTATGACGCTCCAGTAAAAAGATACAAGCATTTGTATGTTGCAAACTTTGATAGGTGTAGGACGTACCGTTTAGAAGTTAGGGCCATTTGAAATTTGAGCAGTGTTTAATTTGGGACTCAAGGGTAGCATAGCTTTGAGCGATAGGTTAAATTGACAAGAGGCTCGAGGTCTTTATTGTTACAAAATTTCAAGGTTTTATAACGCTCCAGTAAAAAGTTACAAGCGTTTGTATGTTGCAAACTTTTATAGCTGTAGGACGTACCGTATAGAAGTTACGGCCATTTGAAGTTTTATCAGTGTTTGATTTGGGACGCAAGGGTAGCATAGCTTTGAGCGATAGCATAAATTGACAAGAAGCTCGAGTACTTTATTGTTACAAAATCTCAAGGTTTTATGACGCTCCAGTAAAACGATACAAGCATTTGTATGTTGCAAACTTTTATAGGTGTAGGACGTACTGTATAGAAGTTAGGGCCATTTGGAGTTTTATCCATTTTAGATCTGGGAATCAAGGGCAGCATAGCTTTCAGCGATAGCTTTAATTGACAAGAAGCTCGAGTACTTTATTGTTACAAAATTTCAAGGTTTTATGACGCTCCAGTAAAAGTTACAAGCATTTGTATGTTGCAAACTTTGATAGGTGTAGGACATACCGTATAGAAGTTAGAGCCATTTTAAATTTTATCGGTGTTTGATTTGGGACTCAAGGGTAGCATAGCTTTGAGCGATTGCTTAAATTGAGAAGAGGCTCGAGTACTTTATTTTTACAAAATTTCAAGGTTTTATGACGCTCCAGTAAAAAGATACAAGCATTTGTATGTTGCAAACATTGATAGGTGTAGCACGTACCGTTTAGAAGTTAGGGCCATTTGAAGTTTTATCATTGTTCGATTTGGGACTCAAGAGTAGCATAGCTTTGAGCGATAGGTTAAATTGACAAGAGGCTAGAGGTCTTTATTGTTACATAATTTCAAGGTTTTATAACGCTCCAGTAAAAAGTTACAAGCATTTGTATGTTGCAAACTTTGATAGCTGTAGAACGTACCGTATAGAAGTTAGGGCCACTTGAAATTTTATCAGTGTTTGATTTGGGACTCAAGGGTAGCATAGCTTTGAGCGATAGCTTAAATTGACAAGAGGCTCGAGTACTTTATTGTTACAAAATTTCAAGGTTTTATGACGCTCCAGTAAAAGTTACAAGCATTTGTATGTTACCAACTTTGATAGGTGTAGGACGTACCGTATAGAAGTTAGGGCCATTTGAAGTTTTATAAGTGTTTGGTTTGGGACTCAAGGTTAGCATAGCTTTGAGCGATAGCTAAAATTGCCAAGAGGCTCGAGTACTTTATTGTTACAAAATTTCAAGGTTTTATGACGCTCCAGTAAAAGTTACAAGCATTTGTATGTTGCAAACTTTGATAGGAGTAGGACGTACCGTATAGAAGTTAGGGCCATTTTAAATTTTATCAGTGTTTGATTTGGGACTCAAGGGTAGCATAGCTTTGAGCGATAGCTTAAATTGAGAAGAGGCTCGAGTACTTTATTTTTACAAAATTTCAAGGTTTTATGACGCTCCAGTAAAAAGATACAAGCATTTGTATGTTGCAAACTTTGATAGGTGTAGGACGTACCGTTTAGAAGTTAGGGCCATTTGAAATTTGAGCAGTGTTTGATTTGGGACTCAAGGGTAGCATAGCTTTGTGCGATAGCTTAAATTCACAAGAGGCTCGAGTACTTTATTGTTACAAAATTTCAAGGTTTTATGACGCTCGAGTAAAAAGTTACAAGCATTTGTATGTTGCAAACTTTTATAGGTGTAGGACGTACTGTAGAGAAGTTAGGGCCATTTGAAGTTTTATCAGTGTTTGATTTGGGACTCAAGGGTAGCATAGCTTTGAGCGATAGGTTAAATTGACAAGAGGCTCGAGGTCTTTATTGTTACAAAATTTCAAGGTTTTATAACGCTCCAGTAAAAAGTTACAAGCATTTGTATGTTGCAAACTTTTATAGCTGTAGAACGTACCGTATAGAAGTTAGGGCCATTTGAAATTTTATCAGTGTTTGATTTGGGACTCAAGGGTAGCATAGCTTTGAGCGATAGCTTAAATTGACAAGAGGCTCGAGTACTTTATTGTTACAAAATTTCAAGGTTTTATGACGCTCCAGTAAAAGTTACAAGCATTTGTATGTTACCAACTTTGATAGGTGTAGGACGTACCGTATAGAAGTTAGGGCCATTTGAAGTTTTATAAGTGTTTGGTTTGGGACTCAAGGTTAGCATAGCTTTGAGCGATAGCTAAAATTGCCAAGAGGCTCGAGTACTTTATTGTTACAAAATTTCAAGGTTTTATGACGCTCCAGTAAAAGTTACAAGCATTTGTATGTTGCAAACTTTGATAGGAGTAGGACGTACCGTATAGAAGTTAGGGCCATTTTAAATTTTATCAGTGTTTGATTTGGGACTCAAGGGTAGCATAGCTTTGAGCGATAGCTTAAATTGAGAAGAGGCTCGAGTACTTTATTTTTACAAAATTTCAAGGTTTTATGACGCTCCAGTAAAAAGATACAAGCATTTGTATGTTGCAAACTTTGATAGGTGTAGGACATACCGTATAGAAGTTAGAGCCATTTTAAATTTTATCGGTGTTTGATTTGGGACTCAAGGGTAGCATAGCTTTGAGCGATTGCTTAAATTGAGAAGAGGCTCGAGTACTTTATTTTTACAAAATTTCAAGGTTTTATGACGCTCCAGTAAAAAGATACAAGCATTTGTATGTTGCAAACATTGATAGGTGTAGCACGTACCGTTTAGAAGTTAGGGCCATTTGAAGTTTTATCATTGTTCGATTTGGGACTCAAGAGTAGCATAGCTTTGAGCGATAGGTTAAATTGACAAGAGGCTAGAGGTCTTTATTGTTACATAATTTCAAGGTTTTATAACGCTCCAGTAAAAAGTTACAAGCATTTGTATGTTGCAAACTTTGATAGCTGTAGAACGTACCGTATAGAAGTTAGGGCCATTTGAAATTTTATCAGTGTTTGATTTGGGACTCAAGGGTAGCATAGCTTTGAGCGATAGCTTAAATTGCCAAGAGGCTCGAGTACTTTATTGTTACAAAATTTCAAGGTTTTATGACGCTCCAGTAAAAGTTACAAGCATTTGTATGTTGCAAACTTTGATAGGAGTAGGACGTACCGTTTAGAAGTTAGGGCCATTTGAAATTTGAGCAGTGTTTGATTTGGGACTCAAGGGTAGCATAGCTTTGTGCGATAGCTTAAATTCACAAGAGGCTCGAGTACTTTATTGTTACAAAATTTCAAGGTTTTATGACGCTCGAGTAAAAAGTTACAAGCATTTGTATGTTGCAAACTTTTATAGGTGTAGGACGTACTGTAGAGAAGTTAGGGCCATTTGAAGTTTTATCAGTGTTTGATTTGGGACTCAAGGGTAGCATAGCTTTGAGCGATAGGTTAAATTGACAAGAGGCTCGAGGTCTTTATTGTTACAAAATTTCAAGGTTTTATAACGCTCCAGTAAAAAGTTACAAGCATTTGTATGTTGCAAACTTTTATAGCTGTAGGACGTACCGTATAGAAGTTACGGCCATTTGAAGTTTTATCAGTGTTTGATTTGGGACGCAAGGGTAGCATAGCTTTGAGCGATAGCATAAATTGACAAGAAGCTCGAGTACTTTATTGTTACAAAATCTCAAGGTTTTATGACGCTCCAGTAAAACGATACAAGCATTTGTATGTTGCAAACTTTTATAGGTGTAGGATGTACTGTATAGAAGTTAGGGCCATTTGGAGTTTTATCCATTTTAGATCTGGGAATCAAGGGCAGCATAGCTTTCAGCGATAGCTTTAATTGACAAGAAGCTCGAGTACTTTATTGTTACAAAATTTCAAGGTTTTATGACGCTCCAGTAAAAGTTACAAGCATTTGTATGTTGCAAACTTTGATAGGTGTAGAACATACCGTATAGAAGTTAGAGCCATTTTAAATTTTATCGGTGTTTGATTTGGGACTCAAGGGTAGCATAGCTTTGAGCGATAGCTTAAATTGAGAAGAGGCTCGAGTACTTTATTTTTACAAAATTTCAAGGTTTTATGACGCTCCAGTAAAAAGATACAAGCATTTGTATGTTGCAAACATTGATAGGTGTAGCACGTACCGTTTAGAAGTTAGGGCCATTTGAAGTTTTATCATTGTTCGATTTGGGACTCAAGAGTAGCATAGCTTTGAGCGATAGGTTAAATTGACAAGAGGCTAGAGGTCTTTATTGTTACATAATTTCAAGGTTTTATAACGCTCCAGTAAAAAGTTACAAGCATTTGTATGTTGCAAACTTTGATAGCTGTAGAACGTACCGTATAGAAGTTAGGGCCATTTGAAATTTTATCAGTGTTTGATTTGGGACTCAAGGGTAGCATAGCTTTGAGCGATAGCTTAAATTGACAAGAGGCTCGAGTACTTTACTGTAATAAAATTTCAAGGTTTTATGACGCTCCAGTAAAAAGTTACAAGAATTTGTATGTTACCAACTTTGATAGGTGTAGGACGTACCGTATAGAAGTTAGGGCAATTTGAAGTTTTATAAGTGTTTGGTTTGGGACTCAAGGTTAGCATAGCTTTGAGCGATAGCTGAAATTGCCAAGAGGCTCGAGTACTTTATTGTTACAAAATTTCAAGGTTTTATGACGCTCCAGTAAAAGTTACAAGCATTTGTATGTTGCAAACTTTGATAGGAGTAGGACGTACCGTATAGAAGTTAGGGCCATTTTAAATTTTATCAGTGTTTGATTTGGGACTCAAGGGTAGCATAGCTTTGAGCGATAGCTTAAATTGAGAAGAGGCTCGAGTACTTTATTTTTACAAAATTTCAAGGTTTTATGACGCTCCAGTAAAAAGATACAAGCATTTGTATGTTGCAAACTTTGATAGGTGTAGGACGTACCGTTTAGAAGTTAGGGCCATTTGAAATTTGAGCAGTGTTTGATTTGGGACTCAAGGGTAGCATAGCTTTGTGCGATAGCTTAAATTCACAAGAGGCTCGAGTACTTTATTGTTACAAAATTTCAAGGTTTTATGACGCTCGAGTAAAAAGTTACAAGCATTTGTATGTTGCAAACTTTTATAGGTGTAGGACGTACTGTAGAGAAGTTAGGGCCATTTGAAGTTTTATCAGTGTTTGATTTGGGACTCAAGGGTAGCATAGCTTTGAGCGATAGGTTAAATTGACAAGAGGCTCGAGGTCTTTATTGTTACAAAATTTCAAGGTTTTATAACGCTCCAGTAAAAAGTTACAAGCATTTGTATGTTGCAAACTTTTATAGCTGTAGGACGTACCGTATAGAAGTTACGGCCATTTGAAGTTTTATCAGTGTTTGATTTGGGACGCAAGGGTAGCATAGCTTTGAGCGATAGCATAAATTGACAAGAAGCTCGAGTACTTTATTGTTACAAAATCTCAAGGTTTTATGACGCTCCAGTAAAACGATACAAGCATTTGTATGTTGCAAACTTTTATAGGTGTAGGACGTACTGTATAGAAGTTAGGGCCATTGGGAGTTTTATCCATGTTAAATCTGGGACTCAAGGGCAGCATAGCTTTCAGCGATAGCTTTAATTGACAAGAAGCTCGAGTACTTTATTGTTACAAAATTTCAATGTTTTATGACGCTCCAGTAAAAGTTACAAGCATTTGTATGTTGCAAACTTTGATAGGTGTAGGACATACCGTATAGAAGTTAGAGCAATTTTAAATTTTATCAGTGTTTGATTTGGGACTCAAGGGTAGCATAGCTTTGAGCGATAACTTAAATTGAGAAGAGGCTCGAGTACTTTATTTTTACAAAATTTCAAGGTTTTATGACGCTCCAGTAAAAAGATACAAGCATTTGTATGTTGCAAACATTGATAGGTGTAGGACGTACCGTTTAGAAGTTAGGGCCATTTGAAATTTGAGTAGTGTTTGATTTGGGACTCAAGGGTAGCATAGCTTTGTGCGATAGCTTAAATTGACAAGAGGCTCGAGTACTTTATTGTTACAAAATTTCAAGGTTTTATGACGCTCGAGCAAAAAGTTACAAGCATTTGTATGTTGCAAACTTTGATAGGTGTAGGATGTACCGTATAGAAGTTAGGGCCATTTGAAGTTTTATCAGTGTTTGATTTGGGACGCAAGGGTAGCATAGCTTTGAGCGATAGGTTAAATTGACAAGAGGCTCGAGGTCTTTATTGTTACAAAATTTCAAGGTTTTATAACGCTCCAGTAAAAAGTTACAAGCATTTGTATGTTGCAAACTTTGATAGCTGTAGGACGTACCGTATAGAAGTTACGGCCATTTGAAGTTTTATCAGTGTTTGATTTGGGACGCAAGGGTAGCATAGCTTTGAGCGATAGCTTAAATTGACAAGAAGCTCGAGTACTTTATTGTTACAAAATCTCAAGGTTTTATGACGCTCCAGTAAAAAGATACAAGCATTTGTATGTTGCAAACTTTTATAGGTGTAGGACGTACTGTATAGAAGTTAGGGCCATTTGAAGTTTTATCAGTGTTTGATTTGGGACTCAAGGGTAGCATAGCTTTGAGCGATAGCTTAAATTGAGAAGAGGCTCGAGAATTTTATTGTTACAAAATTTCAAGGTTTTATGACGCTCCAGTAAAAAGTTACAAGCATTTGTAAGTTGCAAACTTTGATAGGTGTAGGACGTACCATATATAAGTTAGGGCCATTTGAAGTTTTATCATTGTTCGATTTGGGACTCAAGAGTAGCATAGCTTTGAGCGATAGGTTAAATTGACAAGCGGCTCGAGGTCTTTATTGTTATATAATTTCAAGGTTTTATAACGCTCCAGTAAAAAGTTACAAGCATTTGTATGTTGCAAACTTTGATAGCTGTAGAACGTACCGTATAGAAGTTAGGGCCATTTGAAATTTGAGCAGTGTTTGATTTGGGACTCAAGGGTAGCATAGCTTTGTGCGATAGCTTAAATTGACAGGAGGCTCGAGTACTTTATTGTTACAAAAATTTCAAGGTTTTATGACGCTCGAGTAAAAAGTTACAAGCATTTGTATGTTGCAAACTTTGATAGGTGTAGGATGTACCGTATAGAAGTTAGGGCCATTTGAAGTTTTATCAGTGTTTGATTTGGGACGCAAGGGTAGCATAGCTTTGAGCGATAGGTTAAATTGACAAGAGGCTCGAGGTCTTTATTGTTACAAAATTTCAAGGTTTTATAACGCTCCAGTAAAAAGTTACAAGCATTTGTATGTTGCAAACTTTGATAGCTGTAGGACGTACCGTATAGAAGTTACGGCCATTTGAAGTTTTATCAGTATTTGATTTGGGACGCAAGGGTAGCATAGCTTTGAGCGATAGCTTAAATTGACAAGAAGCTCGAGTACTTTATTGTTACAAAATCTCAAGGTTTTATGACGCTCCAGTAAAAAGATACAAGCATTTGTATGTTGCAAACTTTTATAGGTGTAGGACGTACTGTAGAGAAGTTAGGGCCATTTGAAGTTTTATCAGTGTTTGATTTGGGACTCAAGGGTAGCATAGCTTTGAGCGATAGCTTAAATTGAGAAGAGGCTCGAGTATTTTATTGTTACAAAATTTCAAGGTTTTATGACGCTCTAGTAAAAAGTTACAAGCATTTGTAAGTTGCAAACTTTGATATGTGTAGGACGTACCGTATATAAGTTAGGGCCATTTGAAGTTTTATCATTGTTCGATTTGGGACTCAAGAGTAGCATAGCTTTGAGCGATAGGTTAAATTGACAAGAGGCTAGAGGTCTTTATTGTTACATAATTTCAAGGTTTTATAACGCTCCAGTAAAAAGTTACAAGCATTTGTATGTTGCAAACTTTGATAGCTGTAGAACGTACCGTATAGAAGTTAGGGCCATTTGAAATTTTATCAGTGTTTGATTTGGGACTCAAGGGTAGCATAGCTTTGAGCGATAGCTTAAATTGACAAGAGGCTCGAGTACTTTACTGTTACAAAATTTCAAGGTTTTATGACGCTCCAGTAAAAAGTTACAAGCATTTGTATGTTACCAACTTTGATAGGTGTAGGACGTACCGTATAGAAGTTAGGGCCATTTGAAGTTTTATAAGTGTTTGGTTTGGGACTCAAGGTTAGCATAGCTTTGAGCGATAGCTGAAATTGCCAAGAGGCTCGAGTACTTTATTGTTACAAAATTTCAAGGTTTTATGACGCTCCAGTAAAAGTTACAAGCATTTGTATGTTGCAAACTTTGATAGGTGTAGAACGTACCGTATAGAAGTTAGGGCCATTTTAAATTTTATCAGTGTTTGATTTGGGACTCAAGGGTAGCATAGCTTTGAGCGATAGCTTAAATTGAGAAGAGGCTCGAGTACTTTATTTTTACAAAATTTCAAGGTTTTATGACGCTCCAGTAAAAAGATACAAGCATTTGTATGTTGCAAACTTTGATAGGTGTAGGACGTACCGTTTAGAAGTTAGGGCCATTTGAAATTTGAGCAGTGTTTAATTTGGGACTCAAGGGTAGCATAGCTTTGAGCGATAGCATAAATTGACAAGAAGCTCGAGTACTTTATTGTTACAAAATCTCAAGGTTTTATGACGCTCCAGTAAAACGATACAAGCATTTGTATGTTGCAAACTTTTATAGGTGTAGGACGTACTGTATAGAAGTTAGGGCCATTTGGAGTTTTATCCATGTTAAATCTGGGACTCAAGGGCAGCATAGCTTTCAGCGATAGCTTTAATTGACAAGAAGCTCGAGTACTTTATTGTTACAAAATTTCAATGTTTTATGACGCTCCAGTAAAAGTTACAAGCATTTGTATGTTGCAAACTTTGATAGGTGTAGGACATACCGTATAGAAGTTAGAGCAATTTTAAATTTTATCAGTGTTTGATTTGGGACTCAAGGGTAGCATAGCTTTGAGCGATAGCTTAAATTGAGAAGAGGCTCGAGTACTTTATTTTTACAAAATTTCAAGGTTTTATGACGCTCCAGTAAAAAGATACAAGCATTTGTATGTTGCAAACATTGATAGGTGTAGGACGTACCGTTTAGAAGTTAGGGCCATTTGAAATTTGAGTAGTGTTTGATTTGGGACTCAAGGGTAGCATAGCTTTGTGCGATAGCTTAAATTGACAAGAGGCTCGAGTACTTTATTGTTACAAAATTTCAAGGTTTTATGACGCTCGAGGAAAAAGTTACAAGCATTTGTATGTTGCAAACTTTGATAGGTGTAGGATGTACCGTATAGAAGTTAGGGCCATTTGAAGTTTTATCAGTGTTTGATTTGGGACGCAAGGGTAGCATAGCTTTGAGCGATAGGTTAAATTGACAAGAGGCTCGAGGTCTTTATTGTTACAAAATTTCAAGGTTTTATAACGCTCCAGTAAAAAGTTACAAGCATTTGTATGTTGCAAACTTTGATAGCTGTAGGACGTACCGTATAGAAGTTACGGCCATTTGAAGTTTTATCAGTGTTTGATTTGGGACGCAAGGGTAGCATAGCTTTGAGCGATAGCTTAAATTGACAAGAAGCTCGAGTACTTTATTGTTACAAAATCTCAAGGTTTTATGACGCTCCAGTAAAAAGATACAAGCATTTGTATGTTGCAAACTTTTATAGGTGTAGGACGTACCGTATAGAAGTTAGGGCCATTTGAAGTTTTATCAGTGTTTGATTTGGGACGCAAGGGTAGCATAGCTTTGAGCGATAGGTTAAATTGACAAGAGGCTCGAGGTCTTTATTGTTACAAAATTTCAAGGTTTTATAACGCTCCAGTAAAAAGTTACAAGCATTTGTATGTTGCAAACTTTGATAGCTGTCGGACGTACCGTATAGAAGTTACGGCCATTCGAAGTTTTATCAGTGTTTGATTTGGGACGCAAGGGTAGCATAGCTTTGAGCGATAGCTTAAATTGACAAGAAGCTCGAGTACTTTATTGTTACAAAATTTCAAGGTTTTATGACGCTCTAGTAAAAAGTTACAAGCATTTGTAAGTTGCAAACTTTGATAGGTGTAGGACGTACCGTATATAAGTTAGGGCCATTTGAAGTTTTATCATTGTTCGATTTGGGACTCAAGAGTAGCATAGCTTTGAGCGATAGGTTAAATTGACAAGAGGCTAGAGGTCTTTATTGTTACATAATTTCAAGGTTTTATAACGCTCCAGTAAAAAGTTACAAGCATTTGTATGTTGCAAACTTTGATAGCTGTAGAACGTACCGTATAGAAGTTAGGGCCATTTGAAATTTTATCAGTGTTTGATTTGGGACTCAAGGGTAGCATAGCTTTGAGCGATAGCTTAAATTGACAAGAGGCTCGAGTTCTTTACTGTTACAAAATTTCAAGGTTTTATGACGCTCCAGTAAAAAGTTACAAGCATTTGTATGTTACCAACTTTGATAGGTGTAGGACGTACCGTATAGAAGTTAGGGCCATTTGAAGTTTTATAAGTGTTTGGTTTGGGACTCAAGGTTAGCATAGCTTTGAGCGATAGCTGAAATTGCCAAGAGGCTCGAGTACTTTATTGTTACAAAATTTCAAGGTTTTATGACGCTCCAGTAAAAGTTACAAGCATTTGTATGTTGCAAACTTTGATAGGTGTAGAACGTACCGTATAGAAGTTAGGGCCATTTTAAATTTTATCAGTGTTTGATTTGGGACTCAAGGGTAGCATAGCTTTGAGCGATAGCTTAAATTGAGAAGAGGCTCGAGTACTTTATTTTTACAAAATTTCAAGGTTTTATGACGCTCCAGTAAAAAGATACAAGCATTTGTATGTTGCAAACTTTGATAGGTGTAGGACGTACCGTTTAGAAGTTAGGGCCATTTGAAATTTGAGCAGTGTTTAATTTGGGACTCAAGGGTAGCATAGCTTTGAGCGATAGGTTAAATTGACAAGAGGCTCGAGGTCTTTATTGTTACAAAATTTCAAGGTTTTATAACGCTCCAGTAAAAAGTTACAAGCATTTGTATGTTGCAAACTTTTATAGCTGTAGGACGTACCGTATAGAAGTTACGGCCATTTGAAGTTTTATCAGTGTTTGATTTGTGACGCAAGGGTATCATAGCTTTGAGCGATAGCATAAATTGACAAGAAGCTCGAGTACTTTATTGTTACAAAATCTCAAGGTTTTATGACGCTCCAGTAAAACGATACAAGCATTTGTATGTTGCAAACTTTTATAGGTGTAGGACGTACTGTATAGAAGTTAGGGCCATTTGGAGTTTTATCCATGTTAGATCTGGGAATCAAGGGCAGCATAGCTTTCAGCGATATCTTTAATTGACAAGAAGCTCGAGTACTTTATTGTTACAAAATTTCAAGGTTTTATGACGCTCCAGTAAAAGTTACAAGCATTTGTATGTTGCAAACTTTGATAGGTGTAGGACATACCGTATAGAAGTTAGAGCCATTTTAAATTTTATCAGTGTTTGATTTGGGACTCAAGGGTAGCATAGCTTTGAGCGATAGCTTAAATTGAGAAGAGGCTCGAGTACTTTATTTTTACAAAATTTCAAGGTTTTATGACGCTCCAGTAAAAAGATACAAGCATTTGTATGTTGCAAACTTTGATAGGTGTAGGACGTACCGTTTAGAAGTTAGGGCCATTTGAAATTTGAGCAGTGTTTAATTTGGGACTCAAGGGTAGCATAGCTTTGAGCGATAGGTTAAATTGACAAGAGGCTCGAGGTCTTTATTGTTACAAAATTTCAAGGTTTTATAACGCTCCAGTAAAAAGTTACAAGCATTTGTATGTTGCAAACTTTTATAGCTGTAGGACGTACCGTATAGAAGTTACGGCCATTTGAAGTTTTATCAGTGTTTGATTTGGGACGCAAGGGTAGCATAGCTTTGAGCGATAGCATAAATTGACAAGAAGCTCGAGTACTTTATTGTTACAAAATCTCAAGGTTTTATGACGCTCCAGTAAAACGATACAAGCATTTGTATGTTGCAAACTTTTATAGGTGTAGGACGTACTGTATAGAAGTTAGGGCCATTTGGAGTTTTATCCATGTTAGATCTGGGAATCAAGGGCAGCATAGCTTTCAGCGATAGCTTTAATTGACAAGAAGCTCGAGTACTTTATTGTTACAAAATTTCAAGGTTTTATGACGCTCCAGTAAAAGTTACAAGCATTTGTATGTTGCAAACTTTGATAGGTGTAGGACATACCGTATAGAAGTTAGAGCCATTTTAAATTTTATCAGTGTTTGATTTGGGACTCAAGGGTAGCATAGCTTTGAGCGATAGCTTAAATTGAGAAGAGGCTCGAGTACTTTATTTTTACAAAATTTCAAGGTTTTATGACGCTCCAGTAAAAAGATACAAGCATTTGTATGTTGCAAACATTGATAGGTGTAGGACGTACCGTTTAGAAGTTAGGGCCATTTGAAATTTGAGCAGTGTTTGAATTGGGGCTCAAGCGTAGCATAGCTTTGTGCGATAGCTTAAATTGACAAGAGGCTCGAGTACTTTATTGTTACAAAATTTCAAGGTTTTATGACGCTCGAGTAAAAAGTTACAAACATTTGTATGTTGCAAACTTTTATAGGTGTAGGACGTACTGTAGAGAAGTTAGGGCCATTTGAAGTTTTATCAGTGTTTGATTTGGGACTCAAGGGTAGCATAGCTTTGAGCGATAGGTTAAATTGACAAGAGGCTCGAGGTCTTTATTGTTACAAAATTTCAAGGTTTTATAACGCTCCAGTAAAAAGTTACAAGCATTTGTATGTTGCAAACTTTTATAGCTGTAGGACGTACCGTATAGAAGTTACGGCCATTTGAAGTTTTATCAGTGTTTGATTTGGGACGCAAGGGTAGCATAGCTTTGAGCGATAGCATAAATTGACAAGAAGCTCGAGTACTTTATTGTTACAAAATCTCAAGGTTTTATGACGCACCAGTAAAACGATACAAGCATTTGTATGTTGCAAACTTTTATAGGTGTAGGACGTACTGTATAGAAGTTAGGGCCATTTGGAGTTTTATCCATGTTAAATCTGGGACTCAAGGGCAGCATAGCTTTCAGCGATAGCTTTAATTGACAAGAAGCTCGAGTACTTTATTGTTACAAAATTTCAAGGTTTTATGACGCTCAAGTAAAAGTTACAAGCATTTGTATGTTGCAAACTTTGATAGGAGTAGGACATACCGTATAGAAGTTAGAGCCATTTTAAATTTTATCAGTGTTTGATTTGGGACTCAAGGGTAGCATAGCTTTGAGCGATAGCTTAAATTGAGAAGAGGCTCGAGTACTTTATTTTTACAAAATTTCAAGGTTTTATGACGCTCCAGTAAAAAGATACAAGCATTTGTATGTTGCAAACATTGATAGGTGTAGGACGTACCGTTTAGAAGTTAGGGCCATTTGAAATTTGAGCAGTGTTTGATTTGGGACTCAAGGGTAGCATAGCTTTGTGCGATAGCTTAAATTGACAGGAGGCTCGAGTACTTTATTGTTACAAAATTTCAAGGTTTTATGACGCTCGAGTAAAAAGTTACAAACATTTGTATGTTGCAAACTTTTATAGGTGTAGGACGTACTGTAGAGAAGTTAGGGCCATTTGAAGTTTTATCAGTGTTTGATTTGGGACTCAAGGGTAGCATAGCTTTGAGCGATAGGTTAAATTGACAAGAGGCTCGAGGTCTTTATTGTTACAAAATTTCAAGGTTTTATAACGCTCCAGTAAAAAGTTACAAGCATCTGTATGTTGCAAACTTTTATAGCTGTAGGACGTACCGTATAGAAGTTACGGCCATTTGAAGTTTTATCAGTGTTTGATTTGGGACGCAAGGGTAGCATAGCTTTGAGCGATAGCATAAATTGACAAGAAGCTCGAGTACTTTATTGTTACAAAATCTCAAGGTTTTATGACGCACCAGTAAAACGATACAAGCATTTGTATGTTGCAAACTTTTATAGGTGTAGGACGTCCTGTATAGAAGTTAGGGCCATTTGAAATTTGAGCAGTGTTTGATTTGGGACTCAAGGGTAGCATAGCTTTGTGCGATAGCTTAAATTGACAAGAGGCTCGAGTACTTTATTGTTACAAAATTTCAAGGTTTTATGACGCTCGAGTAAAAAGTTACAAACATTTGTATGTTGCAAACTTTTATAGGTGTAGGACGTACTGTAGAGAAGTTAGGGCCATTTGAAGTTTTATCAGTGTTTGATTTGGGACTCAAGGGTAGCATAGCTTTGAGCGATAGGTTAAATTGACAAGAGGCTCGAGGTCTTTATTGTTACAAAATTTCAAGGTTTTATAAGGCTCCAGTAAAAAGTTACAAGCATTTGTATGTTGCAAACTTTTATAGCTGTAGGACGTACCGTATAGAAGTTACGGCCATTTGAAGTTTTATCAGTGTTTGATTTGGGACGCAAGGGTAGCATAGCTTTGAGCGATAGCATAAATTGACAAGAAGCTCGAGTACTTTATTGTTACAAAATCTCAAGGTTTTATGACGCACCAGTAAAACGATACAAGCATTTGTATGTTGCAAACTTTTATAGGTGTAGGACGTACTGTATAGAAGTTAGGGCCATTTGAAATTTGAGCAGTGTTTGATTTGGGACTCAAGGGTAGCATAGCTTTGTGCGATAGCTTAAATTGACAAGAGGCTCGAGTACTTTATTGTTACAAAATTTCAAGGTTTTATGACGCTCGAGTAAAAAGTTACAAACATTTGTATGTTGCAAACTTTTATAGGTGTAGGACGTACTGTAGAGAAGTTAGGGCCATTTGAAGTTTTATCAGTGTTTGATTTCGACTCAAGGGTAGCATAGCTTTGAGCGATAGGTTAAATTGACAAGAGGCTCGAGGTCTTTATTGTTACAAAATTTCAAGGTTTTATAACGCTCCAGTAAAAAGTTACAAGCATTTGTATGTTGCAAACTTTTATAGCTGTAGGAGGTACCGTATAGAAGTTACGGCCATTTGAAGTTTTATCAGTGTTTGATTTGGGACGCAAGGGTAGCATAGCTTTGAGCGATAGCATAAATTGACAAGAAGCTCGAGTACTTTATTGTTACAAAATCTCAAGGTTTTATGACGCACCAGTAAAACGATACAAGCATTTGTATGTTGCAAACTTTTATAGGTGTAGGACGTACTGTATAGAAGTTAGGGCCATTTGGAGTTTTATCCATGTTAAATCTGGGACTCAAGGGCAGCATAGCTTTCAGCGATAGCTTTAATTGACAAGAAGCTCGAGTACTTTATTGTTACAAAATTTCAAGGTTTTATGACGCTCCAGTAAAAGTCACAAGCATTTGTATGTTGCAAACTTTGATAGGTGTAGGACATACCGTATAGAAGTTAGAGCCATTTTAAATTTTATCAGTGTTTGATTTGGGACTCAAGGGTAGCATAGCTTTGAGCGATAGCTTAAATTGAGAAGAGGCTCGAGTACTTTATTTTTACAAAATTTCAAGGTTTTATGACGCTCCAGTAAAAAGATACAAGCATTTGTATGTTGCAAACTTTGATAGGTGTAGGACGTACCGTTTAGAAGTTAGGGCCATTTGAAATTTGAGCAGTGTTTAATTTGGGACTCAAGGGTAGCATAGCTTTGAGCGATAGGTTAAATTGACAAGAGGCTCGAGGTCTTTATTGTTACAAAATTTCAAGGTTTTATAACGCTCCAGTAAAAAGTTACAAGCATTTGTATGTTGCAAACTTTTATAGCTGTAGGACGTACCGTATAGAAGTTACGGCCATTTGAAGTTTTATCAGTGTTTGATTTGGGACGCAAGGGTAGCATAGCTTTGAGCGATAGCATAAATTGACAAGAAGCTCGAGTACTTTATTGTTACAAAATCTCAAGGTTTTATGACGCTCCAGTAAAACGATACAAGCATTTGTATGTTGCAAACTTTTATAGGTGTAGGACGTACTGTATAGAAGTTAGGGCCATTTGGAGTTTTATCCATGTTAGATCTGGGAATCAAGGGCAGCATAGCTTTCAGCGATAGCTTTAATTGACAAGAAGCTCGAGTACTTTATTGTTACAAAATTTCAAGGTTTTATGACGCTCCAGTAAAAGTTACAAGCATTTGTATGTTGCAAACTTTGATAGGTGTAGGACATACCGTATAGAAGTTAGAGCCATTTTAAATTTTATCAGTGTTTGATTTGGGACTCAAGGGTAGCATAGCTTTGAGCGATAGCTTAAATTGAGAAGAGGCTCGAGTACTTTATTTTTACAAAATTTCAAGGTTTTATGACGCTCCAGTAAAAAGATACAAGCATTTGTATGTTGCAAACATTGATAGGTGTAGGACGTACCGTTTAGAAGTTAGGGCCATTTGAAATTTGAGCAGTGTTTGATTTGGGACTCAAGGGTAGCATAGCTTTGTGCGATAGCTTAAATTGACAAGAGGCTCGAGTACTTTATTGTTACAAAATTTCAAGGTTTTATGACGCTCGAGTAAAAAGTTACAAACATTTGTATGTTGCAAACTTTTATAGGTGTAGGACGTACTGTAGAGAAGTTAGGGCCATTTGAAGTTTTATCAGTGTTTGATTTGGGACTCAAGGGTAGCATAGCTTTGAGCGATAGGTTAAATTGACAAGAGGCTCGAGGTCTTTATTGTTGCAAAATTTCAAGGTTTTATAACGCTCCAGTAAAAAGTTACAAGCATTTGTATGTTGCAAACTTTTATAGCTGTAGGACGTACCGTATAGAAGTTACGGCCATTTGAAGTTTTATCAGTGTTTGATTTGGGACGCAAGGGTAGCATAGCTTTGAGCGATAGCATAAATTGACAAGAAGCTCGAGTACTTTATTGTTACAAAATCTCAAGGTTTTATGACGCACCAGTAAAACGATACAAGCATTTGTATGTTGCAAACTTTTATAGGTGTAGGACGTACTGTATAGAAGTTAGGGCCATTTGGAGTTTTATCCATGTTAAATCTGGGACTCAAGGGCAGCATAGCTTTCAGCGATAGCTTTAATTGACAAGAAGCTCGAGTACTTTATTGTTACAAAATTTCAAGGTTTTATGACGCTCCAGTAAAAGTTACAAGCATTTGTATGTTGCAAACTTTGATAGGAGTAGGACATACCGTATAGAAGTTAGAGCCATTTTAAATTTTATCAGTGTTTGATTTGGGACTCAAGGGTAGCATAGCTTTGAGCGATAGCTTAAATTGAGAAGAGGCTCGAGTACTTTATTTTTACAAAATTTCAAGGTTTTATGACGCTCCAGTAAAAAGATACAAGCATTTGTATGTTGCAAACATTGATAGGTGTAGGACGTACCGTTTAGAAGTTAGGGCCATTTGAAATTTGAGCAGTGTTTGATTTGGGACTCAAGGGTAGCATGGCTTTGTGCGATAGCTTAAATTGACAAGAGGCTCGAGTACTTTATTGTTACAAAATTTCAAGGTTTTATGACGCTCGAGTAAAAAGTTACAAACATTTGTATGTTGCAAACTTTTATAGGTGTAGGACGTACTGTAGAGAAGTTAGGGCCATTTGAAGTTTTATCAGTGTTTGATTTGGGACTCAAGGGTAGCATAGCTTTGAGCGATAGGTTAAATTGACAAGAGGCTCGAGGTCTTTATTGTTACAAAATTTCAAGGTTTTATAACGCTCCAGTAAAAAGTTACAAGCATCTGTATGTTGCAAACTTTTATAGCTGTAGGACGTACCGTATAGAAGTTACGGCCATTTGAAGTTTTATCAGTGTTTGATTTGGGACGCAAGGGTAGCATAGCTTTGAGCGATAGCATAAATTGACAAGAAGCTCGAGTACTTTATTGTTACAAAATCTCAAGGTTTTATGACGCACCAGTAAAACGATACAAGCATTTGTATGTTGCAAACTTTTATAGGTGTAGGACGTACTGTATAGAAGTTACGGCCATTTGAAATTTGAGCAGTGTTTGATTTGGGACTCAAGGGTAGCATAGCTTTGTGCGATAGCTTAAATTGACAAGAGGCTCGAGTACTTTATTGTTACAAAATTTCAAGGTTTTATGACGCTCGAGTAAAAAGTTACAAACATTTGTATGTTGCAAACTTTTATAGGTGTAGGACGTACTGTAGAGAAGTTAGGGCCATTTGAAGTTTTATCAGTGTTTGATTTGGGACTCAAGGGTAGCATAGCTTTGAGCGATAGGTTAAATTGACAAGAGGCTCGAGGTCTTTATTGTTACAAAATTTCAAGGTTTTATAACGCTCCAGTAAAAAGTTACAAGCATTTGTATGTTGCAAACTTTTATAGCTGTAGGACGTACCGTATAGAAGTTACGGCCATTTGAAGTTTTATCAGTGTTTGATTTGGGTAGCATAGCTTTGAGCGATAGCATAAATTGACAAGAAGCTCGAGTACTTTATTGTTACAAAATCTCAAGGTTTTATGACGCTCCAGTAAAACGATACAAGCATTTGTATGTTGCAAACTTTTATAGGTGTAGGACGTACTGTATAGAAGTTAGGGCCATTTGAAGTTTTATCAGTGTTTGATTTGCGACTCAAGGGTAGCATAGCTTTGAGCGATAGCTTAAATTGAGAAGAGGCTCGAGAATTTTATTATTACAAAATTTCGAGGTTTTATGACGCTCCAGTAAAAAGTTACAAGCATTTGTAAGTTGCAAACTTTGATAGGTGTAGGACGTACCGTATAGAAGTTAGGACCATTTGAAGTTTTATCAGTGTTTGATTTGGGACGCAAGGGTAGCATAGCTTTGAGCGATAGGTTAAATTGACAAGAGGCTCGAGGTCTTTATTGTTACAAAATTTCAAGGTTTTATAACGCTCCAGTAAAAAGTTACAAGCATTTGTATGTTGCAAACTTTTATAGCTGTAGGACGTACCGTATAGAAGTTACGGCCATTTGAAGTTTTATCAGTGTTTGATTTGGGACGCAAGGGTAGCATAGCTTTGAGCGATAGCATAAATTGACAAGAAGCTCGAGTACTTTATTGTTACAAAATCTCAAGGTTTTATGACGCACCAGTAAAACGATACAAGCATTTGTATGTTGCAAACTTTTATAGGTGTAGGACGTACTGTATAGAAGTTAGGGCCATTTGGAGTTTTATCCATGTTAAATATGGGACTCAAGGGCAGGATAGCTTTCAGCGATAGCTTTAATTGACAAGAAGCTCGAGTACTTTATTGTTACAAAATTTCAAGGTTTTATGACGCTCCAGTAAAAGTTACAAGCATTTGTATGTTGCAAACTTTGATAGGTGTAGGACATACCGTATAGAAGTTAGAGCCATTTTAAATTTTATCAGTGTTTGATTTGGGACTCAAGGGTAGCATAGCTTTGCGCGATAGCTTAAATTGAGAAGAGTCTCGAGTACTTTATTTTTACAAAATTTCAAGGTTTTATGACGCTCCAGTAAAAAGATACAAGCATTTGTATGTTGCAAACATTGATAGGTGTAGGACGTACCGTTTAGAAGTTAGGGCCATTTGAAATTTGAGTAGTGTTTGATTTGGGACTCAAGGGTAGCATAGCTTTGTGCGATAGCTTAAATTGACAAGAGGCTCGAGTACTTTATTGTTACAAAATTTCAAGGTTTTATGACGCTCGAGTAAAAAGTTACAAGCATTTGTATGTTGCAAACTTTGATAGGTGTAGGATGTACCGTATAGAAGTTAGGGCCATTTGAAGTTTTATCAGTGTTTGATTTGGGACGCAAGGGTAGCATAGCTTTGAGCGATAGGTTAAATTGACAAGAGGCTCGAGGTCTTTATTGTTACAAAATTTCAAGGTTTTATAACGCTCCAGTAAAAAGTTACAAGCATTTGTATGTTGCAAACTTTGATAGCTGTAGGATGTACCGTATAGAAGTTACGGCCATTTGAAGTTTTATCAGTGTTTGATTTGGGACGCAAGGGTAGCATAGCTTTGAGCGATAGCTTAAATTGACAAGAAGCTCGAGTACTTTATTGTTACAAAATCTCAAGGTTTTATGACGCTCCAGTAAAAAGATACAAGCATTTGTATGTTGCAAACTTTTATAGGTGTAGGACGTACTGTATAGAAGTTAGGGCCATTTGAAGTTTTATCAGTGTTTGATTTGGGACTCAAGGGTAGCATAGCTTTGAGCGATAGCTTAAATTGAGAAGAGGCTCGAGAATTTTATTGTTACAAAATTTCCAGGTTTTATGACGCTCCAGTAAAAAGTTACAAGCATTTCTAAGTTGCAAACTTTGATAGGTGTAGGACGTACCATATATAAGTTAGGGCCATTTGAAGTTTTATCATTGTTCGATTTGGGACTCAAGAGTAGCATAGCTTTGAGCGATAGGTTAAATTGACAAGCGGCTCGAGGTCTTTATTGTTACATAATTTCAAGGTTTTATAACGCTCCAGTAAAAAGTTACAAGCATTTGTATGTTGCAAACTTTGATAGCTGTAGAACGTACCGTATAGAAGTTAGGGCCATTTAAAATTTGAGCAGTGTTTGATTTGGGACGCAAGGGTAGCATAGCTTTCTGCGATAGCTTAAATTGACAGGAGGCTCGAGTACTTTATTGTTACAAAATTTCAAGGTTTTATGACGCTCGAGTAAAAAGTTACAAGCATTTGTATGTTGCAAACTTTGATAGGTGTAGGATGTACCGTATAGAAGTTAGGGCCATTTGAAGTTTTATCAGTGTTTGATTTGGGACGCAAGGGTAGCATAGCTTTGAGCGATAGGTTAAATTGACAAGAGGCTCGAGGTCTTTATTGTTACAAAATTTCAAGGTTTTATAACGCTCCAGTAAAAAGTTACAAGCATTTGTATGTTGCAAACTTTGATAGCTGTAGGACGTACCGTATAGAAGTTACGGCCATTTGAAGTTTTATCAGTGTTTGATTTGGGACGGAAGGGTAGCATAGCTTTGAGCGATAGCTTAAATTGAAAAGAAGCTCGAGTACTTTATTGTTACAAAATCTCAAGGTTTTATGACGCTCCAGTAAAAAGATACAAGCATTTGTATGTTGCAAACTTTTATAGGTGTAGGACGTACTGTAGAGAAGTTAGGGCCATTTGAAGTTTTATCAGTGTTTGATTTGGGACTCAAGGGTAGCATAGCTTTGAGCGATAGCTTAAATTGAGAAGAGGCTCGAGTATTTTATTGTTACAAAATTTCAAGGTTTTATGACGCTCTAGTAAAAAGTTACAAGCATTTGTAAGTTGCAAACTTTGATAGGTGTAGGACGTACCGTATATAAGTTAGGGCCATTTGAAGTTTTATCATTGTTCGATTTGGGACTCAAGAGTAGCATAGCTTTGACTGATAGGTTAAATTGACAAGAGGCTAGAGGTCTTTATTGTTACATAATTTCAAGGTTTTATAACGCTCCAGTAAAAAGTTACAAGCATTTGTATGTTGCAAACTTTGATAGCTGTAGAACGTACCGTATAGAAGTTAGGGCCATTTGAAATTTTATCAGTGTTTGATTTGGGACTCAAGGGTAGCACAGCTTTGAGCGATAGCTTAAATTGACAAGAGGCTCGAGTACTTTACTGTTACAAAATTTCAAGGTTTTATGACGCTCCAGTAAAAAGTTACAAGCATTTGTATGTTACCAACTTTGATAGGTGTAGGACGTACCGTATAGAAGTTAGGGCCATTTGAAGTTTTATAAGTGTTTAGTTTGGGACTCAAGGTTAGCATAGCTTTGAGCGATAGCTGAAATTGCCAAGAGGCTCGAGTACTTTATTGTTACAAAATTTCAAGGTTTTATGACGCTCCAGTAAAAGTTACAAGCATTTGTATGTTGCAAACTTTGATAGGTGTAGGACGTACCGTATAGAAGTTAGGGCCATTTTAAATTTTATCAGTGTTTGATTTGGGACTCAAGGGTAGCATAGCTTTGAGCGATAGCTTAAATTGAGAAGAGGCTCGAGTACTTTATTTTTACAAAATTTCAAGGTTTTATGACGCTCCAGTAAAAAGATACAAGCATTTGTATGTTGCAAACTTTGATAGGTGTAGGACGTACCGTTTAGAAGTTAGGGCCATTTGAAATTTGAGCAGTGTTTAATTTGGGACTCAAGGGTAGCATAGCTTTGAGCGATAGGTTAAATTGACAAGAGGCTCGAGGTCTTTATTGTTACAAAATTTCAAGGTTTTATAACGCTCCAGTAAAAAGTTACAAGCATTTGTATGTTGCAAACTTTTGTAGCTGTAGGACGTACCGTATAGAAGTTACGGCCATTTGAAGTTTTATCAGTGTTTGATTTGGGACGCAAGGGTAGCATAGCTTTGAGCGATAGCATAAATTGACAAGAAGCTCGAGTACTTTATTGTTACAAAATCTCAAGGTTTTATGACGCTCCAGTAAAACGATACAAGCATTTGTATGTTGCAAACTTTTATAGGTGTAGGACGTACTGTATAGAAGTTAGGGCCATTTGGAGTTTTATCCATGTTAGATCTGGGAATCAAGGGCAGCATAGCTTTCAGCGATAGCTTTAATTGACAAGAAGCTCGAGTACTTTATTGTTACAAAATTTCAAGGTTTTATGACGCTCCAGTAAAAGTTACAAGCATTTGTATGTTGCAAACTTTGATAGGTGTAGGACATACCGTATAGAAGTTAGAGCCATTTTAAATTTTATCAGTGTTTGATTTGGGACTCAAGGGTAGCATAGCTTTGAGCGATAGCTTAAATTGAGAAGAGGCTCGAGTACTTTATTTTTACAAAATTTCAAGGTTTTATGACGCTCCAGTAAAAAGATACAAGCATTTGTATGTTGCAAACATTGATAGCTGTAGGACGTACCGTATAGAAGTTACGGCCATTTGAAGTTTTATCAGTGTTTGATTTGCGACGCAAGGGTAGCATAGCTTTGAGCGATAGCTTAAATTGACAAGAAGCTCGAGTACTTTATTGTTACAAAATCTCAAGGTTTTATGACGCTCCAGTTAAAAGATACAAGCATTTGTATGTTGCAAACTTTTATAGGTGTAGGATGTACTGTATAGAAGTTAGGGCCATTTGAAGTTTTATCAGTGTTTGATTTGGGACGCAAGGGTAGCATAGCTTTGAGCGATAGCTTAAATTGAGAAGAGGCTCGAGTATTTTATTGTTACAAAATTTGACGTACCATATATAAGTTAGGGCCATTTGAAGTTTTATCATTGTTCGATTTGGGACTCAAGAGTAGCATAGCTTTGAGCGATAGTTTAAATTGACAAGAGGCTCGAGGTCTTTATTGTTACATAATTTCAAGGTTTTATAACGCTCCAGTAAAAAGTTACAAGCATTTGTATGTTGCAAACTTTGATAGCTGTAGAACGTACCGTATAGAAGTTAGGGCCATTTGAAATTTTATCAGTGTTTGATTTGGGACTCAAGGGTAGCATAGCTTTGAGCGATAGCTTAAATTGACAAGAGGCTCGAGTACTTTACTGTTACAAAATTTCAAGGTTTTATGACGCTCCAGTAAAAAGTTACAAGCATTTGTATGTTACCAACTTTGATAGGTGTAGGACGTACCGTATAGAAGTTAGGGCCATTTGAAGTTTTATAAGTGTTTGGTTTGGGACTCAAGGTTAGCATAGCTTTGAGCGATAGCTTAAATTGCCAAGAGGCTCGAGTACTTTATTGTTACAAAATTTCAAGGTTTTATGACGCTCCAGTAAAAGTTACAAGCATTTGTATGTTGCAAACTTTGATAGGTGTAGGACGTACCGTATAGAAGTTAGGGCCATTTTAAATTTTATCAGTGTTTGATTTGGGACTCAAGGGTAGCATAGCTTTGAGCGATAGCTTAAATTGAGAAGAGGCTCGAGTACTTTATTTTTACAAAATTTCAAGGTTTTATGACGCTCCAGTAAAAAGATACAAGCATTTGTATGTTGCAAACTTTGATAGGTGTAGGACGTACCGTATAGAAGTTAGGGCCATTTGAAGTTTTATAAGTGTTTGATTTGGGACTCAAGGTTAGCATAGCCTTGAGCGATAGCTTAAATTGAGAAGAGGCTCGAGTATTTTATTGTTACATAATTTCAAGGTTTTATGACGCTCCAGTAAAAAGTTACAAGCATTTGTAAGTTGCAAACTTTGATAGGTGTAGGACGTACCGTATAGAAGTTAGGGCCATTTGAAGTTTTATAATTGTTCGATTTGGGACTCAAGAGTAGCATAGCTTTGAGCGATAGGTTAAATTGACAAGAGGCTCGAGGTCTTTATTGTTACAAAATTTCAAGGTTTTATAACGCTCCAGTAAAAAGTTACAAGCATTTGTATGTTGCAAACTTTGATAGCTGTAGAACGTACCGTATAGAAGTTAGGGCCATTTGAAATTTTATCAGTGTTTGATTTGGGACTCAAGGGTAGCATAGCTTTGAGCGATAGCTTAAATTGACAAGAGGCTCGAGTACTTTACTGTTACAAGGTTTTATGACGCTCCAGTAAAAAGTTACAAGCATTTGTATGTTACCAACTTTGTTGGTGTAGGACGTACCGTATAGAAGTTAGGGCCATTTGAAGTTTTATAAGTGTTTGGTTTGGGACTCAAGGTTAGCATAGCTTTGAGCGATAGCTGAAATTGCCAAGAGGCTCGAGTACTTTATTGTTACAAAATTTCAAGGTTTTATGACGCTCCAGTAAAAGTTACAAGCATTTGTATGTTGCAAACTTTGATAGGTGTAGGACGTACCGTATAGAAGTTAGGGCCATTTTAAATTTTATCAGTGTTTGATTTGGGACGCAAGGGTAGCATAGCTTTGAGCGATAGCTTAAATTGAGAAGAGGCTCGAGTACTTTATTTTTACAAAATTTCAAGGTTTTATGACGCTCCAGTAAAAAGATACAAGCATTTGTATGTTGCAAACTTTGATAGGTGTAGGACGTACCGTTTAGAAGTTATGGCCATTTGAAATTTGAGCAGTGTTTGATTTGGGACTCAAGGGTAGCATAGCTTTGTGCGATAGCTTAAATTGACAAGAGGCTCGAGTACTTTATTGTTACAAAATTTCAAGGTTTTATGACGCTCGAGTAAAAAGTTACAAGCATTTGTATGTTGCAAACTTTGATAGGTGTAGGATGTACCGTATAGAAGTTAGGGCCATTTGAAGTTTTATCAGTGTTTGATTTGGGACGCAAGGGTAGCATAGCTTTGAGCGATACGTTAAATTGACAAGAGGGTCGAGGTCTTTATTGTTACAAAATTTCAAGGTTTTATAACGCCCCAGTAAAAAGTTACAAGCATTTGTATGTTGCAAACTTTTATAGCTGTAGGACGTACCGTATAGAAGTTACGGCCATTTGAAGTTTTATCAGTGTTTGATTTGGGACGCAAGGGTAGCATAGCTTTGAGCGATAGCATAAATTGACAAGAAGCTCGAGTACTTTATTGTTACAAAATCTCAAGGTTTTATGACGCTCCAGTAAAACGATACAAGCATTTGTATGCTGCAAACTTTTATAGGTGTAGGACGTACTGTATAGAAGTTAGGGCCATTTGGAGGTTTATCTATGTTAGATCTGGGAATCAAGGGCAGCATAGCTTTCAGCGATAGCTTTAATTGACAAGAAGCTCGAGTACTTTATTGTTACAAAATTTCAAGGTTTTATGACGCTCCAGTAAAAGTTACAAGCATTTGTATGTTGCAAAATTTGATTGGTGTAGGACATACCGTATAGAAGTTAGAGCCATTTTAAATTTTATCAGTGTTTGATTTGGGACTCAAGGGTAGCATAGCTTTGAACGATAGCTTAAATTGACAAGAGGCTCGAGTACATTATTGTTAAAAAATTTCAAGGTTTTATGACGCTCCAGTAAAAAGTTACAAGCATTTGCATGTTGCAAATTTTGATAGGTGTAGGACCTACCGTATAGAAGTTAGGGCCATTTTAAATTTTATCAGTGTTTGATTTGGGACGCAAGGGTAGCATAGCTTTGAGCGATAGCTTAAATTGACAAGAAGCTCGAGTACTTTATTGTTACAAAATCTCAAGTTTTTATGACGCTCCAGTAAAAAGATACAAGCATTTGTATGTTGCAAACTTTTATAGGTGTAGGACGTACTGTATAGAAGTTAGGGCCATTTGAAGTTTTATCAGTGTTTGATTTGGGACTCAAGGGTAGCATAGCTTTGAGCGATAGCTTAAATTGAGAAGAGGCTCGAGTATTTTATTGTTACAAAATTTCAAGGTTTTATGACGCTCCAGTAAAAAGTTACAAGCATTTGTAAGTTGCAAACTTTGATAGGTGTAGGACGTACCATATATAAGTTAGGGCCATTTGAAGTTTTATCATTGTTCGATTGGGGACTCAAGAGTAGCATAGCTTTGAGCGATAGGTTAAATTGACAAGAGGCTCGAGGTCTTTATTGTTACATAATTTCAAGGTTTTATAACGCTCCATTAAAAAGTTACAAGCATTTGTATGTTGCAAACTTTGATAGCTGTAGAACGTACCGTATAAAAGTTAGGGCCATTTGAAATTTTATCAGTGTTTGATTTGGGACTCAAGGGTAGCATAGCTTTGAGCGATAGCTTAAATTGACAAGAGGCTCGAGTACTTTACTGTTACAAAATTTCAAGGTTTTATGACGCTCCAGTAAAAAGTTACAAGCATTTGTATGTTACCAACTTTGATAGGTTTAGGACGTACCGTATAGAAGTTAGGGCCATTTGAAGTTATATAAGTGTTTGGTTTGGGACTCAAGGTTAGCATAGCTTAAATTGCCAAGAGGCTCGAGTACTTTATTGTTACAAAATTTCAAGGTTTTATGACGCTCCAGTAAAAGTTACAAGCATTTGTATGTTGCAAACTTTGATAGGTGTAGGACTTACCGTATAGAAGTTAGGGCCATTTTAAATTTTCTCAGTGTTTGATTTGGGAGTCAAGGGTAGCATAGCTTTGAGCGATAGCTTAAATTGAGAATTGGCTCGAGTACTTTATTTTTACAAAATTTCAAGGTTTTATGACGCTCCAGTAAAAAGATACAAGCATTTGTATGTTGCAAACTTTGATAGGTGTAGGACGTACCGTATAGAAGTTAGGGCCATTTGAAATTTTATAAGTGTTTGATTTGGGACTCAAGGTTAGCATAGCCTTGAGCGATAGCTTAAATTGACAAGAGGCTCGAGTACTTTATTGTTACACAATTTCAAGGTTTTATGACGCTCGAGTAAAAAGTTACAAGCATTTGTATGTTGCAAACTTTGATAGGTGTAGGATGTACCGTATAGAAGTTAGGGCCATTTGAAGTTTTATCAGTGTTTGATTTGGGACGCAAGGGTAGCATAGCTTTGAGCGATAGGTTAAATTGACAAGAGGCTCGAGGTCTTTATTGTTACAAAATTTCAAGGTTTTATAACGCTCCAGTAAAAAGTTACAAGCATTTGTATGTTGCAAACTTTTATAGCTGTAGGACGTACCGTATAGAAGTTACGGCCATTTGAAGTTTTATCAGTGTTTGATTTGGGACGCAAGGGTAGCATAGCTTTGAGCGATAGCATAAATTGACAAGATGCTCGAGTACTTTATTGTTACAAAATCTCAAGGTTTTATGACGCTCCAGTAAAAAGATACAAGCATTTGTATGTTGCAAACTTTTATAGGTGTAGGACGTACTGTATAGAAGTTAGGGCCATTTGAAGTTTTATCAGTGTTGATTTGGGACTCAAGGGTAGCATAGCTATGAGCGATAGCTTAAATTGAGAAGAGGCTCGAGTATTTTATTGTTATATAATTTCAAGGTTTTATGACGCTCCAGTAAAAAGTTTACAAGCATTTGTAAGTTGCAAACTTTGATAGGTGTAGGACGTACCGTATAGAAGTTAGGGCCATTTAAAGTTTTATAATTGTTCGATTTGGGACTCAAGAGTAGCATAGCTTTGAGCGATAGGTTAAATTGACAAGAGGCTCGATGTCTTTATTGTTACAAAATTTCAAGGTTTTATAACGCTCCAGTAAAAAGTTACAAGCATTTGTATGTTGCAAACTTTGATAGCTGTAGAACGTACCATATAGAAGTTAGGGCCATTTGAAATTTTATCAGTGTTTGATTTGGGACTCAAGGGTAGCATAGCTTTGAGCGATAGCTTAAATTGACAAGAGGCTCGAGTACTTTACTGTTACAAAATTTCAAGGTTTTATGACGCTCCAGTAAAAAGTTACAAGCATTTGTATGTTGCCAACTTTGATAGGTGTAGGACGTACCGTATAGAAGTTAGGGCCATTTGAAGTTTTATAAGTGTTTGATTTGGGACTCAAGGTTAGCATAGCTTTGAGCGATAGCTTAAATTGCCAAGAGGCTCGAGTACTTTATTGTTAAAAAATTTCAAGGTTTTATGACGCTCCAGTAAAAGTTACAAGCATTTGTATGTTGCAAACTTTGATAGGTGTAGGACGTACCGTATAGAAGTTAGGGCCATTTTAAATTTTATCAGTGTTTGATTTGGGACTCAAGGGTAGCACAGCTTTGAGCGATAGCTTAAATTGAGAAGAGGCTCGAGTACTTTATTTTTACAAAATTTCAAGGTTTTATGACGCTCCAGTAAAAAGATACAAGCATTTGTATGTTGCAAACTTTGATAGGTGTAGGACGTACCGTTTAGAAGTTAGGGCCATTTGAAATTTGAGCAGTGTTTGATTTGGGACTCAAGGGTAGCATAGCTTTGTGCGATAGCTTAAATTGACAAGAGGCTCGAGTACTTTATTGTTACAAAATTTCAAGGTTTTATGACGCTCGAGTACAAAGTTACAAGCATTTGTATGTTGCAAACTTTGATAGGTGTAGGACGTACCGTATAGAAGTTAGGGCCTTTTTGAAGTTTTATCAGTGTTTGATTTGGGACGCAAGGTTAGCATAGCTTTGCGCGATAGGTTAAATTGACAAGAGGCTCGAGGTCTTTATTGTTACAAAATTTCAAGGTTTTATAACGCTCCAGTAAAAAGTTACAAGCATTTGTATGTTGCAAACTTTTATAGCTGTAGGACGTACCGTATAGAAGTTACGGCCATTTGAAGTTTTATCAGTGTTTGATTTGGGACGCAAGGGTAGCAAGGCTTTGATCGATAGCATAAATTGACAAGAAGCTCGAGTACTTTATTGTTACAAAATCTCAAGGTTTTATGACGCTCCAGTAAAACGATACAAGCATTTGTATTTTGCACACTTTTATAGGTGTAGGACGTACTGTATAGAAGTAAGGGCCATTTGGAGTTTTATCCATGTTAGATCTGGGAATCAAGGGCAGCATAGCTTTCAGCGATAGCTTTAATTGACAAGAAGCTCGAGTACTTTATTGTTACAAAATTTCAAGGTTTTATGACGCTCCAGTAAAAGTTACAAGCATTTGTATGTTGCAAACTTTGATAGGTGTAGGACATACCGTATAGAAGTTAGAGCCATTTTAAATTTTATCAGTGTTTGATTTGGGACTCAAGGGTAGCATAGCTTTGAGCGATAGCTTAAATTGAGAAGAGGCTCGAGTACTTTATTTTTACAAAATTTCAAGGTTTTATGACGCTCCAGTAAAAAGATACAAGCATTTGTATGTTGCAAACATTGATAGGTGTAGGACATACCGTTTAGAAGTTAGGGCCATTTGAAATTTGAGCAGTGTTTGATTTGGGACTCAAGGGTAGCATAGCTTTGTGCGATAGCTTAAATTGACAAGAGGCTCGAGTACTTTATTGTTACAAAATTTCAAGGTTTTATGACGCTCGAGTAAAAAGTTACAAGCATTTGTATGTTGCAAACTTTGATAGGTGTAGGATGTACCGTATAGAAGTTAGGGCCATTTGAAGTTTTATCAGTGTTTGATTTGGGACGCAAGGGTAGCATAGCTTTGAGCGATAGGTTAAATTGACAAGAGGCTCGAGGTCTTTATTGTTACAAAATTTCAAGGTTTTATAACGCTCCAGTAAAAAGTTACAAGCATTTGTATGTTGCAAACTTTGATAGCTGTAGGACGTACCGTATAGAAGTTACGGCCATTTGAAGTTTTATCAGTGTTTGATTTGGGACGCAAGGGTAGCATAGCTTTGAGCGATAGCTTAAATTGACAAGAAGCTCGAGTACTTTATTGTTACAAAATCTCAAGGTTTTATGACGCTCCAGTAAAAAGATACAAGCATTTGTATGTTGCAAACTTTTATAGGTGTAGGACGTACTGTATAGAAGTTACGGCCATTTGAAGTTTTATCAGTGTTTGATTTGGGACTCAAGGGTAGCATAGCTTTGAGCGATAGCTTAAATTGAGAAGAGGCTCGAGTATTTTATTGTTACAAAATTTCAAGGTTTTATGACGCTCCAGTAAAAAGTTACAAGCATTTGTAAGTTGCAAACTTTGATAGGTGTAGGACGTACCATATATAAGTTAGGGCCATTTGAAGTTTTATCATTGTTCGATTTGGGACTCAAGAGTAGCATAGCTTTGGGCGATAGGTTAAATTGAGAAGAGGCTCGAGTATTTTATTGTTACATAATTTCAAGTTTTTATGACGCTCCAGTAAAAAGTTACAAGCATTTGTAAGTTGCAAACTTTGATAGGTGTAGGACGTACCGTATAGAAGTTAGGGCCATTTGAAGTTTTATAATTGTTCGATTTGGGACTCAAGAGTAGCATAGCTTTGAGCGATAGGTTAAATTGACAAGAGGCTCGAGGTCTTTATTGTTACAAAATTTCAAGGTTTTATAACGCTCCAGTAAAAAGTTACAAGCATTTGTATGTTGCAAACTTTGATAGCTGTAGAACGTACCGTATAGAAGTTAGGGCCATTTGAAATTTTATCAGTGTTTGATTTGGGACTCAAGGGTAGCATAGCTTTGAGCGATAGCTTAAATTGACAAGAGGCTCGAGTACTTTACTGTTACAAAATTTCAAGGTTTTATGACGCTCCAGTAAAAAGTTACAAGCATTTGTATGTTGCCAACTTTGATAGGTGTAGGACGTACCGTATAGAAGTTAGGGCCATTTGAAGTTTTATAAGTGTTTGATTTGGGACTCAAGGGTAGCATAGCTTTGAGCGATAGCTTAAATTGAGAAGAGGCTCGAGTACTTTATCGTTACAAAATTTCAAGGTTTTATGACGCTCCAGTAAAAAGTTACAAGCATTTGTAAGTTGCAAACTTTGATAGGTGTAGGACGTACCTTATAGAAGTTAGGGCCATTTGAAGTTTTATCATTGTTCGATTTGGGTCTCAAGGGTAGTATAGCTTTGAGCGATAGGTTAAATTGACAAGAGGCTCGAGGTCTTTATTATTACAAAATTTCAAGGTTTTATAACGCTCCAGTAAAAAGTTACAACCATTTGTATGTTGCAAACTTTTATAGCTGTAGGACGTACCGTATAGAAGTTAGGGCCATTTGAAATTTTATCAGTGTTTGATTTGGGACTCAAGAGTAGCATAGCTTTGAGCGATAGCTTAAATTGACAAGAGGCTCGAGTACTTTACTGTTACAAAATTTCAAGGTTTTATGACGCTCCAGTAAAAAGTTACAAGCATTTGTATGTTGCCAACTTTGATAGGTGTAGGACGTACCGTATAGAAGTTAGGGCGATTTGAAGTTTTATAAGTGTTTGATTTGGGACTCATGGTTAGCATAGCTTTGAGCGATAGCTTAAATTGAGAAGAGGCTCGAGTACTTTATTTTTACAAAATTTCAAGGTTTTATGACGCTCCAGTAAAAAGATACAAGCATTTGTATGTTGCAAACTTTGATAGGTGTAGGACGTACCGTTTAGAAGTTAGGGCCATTTGAAATTTGAGCAGTGTTTGATTTGGGACTCAAGGGTAGCATAGCTTTGTGCGATAGCTTACATTGACAAGAGGCTCGAGTACTTTATTGTTACAAAATTTCAAGGTTTTATGACGCTCGAGTAAAAAGTTACAAGCATTTGTTTGTTGCAAACTTTGATAGGTGTAGGACGTACCGTATAGAAGTTAGCGCCTTTTTGAAGTTTTATCAGTGTTTGATTTGGGACGCAAGGTTAGCATAGCTTTGAGCGATAGGTTAAATTGACAAGAGGCTCGAGGTCTTTATTGTTACAAAATTTCAAGGTTTTATAACGCTCCAGTAAAAAGTTACAAGCATTTGTATGTTGCAAACTTTGATAGCTGTAGGACGTACAGTATAGAAGTTACGGCCATTTGAAGTTTTATCAGTGTTTGATTTGGGACGCAAGGGTAGCATAGCTTTGAGCGATAGCTTAAATTGACAAGAAGCTCGAGTACTTTATTGTTACAAAATCTCAAGGTTTTATGACGCTCCAGTAAAAAGATACAAGCATTTGTATGTTGCAAACTTTGACAGGTGTAGGACGTACTGTATAGAAGTTAGGGCCATTTGAAGTTTTATCAGTGTTTGATTTGGGACTCAAGGGTAGCATAGCTTTGAGCGATACCTTAAGTTGAGAAGAGGCTCGATTTTTTTATTGTTACAAAATTTCAAGGTTTTATGACGCTCCAGTAAAGAGTTACAAGCATTTGTATGTTGCAAACTTTGATAGGTGTAGGACGTACCGTATAGAAGTTAGGGCCATTTGAAGTTTTATCAGTGTTTGATTTGGGACGCAAGGGTAGCATAGCTTTGAGCGATAGGTTAAATTGACAAGAGGCTCGAGGTCTTTATTGTTACAAAATTTCAAGGTTTTATAACGCTCCAGTAAAAAGTTACAAGCATTTGTATGTTGCAAACGTTGATAGCTGTAGGACGTACCGTATAGAAGTTAGGGTCATTTGAAATTTTATCAGTGTTTGATTTGGGACTCAAGGGTAGCATAGCTTTGAGCGATAGCTTAAATTGACAAGAGGCTCGAGTACTTTTTTGTTACAAAATTTCAAGGTTTTATGACGCTCTAGTAAAAAGTTACAAGCATTTGTATGTTGCCAACTTTGATAGGTGTAGGACGTACCGTATAGAAGTTAGGGCCATTTGAAGTTTTATAAGTGTTTGATTTGGGACTCAAGGTTAGCATAGCTTTGAGCGATAGCTAAAATTGCCAAGAGGCTCGAGTACTTTATTGTTACAAAATTTCAAGGTTTTATGACGCTCCAGTAAAAAGTTACAAGCATTTGTATGTTACATACTTTGATAGGTGTAGGACGTACCGTATAGAAATAAGGGCCATTTGAAGTTTTATCAGTGTTTGATTTGGAACTCAAGGGTAGCATAGCTTTGAGCGATAGCTTTTTTGAGAAGAGGCTCGAGTACTTTATTGTTACAAAATTTCAAGGTTTTTTGACGCTCCAGTAAAAAGTAACAAGCATTTGTATGTTCCAATCTTTGATAGGTGTAGGACGTACCGTATAGAAGTAAGGGCCATTTGAAGTTTTATCCATGTTGGATCTGGGACTCAAGGGTAGCATAGCTTTCAGCGATAGCTTAAATTGACAAGAAGCTCGAGTACTTTATTGTTACAAAATTTCAAGGTTTTATGACGCTCCAGTAAAAGTTACAAGCATTTGTATGTTGCAAACTTTGATAGGTGTAGGACGTACCGTATAGAAGTTATGGCCATTTTAAATTTTATTAGTGTGTGATTTGGGACCCAAGGGTAGCATAGCTTTGAGCGATAGCTTAAATTGAGAAGAGGCTCGAGTACTTTATTGTTACAAAATTTCAAGGTTTTATGACGCTCGAGTAAAAAGTTACAAGCATTTGTATGTTGCAAACTTTGATAGGTGTAGGACGTACCGTATAGAAGTTAGGGCCATTTGAAGTTTTATCAGTGTTTGATTTGGGACGCAAGGGTAGCATAGCTTTGAGCGATAGGTTAAATTGACAAGAGGCTCGAGGTCTTTATTGTTACAAAATTTCAAGGTTTTATAACGCTCCAGTAAAAAGTTACAAGCATTTGTATGTTGCAAACTTTGATAGCTGTAGGACGTACCGTATAGAAGTTACAGTCATTTGAAGTTTTATTAGTGTTTGATTTGGGACGCAAGGGTAGCATAGCTTTGAGCGATAGCTTAAATTGACAAGAGGCTCGAGTACTTTATTGTTACAAAATTTCAAGATTTTATGACGCTCCAGTAAAAAGTTACTAGCATTTGTATGTTGCAAACTTTGATAGGTGTAGGACGTACCGTATAAACGTTAGGGCCATTTGAAGTTTTATCAGTGTTTGATTTGGGACTCAAGGGTAGCATAGCTTTGAGCGATAGCTTAAATTGACAAGAGGCTCGAGTACTTTATTGTTACAAAATTTCAGGGTTTTATGACGCTCCAGTAAAAAGTTACAAGCATTTGTATGTTGCCAACTTTGATAGGTGTAGGACGTACCGTAGAGAAGTAAGGCCATTTGAAGTTTTATAAGTCTTTGCTTTGGGACTCAAGGTTAGCATAGCTTTGAGCGATAGCTTAAATTGACAAGAGGCTCGAGTACTTTATTGTTACAAAATTTCAAGGTTTTATGACGCTCCAGTAAAAAGTTACAAGCATTTGTATGTTACATACTTTGATAGGTGTAGGACGTACCGTATAGAAATTAGGGCCATTTGAAGTTTTATCAGTGTTTGATTTGGGACTCAAGGGTAGCATAGCTTTGAGCGATAGCTTAAATTGAGAAGAGGCTCGAGTACTTTATTGTTACAAAATTTCAAGGTTTTTTGACGCTCCAGTAAAAAGTAACAAGCATTTGTATGTTCCAAACTTTGATAGGTGTAGGACGTACCGTATAGAAGTAAGGGCCATTTGAAGTTTTATCCATGTTGGATCTGGGACTCAAGGGTAGCATAGCTTTCAGCGATAGCTTAAATTGACAAGAAGCTCGAGTACTTTATTGTTACAAAATTTCAAGGTTTTATGACGCTCCAGTAAAAGTTACAATCATTTGTATGTTGCAAACTTTGATAGGTGTAGGACGTACCGTATAGAAGTTAATTTTAAATTTTATCAGTGTTTGATTTGGGACTCAACGGTAGCATAGCTTTGAGCGATAGCTTAAATTGACAAGAGGCTCGAGTACTTTATTGTTACAAAATTTCAAGATTTTATGACGCTCCAGTAAAAAGTTACTAGCATTTGTATGTTGCAAATTTTGATAGGTGTAGGATGTACCGTATAGAAGTTAGGGCCATTTGAAATTTGAGCAGTGTTTGATTTGGGACTCAAGGGTAGCATAGCTTTGTGCGATAGCTTAAATTGACAAGAGGCTCGAGTACTTTATTGTTACAAAATTTCAAGGTTTTATGACGCTCGAGTAAAAAAATTACAAGCATTTATATGTTGCAAACTTTGATAGGTGTAGGACGTACCGTATAGAAGTTACGGCCATTTGAAGTCTTATCAGTGTTTGATTTGGGACGCAAGGATAGCATAGCTTTCAGCGATAGCTTAAATTGACAAGAAGCTCGAGTACTTTATTTTTACAAAATTTCAAGGTTTTATGACGCTCCAGTAAAAAGTTACTAGCATTTGTATGTTGCAAACTTTGATAGGTGTAGGATGTACCGTATAGAAGTTAGGGCCATTTGAAGTTTTATCAGTGTTTGATTTGGGACGCAAGGGTAGCATAGCTTTGAGCCATAGCTTAAATTGACAAGAAGCTCGAGTACTTTGTTGTTACAAAATCTCAGGGTTTTATGACGCTCCAGTAAAAAGATACAAGCATTTGTATGTTGCAAACTTTGATAGGTGTAGGGCGTACTGTATAGAAGTTAGGGCCATTTGAAGTTTTATCAGTGTTTGATTTGGGACTCAAGGGTAGCATAGCTTTGAGCGATAGCTTAAATTGAGAAGAGGCTCGAGTACTTTATCGTTACAAAATTTCAAGGTTTTATGACGCTCCAGTAAAAAGTTACAAGCATTTGTAAGTTGCAAACTTTGATAGGTGTAGGACGTACCGTATAGAAGTTAGGGCCATTTGAAGTTTTATCATTGTTCGATTTGGGACTCAAGGGTAGCATAGCTTTGAGCGATAGGTTAAATTGACAAGAGGCTCGAGGTCTTTATTGTTACAAAATTTCAAGGTTTTATAACGCTCCAGTAAAAAGTTACAACCATTTGTATGTTGCAAACTTTGATAGCTGTAGGACGTACCGTATGGAAGTTACGGCCATTTGAAATTTTATCAGTGTTTGATTTGGGACTCAAGGGTAGCATAGCTTTGAGCGATAGCTTAAATTGACAAGAGGCTCGAGTACTTTATTGTTACAAAATTTCTAGGTTTTATGACGCTCCAGTAAAAATTTACAAGCATTTGTATGTTGCCAACTTTGATAGGTGTAGGACGTACCGTATAGAAGTTAGGGCCATTTGAAGTTTTATAAGTGTTTGATTTGGGACTCAAGGTTAGCATAGCTTTGAGCGATAGCTTAAATTGACAAGAGGCTCGAGTACTTTATTGTTACAAAATTTCAAGGTTTTATGACGCTCCAGTAAAAAGTTACAAGCATTTGTATGTTACATACTTTGATAGGTATAGGACGTACCGTATAGAAATTAGGGCAATTTGAAGTTTTATCAGTGTTTGATTTGGGACTCAAGGGTAGCATAGCTTTCAGCGATAGCTTAAATTGACAAGAAGCTCGAGTACTTTATTGTTACAAAATTTAAAGGTTTTATAACGCTCCAGTAAAAAGTTACAAGCATTTGTATGTTGCAAACTTTGATAGGTGTAGCACGTACCGTATAGAAGTTACGGCCATTTGAAGTTTTATCAGTGTTTGATTTGGGACGCAAGTGTAGCATAGCTTTCAGCGATAACTTAAATTGACAAGAAGCTCGAGTAATTTATTTTTACAAAATTTCAAGGTTTTATGACGCTCCAGTAAAAAGTTACTAGCATTTGTATGTTGCAAACTTTGATAGGTGTAGGACGTACCGTATAGAAGTTACGGCCATTTGAAGTTTTATCAGTGTTTGATTTGGGACGCAAGTGTAGCATAGCTTTCAGCGATAGCTTAAATTGACAAGAAGCTCGAGTACTTTATTTTTACAAAATTTCAAGGTTTTATGACGCTCCAGTAAAAAGTTACAAGCATTTGTATGTTGCAAACTTTGATAGGTGTAGGACGTATCGTATAGAAGTTAGGGCCATTTTAAATTTTATCAGTGTTTGATTTGAGACTCAAGGTTAGCATAGCTTTGAGCGATAGCTTAAATTGACAAGAGGCTCGAGTACTTTATTGTTACAAAATTTCAAGATTTTATGACGCTCCAGTAAAAAGTTACTAGCATTTGTATGTTGCAAACTTTGATAGGTGTAGGACGTACCGTATAGAAGTTAGGGCCATTTGAAATTTGAGCAGTGTTTGATTTGGGACTCAAGGGTAGCATAGCTTTGTGCGATAGCTTAAATTGACAAGAGGCTCGAGTACTTTATTGTTACAAAATTTAAAGGTTATGACGCTCGAGTAAAAAGTTACAAGCATTTGTATGTGGCAAACTTTGATAGGTGTAGGACGTACCGTATAGAAGTTACGGCCATTTGAAGTTTTATCAGTGTTTGATTTGGGACGCAAGTGTAGCATAGCTTTCAGCGATAGCTTAAATTGACAAGAAGCTCGAGTACTTTATTTTTACAAAATTTCAAGGTTTTATGACGCTCCAGTAAAAAGTTACTAGCATTTGTATGTTGCAAACTTTGATAGGTGTAGGACGTACCGTATAGAAGTTAGGGCCATTTGAAGTTTTATCAGTGTTTGATTTGCGACGCAAGGGTAGCATAGCTTTGAGCGATAGGTTAAATTGACAAGAGGCTCGAGGTCTTTATTGTTACAAAATTTCAAAGTTTTATAACGCTCCAGTAAAAAGTTACAAGCATTTGTATGTTACATACTTTGATAGGTGTAGGACGTACCGTATAGAAATTAGGGCCATTTGAAGCTTTATCAGTGTTTGATTTGGAACTCAAGGGTAGCATAGCTTTGAGCGATAGCTTAAATTGAGAAGAGGCTCGAGTACTTTATTGTTACAAAATTTCAAGGTTTTTTGACGCTCCAGTAAAAAGTAACAAGCATTTGTATGTTCCAAACTTTGATAGGTGTAGGACGTACCGTATAGAAGTAAGGGCCATTTGATGTTTTATCCATGTTGGATCTGGGACTCAAGGGTAGCATAGCTTTCAGCAATAGCTTAAATTGACAAGAAGCTCGAGTACTTTATTTTTACAAAATTTCAAGGTTTTATGACGCTCCAGTAAAAAGTTACAAGCATTTGTATGTTACATACTTTGATAGGTGTAGGACGGACCGTATAGAAATTAGGGCCATTTGAAGTTTTATCAGTGTTTGATTTGGGACTCAAGGGTAGCATAGCTTTGAGCGATAGCTTAAATTGAGAAGAGGCTCGAGTACTTTATTGTTACAAAATTTCAAGGTTTTTTGACGCTCCAGTAAAAAGTAACAAGCATTTGTATGTTCCAAACTTTGATAGGTGTAGGACGTACCGTATAGAAGTAAGGGCCATTTGAAGTTTTATCCATGTTGGATCTGGGACTCAAGGGTAGCATAGCTTTCAGCGATAGCTTAAATTGACAAGAAGCTCGAGTACTTTATTGTTACAAAATTTCAAGGTTTTATGACGCTCCAGTAAAAGTTACAATCATTTGTATGTTGCAAACTTTGATAGGTGTAGGACGTACCGTATAGAAGTTAATTTTAAATTTTATCAGTGTTTGATTTGGGACTCAACGGTAGCATAGCTTTGAGCGATAGCTTAAATTGACAAGAGGCTCGAGTACTTTATTGTTACAAAATTTCAAGATTTTATGACGCTCCAGTAAAAAGTTACTAGCATTTGTATGTTGCAAATTTTGAAAGGTGTAGGACGTACCGTATAGAAGTTAGGGCCATTTGAAATTTGAGCAGTGTTTGATTTGGGACTCAAGGGTAGCATAGCTTTGTGCGATAGCTTAAATTGACAAGAGGCTCGAGTACTTTATTGTTACAAAATTTCAAGGTTTTATGACGCTCGAGTAAAAAAATTACAAGCATTTATATGTTGCAAACTTTGATAGGTGTAGGACGTACCGTATAGAAGTTACGGCCATTTGAAGTCTTATCAGTGTTTGATTTGGGACGCAAGGGTAGCATAGCTTTCAGCGATAGCTTAAATTGACAAGAAGCTCGAGTACTTTATTTTTACAAAATTTCAAGGTTTTATGACGCTCCAGTAAAAAGTTACTAGCATTTGTATGTTGCAAACTTTGATAGGTGTAGGATGTACCGTATAGAAGTTAGGGCCATTTGAAGTTTTATCAGTGTTTGATTTGGGACGCAAGGGTAGCATAGCTTTGAGCCATAGCTTAAATTGACAAGAAGCTCGAGTACTTTGTTGTTACAAAATCTCAGGGTTTTATGACGCTCCAGTAAAAAGATACAAGCATTTGTATGTTGCAAACTTTGATAGGTGTAGGGCGTACTGTATAGAAGTTAGGGCCATTTGAAGTTTTATCAGTGTTTGATTTGGGACTCAAGGGTAGCATAGCTTTGAGCGATAGCTTAAATTGAGAAGAGGCTCGAGTACTTTATCGTTACAAAATTTCAAGGTTTTATGACGCTCCAGTAAAAAGTTACAAGCATTTGTAAGTTGCAAACTTTGATAGGTGTAGGACGTACCGTATAGAAGTTAGGGCCATTTGAAGTTTTATCATTGTTCGATTTGGGACTCAAGGGTAGCATAGCTTTGAGCGATAGGTTAAATTGACAAGAGGCTCGAGGTCTTTATTGTTACAAAATTTCAAGGTTTTATAACGCTCCAGTAAAAAGTTACAACCATTTGTATGTTGCAAACTTTGATAGCTGTGGGACGTACCGTATGGAAGTTACGGCCATTTGAAATTTTATCAGTGTTTGATTTGGGACTCAAGGGTAGCATAGCTTTGAGCGATAGCTTAAATTGACAAGAGGCTCGAGTACTTTATTGTTACAAAATTTCTAGGTTTTATGACGCTCCAGTAAAAATTTACAAGCATTTGTATGTTGCCAACTTTGATAGGTGTAGGACGTACCGTATAGAAGTTAGGGCCATTTGAAGTTTTATAAGTGTTTGATTTGGGACTCAAGGTTAGCATAGCTTTGAGCGATAGCTTAAATTGACAAGAGGCTCGAGTACTTTATTGTTACAAAATTTCAAGGTTTTATGACGCTCCAGTAAAAAGTTACAAGCATTTGTATGTTACATACTTTGATAGGTATAGGACGTACCGTATAGAAATTAGGGCAATTTGAAGTTTTATCAGTGTTTGATTTGGGACTCAAGGGTAGCATAGCTTTCAGCGATAGCTTAAATTGACAAGAAGCTCGAGTACTTTATTGTTACAAAATTTAAAGGTTTTATAACGCTCCAGTAAAAAGTTACAAGCATTTGTATGTTGCAAACTTTGATAGGTGTAGCACGTACCGTATAGAAGTTACGGCCATTTGAAGTTTTATCAGTGTTTGATTTGGGACGCAAGTGTAGCATAGCTTTCAGCGATAGCTTAAATTGACAAGAAGCTCGAGTAATTTATTTTTACAAAATTTCAAGGTTTTATGACGCTCCAGTAAAAAGTTACTAGCATTTGTATGTTGCAAACTTTGATAGGTGTAGGACGTACCGTATAGAAGTTACGGCCATTTGAAGTTTTATCAGTGTTTGATTTGGGACGCAAGTGTAGCATAGCTTTCAGCGATAGCTTAAATTGACAAGAAGCTCGAGTACTTTATTTTTACAAAATTTCAAGGTTTTATGACGCTCCAGTAAAAAGTTACAAGCATTTGTATGTTGCAAACTTTGATAGGTGTAGGACGTATCGTATAGAAGTTAGGGCCATTTTAAATTTTATCAGTGTTTGATTTGAGACTCAAGGGTAGCATAGCTTTGAGCGATAGCTTAAATTGACAAGAGGCTCGAGTACTTTATTGTTACAAAATTTCAAGATTTTATGACGCTCCAGTAAAAAGTTACTAGCATTTGTATGTTGCAAACTTTGATAGGTGTAGGACGTACCGTATAGAAGTTAGGGCCATTTGAAATTTGAGCAGTGTTTGATTTGGGACTCAAGGGTAGCATAGCTTTGTGCGATAGCTTAAATTGACAAGAGGCTCGAGTACTTTATTGTTACAAAATTTAAAGGTTTTATGACGCTCGAGTAAAAAGTTACAAGCATTTGTATGTGGCAAACTTTGATAGGTGTAGGACGTACCGTATAGAAGTTACGGCCATTTGAAGTTTTATCAGTGTTTGATTTGGGACGCAAGTGTAGCATAGCTTTCAGCGATAGCTTAAATTGACAAGAAGCTCGAGTACTTTATTTTTACAAAATTTCAAGGTTTTATGACGCTCCAGTAAAAAGTTACTAGCATTTGTATGTTGCAAACTTTGATAGGTGTAGGACGTACCGTATAGAAGTTAGGGCCATTTGAAGTTTTATCAGTGTTTGATTTGCGACGCAAGGGTAGCATAGCTTTGAGCGATAGGTTAAATTGACAAGAGGCTCGAGGTCTTTATTGTTACAAAATTTCAAAGTTTTATAACGCTCCAGTAAAAAGTTACAAGCATTTGTATGTTACATACTTTGATAGGTGTAGGACGTACCGTATAGAAATTAGGGCCATTTGAAGTTTTATCAGTGTTTGATTTGGAACTCAAGGGTAGCATAGCTTTGAGCGATAGCTTAAATTGAGAAGAGGCTCGAGTACTTTATTGTTACAAAATTTCAAGGTTTTTTGACGCTCCAGTAAAAAGTAACAAGCATTTGTATGTTCCAAACTTTGATAGGTGTAGGACGTACCGTATAGAAGTAAGGGCCATTTGATGTTTTATCCATGTTGGATCTGGGACTCAAGGGTAGCATAGCTTTCAGCAATAGCTTAAATTGACAAGAAGCTCGAGTACTTTATTTTTACAAAATTTCAAGGTTTTATGACGCTCCAGTAAAAAGTTACTAGCATTTGTATGTTGCAAACTTTGATAGGTGTAGGACGTACCGTATAGAAGTTACGGCCATTTGAAGTTTTATCAGTGTTTGATTTGGGACGCAAGGGTAGCATAGCTTTGAACGATTGCTTAAATTGACAAGAGGCTCGAGTACTTTATTGTTACAAAATTTCAAGATTTTATGACGCTCCAGTAAAAAGTTACTAGCATTTGTATGTTGCAAACTTTGATAGGTGTAGGACGTACTGTATAGAAGTTAGGGCCATTTGAAGTTTTATCAGTGTTTGATTTGGGACTCAAGGGTAGCATAGCTTTCAGCGATAGCTTAAATTGACAAGAAGCTCGAGTACTTTATTGTTACAAAATTTCAAGGTTTTATGACGCTCCAGTAAAAGTTACAAGCATTTGGATGTTGCAAACTTTGATAGGTGTAGGACGTACCGTATAGAAGTTAGGGCTATTTTAAATTTTATCAGTGTTTGATTTGGGACTCAAGGGTAGCATAGCTTTGAGCGATAGCTTAAATTGACAAGAGGCTCGAGTACTTTATTGTTATAAAATTTCAAGATTTTATGACGCTCCAGTAAAAAGTTACTAGCATTTGTATGTTGCAAACTTTGATAGGTGTAGGACGTACCGTATAGAAGTTAGGGCCATTTGAAATTTGAGCAGTGTTTGATTTGGGACTCAAGGGTAGCATAGCTTTGTGCGATAGCTTAAATTGACAAGAGGCACGAGTACTTTATTGTTACAAAATTTCAAGGTTTTATGACGCTCGAATAAAAAGTTACAAGCATTTGTATGTTGCAAACTTTGATAGGTGTAGGACGTACCGTATAGAAGTTACGCCCATTTGAAGTTTTATCAGTGTTTGATTTGGGACGCAAGGGTAGCATAGCATTCAGCGATAGCTTAAATTGACAAGAAGCTTGAGTACTTTATTTTTACAAAATTTCAAGGTTTTATGACGCTCCAGTAAAAAGTTACTAGCATTTGTATGTTGCAAACTTTGATAGGTGTAGGACGTACCGTATAGAAGCTAGGGCCATTTGAAGTTTTATCAGTGTTTGATTTGGGACGCAAGGGTAGCATAGCTTTGAGCGATAGGTTAAATTGACAAGAGGCTCGAGGTCTTTATTGTTACAAAATTTCAAGGTTTTATAACGCTCCAGTAAAAAGTTACAAGCATTTGTATGTTGCAAACTTTGATAGCTGTAGGACGTACCGTATAGAAGTTACGGCCATTTGAAGTTTTATCAGTGTTTGATTTGGGACGCAAGGGTAGCATAGCTTTGAGCGAAAGCTTAAATTGACAAGAGGCTCGAGTACTTTATTGTTACAAAATTTCAAGATTTTATGACGCTCCAGTAAAAAGTTACTAGCATTTGTATGTTGCAAACTTTGATAGGTGTAGGACGTACCGTATAAACGTTAGGGCCGTTTGAACTTTTATCAGTGTTTGATTTGGGACTCAAGGGTAGCATAGCTTTGAGCGATAGCTTAAATTGACAAGAAGCTCGAGTACTTTATTGTTACAAAATCTCAAGGTTTTATGACGCTCCAGTAAAAAGATATCAGCATTTGTATGTTGCAAACTTTGATAGGTGTAGGACGTACTGTATAGAAGTTAGGGCCATTTGAAGTTTTATCAGTGTTTGATTTGGGACTCAAGGGTAGCATAGCTTTGAGCGATAGCGTAAATTGAGAAGAGGCTCGAGTACTTTATTGTTACAAAATTTCAAGGTTTTATGACGCTCCAGGAAAAAGTTACAAGCATTTGTATGTTACGTACTTTGATAGGTGTAGGACGTACCGTATAGAAATTAGGGCCCTGTGAAGTTTTATCCATGTTGGATCTGGGACTCAAGGGTAGCATAGCTTTCAGCGATAGCTTAAATTGACAAGAAGCTCGAGTACTTTATTGTTACAAAATTTCAAGATTTTATGACGCTCCAGTAAAAAAAGTTACTAGCATTTGTATGTTGCAAACTTTGATAGGTGTAGGACGTACCGTATAAACGTTAAGGCCATTTGAAGTTTTATCATTGTTCGATTTGGGACTCAAGGGTAGCATAGCTTTGAGCGATAGCTTAAATTGACAAGAGGCTCGAGGTCTTTATTGTTACAAAATTTCAAGGTTTTATAACGCTCCAGTAAAAATTTACAACCATTTGTATGTTGCAAACTTTGATAGCTGTAGGACGTACCGTATAGAAGTTAGGGCCATTTGAAATTTTATCAGTGTTTGATTTGGGACTCAAGGGTAGCATAGCTTTGAGCGATAGCTTAAATTGACAAGAGGCTCGAGTACTTTATTGTTACAAAATTTCAAGGTTTTATGACACTCCAGTAAAAAGTTACAAGCATTTGTATGTTGCCAACTTTGATAGGTGTAGGACGTACCGTATAGAAGTTAGGACCATTTGAAGTTTTATAAGTGTTTGATTTGGGACTCAAGGTTAGCATAGCTTTGAGCGATAGCTTAAATTGACAAGAGGCTCGAGTACTTTATTGTTACAAAATTTCAAGATTTTATGACGCTCCAGTAAAAAGTTACTAGCATTTGTATGTTGCAAACTTTGATAGGTGTAGGACGTACCGTATAGAAGTTAGGGCCATTTGAAATTTGAGCAGTGTTTGATTTGGGACTCAAGGGTAGCATAGCTTTGTGCGATAGCTTAAATTGACAAGAGGCACGAGTCCTTTATTGTTACAAAATTTCAAGGTTTTATGACGCTCGAATAAAAAGTTACAAGCATTTGTATGTTGCAAACTTTGATAGGTGTAGGACGTACCGTATAGAAGTTACGGCCATTTGAAGTTTTATCAGTGTTTGATTTAGGACGCAAGGGTAGCATAGCATTCAGCGATAGCTTAAATTGACAAGAAGCTCGAGTACTTTATTTTTACAAAATTTCAAGGTTTTATGACGCTCCAGTAAAAAGTTACTAGCATTTGTATGTTGCAAACTTTGATAGGTGTAGGACGTACCGTATAGAAGCTAGGGCCATTTGAAGTTTTATTAGTGTTTGATTTGGGATGCAATTGTAGCATAGCTTTGAGCGATAGGTTAAATTGACAAGAGGCTCGAGGTCTTTATTGTTACAAATTTCAAGGTTTTATAACGCTCCAGTAAAAAGTTAGAAGCATTTGTATGTTGCAAACTTTGATAGCTGTAGGACGTACCGTGTAGAAGTTACGGCCATTTGAAGTTTTATCAGTGTTTGATTTGGGACGCAAGGGTAGCATAGCTTTGAGCGATAGCTTAAATTGACAAGAGGCTCGAGTACTTTATTGTTACAAAATTTCAAGATTTTATGACGCTCCAGTAAATAGTTACTAGCATTTGTATGTTGCAAACTTTGATAGGTGTAGGACGTACCGTATAAACGTTAGGGCCGTTTGAACTTTTATCAGTGTTTGATTTGGGACTCAAGGGTAGCATAGCTTTGAGCGATAGCTTAAATTGACAAGAAGCTCGAGTACTTTATTGTTACAAAATCTCAAGGTTTTATGACGCTCCAGTAAAAAGATATAAGCATTTGTATGTTGCAAACTTTGATAGGTGTAGGACGTACTGTATAGAAGTTAGGGCCATTTGAAGTTTTATCAGTGTTTGATTTGGGACTCAAGGGTAGCATAGCTTTGAGCGATAGCTTAAATTGAGAAGAGGCTCGAGTACTTTATCGTTACAAAATTTCAAGATTTTATGACGCTCCAGTAAAAAGTTACTAGCATTTGTATGTTGCAAACTTTGATAGGTGTAGGACGTACCGTATAAACGTTAGGGCCGTTTGAACTTTTATCAGTGTTTGATTTGGGACTCAAGGGTAGCATAGCTTTGAGCGATAGCTTAAATTGACAAGAAGCTCGAGTACTTTATTGTTACAAAATCTCAAGGTTTTATGACGCTCCAGTAAAAAGTTACAAGCATTTGTAAGTTGCAAACTTTGATAGGTGTAGCACGTACCGTATAGAAGTTAGGGCCATTTGAAGTTTTATCATTGTTCGATTTGGGACTCAAGGGTAGCATCGCTTTGAGCGATAGGTTAAGTTGACAAGAGGCTCGAGGTCTTTATTGTTACAAAATTTCAAGCTTTTATAACGCTCCAGTAAAAAGTTACAACCATTTGTATGTTGCAAACTTTGATAGCTGTAGGACGTACCGTATAGAAGTTAGGGCCATATGAAATTTTATCAGTGTTTGATTTGGGACTCAAGGGTAGCATAGCTTTGAGCGATAGCTTAAATTGACAAGAGGCTCGAGTACTTTATTGTTACAAAATTTCAAGGTTTTATGACACTTCAGTAAAAAGTTTCAAGCATTTGTATGTTGCCAACTTTGATAGGTGTAGGACGTACCCTATAGAAGATAGGGCCATTTGAAGCTTTATAAGTGTTTGATTTAGGACTCAAGGTTAGCATAGCTTTGAGCGATAGCTTAAATTGACAAGAGGCTCGAGTACTTTATTGTTACAAAATTTCAAGGTTTTATGACGCTCCAGGAAAAAGTTACAAGCATTTGTATGTTACATACTTTGATAGGTGTAGGACGTACCGTATAGAAATTAGGGCCATTTGAAGTTTTATCCATGTTGGATCTGGGACTCAAGGGTAGCATAGCTTTCAGCGACAGCTTAAATTGACAAGAAGCTCGAGTACTTTATTGTTACAAAATTTCAAGGTTTTATGACGCTCCAGTAAAAGTTACAAGCATTTGTATGTTGCAAACTTTGATAGGTGTAGGACGTACCGTATAGAAGTTATGGCCATTTTAAATTTTATCAGTGGTTGATTTGGGACTCAAGGGTAGCATACGTTTGAGCGATAGCTTAAATTGACAAGAGGCTCGAGTACTTTATTGTTACAAAATTTCAAGATTTTATGACGCTCCAGTAAAAAGTTACTAGCATTTGTATGTTGCAAACTTTGATAGGTGTAGGACGTACCGTAGAGAAGTTAGGGCCATTTGAAGTTTTATCAGTGTTTGATTTGGGACGCAAGGGTAGCATAGCTTTGAGCGATAGGTTAAATTGCCAAGAGGCTCGAGGTCTTTATTGTTACAAAATTTCAAGGTTTTATGACGCTCGAGTAAAAAGTTACAAGCATTAGTATGTTGCAAACTTTGATAGGTGTAGGACGTACCGTATAGAAGTTACGGCCATTTGAAGTTTTATCAGTGTTTGATTTGGGACGCAAGGGTAGCATAGCTTTCAGCGATAGCTTAAATTGACAAGAAGCTCGAGTACTTTATCTTTACAAAATTTCAAGTTTTTATGACGCTCCAGTAAAAGTTACAAGCATTTGTATGTTGCAAACTTTGATAGGTGTAGGACGTACCGTAGAGAAGTTAGGTCCATTTGAAGTTTTATCAGTGTTTGATTTGGGACGCAAGGGTAGCATAGCTTTGAGCGATAGGTTAAATTGACAAGAGGCTCGAGGTCTTTATTGTTACAAAATTTCAAGGTTTTATAACGCTCCAGTAAAAAGTTACAAGCATTTGTATGTTGCAAACTTTGATAGCTGTAGGACGTACCGTATAGAAGTTACGGCCATTTGAAGTTTTATCAGTGTTTGATTTGGGACGCAAGGGTAGCATAGCTTTGAGCGATAGCTTAAATTGACAAGAGGCTCGAGGACTTTATTGTTACAAAATTTCAAGATTTTATGACGCTCCAGTAAAAAAAAGTTACTAGCATTTGTATGTTGCAAACTTTGATAGGTGTAGGACGTACCGTGTAAACGTTAGGGCCATTTGAAGTGTTATCAGTGTTTGATTTGGGACTCAAGGGTAGCATAGCTTTGAGCGATAGCTTAAATTGACAAGAGGCTCGAGGTCTTTATTGTTACAAAATTTCAAGGTTTTATGACGCTCCAGTAAAAAGTTACAAGCATTTGTAAGTTGCAAACTTTGATAGGTGGAGGACGGACCGTATAGAAGTTAGGGCCATTTGAAGTTTTATCATTGTTCGATTTGGGACTCAAGGGTAGCATCGCTTTGAGCGATAGGTTAAGTTGACAAGAGGCTCGAGGTCTTTATTGTTACAAAATTTCAAGGTTTTATAACGCTCCAGTAAAAAGTTACAACCATTTGTATGTTGCAAACTTTGATAGCTGTAGGACGTACCGTATAGAAGTTAGGGCCATATGAAATTTTATCAGTGTTTGATTTGGGACTCAAGGGTAGCATAGCTTTGAGCGATAGCTTAAATTGACAAGAGGCTCGAGTACTTTATTGTTACAAAATTTCAAGGTTTTATGACACTTCAGTAAAAAGTTTCAAGCATTTGTATGTTGCCAACTTTGATAGGTGTAGGACGTACCCTATAGAAGATAGGGCCATTTGAAGCTTTATAAGTGTTTGATTTGGGACTCAAGGTTAGCATAGCTTTGAGCGATAGCTTAAATTGACAAGAGGCTCGAGTACTTTATTGTTACAAAATTTCAAGGTTTTATGACGCTCCAGGAAAAAGTTACAAGCATTAGTATGTTGCAAACTTTGATAGGTGTAGGACGTACCGTATAGAAGTTACGGCCATTTGAAGTTTTATCAGTGTTTGATTTGGGACGCAAGGGTAGCATAGCTTTCAGCGATAGCTTAAATTGACAAGAAGCTCGAGTACTTTATCTTTACAAAATTTCAAGGTTTTATGACGCTCCAGTAAAAGTTACAAGCATTTGTATGTTGCAAACTTTGATAGGTGTAGGACGTACCGTAGAGAAGTTAGGTCCATTTGAAGTTTTATCAGTGTTTGATTTGGGACGCAAGGGTAGCATAGCTTTGAGCGATAGGTTAAATTGACAAGAGGCTCGAGGTCTTTATTGTTACAAAATTTCAAGGTTTTATAACGCTCCAGTAAAAAGTTACAAGCATTTGTATGTTGCAAACTTTGATAGCTGTAGGACGTACCGTATAGAAGTTACGGCCATTTGAAGTTTTATCAGTGTTTGATTTGGGACGCAAGGGTAGCATAGCTTTGAGCGATAGCTTAAATTGACAAGAGGCTCGAGTACTTTATTGTTACAAAATTTCAAGATTTTATGACGCTCCAGTAAAAAAAAGTTACTAGCATTTGTATGTTGCAAACTTTGATAGGTGTAGGACGTACCGTATAAACGTTAGGGCCATTTGAAGTGTTATCAGTGTTTGATTTGGGACTCAAGGGTAGCATAGCTTTGAGCGATAGCTTAAATTGACAAGAGGCTCGAGGTCTTTATTGTTACAAAATTTCAAGGTTTTATAACGCTCCAGTAAAAAGTTACAAGCATTTGTAAGTTGCAAACTTTGATAGGTGTAGGACGTACTGTATAGAAGTTAGGGCCATTTGAAGTTTTATCAGTGTTTGATTTGGGATTCAAGGGTAGCATAGCTTTGAGCGATAGCTTAAATTGAGAAGAGGCTCGAGTACTTTATCGTTACAAAATTTCAAGGTTTTATGACGCTCCAGTAAAAAGTTACAAGCATTTGTAAGTTGCAAACTTTGATAGGTGGAGGACGGACCGTATAGAAGTTAGGGCCATTTGAAGTTTTATCATTGTTCGATTTGGGACTCAAGGGTAGCATAGCTTTGAGCGATAGGTTAAATTGAAGAGGCTCGAGGTCTTTATTGTTACAAAATTTCAAGGTTTTATAACGCTCCAGTAAAAATTTACAACCATTTGTATGTTGCAAACTTTGATAGCTGTAGGACGTACCGTATAGAAGTTAGGGCCATTTGAAATTTTATCAGTGTTTGATTTGGGACTCAAGGGTAGCATAGCTTTGAGCGATAGCTTAAATTGACAAGAGGCTCGAGTACTTTATTGTTACAAAATTTCAAGGTTTTATGACACTCCAGTAAAAAGTTACAAGCATTTCTATGTTGCCAACTTTGATAGGTGTAGGACGTACCGTATAGAAGTTAGGACCATTTGAAGTTTTATAAGTGTTTGATTTGGGACTCAAGGTTAGCATAGCTTTGAGCGATAGCTTAAATTGACAAGAGGCTCGAGTACTTTATTGTTACAAAATTTCAAGGTTTTATGACGCTCCAGTAAAAAGTTACAAGCATTTGTATGTTACATACTTTGATAGGTGTAGGACGTACCGTATAGAAACTAGGGCCATTTGAAGTTTTATCCATGTTGGATCTGGGACTCAAGGGTAGCATAGCTTTCAGCGATAGCTTAAATTGACAAGAAGCTCGAGTACTTTATTGTTACAAAATTTCAAGGTTTTATGACGCTCCAGTAAAAGTTACAAGCATTTGTATGTTGCAAACTTTGATCGGTGTAGGACGTACCGTATAGAAGTTAGGGCCATTTTAAATTTTATCAGTGGTTGATTTGGGACTCAAGGGTAGCATAGCTTTGAGCGGTAGCTTAAATTCACAAGAGGCTCGAGTACTTTATTGTTACAAAATTTCAAGATTTTATGACGCTCCAGTAAAAAGATCCAAGCATTTGTATGTTGCAAACTTTGATAGGTGTAGGACGTACTGTATAGAAGTTAGGGCCATTTGAAGTTTTATTAGTGTTTGATTTGGGACTCAAGGGTAGCATAGCTTTGAGCGATAGCTTAAATTGACAAGATGCTCGAGTACTTTATTGTTACAAAAGTTCAATATATTATGACGCTCCAGTAAAAAGTTACTAGCATTTGTATGTTGCAAACTTTGATAGGTGTAGGACGTACCGTATAGAAGTTAGGGCCATTTGAAATTTGAGCAGTGTTTGATTGGGGACTCAAGGGTAGCATAGCTTTTTGCGATAGCTTAAATTGACAAGAGGCTCGAGTACTTTATTGTTACAAAATTTCAAGGTTTTATGATGCTCGAGTAAAAAGTTACAAGCATTTGTATGTTGCAAACTTTGATAGGTGTAGGACGTACCGTATAGAAGTTACGGCCATTTGAAGTTTTATCAGTGTTTGATTTGGGACGCAAGGGTAGCATAGCTTTGAGCGATAGGTTAAATTGACAAGAGGCTCGAGGTATTTATTGTTACAAAATTTCAAGGTTTTATAACGCTCCAGTAAAAAGTTACAAGCATTTGTATGTTGCAAACTTTGATAGATGTAGGACGTACCGTATAGAAGTTAGGGCCATTTGAAATTTTATCAGTGTTTGATTTGGTACTCAAGGGTAGCATAGCTTTGAGCGATAGCTTAAATTGACAAGAGGCTCGAGTACTTTATTGTTACAAAATTTCAAGATTTTATGACGCTCCAGTAAAAAGTTACTAGCATTTGTATGTTGCAAACTTTGATAGGTGTAGGACGTACCGTAGAGAAGTTAGGGCCATTTGAAGTTTTATCAGTGTTTGATTAGGGACGCAAGGGTAGCATAGCTTTGAGCGATAGGTTAAATTGACAAGAGGCTCGAGGTCTTTATTGTTACAAAATTTCAAGGTTTTATGACGCTCGAGTAAAAAGTTACAAGCATTTGTATGTTGCAAACTTTGATAGGTGTAGGACGTACCGTATAGAAGTTACGGCCATTTGAAGTTTTATCAGTGTTTGATTTGGGACGCAAGGGTAGCATAGATTTCAGCGATAGCTTAAATTGACAAGAATCTCGAGTACTTTATTTTTACAAAATTTCAAGGTTTTATGACGCTCCAGTAAAAGTTACAAGCATTTGTATGTTGCAAACTTTGATAGGTGTAGGACGTACCGTAGAGAAGTTAGGGCCATTTGAAGTTTTATCAGTGTTTGATTTGGGTCGCAAGGGTAGCATAGCTTTGAGCGATAGGTTAAATTGACAAGAGGCTCGAGGTCTTTATTGTTACAAAATTTCAAGGTTTTATAACGCTCCAGTAAAAGGTTACAAGCATTTGTATGTTGCAAACTTTGATAGCTGTAGGACGTACCGTATAGAAGTTACGGCCATTTGAAGTTTTATCAGTGTTTGATTTGGGACGCAAGGGTAGCATAGCTTTGAGCGATAGCTTAAATTGACAAGAGGCTCGAGTACTTTATTGTTACAAAATTTCAAGATTTTATGACGCTCCAGTAAAAAAAGTTACTAGCATTTGTATGTTGCAAACTTTGATAGGTGTAGGACGTACCGTATAAACGTTAGGGCCATTTGAAGTTTTATCAGTGTTTGATTTGGGACTCAAGGGTAGCATAGCTTTGAGCGATAGCTTAAATTGACAAGAGGCTCGAGGTCTTTATTGTTACAAAATTTCAAGGTTTTATAACGCTCCAGTAAAAAGTTACAAGCATTTGTAAGTTGCAAACTTTGATAGGTGTAGGACGTACTGTAGAGAAGTTAGGGCCATTTGAAGTTTTATCAGTGTTTGATTTGGGATTCAAGGGTAGCATAGCTTTGAGCGATAGCTTAAATTGAGAAGAGGCTCGAGTACTTTATCGTTACAAAATTTCAAGGTTTTATGACGCTCCAGTAAAAAGTTACAAGCATTTGTAAGTTGCAAACTTTGATAGGTGGAGGACGGACCGTATAGAAGTTAGGGCCATTTGAAGTTTTATCATTGTTCGATTTGGGACTCAAGGGTAGCATAGCTTTGAGCGATAGGTTAAATTGAAGAGGCTCGAGGTCTTTATTGTTACAAAATTTCAAGGTTTTATAACGCTCCAGTAAAAATTTACAACCATTTGTATGTTGCAAACTTTGATAGCTGTAGGACGTACCGTATAGAAGTTAGGGCCATTTGAAATTTTATCAGTGTTTGATTTGGGACTCAAGGGTAGCATAGTTTTGAGCGATAGCTTAAATTGACAAGAGGCTCGAGTACTTTATTGTTACAAAATTTCAAGGTTTTATGACACTCCAGTAAAAAGTTACAAGCATTTCTATGTTGCCAACTTTGATAGGTGTAGGACGTACCGTATAGAAGTTAGGACCATTTGAAGTTTTATAAGTGTTTGATTTGGGACTCAAGGTTAGCATATCTTTGAGCGATAGCTTAAATTGACAAGAGGCTCGAGTACTTTATTGTTACAAAATTTCAAGGTTTTATGACGCTCCAGTAAAAAGTTACAAGCATTTGTATGTTACATACTTTGATAGGTGTAGGACGTACCGTATAGAAATTAGGGCCATTTGAAGTTTTATCCATGTTGGATCTGGGACTCAAGGGTAGCATAGCTTTCAGCGATAGCTTAAATTGACAAGAAGCTCGAGTACTTTATTGTTACAAAATTTCAAGGTTTTATGACGCTCCAGTAAAAGTTACAAGCATTTGTATGTTGCAAACTTTGATAGGTGTAGGACGTACCGTATAGAAGTTAGGGCCATTTTAAATTTTATCAGTGGTTGATTTGGGACTCAAGGGTAGCATAGCTTTGAGCGGTAGCTTAAATTGAAAAGAGGCTCGAGTACTTTATTGTTACAAAATTTCAAGATTTTATGACGCTCCAGTAAAAAGATCCAAGCATTTGTATGTTGCAAACTTTGATAGGTGTAGGACGTACTGTATAGAAGTTAGGGCCATTTGAAGTTTTATTAGTGTTTGATTTGGGACTCAAGGGTAGCATAGCTTTTTGCGATAGCTTAAATTGACAAGAGGCTCGAGTACTTTATTGTTACAAAATTTCAAGGTTTTATGATGCTCGAGTAAAAAGTTACAAGCATTTCTATGTTGCAAACTTTGATAGGTGTAGGACGTACCGTATAGAAGTTACGGCCATTTGAAGTTTTATCAGTGTTTGATTTGGGACGCAAGGGTAGCATAGCTTTGAGCGATAGGTTAAATTGACAAGAGGCTCCAGGTCTTTATTGTTACAAAATTTCAAGGTTTTATAACGCTCCAGTAAAAAGTTACAAGCATTTGTATGTTGCAAACTTTGATAGCTGTAGGACGTACTGTATAGAAGTTAGGGCCATTTGAAATTTTATCAGTGTTTGATTTGGTACTCAAGGGTAGCATAGCTTTGAGCGATAGCTTAAATTGACAAGAGGCTCGAGTACTTTATTGTTACAAAATTTCAAGGTTTTATGACGCTCCAGTAAAAAGTTACAAGCATTTGTATGTTGCCAACTTTCATAGGTGTAGGACGTACCGTATAAACGTTAGGGCCATTTGAAGTTTTATCAGTGTTTGATTTGGGACTCAAGGGTAGCATAGCTTTGAGCGATAGCTTAAATTGACAAGAAGCTCGATGTCTTTATTGTTACAAAATTTCAAGGTTTTATAACGCTCCAGTAAAAAGTTACAAGCATTTGTATGTTGCAAACTTTAATAGGTGTAGGACGTACCGTAGAGAAGTTAGGGCCATTTGAAGTTTTATCAGTGTTTGATTTGGGACGCAAGGGTAGCATAGCTTTCAGCGATAGCTTAAATTGACAAGAAGCTCGAGTACTTTATTTTTACAAAATTTCAAGGTTTTATGACGCTCCAGTAAAAAGATACAAGCATTTGTAGGTTGCAAACTTTGATAGGTGTAGGACGTACTGTATAGAAGTTAGGGCCATTTGAAGTTTTATTAGTGTTTAATTTGGGACTCAAGGGTAGCGTAGCTTTGAGCGATAGCTTAAATTGACAAGATGCTCGAGTACTTTATTGTTACAAAATTTCAAGATGTTATGACGCTCCAGTTAAAAGTTACTAGCATTTGTATGTTGGAAACTTTGATAGGTGTAGGAAGTTAGGGCCATTTGAAATTTGAGCAGCGTTTGATTTGGGACTCAAGGGTAGCATAGCTTTTTGCGATAGCTTAAATTGACAAGAGGCTCGAGTACTTTATTGTTACAAAATTTCAAGGTTTTATGACGCTCGAGTAAAAAGTTACAAGCATTTGTATGTTGCAAACTTTGATAGGTGTAGGACGTACCGTATAGAAGTTACGGCCATTTGAAGTTTTATCAGTGTTTGATTTGGGACGCAAGGGTATCATAGCTTTGAGCGATAGGTTAAATTGACAAGAGGCTCGACGTCTTTATTGTTAGAAAATTTCAAGGTTTTATAACGCTCCAGTAAAGAGTTACAAGCATTTGTATGTTGCAAACTTTGATAGCTGTAGGACGTACCGTATAGAAGTTAGGGCCATTTGAAATTTTATCAGTGTATGATTTGGTACTCAAGGGTAGCATAGCTTTGAGCGACAGCTTAAGTTGACAAGAGGCTCGAGTACTTTATTGTTACAAAATTTCAAGATTTTATGACGCTCCAGTAAAAAGTTACTAGCATTTGTGTGTTGCAAACTTTGATAGGTGTAGGACGTACCGTATAAACGATAGGGCCATTTGAAGTTTTATCAGTGTTTGATTTGGGACTCAAGGGTAGCATAGCTTTGAGCGATAGCTTAAATTGACAAGAAGCTCGAGTACTTTATTGTTACAAAATCTCAAGGTTTTATGACGCTCCAGTAAAAAGTTACAAGCATTTGTATGTTACATACTTTGATAGGTGTAGGACGTACCATATAGAAATTAGGGCCATTTGAAGTTTTATCCATGTTGGATCTGGGACTCAAGGGTAGCATAGCTTTCAGCGATAGCTTAAATTGACAAGAAGCTCGAATACTTTATTGTTACAAAATTTCAAGGTTTTATGACGCTCCAGTAAAAGTTACAAGCATTTGTATGTTGCAAACTTTGATAGGTGTAGGACGTACCATATAGAAGTTAGGTCTATTTTAAATTTTATCAGTGGTTGATTTGGGACTCAAGGGTAGCATAGCTTTGAGCGATAGCTTAAATTGACAAGAGGCTCGAGTACTTTATTGTTACAAAATTTCAAGATTTTATGACGCTCCAGTAAAAAGTTACTAGCATTTGTATGTTGCAAACTTTGATAGGTGTAGGACGTACCGTATAGAAGTTAGGGCCATTTGAAATTTGAGCAGTGTTTGATTTGGGACTCATGGGTAGCATAGCTTTGTGCGATAGCTTAAATTGACAAGAGGCTCGAGTACTTTATTGTTACAAAATTTCAAGGTTTTATAACGCTCCAGTAAAAAGTTACAAGCATTTGTATGTTGCAAACTTTGATAGGTGTAGGACGTACCGTAGAGAAGTTAGGGCCATTTGAAGTTTTATCAGTGTTTGATTTGGGACGCAAGGGTAGCATAGCTTTGAGCGATAGGTTAAATTGACAAGAGGCTCGAGGTCTTTATTGTTACAAAATTTCAAGATTTTATAACGCTCCAGTAAAAAGTTACAAGCATTTGTATGTTGCAAACTTTGATAGCTGTAGGACGTACCGTATAGAAGTTACGGCCATTTGAAGTTTTATCAGTGTTTGATTTGGGACGCAAGGGTAGCATAGCTTTGAGCGATAGCTTAAATTGACAAGAGGCTCGAGTACTTTATTGTTACAAAATTTCAAGATTTTATGACGCTCCAGTAAAAAGTTACTAGCATTTGTATGTTGCAAACTTTGATAGGTGTAGGACGGACCGTATAGAAGTTAGGGCCATTTGAAGTTTTATCATTGTTCGATTTGGGACTCAAGGGTAGCATAGCTTTGAGCGATAGGTTAAATTGACAAGAGGGTCGAGGTCTTTATAGTTACAAAATTTCAAGGTTTTATAACGCTCCAGTAAAAGGTTACAACCATTTGTATGTTGCAAACTTTGATAGCTGTAGGACGTACCGTATAGAAGTTAGCGCCATTTGAAATTTTATCAGTGTTTGATTTGGGACTCAAGGGTAGCATAGCTTTGAGCGATAGGTTAAATTGACAAGAGGCTCGAGGTCTTTATTGTTACAAAATTTCAAGGTTTTATAACGCTCCAGTAAAAAGTTAAAACCATTTGTATGTTGCAAACTTTGATAGCTGTAGGACGTACCGTATAGAAGTTACGTCCATTTGAAGTTTTATCAGTGTTTGATTTGGGACGCAAGGGTAGCATAGCTTTCAGCGATAGCTTAAATTGACAAGAAGCTCGAGTACTTTATTTTTACAAAATTTCAAGGTTTTATGACGCTCCAGTAAAAGTTACAAGCATTTGTATGTTGCAAACTTTGATAGGTGTAGGACGTACCGTAGAGAAGTTAGGGCCATTTGAAGTTTTATCAGTGTTTGATTTGGGACGCAAGGGTAGCATAGCTTTGAGCGATAGGTTAAATTGACAAGAGGCTCGAGGTCTTTATTGTTACAAAATTTCAAGGTTTTATAACGCGCCAGTAAAAAGTTACAAGCATTTGTATGTTGCAAACTTTGATAGCTGTAGGACGTACCGTGTAGAAGTTACGGCCATTTGAAGTTTTATCAGTGTTTGATTTGGGACGCAAGGGTAGCATAGCTTTGAGCGATAGCTTAAATTGACAAGAGGCTTGAGTACTTTATTGTTACAAAATTTCAAGATTTTATGACGCTCCAGTAAAAAGTTACTAGCATTTGTATGTTGCAAACTTTGATAGGTGTAGGACGTACCGTATAAACGTTAGGGCCATTTGAAGTTTTATCAGTGTTTGATTTGGGACTCAAGGGTAGCATAGCTTTAAACGATAGCTTAAATTGACAAGAAGCTCGAGTACTTTATTGTTACAAAATCTCAAGGTTTTATGACGCTCCAGTAAAAAGATACAAGCATTTGTATGTTGCAAACTTTGATAGGTGTAGGACGTACTGTATAGAAGTTAGGGCCATTTGAAGTTTTATCAGTGTTTGATTTGGGATTCAAGGGTAGCATAGCTTTGAGCGATAGCTTAAATTGAGAAGAGGCTTGAGTACTTTTTCGTTACAAAATTTCAAGGTTTTATGACGCTCCAGTAAAAAGTTACAAGCATTTGTAAGTTGCAAACTTTGATAGGTGTAGGACGGACCGTATAGAAGTTAGGGCCATTTGAAGTTTTATCATTGTTCGATTTGGGACTCAAGGGTAGCATAGCTTTGTGCGATAGCTTAAATTGACAAGAAACTCGAGTACTTTATTGTTACAAAATTTCAAGGTTTTATGACGCTCCAGTAAAAAGATACAAGCATTTGTATGTTGCAAACTTTGATAGGTGTAGGACGTACCGTATAGAAGTTACGTCCATTTGAAGTTTTATCAGTGTTTGATTTGGGACGCAAGGGTAGCATAGCTTTGAGCGATAGCTTAAATTGACAAGAGGCTTGAGTACTTTATTGTTACAAAATTTCAAGATTTTATGACGCTCCAGTAAAAAGTTACTAGCATTTGTATGTTGCAAACTTTGATAGGTGTAGGACGTCCCGTATAGAAGTTAGGGCCATTTGAAATTTGAGCAGTGTTTGATTTGGGACTCAAGGGTAGCATAGCTTTGTGCGATAGCTTAAATTGACAAGAGGCTCGAGTACTTTATTGTTACAAAATTTCAAGGTTTTATGACGCTCGAGTAAAAAGTTACAAGCATTTGTATGTTGCAAACTTTGATAGGTGTAGGACGTACCGTATAAACGTTAGGGCCATTTGAAGTTTTATCAGTATTTGATTTGGTACTCAAGGGTAGCATAGCTTTGAGCGATAGCTTAAATTGACAAGAAGCTCGATGTCTTTATTGTTACAAAATTTCAAGGTTTTATAACGCTCCAGTAAAAAGTTACAAGCATTTGTATGTTGCAAACTTTGATAGGTATAGGACGTACCGTAGAGAAGTTAGGGCCATTTGAAGTTTTATCAGTGTTTGATTTGGGATGCAAGGGTAGCATAGCTTTGAGCGATAGGTTAAATTGACAAGAGGCTCGAGGTCTTTATTGTTACAAAATTTCAAGGTTTTATAACGCTCCAGTAAAAAGTTACAAGCATTTGTATGTTGCAAACTTTGATAGCTGTAGGACGTACCGTATAGAAGTTACGGCCATTTGAAGTTTTATCAGTGTTTGATTTGGGACGCAAGGGTAGCATAGCTTTGAGCGATAGCTTAAATTGACAAGAGGCTCGAGTACTTTATTGTTACAAAATTTCAAGATTTTATGACGCTCCAGTAAAAAGTTACTAGCATTTGTATGTTGCAAACTTTGATAGGTGAGGACGTACCGTATAAACGTTAGGGCCATTTGAAGTTTTATCAGTGTTTGATTTGGGACGCAAGGGTAGTATAGCTTTGAGCGATGGCTTAAATTGAGAAGAGGCTCGAGTACTTTATCGTTACAAAATTTCAAAGTTTTATGACTCTCCAGGAAAAAGTTACAAGCATTTGTAAGTTGCAAACTTTGATAGGTGTAGGACGGACCGTATAGAAGTTAGGACCATTAGAAGTTTTATCATTGTTCGATTTGGGACTCAAGGGTAGCATAGCTTTGAGCGATAGGTTAAATTGACAAGAGGCTCGAGGTCTTTATTGTTACAAAATTTCAAGGTTTTATAACGCTCCAGTAAAAGGTTACAACCATTTGTATGTTGCAAACTTTGATAGCTGTAGGACGTACCGTATAGAAGTTAGCGCTATTTGAAATTTTATCAGTGTTTGATTTGGGACTCAAGGGTAGCATAGCTTTGAGCGATAGGTTAAATTGACAAGAGGCTCGAGGTCTTTATTGTTACAAAATTTCAAGGTTTTATAACGCTCCAGTAAAAAGTTAAAACCATTTGTATGTTGCAAACTTTGATAGCTGTAGGACGTACCGTATAGAAGTTAGGGCCATTTGAAATTTTATCAGTGTTTGATTTGGGACTCAAGGGTAGCATAGCTTTAAGCGATAGCTTAAACTGACAAGAAGCTCGAGTACTTTATTGTTACAAAATCTCAAGGTTTTATGACGCTCCAGTAAAAAGATACAAGCATTTGTATGTTGCAAACTTTGATAGGTGTAGGACGTACCGTATAGAAGTTACGTCCATTTGAAGTTTTATCAGTGTTTGATTTGGGACGCAAGGGTAGCATAGCTTTCAGCGATAGCTTAAATTGACAAGAAGCTCTAGTACTTTATTTTTACAAAATTTCAAGGTTTTATGACGCTCCAGTAAAAGTTACAAGCATTTGTATGTTGCAAACTTTGATAGGTGTAGGACGTACCGTAGAGAAGTTAGGGCCATTTGAAGTTTTATCAGTGTTTGATTTGGGACGCAAGGGTAGCATAGCTTTGAGCGATAGGTTAAATTGACCAGAGGCTCGAGGTCTTTATTGTTACAAAATTTCAAGGTTTTATAACGCGCCAGTAAAAAGTTACAAGCATTTGTATGTTGCAAACTTTGATAGCTGTAGGACGTACCGTATAGAAGTTACGGCCATTTGAAGTTTTATCAGTGTTTGATTTGGGACGCAAGGGTAGCATAGCTTTGAGCGATAGCTTAAATTGACAAGAGGCTTGAGTACTTTATTGTTACAAAATTTCAAGATTTTATGACGCTCCAGTAAAAAGTTACTAGCATTTGTATGTTGCAAACTTTGATAGTTGTAGGACATACCGTATAAAAGTTAGGGCCATTTGAAGTTTTATCAGTGTTTGATTTGGGACTCAAGGGTAGCATAGCTTTAAACGATATCTTAAATTGACAAGAAGCTCGAGTACTTTATTGTTACAAAATCTCAAGGTTTTATGACGCTCCAGTAAAAAGATACAAGCATTTGTATGTTGCAAACTTTGATAGGTGTATGACGTACTGTATAGAAGTTAGGGCCATTTGAAGTTTTATCAGTGTTTGATTTGGGATTCAAGGGTAGCATAGCATTGAGCGATAGCTTAAATTGAGAAGAGGCTCGAGTACTTTTTCGTTACAAAATTTCAGGGTTTTATGACGCTCCAGTAAAAAGTTACAAGCATTTGTAAGTTGCAAACTTTGATAGGTGTAGGACGGACCGTATAGAAGTTAGGGCCATTTGAAGTTTTATCATTGTTCGATTTGGGACTCAAGGGTAGCATAGCTTTGTGCGATAGCTTAAATTGACAAGAAACTCGAGTTCTTTATTGTTACAAAATTTCAAGGTTTTATGACGCTCCAGTAAAAGTTACAAGAATTTGTATGTTGCAAACTTTGATAGGTGTAGGACGTACCGTATAGAAGTTAGGGCCATTTAAAATTTTATCAGTGGTTGATTTGGGACTCAAGGGTAGCATAGCTTTGAGCGATAGCTTAAATTGACAAGAGGCTCGAGTACTTTATTGTTACAAAATTTCAAGATTTTATGACGCTCCAGTAAAAAGTTACTAGCATTTGTATGTTGCAAACTTTGATAGGTGTAGGACGTACCGTATAGAAGTTAGGGCCATTTGAAATTTGAGCAGTGTTTGATTTGGGACTCAAGGGTAGCATAGCTTTTTGCGATAGCTTAAATTGACAAGAGGCTCGAGTACTTTATTGTTACAAAATTTCAAGGTTTTATGACGCTCGAGTAAAAAGTTACAAGCATTTGTATGTTGCAAACTTTGATAGGTGTAGGACGTACCGTATAGAAGTTACGGCCATTTGAAGTTTTATCAGTGTTTGATTTGGGACGCAAGGGTAACTTAGCTTTCAGCGATAGCTTAAATTGACAAGAAGCACGAGTACTTTATTTCAACAAAATTTCAAGGTTTTATGACGCTCCAGTAAAAAGATACAAGCATTTGTATGTTGCAAACTTTGATAGGTGTAGGACGTACTGTATAGAAGTTAGGGCCATTTGAAGTTTTATCAGTGTTTGATTTGGGATTCAAGGGTAGCATAGCTTTGAGCGATAGCTTAAATTGAGAAGAGGCTTGAGTACTTTATCGTTACAAAATTTCAAGGTTTTATGACGCTCCAGTAAAAAGTTACAAGCATTTGTAAGTTGCAAACTTTGATAGGTGTAGGACAGACCGTATAGAAGTTAGGGCCATTTGAAGTTTTATCATTGTTCGATTTGGGACTCAAGAGTAGCATAGCTTTGTGCGATAGCTTAAATTGACAAGAAACTCGAGTACTTTATTGTTACAAAATTTCAAGGTTTTATGACGCTCCAGTAAAAAGATACAAGCATTTGTATGTTGCAAACTTTGATAGGTGTACGACGTACCGTATAGAAGTTACGTCCATTTGAAGTTTTATCAGTGTTTGATTTGGGACGCAAGGGTAGCATAGCTTTCAGCGATAGCTTAAATTGACAAGAAGCTCGAGTACTTTATTGTTACAAAATTTCAAGGTTTTATGACGCTCCAGTAAAAGTTACAAGCATTTGTATGTTGCAAACTTTGATAGGTGTAGGACGTACCGTAGAGAAGTTAGGGCCATTTGAAGTTTTATCAGTGTTTGATTTGGGACGCAAGGGTAGCATAGCTTTGAGCGATAGGTTAAATTGACAAGAGGCTCGAGGTCTTTATTGTTACAAAATTTCAAGGTTTTATAACGCGCCAGTAAAAAGTTACAAGCATTTGTATGTTGCAAACTTTGATAGCTGTAGGACGTACTGTATAGAAGTTACGGCCATTTGAAGTTTTATCAGTGTTTGATTTGGGACGCAAGGGTAGCATAGCTTTGAGCGATAGCTTAAATTGACAAGAGGCTTGAGTACTTTATTGTTACAAAATTTCAAGATTTTATGACGCTCCAGTAAAAAGTTACTAGCATTTGTATGTTGCAAACTTTGATAGGTGTAGGACGTACCGTATAAACGTTAGGGCCATTTGAAGTTTTATCAGTGTTTGATTTGGGACTCAAGGGTAGCATAGCTTTAAACGATAGCTTAAATTGACAAGAAGCTCGAGTACTTTATTGTTACAAAATCTCAAGGTTTTATGACGCTCCAGTAAAAAGATACAAGCATTTGTATGTTGCAAACTTTGGTAGGTGTAGGACGTACCGTATAGAAGTTAGGGCCATTTTAAATTTTATCAGTGGTTGATTTGGGACTCAAGGGTAGCATAGCTTTGAGCGATAGCTTAAATTGACAAGAGGCTCGAGTACTTTATTGTTACAAAATTTCAAGATTTTATGACGCTCTAGTAAAAAGTTACTAGCATTTGAATGTTGCAAACTTTGATAGGTGTAGGACGTACCGTATAGAAGTTAGGGCCATTTGAAATTTGAGCAGTGTTTGATTTGGGACTCAAGGGTAGCATAGCTTTTTGCGATAGCTTAAATTGACAAGAGGCTCGAGTACTTTATTGTTACAAAATTTCAAGGTTTTATGACGCTCCAGTAAAAAGATACAAGCATTTGTATGTTGCAAACTTTGATAGGTGTAGGACGTACCGTATAGAAGTTACGTCCATTTGAAGTTTTATCAGTGTTTGATTTGGGACGCAAGGGTAGCATAGCTTTGAGCGATAGCTTAAATTGACAAGAGGCTTGAGTACTTTATTGTTACAAAATTTCAAGATTTTATGACGCTCCAGTAAAAAGTTACTAGCATTTGTATGTTGCAAACTTTGATAGGTGTAGGACGGACCGTATAGAAGTTAGGACCATTAGAAGTTTTATCATTGTTCGATTTGGGACTCAAGGGTAGCATAGCTTTGAGCGATAGGTTAAATTGACAAGAGGCTCGAGGTCTTTATTGTTACAAAATTTCAAGGTTTTATAACGCTCCAGTAAAAGGTTACAACCATTTGTATGTTGCAAACTTTGATAGCTGTAGGACGTACCGTATAGAAGTTAGCGCTATTTGAAATTTTATCAGTGTTTGATTTGGGACTCAAGGGTAGCATAGCTTTGAGCGATAGGTTAAATTGACAAGAGGCTCAAGGTCTTTATTGTTACAAAATTTCAAGGTTTTATAACGCTCCAGTAAAAAGTTAAAACCATTTGTATGTTGCAAACTTTGATAGCTGTAGGACGTACCGTATAGAAGTTAGGGCCATTTGAAATTTTATCAGTGTTTGATTTGGGACTCAAGGGTAGCATAGCTTTAAGCGATAGCTTAAATTGACAAGAAGCTCGAGTACTTTATTGTTACAAAATCTCAAGGTTTTATGACGCTCCAGTAAAAAGATACAAGCATTTGTATGTTGCAAACTTTGATAGGTGTAGGACGTACCGTATAGAAGTTACGTCCATTTGAAGTTTTATCAGTGTTTGATTTGGGACGCAAGGGTAGCATAGCTTTCAGCGATAGCTTAAATTGACAAGAAGCTCTAGTACTTTATTTTTACAAAATTTCAAGGTTTTATGACGCTCCAGTAAAAGTTACAAGCATTTGTATGTTGCAAACTTTGATAGGTGTAGGACGTACCGTAGAGAAGTTAGGGCCATTTGAAGTTTTATCAGTGTTTGATTTGGGACGCAAGGGTAGCATAGCTTTGAGCGATAGGTTAAATTGACCAGAGGCTCGAGGTCTTTATTGTTACAAAATTTCAAGGTTTTATAACGCGCCAGTAAAAAGTTACAAGCATTTGTATGTTGCAAACTTTGATAGCTGTAGGACGTACCGTATAGAAGTTACGGCCATTTGAAGTTTTATCAGTGTTTGATTTGGGACGCAAGGGTAGCATAGCTTTGAGCGATAGCTTAAATTGACAAGAGGCTCGAGTACTTTATTGTTACAAAATTTCAAGATTTTATGACGCTCCAGTAAAAAGTTACTAGCATTTGTATGTTGCAAACTTTGATAGTTGTAGGACATACCGTATAAAAGTTAGGGCCATTTGAAGTTTTATCAGTGTTTGATTTGGGACTCAAGGGTAGCATAGCTTTAAACGATATCTTAAATTGACAAGAAGCTCGAGTACTTTATTGTTACAAAATCTCAAGGTTTTATGACGCTCCAGTAAAAAGATACAAGCATTTGTATGTTGCAAACTTTGATAGGTGTATGACGTACTGTATAGAAGTTAGGGCCATTTGAAGTTTTATCAGTGTTTGATTTGGGATTCAAGGGTAGCATAGCATTGAGCGATAGCTTAAATTGAGAAGAGGCTCGAGTACTTTTTCGTTACAAAATTTCAGGGTTTTATGACGCTCCAGTAAAAAGTTACAAGCATTTGTAAGTTGCAAACTTTGATAGGTGTAGGACGGACCGTATAGAAGTTAGGGCCATTTGAAGTTTTATCATTGTTCGATTTGGGACTCAAGGGTAGCATAGCTTTGTGCGATAGCTTAAATTGACAAGAAACTCGAGTTCTTTATTGTTACAAAATTTCAAGGTTTTATGACGCTCCAGTAAAAGTTACAAGAATTTGTATGTTGCAAACTTTGATAGGTGTAGGACGTACCGTATAGAAGTTAGGGCCATTTAAAATTTTATCAGTGGTTGATTTGGGACTCAAGGGTAGCATAGCTTTGAGCGATAGCTTAAATTGACAAGAGGCTCGAGTACTTTATTGTTACAAAATTTCAAGATTTTATGACGCTCCAGTAAAAAGTTACTAGCATTTGTATGTTGCAAACTTTGATAGGTGTAGGACGTACCGTATAGAAGTTAGGGCCATTTGAAATTTGAGCAGTGTTTGATTTGGGACTCAAGGGTAGCATAGCTTTTTGCGATAGCTTAAATTGACAAGAGGCTCGAGTACTTTATTGTTACAAAATTTCAAGGTTTTATGACGCTCGAGTAAAAAGTTACAAGCATTTGTATGTTGCAAACTTTGATAGGTGTAGGACGTACCGTATAGAAGTTACGGCCATTTGAAGTTTTATCAGTGTTTGATTTGGGACGCAAGGGTAGCATAGCTTTCAGCGATAGCTTAAATTGACAAGAAGCACGAGTACTTTATTTCAACAAAATTTCAAGGTTTTATGACGCTCCAGTAAAAAGATACAAGCATTTGTATGTTGCAAACTTTGATAGGTGTAGGACGTACTGTATAGAAGTTAGGGCCATTTGAAGTTTTATCAGTGTTTGATTTGGGATTCAAGGGTAGCATAGCTTTGAGCGATAGCTTAAATTGAGAAGAGGCTTGAGTACTTTATCGTTACAAAATTTCAAGGTTTTATGACGCTCCAGTAAAAAGTTACAAGCATTTGTAAGTTGCAAACTTTGATAGGTGTAGGACAGACCGTATAGAAGTTAGGGCCATTTGAAGTTTTATCATTGTTCGATTTGGGACTCAAGAGTAGCATAGCTTTGTGCGATAGCTTAAATTGACAAGAAACTCGAGTACTTTATTGTTACAAAATTTCAAGGTTTTATGACGCTCCAGTAAAAAGATACAAGCATTTGTATGTTGCAAACTTTGATAGGTGTACGACGTACCGTATAGAAGTTACGTCCATTTGAAGTTTTATCAGTGTTTGATTTGGGACGCAAGGGTAGCATAGCTTTCAGCGATAGCTTAAATTGACAAGAAGCTCGAGTACTTTATTGTTACAAAATTTCAAGGTTTTATGACGCTCCAGTAAAAGTTACAAGCATTTGTATGTTGCAAACTTTGATAGGTGTAGGACGTACCGTAGAGAAGTTAGGGCCATTTGAAGTTTTATCAGTGTTTGATTTGGGACGCAAGGGTAGCATAGCTTTGAGCGATAGGTTAAATTGACAAGAGGCTCGAGGTCTTTATTGTTACAAAATTTCAAGGTTTTATAACGCGCCAGTAAAAAGTTACAAGCATTTGTATGTTGCAAACTTTGATAGCTGTAGGACGTACTGTATAGAAGTTACGGCCATTTGAAGTTTTATCAGTGTTTGATTTGGGACGCAAGGGTAGCATAGCTTTGAGCGATAGCTTAAATTGACAAGAGGCTTGAGTACTTTATTGTTACAAAATTTCAAGATTTTATGACGCTCCAGTAAAAAGTTACTAGCATTTGTATGTTGCAAACTTTGATAGGTGTACGACGTACCGTATAGAAGTTACGTCCATTTGAAGTTTTATCAGTGTTTGATTTGGGACGCAAGGGTAGCATAGCTTTGAGCGATAGCTTAAATTGACAAGAGGCTTGAGTACTTTATTGTTACAAAATTTCAAGATTTTATGACGCTCCAGTAAAAAGTTACTAGCTTTTGTATGTTGCAAACTTTGATAGTTGTAGGACATACCGTATAAAAGTTAGGGCCATTTGAAGTTTTATCAGTGTTTGATTTGGGACTCAAGGGTAGCATAGCTTTAAACGATATCTTAAATTGACAAGAAGCTCGAGTACTTTATTGTTACAAAATCTCAAGGTTTTATGACGCTCCAGTAAAAAGATACAAGCATTTGTATGTTGCAAACTTTGATAGGTGTATGACGTACTGTATAGAAGTTAGGGCCATTTGAAGTTTTATCAGTGTTTGATTTGGGATTCAAGGGTAGCATAGCATTGAGCGATAGCTTAAATTGAGAAGAGGCTCGAGTACTTTTTCGTTACAAAATTTCAGGGTTTTATGACGCTCCAGTAAAAAGTTACAAGCATTTGTAAGTTGCAAACTTTGATAGGTGTAGGACGGACCGTATAGAAGTTAGGGCCATTTGAAGTTTTATCATTGTTCGATTTGGGACTCAAGGGTAGCATAGCTTTGTGCGATAGCTTAAATTGACAAGAAACTCGAGTTCTTTATTGTTACAAAATTTCAAGGTTTTATGACGCTCCAGTAAAAGTTACAAGAATTTGTATGTTGCAAACTTTGATAGGTGTAGGACGTACCGTATAGAAGTTAGGGCCATTTAAAATTTTATCAGTGGTTGATTTGGGACTCAAGGGTAGCATAGCTTTGAGCGATAGCTTAAATTGACAAGAGGCTCGAGTACTTTATTGTTACAAAATTTCAAGATTTTATGACGCTCCAGTAAAAAGTTACTAGCATTTGTATGTTGCAAACTTTGATAGGTGTAGGACGTACCGTATAGAAGTTAGGGCCATTTGAAATTTGAGCAGTGTTTGATTTGGGACTCAAGGGTAGCATAGCTTTTTGCGATAGCTTAAATTGACAAGAGGCTCGAGTACTTTATTGTTACAAAATTTCAAGGTTTTATGACGCTCGAGTAAAAAGTTACAAGCATTTGTATGTTGCAAACTTTGATAGGTGTAGGACGTACCGTATAGAAGTTACGGCCATTTGAAGTTTTATCAGTGTTTGATTTGGGACGCAAGGGTAGCATAGCTTTCAGCGATAGCTTAAATTGACAAGAAGCACGAGTACTTTATTTCAACAAAATTTCAAGGTTTTATGACGCTCCAGTAAAAAGATACAAGCATTTGTATGTTGCAAACTTTGATAGGTGTAGGACGTACTGTATAGAAGTTAGGGCCATTTGAAGTTTTATCAGTGTTTGATTTGGGATTCAAGGGTAGCATAGCTTTGAGCGATAGCTTAAATTGAGAAGAGGCTTGAGTACTTTATCGTTACAAAATTTCAAGGTTTTATGACGCTCCAGTAAAAAGTTACAAGCATTTGTAAGTTGCAAACTTTGATAGGTGTAGGACAGACCGTATAGAAGTTAGGGCCATTTGAAGTTTTATCATTGTTCGATTTGGGACTCAAGAGTAGCATAGCTTTGTGCGATAGCTTAAATTGACAAGAAACTCGAGTACTTTATTGTTACAAAATTTCAAGGTTTTATGACGCTCCAGTAAAAAGATACAAGCATTTGTATGTTGCAAACTTTGATAGGTGTACGACGTACCGTATAGAAGTTACGTCCATTTGAAGTTTTATCAGTGTTTGATTTGGGACGCAAGGGTAGCATAGCTTTCAGCGATAGCTTAAATTGACAAGAAGCTCGAGTACTTTATTGTTACAAAATTTCAAGGTTTTATGACGCTCCAGTAAAAGTTACAAGCATTTGTATGTTGCAAACTTTGATAGGTGTAGGACGTACCGTAGAGAAGTTAGGGCCATTTGAAGTTTTATCAGTGTTTGATTTGGGACGCAAGGGTAGCATAGCTTTGAGCGATAGGTTAAATTGACAAGAGGCTCGAGGTCTTTATTGTTACAAAATTTCAAGGTTTTATAACGCGCCAGTAAAAAGTTACAAGCATTTGTATGTTGCAAACTTTGATAGCTGTAGGACGTACTGTATAGAAGTTACGGCCATTTGAAGTTTTATCAGTGTTTGATTTGGGACGCAAGGGTAGCATAGCTTTGAGCGATAGCTTAAATTGACAAGAGGCTTGAGTACTTTATTGTTACAAAATTTCAAGATTTTATGACGCTCCAGTAAAAAGTTACTAGCATTTGTATGTTGCAAACTTTGATAGGTGTAGGACGTACCGTATAAACGTTAGGGCCATTTGAAGTTTTATCAGTGTTTGATTTGGGACTCAAGGGTAGCATAGCTTTAAACGATAGCTTAAATTGACAAGAAGCTCGAGTACTTTATTGTTACAAAATCTCAAGGTTTTATGACGCTCCAGTAAAAAGATACAAGCATTTGTATGTTGCAAACTTTGGTAGGTGTAGGACGTACCGTATAGAAGTTAGGGCCATTTTAAATTTTATCAGTGGTTGATTTGGGACTCAAGGGTAGCATAGCTTTGAGCGATAGCTTAAATTGACAAGAGGCTCGAGTACTTTATTGTTACAAAATTTCAAGATTTTATGACGCTCTAGTAAAAAGTTACTAGCATTTGAATGTTGCAAACTTTGATAGGTGTAGGACGTACCGTATAGAAGTTAGGGCCATTTGAAATTTGAGCAGTGTTTGATTTGGGACTCAAGGGTAGCATAGCTTTTTGCGATAGCTTAAATTGACAAGAGGCTCGAGTACTTTATTGTTACAAAATTTCAAGGTTTTATGACGCTCCAGTAAAAAGATACAAGCATTTGTATGTTGCAAACTTTGATAGGTGTAGGACGTACCGTATAGAAGTTACGTCCATTTGAAGTTTTATCAGTGTTTGATTTGGGACGCAAGGGTAGCATAGCTTTGAGCGATAGCTTAAATTTTCAAGAGGCTTGAGTACTTTATTGTTACAAAATTTCAAGATTTTATGACGCTCCAGTAAAAAGTTACTAGCATTTGTATGTTGCAAACTTTGATAGGTGTAGGACGTCCCGTATAGAAGTTAGGGCCATTTGAAATTTGAGCAGTGTTTGATTTGGGACTCAAGGGTAGCATAGCTTTGTGCGATAGCTTAAATTGACAAGAGGCTCGAGTACTTTATTGTTACAAAATTTCAAGGTTTTATGACGCTCGAGTAAAAAGTTACAAGCATTTGTATGTTGCAAACTTTGATAGGTGTAGGACGTACCGTATAAACGTTAGGGCCATTTGAAGTTTTATCAGTATTTGATTTGGTACTCAAGGGTAGCATAGCTTTGAGCGATAGCTTAAATTGACAAGAAGCTCGATGTCTTTATTGTTACAAAATTTCAAGGTTTTATAACGCTCCAGTAAAAAGTTACAAGCATTTGTATGTTGCAAACTTTGATAGGTGTAGGACATACCGTATAAAAGTTAGGGCCATTTGAAGTTTTATCAGTGTTTGATTTGGGACTCAAGGGTAGCATAGCTTTAAACGATAGCTTAAATTGACAAGAAGCTCGAGTACTTTATTGTTACAAAATCTCAAGGTTTTATGACGCTCCAGTAAAAAGATACAAGCATTTGTATGTTGCAAACTTAGATAGGTGTATGACGTACTGTATAGAAGTTAGGGCCATTTGAAGTTTTATCAGTGTTTGATTTGGGATTCAAGGGTAGCATAGCTTTGAGCGATAGCTTAAATTGAGAAGAGGCTCGAGTACTTTTTCGTTACAAAATTTCAGGGTTTTATGACGCTCCAGTAAAAAGTTACAAGCATTTGTAAGTTGCAAAATTTGATAGGTGTAGGACGGACCGTATAGAAGTTAGGGCCATTTGAAGTTTTATCATTGTTCGATTTGGGACTCAAGGGTAGCATAGCTTTGTGCGATAGCTTAAATTGACAAGAAACTCGAGTTCTTTATTGTTACAAAATTTCAAGGTTTTATGACGCTCCAGTAAAAGTTACAAGAATTTGTATGTTGCAAACTTTGATAGGTGTAGGACGTACCGTATAGAAGTTAGGGCCATTTAAAATTTTATCAGTGGTTGATTTGGGACTCAAGGGTAGCATAGCTTTGAGCGATAGCTTAAATTGACAAGAGGCTCGAGTACTTTATTGTTACAAAATTTCAAGATTTTATGACGCTCCAGTAAAAAGTTACTAGCATTTGTATGTTGCAAACTTTGATAGGTGTAGGACGTACCGTATAGAAGTTAGGGCCATTTGAAATTTGAGCAGTGTTTGATTTGGGACTCAAGGGTAGCATAGCTTTTTGCGATAGCTTAAATTGACAAGAGGCTCGAGTACTTTATTGTTACAAAATTTCAAGGTTTTATGACGCTCGAGTAAAAAGTTACAAGCATTTGTATGTTGCAAACTTTGATAGGTGTAGGACGTACCGTATAGAAGTTACGGCCATTTGAAGTTTTATCAGTGTTTGATTTGGGACGCAAGGGTAGCATAGCTTTCAGCGATAGCTTAAATTGACAAGAAGCACGAGTACTTTATTTCAACAAAATTTCAAGGTTTTATGACGCTCCAGTAAAAAGATACAAGCATTTGTATGTTGCAAACTTTGATAGGTGTAGGACGTACTGTATAGAAGTTAGGGCCATTTGAAGTTTTATCAGTGTTTGATTTGGGATTCAAGGGTAGCATAGCTTTGAGCGATAGCTTAAATTGAGAAGAGGCTTGAGTACTTTATCGTTACAAAATTTCAAGGTTTTATGACGCTCCAGTAAAAAGTTACAAGCATTTGTAAGTTGCAAACTTTGATAGGTGTAGGACAGACCGTATAGAAGTTAGGGCCATTTGAAGTTTTATCATTGTTCGATTTGGGACTCAAGAGTAGCATAGCTTTGTGCGATAGCTTAAATTGACAAGAAACTCGAGTACTTTATTGTTACAAAATTTCAAGGTTTTATGACGCTCCAGTAAAAAGATACAAGCATTTGTATGTTGCAAACTTTGATAGGTGTACGACGTACCGTATAGAAGTTACGTCCATTTGAAGTTTTATCAGTGTTTGATTTGGGACGCAAGGGTAGCATAGCTTTCAACGATAGCTTAAATTGACGAGAAGCTCGAGTACTTTATTGTTACAAAATTTCAAGGTTTTATGACGCTCCAGTAAAAGTTACAAGCATTTGTATGTTGCAAACTTTGATAGGTGTAGGACGTACCGTAGAGAAGTTAGGGCCATTTGAAGTTTTATCAGTGTTTGATTTGGGACGCAAGGGTAGCATAGCTTTGAGCGATAGGTTAAATTGACAAGAGGCTCGAGGTCTTTATTGTTACAAAATTTCAAGGTTTTATAACGCGCCAGTAAAAAGTTACAAGCATTTGTATGTTGCAAACTTTGATAGCTGTAGGACGTACTGTATAGAAGTTACGGCCATTTGAAGTTTTATCAGTGTTTGATTTGGGACGCAAGGGTAGCATAGCTTTGAGCGATAGCTTAAATTGACAAGAGGCTTGAGTACTTTATTGTTACAAAATTTCAAGATTTTATGACGCTCCAGTAAAAAGTTACTAGCATTTGTATGTTGCAAACTTTGATAGGTGTAGGACGTACCGTATAAACGTTAGGGCCATTTGAAGTTTTATCAGTGTTTGATTTGGGACTCAAGGGTAGCATAGCTTTAAACGATAGCTTAAATTGACAAGAAGCTCGAGTACTTTATTGTTACAAAATCTCAAGGTTTTATGACGCTCCAGTAAAAAGATACAAGCATTTGTATGTTGCAAACTTTGGTAGGTGTAGGATGTACCGTATAGAAGTTAGGGCCATTTTAAATTTTATCAGTGGTTGATTTGGGACTCAAGGGTAGCATAGCTTTGAGCGATAGCTTAAATTGACAAGAGGCTCGAGTACTTTATTGTTACAAAATTTCAAGATTTTATGACGCTCTAGTAAAAAGTTACTAGCATTTGAATGTTGCAAACTTTGATAGGTGTAGGACGTACCGTATAGAAGTTAGGGCCATTTGAAATTTGAGCAGTGTTTGATTTGGGACTCAAGGGTAGCATAGCTTTTTGCGATAGCTTAAATTGACAAGAGGCTCGAGTACTTTATTGTTACAAAATTTCAAGGTTTTATGACGCTCCAGTAAAAAGATACAAGCATTTGTATGTTGCAAACTTTGATAGGTGTAGGACGTACCGTATAGAAGTTACGTCCATTTGAAGTTTTATCAGTGTTTGATTTGGGACGCAAGGGTAGCATAGCTTTGAGCGATAGCTTAAATTGACAAGAGGCTTGAGTACTTTATTGTTACAAAATTTCAAGATTTTATGACGCTCCAGTAAAAAGTTACTAGCATTTGTATGTTGCAAACTTTGATAGGTGTAGGACGTCCCGTATAGAAGTTAGGGCCATTTGAAATTTGAGCAGTGTTTGATTTGGGACTCAAGGGTAGCATAGCTTTGTGCGATAGCTTAAATTGACAAGAGGCTCGAGTACTTTATTGTTACAAAATTTCAAGGTTTTATGACGCTCGAGTAAAAAGTTACAAGCATTTGTATGTTGCAAACTTTGATAGGTGTAGGACGTACCGTATAAACGTTAGGGCCATTTGAAGTTTTATCAGTATTTGATTTGGTACTCAAGGGTAGCATAGCTTTGAGCGATAGCTTAAATTGACAAGAAGCTCGATGTCTTTATTGTTACAAAATTTCAAGGTTTTATAACGCTCCAGTAAAAAGTTACAAGCATTTGTATGTTGCAAACTTTGATAGGTGTAGGACATACCGTATAAAAGTTAGGGCCATTTGAAGTTTTATCAGTGTTTGATTTGGGACTCAAGGGTAGCATAGCTTTAAACGATAGCTTAAATTGACAAGAAGCTCGAGTACTTTATTGTTACAAAATCTCAAGGTTTTATGACGCTCCAGTAAAAAGATACAAGCATTTGTATGTTGCAAACTTTGATAGGTGTATGACGTACTGTATAGAAGTTAGGGCCATTTGAAGTTTTATCAGTGTTTGATTTGGGATTCAAGGGTAGCATAGCTTTGAGCGATAGCTTAAATTGAGAAGAGGCTCGAGTACTTTTTCGTTACAAAATTTCAGGGTTTTATGACGCTCCAGTAAAAAGTTACAAGCATTTGTAAGTTGCAAAATTTGATAGGTGTAGGACGGACCGTATAGAAGTTAGGGCCATTTGAAGTTTTATCATTGTTCGATTTGGGACTCAAGGGTAGCATAGCTTTGTGCGATAGCTTAAATTGACAAGAAACTCGAGTTCTTTATTGTTACAAAATTTCAAGGTTTTATGACGCTCCAGTAAAAGTTACAAGAATTTGTATGTTGCAAACTTTGATAGGTGTAGGACGTACCGTATAGAAGTTAGGGCCATTTAAAATTTTATCAGTGGTTGATTTGGGACTCAAGGGTAGCATAGCTTTGAGCGATAGCTTAAATTGACAAGAGGCTCGAGTACTTTATTGTTACAAAATTTCAAGATTTTATGACGCTCCAGTAAAAAGTTACTAGCATTTGTATGTTGCAAACTTTGATAGGTGTAGGACGTACCGTATAGAAGTTAGGGCCATTTGAAATTTGAGCAGTGTTTGATTTGGGACTCAAGGGTAGCATAGCTTTTTGCGATAGCTTAAATTGACAAGAGGCTCGAGTACTTTATTGTTACAAAATTTCAAGGTTTTATGACGCTCGAGTAAAAAGTTACAAGCATTTGTATGTTGCAAACTTTGATAGGTGTAGGACGTACCGTATAGAAGTTACGGCCATTTGAAGTTTTATCAGTGTTTGATTTGGGACGCAAGGGTAGCATAGCTTTCAGCGATAGCTTAAATTGACAAGAAGCACGAGTACTTTATTTCAACAAAATTTCAAGGTTTTATGACGCTCCAGTAAAAAGATACAAGCATTTGTATGTTGCAAACTTTGATAGGTGTAGGACGTACTGTATAGAAGTTAGGGCCATTTGAAGTTTTATCAGTGTTTGATTTGGGATTCAAGTGTAGCATAGCTTTGAGCGATAGCTTAAATTGAGAAGAGGCTTGAGTACTTTATCGTTACAAAATTTCAAGGTTTTATGACGCTCCAGTAAAAGTTACAAGCATTTGTATGTTGCAAACTTTGATAGGTGTAGGACGTACCGTAGAGAAGTTAGGGCCATTTGAAGTTTTATCAGTGTTTGATTTGGGACGCAAGGGTAGCATAGCTTTGAGCGATAGGTTAAATTGACAAGAGGCTCGAGGTCTTTATTGTTACAAAATTTCAAGGTTTTATAACGCGCCAGTAAAAAGTTACAAGCATTTGTATGTTGCAAACTTTGATAGCTGTAGGACGTACTGTATAGAAGTTACGGCCATTTGAAGTTTTATCAGTGTTTGATTTGGGACGCAAGGGTAGCATAGCTTTGAGCGATAGCTTAAATTGACAAGAGGCTTGAGTACTTTATTGTTACAAAATTTCAAGATTTTATGACGCTCCAGTAAAAAGTTACTAGCATTTGTATGTTGCAAACTTTGATAGGTGTAGGACGTACCGTATAAACGTTAGGGCCATTTGAAGTTTTATCAGTGTTTGATTTGGGACTCAAGGGTAGCATAGCTTTAATCGATAGCTTAAATTGACAAGAAGCTCGAGTACTTTATTGTTACAAAATCTCAAGGTTTTATGACGCTCCAGTAAAAAGATACAAGCATTTGTATGTTGCAAACTTTGATAGGTGTAGGACGTACCGTATAGAAGTTAGGGCCATTTTAAATTTTATCAGTGGTTGATTTGGGACTCAAGGGTAGCATAGCTTTGAGCGATAGCTTAAATTGACAAGAGGCTCGAGTACTTTATTGTTACAAAATTTCAAGATTTTATGACGCTCTAGTAAAAAGTTACTAGCATTTGTATGTTGCAAACTTTGATAGGTGTAGGACGTACCGTATAGAAGTTAGGGCCATTTGAAATTTGAGCAGTGTTTGATTTGGGACTCAAGGGTAGCATAGCTTTTTGCGATAGCTTAAATTGACAAGAGGCTCGAGTACTTTATTGTTACAAAATTTCAAGGTTTTATGACGCTCCAGTAAAAAGATACAAGCATTTGTATGTTGCAAACTTTGATAGGTGTAGGACGTGCCGTATAGAAGTTACGTCCATTTGAAGTTTTATCAGTGTTTGATTTGGGACGCAAGGGTAGCATAGCTTTGAGCGATAGCTTAAATTGACAAGAGGCTTGAGTACTTTATTGTTACAAAATTTCAAGATTTTATGACGCTCCAGTAAAAAGTTACTAGCATTTGTATGTTGCAAACTTTGATAGGTGTAGGACGTCCCGTATAGAAGTTAGGGCCATTTGAAATTTGAGCAGTGTTTGATTTGGGACTCAAGGGTAGCATAGCTTTGTGCGATAGCTTAAATTGACAAGAGGCTCGAGTACTTTATTGTTACAAAATTTCAAGGTTTTATGACGCTCGAGTAAAAAGTTACAAGCATTTGTATGTTGCAAACTTTGATAGGTGTAGGACGTACCGTATAAACGTTAGGGCCATTTGAAGTTTTATCAGTATTTGATTTGGTACTCAAGGGTAGCATAGCTTTGAGCGATAGCTTAAATTGACAAGAAGCTCGATGTCTTTATTGTTACAAAATTTCAAGGTTTTATAACGCTCCAGTAAAAAGTTACAAGCATTTGTATGTTGCAAACTTTGATAGGTATAGGACGTACCGTAGAGAAGTTAGGGCCATTTAAAGTTTTATCAGTGTTTGATTTGGGATGCAAGGGTAGCATAGCTTTGAGCGATAGGTTAAATTGACAAGAGGCTCGAGGTCTTTATTGTTACAAAATTTCAAGGTTTTATAACGCTCCAGTAAAAAGTTACAAGCATTTGTATGTTGCAAACTTTGATAGCTGTAGGACGTACCGTATAGAAGTTACGGCCATTTGAAGTTTTATCAGTGTTTGATTTGGGACGCAAGGGTAGCATAGCTTTGAGCGATAGCTTAAATTGACAAGAGGCTCGAGTACTTTATTGTTACAAAATTTCAAGATTTTATGACGCTCCAGTAAAAAGTTACTAGCATTTGTATGTTGCAAACTTTGATAGGTGAGGACGTACCGTATAAACGTTAGGGCCATTTGAAGTTTTATCAGTGTTTGATTTGGGACGCAAGGGTAGCATAGCTTTGAGCGATGGCTTAAATTGAGAAGAGGCTCGAGTACTTTATCGTTACAAAATTTCAAAGTTTTATGACTCTCCAGGAAAAAGTTACAAGCATTTGTAAGTTGCAAACTTTGATAGGTGTAGGACGTACCGTAGAGAAGTTAGGGCCATTTGAAGTTTTATCAGTGTTTGATTTGGGACGCAAGGGTAGCATAGCTTTGAGCGATAGGTTAAATTGACCAGAGGCTCGAGGTCTTTATTGTTACAAAATTTCAAGGTTTTATAACGCGCCAGTAAAAAGTTACAAGCATTTGTATGTTGCAAACTTTGATAGCTGTAGGACGTACCGTATAGAAGTTACGGCCATTTGAAGTTTTATCAGTGTTTGATTTGGGACGCAAGGGTAGCATAGCTTTGAGCGATAGCTTAAATTGACAAGAGGCTTGAGTACTTTATTGTTACAAAATTTCAAGATTTTATGACGCTCCAGTAAAAAGTTACTAGCATTTGTATGTTGCAAACTTTGATAGGTGTAGGACATACCGTATAAAAGTTAGGGCCATTTGAAGTTTTATCAGTGTTTGATTTGGGACTCAAGGGTAGCATAGCTTTAAACGATAGCTTAAATTGACAAGAAGCTCGAGTACTTTATTGTTACAAAATCTCAAGGTTTTATGACGCTCCAGTAAAAAGATACAAGCATTTGTATGTTGCAAACTTTGATAGGTGTATGACGTACTGTATAGAAGTTAGGGCCATTTGAAGTTTTATCAGTGTTTGATTTGGGATTCAAGGGTAGCATAGCTTTGAGCGATAGCTTAAATTGAGAAGAGGCTCGAGTACTTTTTCGTTACAAAATTTCAGGGTTTTATGACGCTCCAGTAAAAAGTTACAAGCATTTGTAAGTTGCAAACTTTGATAGGTGTAGGACGGACCGTATAGAAGTTAGGGCCATTTGAAGTTTTATCATTGTTCGATTTGGGACTCAAGGGTAGCATAGCTTTGTGCGATAGCTTAAATTGACAAGAAACTCGAGTTCTTTATTGTTACAAAATTTCAAGGTTTTATGACGCTCCAGTAAAAGTTACAAGAATTTGTATGTTGCAAACTTTGATAGGTGTAGGACGTACCGTATAGAAGTTAGGGCCATTTAAAATTTTATCAGTGGTTGATTTGGGACTCAAGGGTAGCATAGCTTTGAGCGATAGCTTAAATTGACAAGAGGCTCGAGTACTTTATTGTTACAAAATTTCAAGATTTTATGACGCTCCAGTAAAAAGTTACTAGCATTTGTATGTTGCAAACTTTGATAGGTGTAGGACGTACCGTATAGAAGTTAGGGCCATTTGAAATTTGAGCAGTGTTTGATTTGGGACTCAAGGGTAGCATAGCTTTTTGCGATAGCTTAAATTGACAAGAGGCTCGAGTACTTTATTGTTACAAAATTTCAAGGTTTTATGACGCTCGAGTAAAAAGTTACAAGCATTTGTATGTTGCAAACTTTGATAGGTGTAGGACGTACCGTATAGAAGTTACGGCCATTTGAAGTTTTATCAGTGTTTGATTTGGGACGCAAGGGTAGCATAGCTTTCAGCGATAGCTTAAATTGACAAGAAGCACGAGTACTTTATTTCAACAAAATTTCAAGGTTTTATGACGCTCCAGTAAAAAGATACAAGCATTTGTATGTTGCAAACTTTGATAGGTGTAGGACGTACTGTATAGAAGTTAGGGCCATTTGAAGTTTTATCAGTGTTTGATTTGGGATTCAAGGGTAGCATAGCTTTGAGCGATAGCTTAAATTGAGAAGAGGCTTGAGTACTTTATCGTTACAAAATTTCAAGGTTTTATGACGCTCCAGTAAAAAGTTACAAGCATTTGTAAGTTGCAAACTTTGATAGGTGTAGGACAGACCGTATAGAAGTTAGGGCCATTTGAAGTTTTATCATTGTTCGATTTGGGACTCAAGAGTAGCATAGCTTTGTGCGATAGCTTAAATTGACAAGAAACTCGAGTACTTTATTGTTACAAAATTTCAAGGTTTTATGACGCTCCAGTAAAAAGATACAAGCATTTGTATGTTGCAAACTTTGATAGGTGTAGGACGTACCGTATAGAAGTTACGTCCATTTGAAGTTTTATCAGTGTTTGATTTGGGACGCAAGGGTAGCATAGCTTTCAGCGATAGCTTAAATTGACAAGAAGCTCGAGTACTTTATTGTTACAAAATTTCAAGGTTTTATGACGCTCCAGTAAAAGTTACAAGCATTTGTATGTTGCAAACTTTGATAGGTGTAGGACGTACCGTAGAGAAGTTAGGGCCATTTGAAGTTTTATCAGTGTTTGATTTGGGACGCAAGGGTAGCATAGCTTTGAGCGATAGGTTAAATTGACAAGAGGCTCGAGGTCTTTATTGTTACAAAATTTCAAGGTTTTATAACGCGCCAGTAAAAAGTTACAAGCATTTGTATGTTGCAAACTTTGATAGCTGTAGGACGTACTGTATAGAAGTTACGGCCATTTGAAGTTTTATCAGTGTTTGATTTGGGACGCAAGGGTAGCATAGCTTTGAGCAATAGCTTAAATTGACAAGAGGCTTGAGTACTTTATTGTTACAAAATTTCAAGATTTTATGACGCTCCAGTAAAAAGTTACTAGCATTTGTATGTTGCAAACTTTGATAGGTGTAGGACGTACCGTATAAACGTTAGGGCCATTTGAAGTTTTATCAGTGTTTGATTTGGGACTCAAGGGTAGCATAGCTTTAAACGATAGCTTAAATTGACAAGAAGCTCGAGTACTTTATTGTTACAAAATCTCAAGGTTTTATGACGCTCCAGTAAAAAGATACAAGCATTTGTATGTTGCAAACTTTGATAGGTGTAGGACGTACCGTATAGAAGTTAGGGCCATTTTAAATTTTATCAGTGGTTGATTTGGGACTCAAGGGTAGCATAGCTTTGAGCGATAGCTTAAATTGACAAGAGGCTCGAGTACTTTATTGTTACAAAATTTCAAGATTTTATGACGCTCTAGTAAAAAGTTACTAGCATTTGTATGTTGCAAACTTTGATAGGTGTAGGACGTACCGTATAGAAGTTAGGGCCATTTGAAATTTGAGCAGTGTTTGATTTGGGACTCAAGGGTAGCATAGCTTTTTGCGATAGCTTAAATTGACAAGAGGCTCGAGAACTTTATTGTTACAAAATTTCAAGGTTTTATGACGCTCGAGTAAAAAGTTACAAGCATTTGTATGTTGCAAACTTTGATAGGTGTAGGACGTACCGTATAGAAGTTACGGCCATTTGAAGTTTTATCAGTGTTTGATTTGGGACGCAAGGGTAGCATAGCTTTCAGCGATAGCTTAAATTGACAAGAAGCACGAGTACTTTATTTCTACAAAATTTCAAGGTTTTATGACGCTCCAGTAAAAAGATACAAGCATTTGTATGTTGCAAACTTTGATAGGTGTAGGACGTACTGTATAGAAGTTAGGGCCATTTGAAGTTTTATTAGTGTTTGATTTGGGACTCAAGGGTAGCATAGCTTTGAGCGATAGCTTAAATTGACAAGATGCTCGAGTACTTTATTGTTACAAAATTTCAAGATGTTATGACGCTCCAGTAAAAAGTTACTAGCATTTGTATGTTGCAAACTTTGATAGGTGTAGGACGTACCGTATAAACGTTAGGGCCATTTGAAGTTTTATCAGTGGTTGATTTGGGACTCAAGGGTAGCATAGCTTTAAACGATAGCTTAAATTGACAAGAAGCTCGAGTACTTTATTGTTACAAAATCGCAAGGTTTTATGACGCTCCAGTAAAAAGATACAAGCATTTGTATGTTTCAAACTTTGATAGGTGTATGACGTACTGTATAGAAGTTAGGGCCATTTGAAGTGTTATCAGTGTTTGATTTGGGATTCAAGGGTAGCATAGCTTTGAGCGATAGCTTAAATTGAGAAGAGGCTCGAGTACTTTTTCGTTACAAAATTTCAGGGTTTTATGACGCTCCAGTAAAAAGTTACAAGCATTTGTAAGTTGCAAACTTTGATAGGTGTAGGACGGACCGTATAGAAGTTAGGGCCATTTGAAGTTTTATCATTGTTCGATTTGGGACTCAAGGGTAGCATAGCTTTGTGCGATAGCTTAAATTGACAAGAAACTCGAGTTCTTTATTGTTACAAAATTTCAAGGTTTTATGACGCTCCAGTAAAAGTTACAAGAATTTGTATGTTGCAAACTTTGATAGGTGTAGGACGTACCGTATAGAAGTTAGGGCCATTTAAAAGTTTATCAGTGGTTGATTTGGGACTCAAGGGTAGCATAGCTTTGAGCGATAGCTTAAATTGACAAGAGGCTCGAGTACTTTATTGTTACAAAATTTCAAGATTTTATGACGCTCCAGTAAAAAGTTACTAGCATTTGTATGTTGCAAACTTTGATAGGTGTAGGACGTACCGTATAGAAGTTAGGGCCATTTGAAATTTGAGCAGTGTTTGATTTGGGACTCAAGGGTAGCATAGCTTTTTGCGATAGCTTAAATTGACAAGAGGCTCGAGTACTTTATTGTTACAAAATTTCAAGGTTTTATGACGCTCGAGTAAAAGTTACAAGCATTTGTATGTTGCAAACTTTGATAGGTGTAGGACGTACCGTATAGAAGTTACGGCCATTTGAAGTTTTATCAGTGTTTGATTTGGGACGCAAGGGTAGCATAGCTTTCAGCGATAGCTTAAATTGACAAGAAGCACGAGTACTTTATTTCAACAAAATTTCAAGGTTTTATGACGCTCCAGTAAAAAGATACAAGCATTTGTATGTTGCAAACTTTGATAGGTGTAGGACGTACTGTATAGAAGTTAGGGCCATTTGAAGTTTTATCAGTGTTTGATTTGGGATTCAAGGGTAGCATAGCTTTGAGCGATAGGTTAAATTGAGAAGAGGCTTGAGTACTTTATCGTTACAAAATTTCAAGGTTTTATGACGCTCCAGTAAAAAGTTACAAGCATTTGTAAGTTGCAAACTTTGATAGGTGTAGGACAGACCGTATAGAAGTTAGGGCCATTTGAAGTTTTATCATTGTTCGATTTGGGACTCAAGAGTAGCATAGCTTTGTGCGATAGCTTAAATTGACAAGAAACTCGAGTACTTTATTGTTACAAAATTTCAAGGTTTTATGACGCTCCAGTAAAAAGATACAAGCATTTGTATGTTGCAAACTTTGATAGGTGTAGGACGTACCGTATAGAAGTTACGTCCATTTGAAGTTTTATCAGTGTTTGATTTGGGACGCAAGGGTAGCATAGCTTTCAGCGATAGCTTAAATTGACAAGAAGCTCGAGTACTTTATTGTTACAAAATTTCAAGGTTTTATGACGCTCCAGTAAAAGTTACAAGCATTTGTATGTTGCAAACTTTGATAGGTGTAGGACGTACCGTAGAGAAGTTAGGGCCATTTGAAGTTTTATCAGTGTTTGATTTGGGACGCAAGGGTAGCATAGCTTTGAGCGATAGGTTAAATTGACAAGAGGCTCGAGGTCTTTATTGTTACAAAATTTCAAGGTTTTATAACGCGCCAGTAAAAAGTTACAAGCATTTGTATGTTGCAAACTTTGATAGCTGTAGGACGTACTGTATAGAAGTTACGGCCATTTGAAGTTTTATCAGTGTTTGATTTGGGACGCAAGGGTAGCATAGCTTTGAGCGATAGCTTAAATTGACAAGAGGCTTGAGTACTTTATTGTTACAAAATTTCAAGATTTTATGACGCTCCAGTAAAAAGTTACTAGCATTTGTATGTTGCAAACTTTGATAGGTGTAGGACGTACCGTATAAACGTTAGGGCCATTTGAAGTTTTATCAGTGTTTGATTTGGGACTCAAGGGTAGCATAGCTTTAAACGATAGCTTAAATTGACAAGAAGCTCGAGTACTTTATTGTTACAAAATCTCAAGGTTTTATGACGCTCCAGTAAAAAGATACAAGCATTTGTATGTTGCAAACTTTGATAGGTGTAGGACGTACCGTATAGAAGTTAGGGCCATTTTAAATTTTATCAGTGGTTGATTTGGGACTCAAGGGTAGCATAGCTTTGAGCGATAGCTTAAATTGACAAGAGGCTCGAGTACTTTATTGTTACAAAATTTCAAGATTTTATGACGCTCTAGTAAAAAGTTACTAGCATTTGTATGTTGCAAACTTTGATAGGTGTAGGACGTACCGTATAGAAGTTAGGGCCATTTGAAATTTGAACAGTGTTTGATTTGGGACTCAAGGGTAGCATAGCTTTTTGCGATAGCTTAAATTGACAAGAGGCTCGAGTACTTTATTGTTACAAAATTTCAAGGTTTTATGACGCTCGAGTAAAAAGTTACAAGCATTTGTATGTTGCAAACTTTGATAGGTGTAGGACGTACCGTATAGAAGTTACGGCCATTTGAAGTTTTATCAGTGTTTGATTTGGGACGCAAGGGTAGCATAGCTTTCAGCGATAGCTTAAATTGACAAGAAGCACGAGTACTTTATTTCTACAAAATTTCAAGGTTTTATGACGCTCCAGTAAAAAGATACAAGCATTTGTATGTTGCAAACTTTGATAGGTGTAGGACGTACTGTATAGAAGTTAGGGCCATTTGAAGTTTTATTAGTGTTTGATTTGGGACTCAAGGGTAGCATAGCTTTGAGCGATAGCTTAAATTGACAAGATGCTCGAGTACTTTATTGTTACAAAATTTCAAGATGTTATGACGCTCCAGTAAAAAGTTACTAGCATTTGTATGTTGCAAACTTTGATAGGTGTAGGACGTACCGTATAAACGTTAGGGCCATTTGAAGTTTTATCAGTGGTTGATTTGGGACTCAAGGGTAGCATAGCTTTAAACGATAGCTTAAATTGACAAGAAGCTCGAGTACTTTATTGTTACAAAATCTCAAGGTTTTATGACGCTCCAGTAAAAAGATACAAGCATTTGTATCTTGCAAACTTTGATAGGTGTAGGACGTACTGTATAGAAGTTAGGGCCATTTGAAGTTTTATCAGTGTTTGATTTGGGATTCAAGGGTAGCATAGCTTTGAGCGATAACTTAAATTGAGAAGAGGCTTGAGTACTTTATCGTTACAAAATTTCAAGGTTTTATGACGCTCCAGTAAAAAGTTACAAGCATTTGTAAGTTGCAAACTTTGATAGGTGTAGGACGGACCGTATAGAAGTTAGGGCCATTTGAAGTTTTATCATTGTTCGATTTGGGACTCAAGGGTAGCATAGCTTTGTGCGATAGCTTAAATTGACAAGAAACTCGAGTACTTTATTGTTACAAAATTTCAATGTTTTATGACGCTCCAGTAAAAGTTACAAGAATTTGTATGTTGCAAACTTTGATAGGTGTAGGACGTACCGTATAGAAGTTAGGGCCATTTTAAATTTTATCAGTGGTTGATTTGGGACTCATAGCTTTGAGCGATAGCTTAAATTGACAAGAGGCTCGAGTACTTTATTGTTACAAAATTTCAAGATGTTATGACGCTCCAGTAAAAAGTTACTAGCATTTGCATGTTGCAAACTTTGATAGGTGTAGGACGTACCGTAGAGAAGTTAGGGCCATTTGAAGTTTGATCAGTGTTTGATTTGGGACGCAAGGGTAGCATAGCATTGAGCGATAGGTTAAATTGACAAGAGGCTCGAGGTCTTTATTGTTACAAAATTTCAAGGTTTTATAACGCGCCAGTAAAAAGTTACAAGCATTTGTATGTTGCAAACTTTGATAGCTGTAGGACGTACTGTATAGAAGTTACGGCCATTTGAAGTTTTATCAGTGTTTGATTTGGGACGCAAGGGTAGCATAGCTTTGAGCGATAGCTTCAATTGACAAGAGGCTTGAGTACTTTATTGTTACAAAATTTGAAGATTTTATGACGCTCCAGTAAAAAGTTACTAGCATTTGTATGTTGCAAACTTTGATAGGTGTAGGACGTACCGTATAAAAGTTAGGGCCATTTGAAGTTTTATCAGTGTTTGATTTGGGACTCAAGGGTAGCATAGCTTTAAACGATAGCTTAAATTGACAAGAAGCTCGAGTACTTTATTGTTACAAAATCTCAAGGTTTTATGACGCTCCAGTAAAAAGATACAAGCATTTGTATGTTGCAAACTTTGATAGGTGTAGGACGTACTGTATAGAAGTTAGGGCCATTTGAAGTTTTATTAGTGTTTGATTTAGGATTCAAGGGTAGCATAGCTTTGAGCGATAGCTTAAATTGAGAAGAGGCTCGAGTACTTTTTCGTTACAAAATTTCAAGGTTTTATGACGCTCCAGTAAAAAGTTACAAGCATTTGTAAGTTGCAAACTTTGATAGGTGTAGGACGGACCGTATAGAAGTTAGGGCCATTTGAAGTTTTATCATTGTTCGATTTGGGACTCAAGGGTAGCATAGCTTTGTGCGATAGCTTAAATTGACAAGAAACTCGAGTACTTTATTGTTACAAAATTTCAAGGTTTTATGACGCTCCAGTAAAAAGTTACTAGCATTTGTATGTTGCAAACTTTGATAGGTGTAGGACGTACCGTATAGAAGATAGGGCCATTTGAAATTTGAGCAGTGTTTGATTTGGGACTCAAGGGTAGCATAGCTTTTTGCGATAGCTTAAATTGACAAGAGGCTCGAGTACTTTATTGTTACAAAATTTCAAGGTTTTATGACGCTCGAGTAAAAAGTTACAAGCATTTGTATGTTGCAAACTTTGATAGGTGTAGGACGTACCGTATAGAAGTTACGGCCATTTGAAGTTTTAATAGTGTTTGATTTGGGACGCAAGGGTAGCATAGCTTTCAGCGATAGCTTAAATTGACAAGAAGCCCGAGTACTTTATTTCTACAAAATTTCAAGGTTTTATGACGCTCCAGTAAAAAGATACAAGCATTTGTATGTTGCAAACTTTGATAGGTGTAGGACGTACTGTATAGAAGTTAGGGCCATTTGAAGTTTTATTAGTGTTTGATTTGGGACTCAAGGGTAGCATAGCTTTGAGCGATAGCTTAAATTGACAAGATGCTCGAGTACTTTATTGTTACAAAATTTCAAGATTTTATGACGCTCCAGTAAAAAGTTACTAGCATTTGTATGTTGCAAACTTTGATAGGTGTAGGACGTACCGTATAGAAGTTAGGGCCATTTGAAATTTGAGCAGTGTTTGATTTGGGACTCAAGGGTAGCATAGCTTTTTGCGATAGCTTAAATTGACAAGAGGCTCGAGTACTTTATTGTTACAAAATTTCAAGGTTTTATGACGCTCGAGTAAAAAGTTACAAGCATTTGTATGTTGCAAACTTTGATAGGTGTAGGACGTACCGTATAGAAGTTACGGCCATTTGAAGTTTTAATAGTGTTTGATTTGGGACGCAAGGGTAGCATAGCTTTCAGCGATAGCTTAAATTGACAAGAAGCCCGAGTACTTTATTTCTACAAAATTTCAAGGTTTTATGACGCTCCAGTAAAAAGATACAAGAATTTGTATGTTGCAAACTTTGATAGGTGTAGGACGTACTGTATAGAAGTTAGGGCCATTTGAAGTTTTATTAGTGTTTGATTTGGGACTCAAGGGTAGCATAGCTTTGAGCGATAGCTTAAATTGACAAGATGCTCGAGTACTTTATTGTTACAAAATTTCAAGATGTTATGACGCTCCAGTAAAAAGTTACTAGCATTTGTATGTTGCAAACTTTGATAGGTGTAGGACGTACCGTATAAACGTTAGGGATATTTTAAGTTTTATCAGTGTTTGATTTGGGACTCAAGGGTAGCATAGCTTTAAACGATAGCTTAAATTGACAAGAAGCTCGAGTACTTTATTGTTACAAAATCTCAAGGTTTTATGACGCTCCAGTAAAAAGATACAAGCATTTGTATGTTGCAAACTTTGATAGGTGTAGGACGTACTGTATAGAAGTTAGGGCCATTTGAAGTTTTATCAGTGTTTGATTTGGGATTCAAGGGTAGCATAGCTTTGAGCGATAACTTAAATTGAGAAGAGGCTTGAGTACTTTATCGTTACAAAATTTCAAGGTTTTATGACGCTCCAGTAAAAAGTTACAAGCATTTGTAAGTTGCAAACTTTGATAGGTGTAGGACGGACCGTATAGAAGTTAGGGCCATTTGAAGTTTTATCATTGTTCGATTTGGGACTCAAGGGTAGCATAGCTTTGTGCGATAGCTTAAATTGACAAGAAACTCGAGTACTTTATTGTTACAAAATTTCAAGGCTTTATGACGCTCCAGTAAAAGTTACAAGAATTTGTATGTTGCAAACTTTGATAGGTCTAGGACGTACCGTATAGAAGTTAGGGCCATTTTAAATTTTATCAGTGGTTGATTTGGGACTCATAGCTTTGAGCGATAGCTTAAATTGACAAGAGGCTCGAGTACTTTATTGTTACAAAATTTCAAGATGTTATGACGCTCCAGTAAAAAGTTACTAGCATTTGTATGTTGCAAACTTTGATAGGTGTAGGACGTACCGTATAGAAGTTAGGACCATTTGAAATTTGAGCAGTGTTTGATTTGGGACTCAAGGGTAGCATAGCTTTGTGCGATAGCTTAAATTGACAAGAGGCTCGAGTACTTTATTGTTACAAAATTTCAAGGTTTTATGACGCTCGAGTAAAAAGTTACAAGCATTTGTATGTTGCAAACTTTGATAGGTGTAGGACGTACCGTATAGAAGTTACGGCCATTTGAAGTTTTCTCAGTGTTTGATTTGGGACGCAAGGGTAGCATAGCTTTGAGCGATAGCTTAAATTGACAAGATGCTCGAGTACTTTATTGTTACAAAATTTCAAGATGTTATGACGCTCCAGTAAAAAGTTACTAGCATTTGTATGTCGCAAACTTTAATAGGTGTAGGACGTATCGTATAGAAGTTAGGGCCATTTGAAATTTGAGCAGTGTTTGATTTGGGACTCAAGGGTAGCATAGCTTTTTGCGATAGCTTAAATTGACAAGAGGCTCGAGTACTTTATTGTTACAAAATTTCAAGGTTTTATGACGCTCGAGTAAAAAGTTACAAGCATTTGTATGTTGCAAACTTTGATAGGTGTAGGACGTACCGTATAGAAGTTACGGCCATTTGAAGTTTTAATAGTGTTTGATTTGGGACGCAAGGGTAGCATAGCTTTCAGCGATAGCTTAAATTGACAAGAAGCACGAGTACTTTATTTCTACAAAATTTCAAGGTTTTATGACGCTCCAGTAAAAAGATACAAGCATTTGTATGTTGCAAACTTTGATAGGTGTAGGACGTACTGTATAGAAGTTGGGGCCATTTGAAGTTTTATTAGTGTTTGATTTGGGACTCAAGGGTAGCATAGCTTTGAGCGATAGCTTAAATTGACAAGATGCTCGAGTACTTTATTGTTACAAAATTTCAAGATGTTATGACGCTCCAGTAAAAAGTTACTAGCATTTGTATGTTGCAAACTTTGATAGGTGTAGGACGTACCGTATAAACGTTAGGGCCATTTGAAGTTTTATCAGTGTTTGATTTGGGACTCAAGGGTAGCATAGCTTTAAACGATAGCTTAAATTGACAAGAAGCTCGAGTACTTTATTGTTACAAAATCTCAAGGTTTTATGACGCTCCAGTAAAAAGATACAAGCATTTGTATGTTGCAAACTTTGATAGGTGTAGGACGTACTGTATAGAAGTTAGGGCCATTTGAAGTTTTATCAGTGTTTGATTTGGGATTCAAGGGTAGCATAGCTTTGAGCGATAACTTAAATTGAGAAGAGGCTTGAGTACTTTATCGTTACAAAATTTCAAGGTTTTATGACTCTCCAGTAAAAAGTTACAAGCATTTGTAAGTTGCAAACTTTGATAGGTGTAGGACGGATCGTATAGAAGTTAGGGCCATTTGAAGTTTTATCATTGTTCGATTTGGGACTCAAGGGTAGCATAGCTTTGTGCGATAGCTTAAATTGACAAGAAACTCGAGTACTTTATTGTTACAAAATTTCAAGGTTTTATGACGCTCCAGTAAAAGTTACAAGAATTTGTATGTTGCAAACTTTGATAGGTGTAGGACGTACCGTATAGAAGTTAGGGCCATTTTAAATTTTATCAGTGGTTGATTTGGGACTCATAGCTTTGAGCGATAGCTTAAATTGACAAGAGGCTCGAGTACTTTATTGTTACAAAATTTCAAGATGTTATGACGCTCCAGTAAAAAGTTACTAGCATTTGTATGTTGCAAACTTTGATAGGTGTAGGACGTACCGTATAGAAGTTAGGACCATTTGAAATTTGAGCAGTGTTTGATTTGGGACTCAAGGGTAGCATAGCTTTGTGCGATAGCTTAAATTGACAAGAGGCTCGAGTACTTTATTGTTACAAAATTTCAAGGTTTTATGACGCTCGAGTAAAAAGTTACAAGCATTTGTATGTTGCAAACTTTGATAGGTGTAGGACGTACCGTATAGAAGTTACGGCCATTTGAAGTTTTCTCAGTGTTTGATTTGGGACGCAAGGGTAGCATAGCTTTGAGCGATAGCTTAAATTGACAAGATGCTCGAGTACTTTATTGTTACAGAATTTCAAGATGTTATGACGCTCCAGTAAAAAGTTACTAGCATTTGTATGTCGCAAACTTTAATAGGCGTAGGACGTACCGTATAGAAGTTAGGGCCATTTGAAATTTGAGCAGTGTTTGATTTGGGACTCAAGGGTAGCATAGCTTTTTGCGATAGCTTAAATTGACAAGAGGCTCGAGTACTTTATTGTTACAAAATTTCAAGGTTTTATGACGCTCGAGTAAAAAGTTACAAGCATTTGTATGTTGCAAACTTTGATAGGTGTAGGACGTACCGTATAGAAGTTACGGCCATTTGAAGTTTTATCAGTGTTTGATTTGGGACGCAAGGGTAGCATAGCTTTGAGCGATAGGTTAAATTGACAAGAGGCTCGAGGTCTTTGTTGTTACAAAATTTCAAGGTTTTATAACGCTCCAGTAAAAAGTTACAAGCATTTGTATGTTACATACTTTGATAGCTGTAAGACGTACCGTATAGAAGTTAGGGCCATTTGAAATTTTATCAGTGTTTGATTTGGTACTCAAGGGTCGCATAGCTTTGAGCGATAGCTTAAATTGACAAGAGGCTCGAGTACTTTATTGTTACACAATTTCAAGATTTTATGACGCTCCAGAAAAAAGTTACTAGCATTTGTATGTTGCAAACTATGATAGGTGTAGGACGTACCGTATAAACGATAGGGCCATTTGAAGTTTTATCAGTGTTTGATTTGGGACTCAAGGGTAGCATAGCTTTGAGCGATAGCTTAAATTGAGAAGAGGCTCGAGTACTTTATTTTTACAAAATTTCAAGGTTTTATGACGCTCCAGTAAAAAGATACAAGCATTTGTATGTTGCAAACTTTGATAGGTGTAGGACGTACTGTATAGAAGTTAGGGCCATTTAAAGCTTTATCAGTGTTTGATTTGGGAGTCAACGGTAGCATAGCTTTGAGCGATAGCTTAAATTGACAAGAGGCTCGAGTACTTTATTGTTACAAAATTTCAAGGTTTTCTGACGCTCCAGTAAAAAGTTACAAGCATTTGTATGTTACATACTTTGATAGGTGTAGGACGTACCGTATAGAAATTAGGGCCATTTGAAGTTTTATCAGTGTTTGATTTGGGACTCAAGGGTAGCATAGCTTTGAGCGATAGCTTAAATTGAGAAGAGGCTCGAGTACTTTATTTTTACAAAATTTCAAGGTTTTATGACGCTCCAGTAAACAGTTACAAGCATTTGTATGTTGCCAACTTTGATATGTGTAGGACGTACCGTATAAAAGTTGGGGCCATTTGAAGTTTTATCAGTGTTTGATTTGGGACTCAAGGGTAGCATAGCTTTAAACGATAGCTTAAATTGACAAGAAGCTCGAGTACTTTATTGTTACAAAATCTCAAGGTTTTATGACGCTCCAGTAAAAAGATACAAGCATTTGTATGTTGCAAACTTTGATAGGTGTAGGACGTACTGTATAGAAGTTAGGGCCATTTGAAGTTTTATCAGTGTTTGATTTGGGATTCAAGGGTAGCATAGCTTTGAGCGATAGCTTAAATTGAGAAGAGGCTCGAGTACTTTTTCGTTACAAAATTTCAAGGTTTTATGACGCTCCAGTAAAAAGTTACAAGCATTTGTAAGTTGCAAACTTTGATACGTGTAGGACGGACCGTATAGAAGTTAGGGCCATTTGAAGTTTTATCATTGTTCGATTTGGGACTCAAGGGTAGCATAGCTTTGTGCGATAGCTTAAATTGACAAGAAACTCGAGTTCTTTATTGTTACAAAATTTCAAGGTTTTATGACGCTCCAGTAAAAGTTACAAGAATTTGTATGTTGCAAACTTTGATAGGTGTAGGACGTACCGTATAGAAGTTAGGGCCATTTTAAATTTTATCAGTGGTTGATTTGGGACTCAAGGATAGCATAGCTTTGAGCGATAGCTTAAATTGACAAGAGGCTCGAGTACTTTATTGTTACAAAATTTCAAGATTTTATGACGCTCCAGTAAAAAGTTACTAGCATTTGTATGTTGCAAACTTTGATAGGTGTAGGACGTACCGTATAGAAGTTAGGGCCATTTGAAATTTGAGCAGTGTTTGATTTGGGACTCAAGGGTAGCATCGCTTTTTGCGATAGCTTAAATTGACAAGAGGCTCGAGTACTTTATTGTTACAAAATTTCAAGGTTTTATGACGCTCGAGTAAAAAGTTACTAGCATTTGTATGTTGCAAACTTTGATAAGTGTAGGACGTACCGTATAAACGTTAGGGCCATTTGAAGTTTTATCAGTGTTTGATTTGGGACTCAAGGGTAGCATAGCTTTGTGCGATAGCTTAATTTGACAAGAAACTCGAGTTCTTTATTGTTACAAAATTTCAAGGTTTTATGACGCTCCAGTAAAAGTTACAAGAATTTGTATGTTGCAAACTTTGATAGATGTAGGACGTACTGTATAGAAGTTAGGGCCATTTGAAGTTTTATTAGTGTTTGATTTGGGACTCAAGGGTAGCATAGCTTTGAGCGATAGCTTAAATTGACAAGATGCTCGAGTACTTTATTGTTACAAAATTTCAAGATGTTATGACGCTCCAGTAAAAAGTTACAAGCATTTGTAAGTTGCAAACTTTGATAGGTGTAGGACGGACCGTATAGAAGTTAGGGCCATTTGAAGTTTTATCATTGTTCGATTTGGGACTCAAGAGTAGCATAGCTTTGTGCGATAGCTTAAATTGACAAGAAACTCGAGTACTTTATTGTTACAAAATTTCAAGGTTTTATGACGCTCCAGTAAAAAGATACAAGCATTTGTATGTTGCAAACTTTGATAGGTGTAGGACGTACCGTATAGAAGTTACGTCCATTTGAAGTTTTATCAGTGTTTGATTTGGGACGCAAGGGTAGCATAGCTTTCAGCGATAGCTTAAATTGACAAGAAGCTCGAGTACTTTATTGTTACAAAATTTCAAGGTTTTATGACGCTCCAGTAAAAGTTACAAGCATTTGTATGTTGCAAACTTTGATAGGTGTAGGACGTACCGTAGAGAAGTTAGGGCCATTTGAAGTTTTATCAGTGTTTGATTTGGGACGCAAGGGTAGCATAGCTCTAAGCGATAGGTTAAATTGACAAGAGGCTCGAGGTCTTTATTGTTACAAAATTTCAAGGTTTTATAACGCGCCAGTAAAAAGTTACAAGCATTTGTATGTTGCAAACTTTGATAGCTGTAGGACGTACCGTATAGAAGTTACGGCCATTTGAAGTTTTATCAGTGTTTGATTTGGGACGCAAGGGTAGCATAGCTTTGAGCGATAGCTTAAATTGACAAGAGGCTTGAGTACTTTATTGTTACAAAATTTCAAGATTTTATGACGCTCCAGTAAAAAGTTACTAGCATTTGTATGTTGCAAACTTTGATAGGTGTAGGACGTACCGTATAAACGTTAGGGCCATTTGAAGTTTTATCAGTGTTTGATTTGGGACTCAAGGGTAGCATAGCTTTAAACGATAGATTAAATTGACAAGAAGCTCGAGTACTTTATTGTTACAAAATCTCAAGGTTTTATGACGCTCCAGTAAAAAGATACAAGCATTTGTATGTTGCAAACTTTGATAGGTGTAGGACGAACTGTATAGAAGTTAGGGCCATTTGAAGTTTTATCAGTGTTTGATTTGGGATTCAAGGGTAGCATAGCTTTGAGCGATAGCTTAAATTGAGAAGAGGCTCGAGTACTTTTTCGTTACAAAATTTCAAGGTTTTATGACGCTCCAGTAAAAAGTTACATGCATTTGTAAGTTGCAAACTTTGATAGGTGTAGGACGGACCGTATAGAAGTTAGGGCCATTTGAAGTTTTATCATTGTTCGATTTGGGACTCAAGGGTAGCATAGCTTTGTGCGATAGCTTAAATTGACAAGAAACTCGAGTACTTTATTGTTACAAAATTTCAAGGTTTTATGACGCTCCAGTAAAAGTTACAAGAATTTGTATGTTGCAAACTTTGATAGGTGTAGGACGTACCGTATAGAAGTTAGGGCCATTTTAAATTTTATCAGTGGTTGATTTGGGACTCATAGCTTTGAGCGATAGCTTAAATTGACAAGAGGCTCGAGTACTTTATTGTTACAAAATTTCAAGATGTTATGACGCTCCAGTATAAAGTTACTAGCATTTGTATGTTGCAAACTTTGATAGGTGTAGGACGTACCGTATAGAAGTTAGGACCATTTGAAATTTGAGCAGTGTTTGATTTGGGACTCAAGGGTAGCATAGCTTTGTGCGATAGCTTAAATTGACAAGAGGCTCGAGTACTTTATTGTTACAAAATTTCAAGGTTTTATGACGCTCGAGTAAAAAGTTACAAGCATTTGTATGTTGCAAACTTTGATAGGTGTAGGACGTACCGTATAGAAGTTACGGCCATTTGAAGTTTTCTCAGTGTTTGATTTGGGACGCAAGGGTAGCATAGCTTTGAGCGATCGCTTAAATTGACAAGATGCTTGAGTACTTTATTGTTACAAAATTTCAAGATGTTATGACGCTCCAGTAAAAAGTTACTAGCATTTGTATGTCGCAAACTTTAATAGGTGTAGGACGTACCGTATAGAAGTTAGGGCCATTTGAAATTTGAGCAGTGTTTGATTTGGGACTCAAGGGTAGCATAGCTTTTTGCGATAGCTTAAATTGACAAGAGGCTCGAGTACTTTATTGTTACAAAATTTCAAGGTTTTATGACGCTCGAGTAAAAAGTTACAAGCATTTGTATGTTGCAAACTTTGATAGGTGTAGGACGTACCGTATAGAAGTTACGGCCATTTGAAGTTTTATCAGTGTTTGATTTGGGACGCAAGGGTAGCATAGCTTTGAGCGATAGGTTAAATTGACAAGAGGCTCGAGGTCTTTGTTGTTACAAAATTTCAAGGTTTTATAGCGCTCCAGTAAAAAGTTACAAGCATTTGTATGTTACATACTTTGATAGCTGTAGGACGTACCGTATAGAAGTTAGGGCCATTTGAAATTTTATCAGTGTTTGATTTGGTACTCAAGGGTCGCATAGCTTTGAGCGATAGCTTAAATTGACAAGAGGCTCGAGTACTTTATTGTTACACAATTTCAAGATTTTATGACGCTCCAGTAAAAAGTTACTAGCATTTGTATGTTGCAAACTATGATAGGTGTAGGACGTACCGTATAAACGATAGGGCCATTTGAAGTTTTATCAGTGTTTGATTTGGGACTCAAGGGTAGCATAGCTTTGAGTGATAGCTTAAATTGACAAGAAGCTCGAGTACTTTATTGTTACAAAATCTCAAGGTTTTATGACGCTCCAGTAAAAAGATACAAGCATTTGTATGTTGCAAACTTTGATAGGTGTAGGACGTACTGTATAGAAGTTAGGGCCATTTGAAGTTTTATCAGTGTTTGATTTGGGACTCAAGGGTAGCATAGCTTTGAGCGATAGCTTAAATTGAGAAGAGGCTCGAATACTTTATCGTTACAAAATTTCAAGGTTTTATGACGCTCCAGTAAAAAGTTACAAGCATTTGTAAGTTGCAAACTTTGATAGGTGTAGGACGGACCGTATAGAAGTTAGGGCCATTTGAAGTTTTATCATTTTTCGATTTGGGACTCAAGGGTAGCATAGCTTTGAGCGATAGGTTAAATTGACAAGAGGCTCGAGGTCTTTATTGTTACAAAATTTCAAGGTTTTATAACGCTCCAGTAAAAAGTTACAACCATTTGTATGTTGCAAACTTTGATAGCTGTATGACGTACCGTATAGAAGTAAGGGCCATTTGAAGTTTTATCAGTGTTTGATTTGGGACTCAAGGGTAGCATAGCTTTGAGCGATAGCTTAAATTGACAAGAGGCTCGAGTACTTTATTGTTACAAAATTTCAAGGTTTTATGACACTCCAGTAAAAAGTTACAAGCATTTGTATGTTTCCAACTTTGATAGGTGTAGGACGTACCGTATAGAAGTTAGGGCCATTTGAAGTTTTATAAGTGTTTGATTTGAGACTCAAGGTTAGCATAGCTTTGAGCGATAGGTTAAATTGACAAGAGGCTCGAGGTCTTTATTGTTACAAAATTTCAAGGTTTTATAACGCTCCAGTAAAAAGTTACAAGCATTTGTATGTTGCAAACTTTGATAGCTGTAGGACGTACCGTATAGAAGTTAGGGCCATTTGAAATTTTATCAGTGTTTGATTTGGGACTCAAGGGTAGCATAGCTTTGAGCGATAGCTTAAATTGGCAAGAGGCTCGAGTACTTTATTGTTACAAAATTTCAAGGTTTTATGACGCTCCAATAAAAAGTTACAAGCATTTGTATGTTGCAAACTTTGATAGGTTTAGGACGTACCGTATAGAAGTGAGGGCCATTTGAAGTTTTATCAGTGTTTGATTTGGGACTCAAGGGTAGCAAAGCTTTGAGCGATAGCTTAAATTGACAAGAGGCTCGAGTACTTTATTGTTACAAAATTTCAAGGTTTGATGACGCTTCAGTAAAAAGTTACAAGCATTTGTATGTTGCAAACTTTGATAGGTGTAGGACGTACCGTATAGAAGTTAGGGCCATTTGAAGTTTTATCAGTGTTTGATTTGGGACTCAAAGCTGAGCTTTGAGCGATAGCTTAAATTGACAAGAGGCTCGAGTACTTTATTGTTACAAAATTTCAAGGTTTTATGACGCTTCAGTAAAAAGTTACAAGCATTTGTATGCTGCAAACTTTGATAGGAGTAGGACTTACTGTATGGAAGTTAGGGCCATTTGAACTTTTATCAGTGTTTGATTTGGGACTCAACGGTAGCATAGCTTTGAGCGATAGCTTAAATTGACAAGAGGCTCGAGTACTTTATTGTTACAAAATTTCAAGGTTTTATGATGCTCCAGTAAACAGTTACAAGCATTTGTATGTTGCCAACTTTGATATGTGTAGGACGTACCGTATAGAAGTTAGGGCCATTTGAAGTTTTATCATTGTTCGATTTGGGACTCAAGGGTAGCATAGCTTTGAGCGATAGCTTAAATTGACAAGAGGCTCGAGTACTTTATTGTTACAAAATTTCAAGGTTTTCTGACGATCCAGTAAAAAGTTACAAGCATTTGTACGTTACATACTTTGATAGGTGTAGGACGTACCGTATAGAAATTAGGGCCATTTGAAGTTTTATCAGTGTTTGATTTGGGACTCAAGGGTAGCATAGCTTTGAGCGATAGCTTAAATTGAGAAGAGGCTCGAGTACTTTATTTTTACAAAATTTCAAGGTTTTATGACGCTCCAGTAAAAAGATACAAGCATTTGTATGTTGCAAACTTTGATAGGTGTAGGACGTACTGTATAGAAGTTAGGGCCATTTAAAGCTTTATCGGTGTTTGATTTGGGAGTCAACGGTAGCATAGCTTTGAGCGATAGCTTAAATTGACAAGAGGCTCGAGTACTTTATTGTTACAAAATTTCAAGGTTTTATGACGCTCCAGTAAAAAGTTACAAGAATTTGTATGTTACATACTTTGATAGGTGTAGGACGTACCGTATAGAAATTAGGGCCATTTGAAGTTTTATCAGTGTTTGATTTGGGACTCAAGGGTAGCATAGCTTTGAGCGATAGCTTAAATTGAGAAGAGGCTCGAGTATTTTATTATTACAAAATTTCAAGGTTTTATGACGCTCCAGTAAAAAGTTACAAGCATTTGTATGTTGCAAACTTTGATAGGTGTAGGACGTACCGTATAGAAGTTAGGGCCATTTGAAGTTTTATCAGAGTTTGATTTGGCACGCAAGGGTAGCATAGCTTTGAGCGATAGCTTAAATTGACAAGAGGCTCGAGGTCTTTATTGTTACAAAATTTCAAGGTTTTATAACACTCCAGTAAAAAGTTACAAGCATTTGTATGTTGCAAACTTTGATAGCTGTAGGACGTACCGTATAGAAGTTACGGCCATTTGAAGTATTATCAGTGTTTGATTTGGGACGTAAGGGTAGCATAGCTTTGAGCGATAGCTTAAATAGACAAGAGGCTCGAGTACTTTATTGTTACAAAATTTCAAGATTTTATGACGCTCCAGTAAAAAGTTACTAGCATTTGTATGTTGCAAACTTGATAGGTGTAGGACGTACCGTATAAACGTTAGGGCCATTTGAAGTTTTATCAGTGTTTGATTTGGGACTCAAGGGTAGCATAGCTTTGAGCGATAGCTTAAATTGACAAGAAGCTCGAGTACTTTATTGTTACAAAATCTCAAGGTTTTATGACGCTCCAGTAAAAAGATACAAGCATTTGTATGTTGCAAACTTTGATAGGTGTAGGACGTACTGTATAGAAGTTAGGGCCATTTGAAATTTTATCAGTGTTTGATTTGGGACTCAAGGGTAGCATAGCTTTGAGCGATAGCTTAAATTGAGAAGAGGCTCGAGTACTTTATCGTTACAAAATTTCAAGGTTTTATGACGCTCTAGTAAAAAGTTACAAGCATTTGTAAGTTGCAAACTTTGATAGGTGTAGGACGTACCGTATAGAAGTTAGGGCCGTTTGAAGTTTTAGCATTGTTCGATTTGGGACTCAAGGGTAGCAATGCTTTGAGCGATAGGTTAAATTGACAAGAGGCTCGAGGTCTTTATTGTTACAAAATTTCAAGGTTTTATAACGCTCCAGTAAAAAGTTACAACCATTTGTATGTTGCAAACTTTGATAGCTGTAGGACGTACCGTATAGAAGTTAGGGCCATTTGAAATTTTATCAGTGTTTGATTGGGGACTCAAGGGTAGCATAGCTTTGAGCGATAACTTAAACTGACAAGAGGCTCGAGTACTTTATTGTTACAAAATTGCAAGGTTTTATGATGCTCCAGTAAAAAGTTACCAGCATTTGTATTTTGCCAACTTTTATAGGTGTAGGACGTACCGTGTAGAAGTTAGGGCTATTTGAAGTTTTATAAGTGTTTGATTTGGGACTCAAGGTTAGCATAGCTTTGAGCGATAGCTTAAATTGACAAGAGGCTCGAGTACTTTATTGTTACAAAATTTCAAGGTTTTATGACGCTCCAGTAAAAAGTTACAAGCATTTGTATGTTACATACTTTGATAGGTGTAGGACGTACCGTATAGAAATTAGGGCCATTTGAAGTTTTATCAGTGTTTGATTTGGGACTCAAGGGTAGCATAGCTTTGAGCGATAGCTTAAATTGAGAAGAGGCTCGAGTACTTTATTGTTACAAAATTTCAAGGTTTTTTGACGCTCCAGTAAAAAGTAACAAGCATTTGTATGTTCCAAACTTTGATAGGTGTAGGACGTACCGTATAGAAGTAAGGGCCATGTGAAGTTTTATCCATGTTGGATCTGGGACTCAAGGTTAGCATAGCTTTGAGCGATAGCTTAAATTGACAAGAGGCTCGAGTACTTTATTGTTACAAAATTTCAAGGTTTTATGACGCTCGAGTAAAAAGTTACAAGCATTTGTATGTTGCAAACTTTGATAGGTGTAGGACGTACCGTATAGAAGTTACGGCCATTTGAAGTTTTATCAGTGTTTGATTTGGGACGCAAGGGTAGCATAGCTTTGAGCGATAGGTTAAATTGACAAGAGGCTCGAGGTCTTTATTGTTACAAAATTTCAAGGTTTTATAACGCTCCAGTAAAAAGTTACAAGCATTTGTATGTTGCAAACTTTGATAGGTGTAGGACGTACCGTATAGAAGTTACGGCCATTTGAAGTTTTATCAGTGTTTGATTTGGGACTCAAGGGTAGCATAGCTTTGAGCGATAGCTTAAATTGGCAAGAGGCTAGAGTACTTTATTGTTACAAAATTTCAAGGTTTTATGACGCTCCAATAAAAAGTTACAAGCATTTGTATGTTGCAAACTTTGATAGGTTTAGGACGTACCGTATAGAAGTGAGGCCCATTTGAAGTTTTATCAGTGTTTGATTTGGGACTCAAGGGTAGCAAAGCTTTGAGCGATAGCTTAAATTGACAAGAGGCTCGAGTACTTTATTGTTACAAAATTTCAAGGTTTGATGACGCTTCAGTAAAAAGTTACAAGCATTTGTATGTTGCAAACTTTGATAGGTGTAGGACGTACCGTATAGAAGTTAGGGCCATTTGAAGTTTTATCAGTGTTTGATTTGGGACTCAAAGCTGAGCTTTGAGCGATAGCTTAAATTGACAAGAGGCTCGAGTACTTTCTTGTTACAAAATTTCAAGGTTTTATGACGCTCCAGTAAAAAGTTACTAGCATTTGTATGTTGCAAACTTTGATAGGTGTAGGACGTACCGTATAAACGTTAGGGCCATTTGAAGTTTTATCAGTGTTTGATTTGGGACTCAAGGGTAGTATAGCTTTGAGCCATAGCTTAAATTGACAAGAGGCTCGAGTACTTTCTTGTTACAAAATTTCAAGGTTTTATGACGCTCGAGTAAAAAGTTACAAGCATTTGTATGTTGCAAACTTTGATAGGTGTAGGACGTACCGTATAGAAGTTAGGGCCATTTGAAGTTTTATCAGTGTTTGATTTGGCACGCAAGGGTAGCATAGCTTTGAGCGATAGGTTAAATTGACAAGAGGCTGGAGGTCTTTATTGTTACAAAATTTCAAGGTTTTATAACGCTCTAGTAAAAAGTTACAAGCATTTGTTTGTTGCAAACTTTGATAGCTGTAGGACGTATCGTATAGAAGTTACGGCCATTTGAAGTATTATCAGTGTTTGATTTGGGACGCAAGGGTAGCATAGCTTTGAGCGATAGCTTAAATTGACAAGAGGCTCGAGTACTTTATTTTTACAAAATTTCAAGATTTTATGACGCTCCAGTAAAAAGTTACTAGCATTTGTATGTTGCAAACTTTGATAGGTGTAGGACGTACCGTATAAACGTTAGGGCCATTTGAAGTTTTATCAGTGTTTGATTTGGGACTCAAGGGTAGCATAGCTTTGAGCGATAGCTTAAATTGACAAGAAGCTCGAGTACTTTATTGTTACAAAATCTCAAGGTTTTATGACGCTCCAGTAAAAAGATACAAGCATTTGTATGTTGCAAACTTTGATGGGTGTAGGACGTACTGTATAGAAGTTAGGGCCATTTGAAGTTTTATCAGTGTTTGATTTGGGACTCAAGGGTAGCATAGCTTTGAGCGATAGCTTAAATTGAGAAGAGGCTCGAGTACTTTATCGTTACAAAATTTCAAGGTTTTATGACGCTCCAGTAAAAAGATACAAGCATTTGTATGTTGCAAACTTTGATGGGAGTAGGACGTACTGTATAGAAGTTAGGGCCATTTGAAGTTTTATCAGTGTTTGATTTGGGACTCAAGGGTAGCATAGCTTTGAGCGATAGCTTAAATTGACAAGAGGCTCGAGTACTTTATTGTTACAAAATTGCAAGGTTTTATGATGCTCCAGTAAAAAGTTACAAGCATTTGTATGTTGCCAACTTTGATAGGTGTAGGACGTACCGTAGAGAAGTTAGGGCTATTTGAAGTTTTATAAGTGTTTGATTTGGGACTCAAGGTTAGCATAGCTTTGAGCGATAGCTTAAATTGACAAGAGGCTCGAGTACTTTATTGTTACAAAATTTCAGGGTTTTATGACGCTCCAGTAAAAAGTTACAAGCATTTGTATGTTACATACTTTGATAGGTGTAGGACGTACTGTATAGAAGTAAGGGCCATTTTAAATTTTATCAGTGTTTGATTTGGGACTCAAGGGTAGCATAGCTTTGAGCGATAGATTAAATTGACAAGAGGCCCGAGTACTTTATTGTTAAAAAATTTCAAGATTTTATGACGCTCCAGTAAAAAGTTACTAGCATTTGTATGTTGCAAATTTTGATAGGTGTAGGACGTACCGTATAGAAGTTAGGGCCATTTGAAATTTGAGCAGTGTTTGATGTGGGACTCAAGGGTAGCATAGCTTTGAGCGATAGGTTAAATTGACAAGAGGCTCGAGGTCTTTATTGTTACAAAATTTCAAGGTTTTATAACGCTCCAGTAAAAAGTTACAACCATTTGTATGTTGCAAACTTTGATAGCTGTAGGACGTACCGTATAGAAGTTAGGGCCATTTGAAATTTTATCAGTGTTTGATTGGGGACTCAAGGGTAGCATAGCTTTGAGCAAAAATTAAATTGACAAGAGGCTCGAGTACTTTATTGTTACAAAATTGCAAGGTCTTATGATGCTCCAGTAAAAAGTTACAAGCATTTGTATGTTGCCAACTTTGATAGGTGTAGGACGTACCGTATATAAGTTAGGGCTATTTGAAGTTTTATAAGTGTTTGATTTGGGACTCAAGGTTAGCATAGCTTTGAGCGATAGCTTAAATTGACAAGAGGCTCGAGTACTTTATTGTTACAAAATTTCAAGGTTTTATGACGCTCCAGTAAAAAGTTACAAGCATTTGTATGTTACATACTTTGATAGGTGTAGGACGTACCGTATAGAAATTAGGGCCATTTGAAGTTTTATCAGTGTTTGATTTGGGACTCAAGGGTAGCATAGCTTTGAGCGATAGCTTAAATTGAGAAGAGGCTCGAGTACTTTATTGTTACAAAATTTCAAGGTTTTTTGACGCTCCAGTAAAAAGTAACAAGCATTTGTATGTTCCAAACTTTGATAGGTGTAGGACGTACCGTATAGAAGTAAGGGCCATTTGAAGTTTTATCCATGTTGGATCTGGGACTCAAGGGTAGCATAGCTTTCAGCGATAGTTTAAATTGACAAGAAGCTCGAGTACTTTATTGTTACAAAATTTCAAGGTTTTATGACGCTCCAGTAAAAGTTGCAAGCATTTGTATGTTGCAAACTTTGATAGGTGTAGGACGTACCGTATAGAAGTTAGGGCCATTTGAAGTTTTATCAGTTTTTGATTTGGGACTCAAGGGTAGCAAAGCTTTGAGCGATAGCTTAAATTGAGAAGAGGCTCGAGTACTTTATTGTTACAAAATTTCAAGGTTTTATGACGCTCCAGTAAAAAGTTACAAGCATTTGTAAGTTGCAAACTTTGAGAGGAGTAGGACATACCGTATAGAAGTTAGGGCCATTTGAAGTTTTATCAGTTTTTGATTTGGGACTCAAGGGTAGCAAAGCTTTGAGCGATAGCTTAAATTGACAAGAGGCTCGAGTACTTTATTGTTACAAAATTTCAAGGTTTTATGACGCTTCAGTAAAAAGTTACAAGCATTTGCATGCTGCAAACTTTGATAGGTGTAGGACGTACCGTATAGAAGTTAGGGCCATTTGAAGTTTTATCAGTTTTTGATTTGGGACTCAAGGGTAGCAAAGCTTTGAGCGATAGCTTAAATTGAGAAGAGGCTCGAGTACTTTATTGTTACAAAATTTCAAGGTTTTATGACGCTCCAGTAAAAAGTTACAAGCATTTGTAAGTTGCAAACTTTGAGAGGAGTAGGACGTACCGTATAAAAGTTAGGGCCATTTGAAGTTTTATCATTGTTCGATTTGGGACTCAAGGGTAGCATAGCTTTGAGCGATAGGTTAAATTGACAAGAGGCTCGAGGTCTTTATTATTTACAAAATTTCAAGGTTTTATAACGCTCCAGTAAAAAGTCACAAGCATTTGTATGCTGCAAACTTTGATAGGTGTAGGACTTACCGTATAGAAGTTAGGGCCATTTGAAATTTGAGCAGTATTTGATTTGGGACTCAAGGGTAGCATAGCTTTGTGCGATTGCTTCAATTGACAAGAGGCTCGAGTACTTTATTGTTACAAAATTTCAAGGTTTTATGACGCTCGAGTAAAAAGTTACAAGCATTTGTATGTTGCAAACTTTGATAGGTGTAGGACGTACCGTATAGAAGTTAGGGCCATTTGAAGTTTTATCAGTGTTTGATTTGGGACGCAAGGGTAGCATAGCTTTCAGCGATAGCTTAAATTGACAAGAAGCTCGAGTACTTTATTTTTACAAAATTTCAAGGTTTTATGACGCTCCAGTAAAAAGATACAAGCATTTGTATGTTGCAAACTTTGATAGGTGTAGGACGTACTGTATAGAAGTTAGGGCCATTTGAAGTTTTATTAGTGTTTGATTTGGGACTCAAGGGTAGCATAGCTTTGAGCGATAGCTTAAATTGACAAGAGGCTCGAGTACTTTATTGTTACAAAATTTCAAGATTTTATGACGCTCCAGTAAAAAGTTACTAGCATTTGTATGTTGCAAACTTTGATAGGTGTAGGACGTACCGTATAGAAGTTAGTGCCATTTGAAATTTGAGCAGTGTTTGATTTGGGACTCAAGGGTAGCATAGCTTTGTGCGATTGCTTAAATTGACAAGATGCTCGAGTACTTTATTGTTACAAAATTTCAAGGTTTTATGACGCTCGAGTAAAAAGTTACAAGCATTTGTATGTTGCAAACTTTGATAGGTGTAGGACGTACCGTATAGAAGTTACGGCCATTTGAAGTTTTATCAGTGTTTGATTTGGGACGCAAGGGTAGCATAGCTTTGAGCGATAGGTTAAATTGACAAGAGGCTCGAGGTCTTTATTGTTACAAAATTTCAAGGTTTTATAACGCTCCAGTAAAAAGTTACAAGCATTTGTATGTTGCAAACTTTGATAGCTGTAGGACGTACCGTATAGAAGTTAGGGCCATTTGAAATTTTATCAGTGTTTGATTTGGGACTCAAGGGTAGCATAGCTTTGAGCGATAGCTTAAATTGGCAAGAGGCTCGAGTACTTAATTGTTACAAAATTTCAAGGTTTTATGACGCTCCAATAAAAAGTTACAAGCATTTGTATGTTGCAAACTTTGATAGGTTTAGGACGTACCGTATAGAAGTGAGGGCCATTTGAAGTTTTATCAGTGTTTGATTTGGGACTCAAGGGTAGCAAAGCTTTGAGCGATAGCTTAAATTGACAAGAGGCTCGAGTACTTTATTGTTACAAAATTTCAAGGTTTGATGACGCTTCAGTAAAAAGTTACAAGCATTTGTATGTTGCAAACTTTGATAGGTGTAGGACGTACCGTATAGAAGTTAGGGCCATTTGAAGTTTTATCAGTGTTTGATTTGGGACTCAAAGCTGAGCCTTGAGCGATAGCTTAAATTGACAAGAGGCTCGAGTACTTTATTGTTACAAAATTTCAAGGTTTTATGACGCTTCAGTAAAAAGTTACAAGCATTTGTATGCTGCAAACTTTGATAGGAGTAGGACTTACTGTATGGAAGTTAGGGCCATTTGAACTTTTATCAGTGTTTGATTTGGGACTCAACGGTAGCATAGCTTTGAGCGATAGCTTAAATTGACAAGAGGCTCGAGTACTTTATTGTTACAAAATGTCAAGGTTTTATGACGCTCCAGTAAACAGTTACAAGCATTTGTATGTTGCCAACTTTGATATGTGTAGGACGTACCGTATAGAAGTTAGGGCTATTTGAAGTTTTATAAATGTTTGATTTGGGACTCAAGGTTAGCATAGCTTTCAGCGATAGCTTAAATTGCCAAGAGGCTCGAGTACTTTATTGTTACAAAATTTCAAGGTTTTATGACGCTCCAGTAAAAAGTTACAAGCATTTGGATGTTACATACTTTGATATGTGTAGCACGTACCGTATAGAAGTTAGGGCCATTTGAAATTTGAGCAGTGTTTGATGTGGGACTCAAGGGTAGCATAGCTTTGTGCGATAGCTTAAATTGACAAGAGGCTCGAGTACTTTATTGTTACAAAATTTCAAGGTTTTATGACGCTCGAGTAAAAAGTTACAAGCATTTGTATGTTGCAAACTTTGATAGGTGTAGGACGTACCGTATAGAAGTTAGGGCCATTTGAAGTTTTATCAGAGTTTGATTTGGCACGCAAGGGTAGCATAGCTTTGAGCGATAGGTTAAATTGACAAGAGGCTCGAGGTCTTTATTGTTACAAAATTTCAAGGTTTTATAACACTCCATTAAAAAGTTACAAGCATTTGTATGTTGCAAACTTTGATAGCTGTAGGACGTACCGTATAGAAGTTACGGCCATTTGAAGTATTATCAGTGTTTGATTTGGGACGCAAGGGTAGCATAGCTTTGAGCGATAGCTTAAATTGACAAGAGGCTCGAGTACTTTATTGTTACAAAATTTCAAGATTTTATGACGCTCCAGTAAAAAGTTACTAGCATAGTATGTTGCAAACTTTGATAGGTGTAGGACGTACCGTATAAACGTTAGGGCCAATTGAAGTTTTATCAGTGTTTGATTTGGGACTCAAGGGTAGCATAGCTTTGAGCGATAGCTTAAATTGAGAAGAGGCTCGAGTACTTTATCGTTACAAAATTTCAAGGTTTTATGACGCTCCAGTAAAAAGTTACAAGCATTTGTAAGTTGCAAACTTTGATAGGTGTAGGACGTACCGTATAGAAGTTAGGGCCGTTTGAAGTTTTAGCATTGTTCGATTTGGGACTCAAGGGTAGCATAGCTTTGAGCGATAGGTTAAATTGACAAGAGGCTCGAGGTCTTTATTGTTACAAAATTTAAAGGTTTTATAACGCTCCAGTAAAAAGTTACAACCATTTGTATGTTGCAAACTTTGATAGCTGTAGGACGTACCGTATAGAAGGGCCATTTGAAATTTTATCAGTGTTTGATTGGGGACTCAAGGGTAGCATAGCTTTGAGCGATAGCTTAAACTGACAAGAGGCTCGAGTACTTTATTGTTACAAAATTGCAAGGTTTTATGATGCTCCAGTAAAAAGTTACAAGCATTTGTATGTTGCCAACTTTGATAGGTGTAGGACGTACCGTATAGAAGTTAGGGCTATTTGAAGTTTTATAAGTGTTTGATTTGGGACTCAAGGTTAGCATAGCTTTGAGCGATAGCTTAAATTGACAAGAGGCTCGAGTACTTTATTGTTACAAAATTTCAAGGTTTTATGACGCTCCAGTAAAAAGTTACAAGCATTTGTATGTTACATACTTTGATAGGTGTAGGACGTACCGTATAGAAATTAGGGCCATTTGAAGTTTTATCAGTGTTTGATTTGGGACTCAAGGGTAGTATAGCTTTGAGCGATAGCTTAAATTGAGAAGAGGCTCGAGTACTTTATTGTTACAAAATTTCAAGGTTTTTTGACGCTCCAGTAAAAAGTAACAAGCATTTGTATGTTCCAAACTTTGATAGGTGTAGGACGTACCGTATAGAAGTAAGGGCCATTTGAAGTTTTATCCATGTTGGATCTGGGACTCAAGGGTAGCATAGCTTTCAGCGATAGCATAAATTGACAGGAAGCTCGAGTACTTTATTGTTACAAAATTTCAAGGTTTTATGACGCTCCAGTAAAAGTTACAAGCATTTGTATGTTGCAAACTTTGATAGGTGTAGGACGTAACGTATAGAAGTTAGGGCCATTTTAAATTTTATCAGTGTTTGATTTGGGACTCAAGGGTAGCATAGCTTTGAGCGATAGCTTAAATTGACAAGAGGCTCGAGTACTTTATTGTTACAAAATTTCAAGATTTTATGACGCTCCAGTAAAAAGTTACTAGCATTTGTATGTTGCAAACTTTGATAGGTGTAGGACATACCGTATAGAAGTTAGGGCCATTTGAAATTTGAGCAGTGTTTGATTTGGGACTCAAGGGTAGCATAGCTTTGTGCGATAGCTTAAATTGACAAGAGGCTAGAGTACTTTATTGTTACAAAATTGCAAGGTTTTATGACGCTCGAGTAAAAAGTTACAAGTATTTGTATGTTGCAAACTTTGATAGGTGTAGGACGTACCGTATAGAAGTTACGGTCATTTGAAGTTTTATCAGTGTTTGATTTGGGACGCAAGGGTAGCATAGCTTTCAGCGATAGCTTAAATTGACAAGAAGCTCGAGTACTTTATTTTTACAAAATTTCAAGGTTTTATGACGCTCCAGTAAAAAGATACAAGCATTTGTATGTTGCAAACTTTGATAGGTGTAGGACGTACTGTATAGAAGTTAGGGCCATTTGAAGTTTTATTAGTGTTTGATTTGGGACTCAAGGGTAGCATAGCTTTGAGCGATAGCTTAAATTGACAAGAGGCTCGAGTACTTTATTGTTACAAAATTTCAAGATTTTATGACGCTCCAGTAAAAAGTAACAAGCATTTGTATGTTCCAAACTTTGATAGGTGTAGGACGTACCGTATAGAAGTAAGGGCCATTTGAAGTTTTATCCATGTTGGATCTGGGACTCAAGGGTAGCATAGCTTTCAGCGATAGCATAAATTGACAGGAAGCTCGAGTACTTTATTGTTACAAAATTTCAAGGTTTTATGACGCTCCAGTAAAAGTTACAAGCATTTGTATGTTGCAAACTTTGATAGGTGTAGGACGTAACGTATAGAAGTTAGGGCCATTTTAAATTTTATCAGTGTTTGATTTGGGACTCAAGGGTAGCATAGCTTTGAGCGATAGCTTAAATTGACAAGAGGCTCGAGTACTTTATTGTTACAAAATTTCAAGGTTTTATGACGCTCGAGTAAAAAGTTACAAGCATTTGTATGTTGCAAACTTTGATAGGTGTAGGACGTACCGTATAGAAGTTACGGCCATTTGAAGTTTTATCAGTGTTTGATTTGGGACGCAAGGGTAGCATAGCTTTGAGCGATAGGTTAAATTGACAAGAGGCTCGAGGTCTTTATTGTTACAAAATTTCAAGGTTTTATAATACTCCAGTAAAAAGTTACAAGCATTTGTATGTTGCAAACTTTGATAGCTGTAGGACGTACCTTATAGAAGTTAGGGCCATTTGAAATTTTATCAGTGTTTGATTTGGGACTCAAGGGTAGCATAGCTTTGAGCGATAGCTTAAATTGGCAAGAGGCTCGAGTACTTTATTGTTACAAAATTTCAAGGTTTGATGACGCTTCAGTAAAAAGTTACAAGCATTTGTATGTTGCAAACTTTGATAGGTGTAGGACGTACCGTATAGACGTTAGGGCCATTTGAAGTTTTATCAGTGTTTGATTTGGAACTCAAAGCTGAGCTTTGAGCGATAGCTTAAATTGACAAGAGGCTCGAGTACTTTATTGTTACAAAATTTCAAGGTTTTATGACGCTTCAGTAAAAAGTTACAAGCATTTGTATGCTGCAAACTTTGATAGGAGTAGGACTTACTGTATGGAAGTTAGGGCCATTTGAAGTTTTATCAGTGTTTGATTTGGGACTCAACGGTAGCATAGCTTTGAGCGGTAGCTTAAATTGACAAGAGGCTCGAGTACTTTATTGTTACAAAATTTCAAGGTTTTATGACACTCCAGTAAACAGTTACAAGCATTTGTATGTTGCCAACTTTGATAGGTGTAGGACGTACCGTATAGAAGTTAGGGCCATTTGAAGTTTTATAAATGTTTGATTTGGGACTCAAGGTTAGCATAGCGTTGAGCGATAGCTTAAATTGCCAAGAGGCTCGAGTACTTTATTGTTACAAAATTTCAAGGTTTTATGACGCTCCAGTAAAAAGTTACAAGCATTTGTATGGTACATATTTTGATAGGTGTAGGACGTACCGTATAGAAATTAGGGCCATTTGAAGTTTTATCAGTGTTTGATTTGGGACTCAAGGGTAGCATAGCTTTGAGCGATAGCTTAAATTGAGAAGAGGCTCGAGTATTTTATTGTTACAAAATTTCAAGGTTTTATGACGCTCCAGTAAAAAGTTACATGCATTTGTAAGTTGCAAACTCTGATAGGTGTAGGACGTACCGTATAGAAGTTAGGGCCATTTGAAGTTTTATCATTGTTCGATTTGGGACTCAAGGGTAGCATAGCTTTGAGCGATAGCTTAAATTGACAAGAGGCTCGAGTACTTTATTGTTACAAAATTTCAAGGTTTTCTGACACTCCAGTAAAAAGTTACAAGCATTTGTATGTTACATACTTTGATAGGTGTAGGACGTACCGTATAGAAATTAGGGCCATTTGAAGTTTTATCAGTGTTTGATTTGGGACTCAAGGGTAGCATAGCTTTGAGCGATAGCTTAAATTGAGAAGAGGCTCGAGTACTTTATTTTTACAAAATTTCAAGGTTATATGACGCTCCAGTAAAAAGATACAAGCATTTGTATGTTGCAAACTTTGATAGGTGTAGGACGTACTGTATAGAAGTTAGGGCCATTTGAAGTTTTATCAGTGTTTGATTTGGGACTCAAGGGTAGCATAGCTTTGTGCGATAGCTTAAATTGACAAGAGGCTCGAGTACTTTCTTGTTACAAAATTTCAAGGTTTTATGACGCTCGAGTAAAAAGTTACAAGCATTTGTATGTTGCAAACTTTGATAGGTGTAGGACGTACCGTATAGAAGTTAGGGCCATTTGAAGTTTTATCAGTGTTTGATTTGGCACGCAAGGGTAGCATAGCTTTGAGCGATAAGTTAAATTGACAAGAGGCTCGAGGTCTTTATTGTTACAAAATTTCAAGGTTTTATAACGCTCCAGTAAAAAGTTACAAGCATTTGTTTGTTGCAAACTTTGATAGCTGTAGGACGTACCGTATAGAAGGGCCATTTGAAATTTTATCAGTGTTTGATTGGGGACTCAAGGGTAGCATAGCTTTGAGCGATAGCTTAAACTGACAAGAGGCTCGAGTACTTTATTGTTACAAAATTGCAAGGTTTTATGATGCTCCAGTAAAAAGTTACAAGCATTTGTATGTTGCCAACTTTGATAGGTGTAGGACGTACCGTATAGAAGTTAGGGCTATTTGAAGTTTTATAAGTGTTTGATTTGGGACTCAAGGTTAGCATAGCTTTGAGCGATAGCTTAAATTGACAAGAGGCTCGAGTACTTTATTGTTACAAAATTTCAAGGTTTTATGACGCTCCAGTAAAAAGTTACAAGCATTTGTATGTTACATACTTTGATAGGTGTAGGACGTACCGTATAGAAATTAGGGCCATTTGAAGTTTTATCAGTGTTTGATTTGGGACTCAAGGGTAGTATAGCTTTGAGCGATAGCTTAAATTGAGAAGAGGCTCGAGTACTTTATTGTTACAAAATTTCAAGGATTTTTGACGCTCCAGTAAAAAGTAACAAGCATTTGTATGTTCCAAACTTTGATAGGTGTAGGACGTACCGTATAGAAGTAAGGGCCATTTGAAGTTTTATCCATGTTGGATCTGGGACTCAAGGGTAGCATAGCTTTCAGCGATAGCATAAATTGACAGGAAGCTCGAGTACTTTATTGTTACAAAATTTCAAGGTTTTATGACGCTCCAGTAAAAGTTACAAGCATTTGTATGTTGCAAACTTTGATAGGTGTAGGACGTAACGTATAGAAGTTAGGGCCATTTTAAATTTTATCAGTGTTTGATTTGGGACTCAAGGGTAGCATAGCTTTGAGCGATAGCTTAAATTGACAAGAGGCTCGAGTACTTTATTGTTACAAAATTTCAAGATTTTATGACGCTCCAGTAAAAAGTTACTAGCATTTGTATGTTGCAAACTTTGATAGGTGTAGGACATACCGTATAGAAGTTAGGGCCATTTGAAATTTGAGCAGTGTTTGATTTGGGACTCAAGGGTAGCATAGCTTTGTGCGATAGCTTAAATTGACAAGAGGCTAGAGTACTTTATTGTTACAAAATTGCAAGGTTTTATGACGCTCGAGTAAAAAGTTACAAGCATTTGTATGTTGCAAACTTTGATAGGTGTAGGACGTACCGTATAGAAGTTACGGTCATTTGAAGTTTTATCAGTGTTTGATTTGGGACGCAAGGGTAGCATAGCTTTCAGCGATAGCTTAAATTGACAAGAAGCTCGAGTACTTTATTTTTACAAAATTTCAAGGTTTTATGACGCTCCAGTAAAAAGATACAAGCATTTGTATGTTGCAAACTTTGATAGGTGTAGGACGTACTGTATAGAAGTTAGGGCCATTTGAAGTTTTATTAGTGTTTGATTTGGGACTCAAGGGTAGCATAGCTTTGAGCGATAGCTTAAATTGACAAGAGGCTCGAGTACTTTATTGTTACAAAATTTCAAGATTTTATGACGCTCCAGTAAAAAGTAACAAGCATTTGTATGTTGCAAACTTTGATAGGTGTAGGACGTACCGTATAGAAGTAAGGGCCATTTGAAGTTTTATCCATGTTGGATCTGGGACTCAAGGGTAGCATAGCTTTCAGCGATAGCATAAATTGACAGGAAGCTCGAGTACTTTATTGTTACAAAATTTCAAGGTTTTATGACGCTCCAGTAAAAGTTACAAGCATTTGTATGTTGCAAACTTTGATAGGTGTAGGACGTAACGTATAGAAGTTAGGGCCATTTTAAATTTTATCAGTGTTTGATTTGGGACGCAAGGGTAGCATAGCTTTGAGCGATAGGTTAAATTGACATGACGCTCGAGTAAAAAGTTACAAGCATTTGTATGTTGCAAACTTTGATAGGTGTAGGACGTACCGTATAGAAGTTACGGCCATTTGAAGTTTTATCAGTGTTTGATTTGGGACGCAAGGGTAGCATAGCTTTGAGCGATAGGTTAAATTGACAAGAGGCTCGAGGTCTTTATTGTTACAAAATTTCAAGGTTTTATAATACTCCAGTAAAAAGTTACAAGCATTTGTATGTTGCAAACTTTGATAGCTGTAGGACGTACCTTATAGAAGTTAGGGCCATTTGAAATTTTATCAGTGTTTGATTTGGGACTCAAGGGTAGCATAGCTTTGAGCGATAGCTTAAATTGGCAAGAGGCTCGAGTACTTTATTGTTACAAAATTTCAAGGTTTGATGACGCTTCAGTAAAAAGTTACAAGCATTTGTATGTTGCAAACTTTGATAGGTGTAGGACGTACCGTATAGACGTTAGGGCCATTTGAAGTTTTATCAGTGTTTGATTTGGAACTCAAAGCTGAGCTTTGAGCGATAGCTTAAATTGACAAGAGGCTCGAGTACTTTATTGTTACAAAATTTCAAGGTTTTATGACGCTTCAGTAAAAAGTTACAAGCATTTGTATGCTGCAAACTTTGATAGGAGTAGGACTTACTGTATGGAAGTTAGGGCCATTTGAAGTTTTATCAGTGTTTGATTTGGGACTCAACGGTAGCATAGCTTTGAGCGGTAGCTTAAATTGACAAGAGGCTCGAGTACTTTATTGTTACAAAATTTCAAGGTTTTATGACACTCCAGTAAACAGTTACAAGCATTTGTATGTTGCCAACTTTGATAGGTGTAGGACGTACCGTATAGAAGTTAGGGCCATTTGAAGTTTTATAAATGTTTGATTTGGGACTCAAGGTTAGCATAGCGTTGAGCGATAGCTTAAATTGCCAAGAGGCTCGAGTACTTTATTGTTACAAAATTTCAAGGTTTTATGACGCTCCAGTAAAAAGTTACAAGCATTTGTATGGTACATATTTTGATAGGTGTAGGACGTACCGTATAGAAATTAGGGCCATTTGAAGTTTTATCAGTGTTTGATTTGGGACTCAAGGGTAGCATAGCTTTGAGCGATAGCTTAAATTGAGAAGAGGCTCGAGTATTTTATTGTTACAAAATTTCAAGGTTTTATGACGCTCCAGTAAAAAGTTACATGCATTTGTAAGTTGCAAACTCTGATAGGTGTAGGACGTACCGTATAGAAGTTAGGGCCATTTGAAGTTTTATCATTGTTCGATTTGGGACTCAAGGGTAGCATAGCTTTGAGCGATAGCTTAAATTGACAAGAGGCTCGAGTACTTTATTGTTACAAAATTTCAAGGTTTTCTGACACTCCAGTAAAAAGTTACAAGCATTTGTATGTTACATACTTTGATAGGTGTAGGACGTACCGTATAGAAATTAGGGCCATTTGAAGTTTTATCAGTGTTTGATTTGGGACTCAAGGGTAGCATAGCTTTGAGCGATAGCTTAAATTGAGAAGAGGCTCGAGTACTTTATTTTTACAAAATTTCAAGGTTATATGACGCTCCAGTAAAAAGATACAAGCATTTGTATGTTGCAAACTTTGATAGGTGTAGGACGTACTGTATAGAAGTTAGGGCCATTTGAAGTTTTATCAGTGTTTGATTTGGGACTCAAGGGTAGCATAGCTTTGTGCGATAGCTTAAATTGACAAGAGGCTCGAGTACTTTCTTGTTACAAAATTTCAAGGTTTTATGACGCTCGAGTAAAAAGTTACAAGCATTTGTATGTTGCAAACTTTGATAGGTGTAGGACGTACCGTATAGAAGTTAGGGCCATTTGAAGTTTTATCAGTGTTTGATTGGGGACTCAAGGGTAGCATAGCTTTGAGCGATAGCTTAAACTGACAAGAGGCTCGAGTACTTTATTGTTACAAAATTGCAAGGTTTTATGATGCTCCAGTAAAAAGTTACAAGCATTTGTATGTTGCCAACTTTGATAGGTGTAGGACGTACCGTATAGAAGTTAGGGCTATTTGAAGTTTTATAAGTGTTTGATTTGGGACTCAAGGGTAGCATAGCTTTGAGCGATAGCTTAAATTGACAAGAGGCTCGAGTACTTTATTGTTACAAAATTTCAAGGTTTTATGACGCTCCAGTAAAAAGTTACAAGCATTTGTATGTTACATACTTTGATAGGTGTAGGACGTACCGTATAGAAATTAGGGCCATTTGAAGTTTTATCAGTGTTTGATTTGGGACTCAAGGGTAGTATAGCTTTGAGCGATAGCTTAAATTGAGAAGAGGCTCGAGTACTTTATTGTTACAAAATTTCAAGGTTTTTTGACGCTCCAGTAAAAAGTAACAAGCATTTGTATGTTCCAAACTTTGATAGGTGTAGGACGTACCGTATAGAAGTAAGGGCCATTTGAAGTTTTATCCATGTTGGATCTGGGACTCAAGGGTAGCATAGCTTTCAGCGATAGCATAAATTGACAGGAAGCTCGAGTACTTTATTGTTACAAAATTTCAAGGTTTTATGACGCTCCAGTAAAAGTTACAAGCATTTGTATGTTGCAAACTTTGATAGGTGTAGGACGTAACGTATAGAAGTTAGGGCCATTTTAAATTTTATCAGTGTTTGATTTGGGACTCAAGGGTAGCATAGCTTTGAGCGATAGCTTAAATTGACAAGAGGCTCGAGTACTTTATTGTTACAAAATTTCAAGATTTTATGACGCTCCAGTAAAAAGTTACTAGCATTTGTATGTTGCAAACTTTGATAGGTGTAGGACATACCGTATAGAAGTTAGGGCCATTTGAAATTTGAGCAGTGTTTGATTTGGGACTCAAGGGTAGCATAGCTTTGTGCGATAGCTTAAATTGACAAGAGGCTAGAGTACTTTATTGTTACAAAATTGCAAGGTTTTATGACGCTCGAGTAAAAAGTTACAAGCATTTGTATGTTGCAAACTTTGATAGGTGTAGGACGTACCGTATAGAAGTTACGGTCATTTGAAGTTTTATCAGTGTTTGATTTGGGACGCAAGGGTAGCATAGCTTTCAGCGATAGCTTAAATTGACAAGAAGCTCGAGTACTTTATTTTTACAAAATTTCAAGGTTTTATGACGCTCCAGTAAAAAGATACAAGCATTTGTATGTTGCAAACTTTGATAGGTGTAGGACGTACTGTATAGAAGTTAGGGCCATTTGAAGTTTTATTAGTGTTTGATTTGGGACTCAAGGGTAGCATAGCTTTGAGCGATAGCTTAAATTGACAAGAGGCTCGAGTACTTTATTGTTACAAAATTTCAAGATTTTATGACGCTCCAGTAAAAAGTAACAAGCATTTGTATGTTCCAAACTTTGATAGGTGTAGGACGTACCGTATAGAAGTAAGGGCCATTTGAAGTTTTATCCATGTTGGATCTGGGACTCAAGGGTAGCATAGCTTTCAGCGATAGCATAAATTGACAGGAAGCTCGAGTACTTTATTGTTACAAAATTTCAAGGTTTTATGACGCTCCAGTAAAAGTTACAAGCATTTGTATGTTGCAAACTTTGATAGGTGTAGGACGTAACGTATAGAAGTTAGGGCCATTTTAAATTTTATCAGTGGTTGATTTGGGACTCAAGGGTAGCATAGCTTTGAGCGATAGCTTAAATTGACAAGAGGCTCGAGTACTTTATTGTTACAAAATTTCAAGGTTTTATGACGCTCGAGTAAAAAGTTACAAGCATTTGTATGTTGCAAACTTTGATAGCTGTAGGACGTACCGTATAGAAGTTACGGCCATTTGAAGTTTTATCAGTGTTTGATTTGGGACGCAAGGGTAGCATAGCTTTGAGCGATAGGTTAAATTGACAAGAGGCTCGAGGTCTTTATTGTTACAAAATTTCAAGGTTTTATAATACTCCAGTAAAAAGTTACAAGCATTTGTATGTTGCAAACTTTGATAGCTGTAGGACGTACCTTATAGAAGTTAGGGCCATTTGAAATTTTATCAGTGTTTGATTTGGGACTCAAGGGTAGCAAAGCTTTGAGCGATAGCTTAAATTGACAAGAGGCTCGAGTACTTTATTGTTACAAAATTTCAAGGTTTGATGACGCTTCAGTAAAAAGTTACAAGCATTTGTATGTTGCAAACTTTGATAGGTGTAGGACGTACCGTATAGACGTTAGGGCCATTTGAAGTTTTATCAGTGTTTGATTTGGAACTCAAAGCTGAGCTTTGAGCGATAGCTTAAATTGACAAGAGGCTCGAGTACTTTATTGTTACAAAATTTCAAGGTTTTATGACGCTTCAGTAAAAAGTTACAAGCATTTGTATGCTGCAAACTTTGATAGGAGTAGGACTTACTGTATGGAAGTTAGGGCCATTTGAAGTTTTATCAGTGTTTGATTTGGGACTCAACGGTAGCATAGCTTTGAGCGGTAGCTTAAATTGACAAGAGGCTCGAGTACTTTATTGTTACAAAATTTCAAGGTTTTATGACACTCCAGTAAACAGTTACAAGCATTTGTATGTTGCCAACTTTGATAGGTGTAGGACGTACCGTATAGAAGTTAGGGCCATTTGAAGTTTTATAAATGTTTGATTTGGGACTCAAGGTTAGCATAGCGTTGAGCGATAGCTTAAATTGCCAAGAGGCTCGAGTACTTTATTGTTACAAAATTTCAAGGTTTTATGACGCTCCAGTAAAAAGTTACAAGCATTTGTATGGTACATATTTTGATAGGTGTAGGACGTACCGTATAGAAATTAGGGCCATTTGAAGTTTTATCAGTGTTTGATTTGGGACTCAAGGGTAGCATAGCTTTGAGCGATAGCTTAAATTGAGAAGAGGCTCGAGTATTTTATTGTTACAAAATTTCAAGGTTTTATGACGCTCCAGTAAAAAGTTACATGCATTTGTAAGTTGCAAACTCTGATAGGTGTAGGACGTACCGTATAGAAGTTAGGGCCATTTGAAGTTTTATCATTGTTCGATTTGGGACTCAAGGGTAGCATAGCTTTGAGCGATAGCTTAAATTGACAAGAGGCTCGAGTACTTTATTGTTACAAAATTTCAAGGTTTTCTGACACTCCAGTAAAAAGTTACAAGCATTTGTATGTTACATACTTTGATAGGTGTAGGACGTACCGTATAGAAATTAGGGCCATTTGAAGTTTTATCAGTGTTTGATTTGGGACTCAAGGGTAGCATAGCTTTGAGCGATAGCTTAAATTGAGAAGAGGCTCGAGTACTTTATTTTTACAAAATTTCAAGGTTATATGACGCTCCAGTAAAAAGATACAAGCATTTGTATGTTGCAAACTTTGATAGGTGTAGGACGTACTGTATAGAAGTTAGGGCCATTTGAAGTTTTATCAGTGTTTGATTTGGGACTCAAGGGTAGCATAGCTTTGTGCGATAGCTTAAATTGACAAGAGGCTCGAGTACTTTCTTGTTACAAAATTTCAAGGTTTTATGACGCTCGAGTAAAAAGTTACAAGCATTTGTATGTTGCAAACTTTGATAGGTGTAGGACGTACCGTATAGAAGTTAGGGCCATTTGAAGTTTTATCAGTGTTTGATTTGGCACGCAAGGGTAGCATAGCTTTGAGCGATAAGTTAAATTGACAAGAGGCTCGAGGTCTTTATTGTTACAAAATTTCAAGGTTTTATAACGCTCCAGTAAAAAGTTACAAGCATTTGTATGTTGCAAACTTTGATAGCTGCAGGACGTATCGTATAGAAGTTACGGCCATTTGAAGTATTATCAGTGTTTGATTTGGGGCGCAAGGGTAGCATAGCTTTGAGCGATAGCTTAAATTGACAAGAGGCTCGAGTACTTTATTGTTACAAAATTTCAAGATTTTATGACGCTCCAGTAAAAAGTTACTAGCATTTGTATGTTGCAAACTTTGATAGGTGTAGGACGTACCGTATAAACGTTAGGGCCATTTGAAGTTTTATCAGTGTTTGATTTGGGACTCTAGGGTAGCATAGCTTTGAGCGATAGCTTAAATTGACAAGAAGCTCGAGTACTTTATTTTTAGAAAATCTCAAGGTTTTATGACGCTCCAGTAAAAAGATACAAGCATTTGTATGTTGCAAACTTTGATAGGTGTAGGACTTACTGTATAGAAGTTAGGGCCATTTGAAGTTTTATCAGTGTTTCATTTGGGACTCAAGGGTAGCATAGCTTTGAGCGATAGCTTAAATTGACAAGAGGCTCGAGTACTTTATTGTTACAAAATTGCAAGGTTTTATGATGCTCCAGTAAAAAGTTACAAGCATTTGTATGTTGCCAACTTTGATAGGTGTAGGACGTACCGTATAGAAGTTAGGGCTATTTGAAATTTTATAAGTGTTTGATTTGGGACTCAAGGTAGCATAGCTTTGAGCGATAGCTTAAATTGACAAGAGGCTCGAGTACTTTATTGTTACAAAATTTCAAGGTTTTATGACGCTCCAGTAAAAAGTTACAAGCATTTGTATGTTACATACTTTGATAGGTGTAGGACGTACCGTATAGAAATTAGGGCCATTTGAAGTTTTATCAGTGTTTGATTTGGGACTCAAGGGTAGCATAGCTTTGAGCGATAGCTTAAATTGACAAGAGGCTCGAGTACTTTATTGTTACAAAATTGCAAGGTTTTATGATGCTCCAGTAAAAAGTTACAAGCATTTGTATGTTGCTAACTTTGATAGGTGTAGGACGTACCGTATAGAAGTTAGGGCTATTTGAAGTTTTATAAGTGTTTGATTTGGGACTCAAGGTTAGCATAGCTTTGAGCGATAGCTTAAATTGACAAGAGGCTCGGGTACTTTATTGTTACAAAATTTCAAGGTTTTATGACGCTCCAGTAAAAAGTTACAAGCATTTGTATGTTACATACTTTGATAGGTGTAGGACGTACCGTATAGAAATTAGGGCCATTTGAAGTTTTATCAGTGTTTGATTTGGGACTCAAGGGGTAGCATAGCTTTGAGCGATAGCTTAAATTGAGAAGAGGCTCGAGTACTTTATTGTTACAAAATTTCAAGGTTTTTTGACGCTCCAGTAAAAAGTAACAAGCATTTGTATGTTGCAAACTTTGATAGGTGTAGGACCTACCGTATAGAAGTTAGGGCCATTTGAAATTTGAGAAGTGTTTGATGTGGGACTCAAGGGTAGCATAGCTTTGAGCGATAGGTTAAATTGACAAGAGGCTCGAGGTCTTTATTGTTACAAAATTTCAAGGTTTTATAACGCTCCAGTAAAAAGTTACAACCATTTGTATGTTGCAAACTTTGATTGCTGTAGGACGTGCCGTATAGAAGTTAGGGCCATTTGAAATTTTATCAGTGTTTGATTGGGGACTCAAGGGTAGCATAGCTTTGAGCGATAGCTTAAATTGACAAGAGGCTCGAGTACTTTATTGTTACAAAATTGCAAGGTTTTATGATGCTCCAGTAAAAAGTTACAAGCATTTGTATGTTGCCAACTTTGATAGGTGTAGGACGTACCGTATATAAGTTAGGGCTATTTGAAGTTTTATAAGTGTTTGATTTGGGACTCAAGGTTAGCATAGCTTTGAGCGATAACTTAAATTGACAAGAGGCTCGAGTACTTTATTGTTACAAAATTTCAAGGTTTTATGACGCTCCCGTAAAAAGTTACAAGCATTTGTATGTTACATACTTTGATAGGTGTAGGACGTACCGTATAGAAATTAGGGCCATTTGAAGTTTTATCAGTGTTTGATTTGGGACTCAAGGGTAGCATAGCTTTGAGCGATAGATTAAATTGACAAGAGGCGAGAGTACTTTATTGTTAAAAAATTTCAAGATTTTATGACGCTCCAGTAAAAAGTTACTATCATTTGTATGTTGCAAACTTTGATAGGTGTAGGACATACCGTATAGAAGTGAGGGCCATTTGAAGTTTTATCAGTGTTTGATTTGGGATTCAAGGGTAGCATAGCTTTGAGCGATAGCTTAAATGGACAAGAGTCTCGTGTACTTTATTGTTACAAAATTTCAAGGTTTTATGACGCTTCAGTAAAAAGTGACAAGCATTTGT